>OZ022517.1:49717105-50917105 GCA_963989415.1 Cerceris ruficornis
TTTAAAAACCCCGCTATCTCGTTTAGAATTCGAGATATCGATATTTGAAGATATTGAAATTTCGCCCCACTAGGGGTCGTCGATTTTTGCGGAAAATGGCCGAAAAAAAATTTTTCCCCAGGTGTTTTTAAACGTATCTACACGCAAGACTAGTCAGTTCTGCGCAAAATGCCGCTTTAAAAACCCCGCTATCTCGTTTAGAATTCGAGATATCGATATTTGAAGATATTGAAATTTCGCCCCACTAGGGGGTCGTCGATTTTTGCGAAAATGGCCGAAAAAAAATTTTTCCCAGGTGTTTTTAAACGTATCTACACGCAAGACTAGTCAATTCTGCGCAAAATGCCGCTTTAAAAACCCCGCTATCTCGTTTATAATTCGAGATATCGATATTTGAAGATATTGAAATTTCGCCCCACTAGGGGGTCGTCGATTTTTGCGGAAAATGGCCGAAAAAGAAATTCTTCGCCTGGTGTTTTTAAAACGTATCTACACGCAAGACTAGTCAATTCTGCGCAAAATGCCGCTTTAAAAACCCCGCTATCTCGTTTAGAATTCGAGATATCGATATTTGAAGATATTGAAATTTCGCCCCACTAGGGGGTCGTCGATTTTTGCGGAAAATGGCCGAAAAAGAAATTCTTCGCCTGGTGTTTTTAAACGTATCTACACGCAAGACTAGTCAATTCTGCGCAAAATGCCGCTTTAAAAACCCCGCTATCTCGTTTAGAATTCGAGATATCGATATTTGAAGATATTGAAATTTCGCCCCACTAGGGGGTCGTCGATTTTTGCGGAAAATGGCCGAAAAAAAAATTTTTCCCCAGGTGTTTTTAAACGTATCTACACGCAAGACTAGTCAATTCTGCGCAAAATGCCGCTTTAAAAACCCCGCTATCTCGTTTATAATTCGAGATATCGATATTTGAAGATATTGAAATTTCGCCCCACTAGGGGGTCGTCGATTTTTGCGGAAAATGGCCGAAAAAGAAATTCTTCGCCTGGTGTTTTTAAACGTATCTACACGCAAGACTAGTCAATTCTGCGCAAAATGCCGCTTTAAAAACCCCGCTATCTCGTTTAGAATTCGAGATATCGATATTTGAAGATATTGAAATTTCGCCCCACTAGGGGGTCGTCGATTTTTGCGGAAAATGGCCGAAAAAGAAATTCTTCGCCTGGTGTTTTTAAACGTATCTACACGCAAGACTAGTCAATTCTGCGCAAAATGCCGCTTTAAAAACCCCGCTATCTCGTTTAGAATTCGAGATATCGATATTTGAAGATATTGAAATTTCGCCCCACTAGGGGGTCGTCGATTTTTGCGGAAAATGGCCGAAAAAGAAATTCTTCGCCTGGTGTTTTTAAACGTATCTACACGCAAGACTAGTCAATTCTGCGCAAAATGCCGCTTTAAAAAACCCGCTATCTCGGTTTATAATTCGAGATATCGATATTTGAAGATATTGAAAATTTCGCCCCACTAGGGGGTCGTCGATTTTTGCGGAAAATGGCCGAAAAAGAAATTCTTCGCCTGGTGTTTTTAAACGTATCTACACGCAAGACTAGTCAATTCTGCGCAAAATGCCGCTTTAAAAACCCCGCTATCTCGTTTAGAATTCGAGATATCGATATTTGAAGATATTGAAATTTCGCCCCACTAGGGGGTCGTCGATTTTTGCGGAAAATGGCCGAAAAAGAAATTTTTCCCCAGGTGTTTTTAAACGTATCTACACGCAAGACTAGTCAATTCTGCGCAAAATGCCGCTTTAAAAACCCCGCTATCTCGTTTATAATTCGAGATATCGATATTTGAAGATATTGAAATTTCGCCCCACTAGGGGGTCGTCGATTTTTGCGGAAAATGGCCGAAAAAGAAATTCTTCGCCTGGTGTTTTTAAACGTATCTACACGCAAGACTAGTCAATTCTGCGCAAAATGCCGCTTTAAAAACCCCGCTATCTCGTTTAGAATTCGAGATATCGATATTTGAAGATATTGAAATTTCGCCCCACTAGGGGGTCGTCGATTTTTGCGGAAAATGGCCGAAAAAGAAATTTTCCGCCTGGTGTTTTTAAACGTATCTACACGCAAGACTAGTCAATTCTGCGCAAAATGCCGCTTTAAAAACCCCGCTATCTCGTTTAGAATTCGAGATATCGATATTTGAAGATATTGAAATTTCGCCCCACTAGGGGGTCGTCGATTTTTGCGGAAAATGGCCGAAAAAAAAATTTTCCCCAGGTGTTTTTAAACGTATCTACACGCAAGACTAGTCAATTCTGCGCAAAATGCCGCTTTAAAAACCCCGCTATCTCGTTTATAATTCGAGATATCGATATTTGAAGATATTGAAATTTCGCCCCACTAGGGGGTCGTCGATTTTTGCGGAAAATGGCCGAAAAAGAAATTCTTCGCCTGGTGTTTTTAAACGTATCTACACGCAAGACTAGTCAATTCTGCGCAAAATGCCGCTTTAAAAACCCCGCTATCTCGTTTAGAATTCGAGATATCGATATTTGAAGATATTGAAATTTCGCCCCACTAGGGGGTCGTCGATTTTTGCGGAAAATGGCCGAAAAAGAAATTCTTCGCCTGGTGTTTTTAAACGTATCTACACGCAAGACTAGTCAATTCTGCGCAAAATGCCGCTTTAAAAACCCCGCTATCTCGTTTAGAATTCGAGATATCGATATTTGAAGATATTGAAATTTCGCCCACTAGGGGGTCGTCGATTTTTGCGGAAAATGGCCGAAAAAAAAATTTTTCCCCAGGTGTTTTTAAACGTATCTACACGCAAGACTAGTCAGTTCTGCGCAAAATGCCGCTTTAAAAACCCCGCTATCTCGTTTAGAATTCGAGATATCGATATTTGAAGATATTGAAATTTCGCCCCACTAGGGGGTCGTCGATTTTGCGGAAAATGGCCGAAAAAAAAAATTTTCCCCAGGTGTTTTTAAACGTATCTACACGCAAGACTAGTCAATTCTGCGCAAAATGCCGCTTTAAAAACCCCGCTATCTCGTTTATAATTCGAGATATCGATATTTGAAGATATTGAAATTTCGCCCCACTAGGGGGTCGTCGATTTTTGCGGAAAATGGCCGAAAAAAAATTCTTCGCCTGGTGTTTTTAAACGTTTCTACACGCAAGACTAGTCAATTCTGCGCAAAATGCCGCTTTAAAAACCCCGCTATCTCGTTTAGAATTCGAGATATCGATATTTGAAGATATTGAAATTTCGCCCCACTAGGGGGTCGTCGATTTTTGCGGAAAATGGCCGAAAAAGAAATTCTTCGCCTGGTGTTTTTAAACGTATCTACACGCAAGACTAGTCAATTCTGCGCAAAATGCCGCTTTAAAAACCCCGCTATCTCGTTTAGAATTCGAGATATCGATATTTGAAGATATTGAAATTTCGCCCCACTAGGGGGTCGTCGATTTTTGCGGAAAATGGCCGAAAAAGAAATTCTTCGCCTGGTGTTTTTAAACGTATCTACACGCAAGACTAGTCAATTCTGCGCAAAATGCCGCTTTAAAAACCCCGCTATCTCGTTTAGAATTCGAGATATCGATATTTGAAGATATTGAAATTTCGCCCCACTAGGGGGTCGTCGATTTTTGCGGAAAATGGCCGAAAAAAAAATTTTTCCCCAGGTGTTTTTAAACGTATCTACACGCAAGACTAGTCAGTTCTGCGCAAAATGCCGCTTTAAAAACCCCGCTATCTCGTTTAGAATTCGAGATATCGATATTTGAAGATATTGAAATTTCGCCCCACTAGGGGGTCGTCGATTTTTGCGGAAAATGGCCGAAAAAAAAATTTTTCCCCAGGTGTTTTTAAACGTATCTACACGCAAGACTAGTCAATTCTGCGCAAAATGCCGCTTTAAAAACCCCGCTATCTCGTTTATAATTCGAGATATCGATATTTGAAGATATTGAAATTTCGCCCCACTAGGGGGTCGTCGATTTTTGCGGAAAATGGCCGAAAAAGAAATTCTTCGCCTGGTGTTTTTAAACGTATCTACACGCAAGACTAGTCAATTCTGCGCAAAATGCCGCTTTAAAAACCCCGCTATCTCGTTTAGAATTCGAGATATCGATATTTGAAGATATTGAAATTTCGCCCCACTAGGGGGTCGTCGATTTTTGCGGAAAATGGCCGAAAAAGAAATTCTTCGCCTGGTGTTTTTAAACGTATCTACACGCAAGACTAGTCAATTCTGCGCAAAATGCCGCTTTAAAAACCCCGCTATCTCGTTTAGAATTCGAGATATCGATATTTGAAGATATTGAAATTTCGCCCCACTAGGGGGTCGTCGATTTTTGCGGAAAATGGCCGAAAAAAAAATTTTTCCCCAGGTGTTTTTAAACGTATCTACACGCAAGACTAGTCAATTCTGCGCAAAATGCCGCTTTAAAAACCCCGCTATCTCGTTTAGAATTCGAGATATCGATATTTGAAGATATTGAAATTTCGCCCCACTAGGGGGTCGTCGATTTTTGCGGAAAATGGCCGAAAAAAAATTTTTCCCCAGGTGTTTTTAAACGTATCTACACGCAAGACTAGTCAATTCTGCGCAAAATGCCGCTTTAAAAAACCCCGCTATCTCGTTTAGAATTCGAGATATCGATATTTGAAGATATTGAAATTTCGCCCCACTAGGGGGTCGTCGATTTTTGCGGAAAATGGCCGAAAAAGAAATTCTTCGCCTGGTGTTTTTAAACGTATCTACACGCAAGACTAGTCAATTCTGCGCAAAATGCCGCTTTAAAAACCCCGCTATCTCGTTTATAATTCGAGATATCGATATTTGAAGATATTGAAATTTCGCCCCACTAGGGGGTCGTCGATTTTTGCGGAAAATGGCCGAAAAAGAAATTCTTCGCCTGGTGTTTTTAAACGTATCTACACGCAAGACTAGTCAATTCTGCGCAAAATGCCGCTTTAAAAACCCCGCTATCTCGTTTAGAATTCGAGATATCGATATTTGAAGATATTGAAATTTCGCCCCACTAGGGGGTCGTCGATTTTTGCGGAAAATGGCCGAAAAAGAAATTCTTCGCCTGGTGTTTTTAAACGTATCTACACGCAAGACTAGTCAATTCTGCGCAAAATGCCGCTTTAAAAACCCCGCTATCTCGTTTAGAATTCGAGATATCGATATTTGAAGATATTGAAATTTCGCCCCACTAGGGGGTCGTCGATTTTTGCGGAAAATGGCCGAAAAAGAAATTCTTCGCCTGGTGTTTTTAAACGTATCTACACGCAAGACTAGTCAATTCTGCGCAAAATGCCGCTTTAAAAACCCCGCTATCTCGTTTATAATTCGAGATATCGATATTTGAAGATATTGAAATTTCGCCCCACTAGGGGGTCGTCGATTTTTGCGGAAAATGGCCGAAAAAAAAATTTTTCCCCAGGTGTTTTTAAACGTATCTACACGCAAGACTAGTCAATTCTGCGCAAAATGCCGCTTTAAAAACCCCGCTATCTCGTTTAGAATTCGAGATATCGATATTTGAAGATATTGAAATTTCGCCCCACTAGGGGGTCGTCGATTTTTGCGGAAAATGGCCGAAAAAAAATTTTTTCCCCAGGTGTTTTTAAACGTATCTACACGCAAGACTAGTCAATTCTGCGCAAATGCCGCTTTAAAAACCCGCTATCTCGTTTAGAATTCGAGATATCGATATTTGAAGATATTGAAATTTCGCCCCACTAGGGGGTCGTCGATTTTGCGGAAAATGGCCGAAAAAGAAATTCTTCCCCTGGTGTTTTTAAACGTATCTACACGCAAGACTAGTCAATTCTGCGCAAAATGCCGCTTTAAAAACCCCGCTATCTCGTTTAGAATTCGAGATATCGATATTTGAAGATATTGAAATTTCGCCCCCACTAGGGGGTCGTCGATTTTTGCGGAAAATGGCCGAAAAAAAATTTTTCCCAGGTGTTTTTAACGTATCTACACGCAAGACTAGTCAATTCTGCGCAAAATGCCGCTTTAAAAACCCCGCTATCTCGTTTAGAATTCGAGATATCGATATTTGAAGATATTGAAATTTCGCCCCACTAGGGGGTCGTCGATTTTGCGGAAAATGGCCGAAAAAAAATTCTTCGCCTGGTGTTTTTAAACGTATCTACACGCAAGACTAGTCAATTCTGCGCAAAATGCCGCTTTAAAAACCCCGCTATCTCGTTTAGAATTCGAGATATCGATATTTGAAGATATTGAAATTTCGCCCCACTAGGGGGTCGTCGATTTTTGCGGAAAATGGCCGAAAAAAAAATTTTTCCCCAGGTGTTTTTAAACGTATCTACACGCAAGACTAGTCAATTCTGCGCAAAATGCCGCTTTAAAAACCCCGCTATCTCGTTTATAATTCGAGATATCGATATTTGAAGATATTGAAATTTCGCCCCACTAGGGGGTCGTCGATTTTTGCGGAAAATGGCCGAAAAAGAAATTCTTCGCCTGGTGTTTTTAAACGTATCTACACGCAAGACTAGTCAATTCTGCGCAAAATGCCGCTTTAAAAACCCCGCTATCTCGTTTATATTCGAGATATCGATATTTGAAGATATTGAAATTTCGCCCCACTAGGGGGTCGTCGATTTTTGCGGAAAATGGCCGAAAAAAAAATTTTCCCCAGGTGTTTTTAAACGTATCTACACGCAAGACTAGTCAATTCTGCGCAAAATGCCGCTTTAAAACCCCGCTATCTCGTTAGAATTCGAGATATCGATATTTGAAGATATTGAAATTTCGCCCCACTAGGGGGTCGTCGATTTTTGCGGAAAATGGCCGAAAAAAAATTTTTCCCAGGTGTTTTTAAACGTATCTACACGCAAGACTAGTCAATTCTGCGCAAAATGCCGCTTTAAAAACCCCGCTATCTCGTTTAGAATTCGAGATATCGATATTTGAAGATATTGAAATTTCGCCCCACTAGGGGGTCGTCGATTTTTGCGGAAAATGGCCGAAAAAAAAATTTTTCCCCAGGTGTTTTTAAACGTATCTACACGCAAGACTAGTCAATTCTGCGCAAAATGCCGCTTTAAAAACCCCGCTATCTCGTTTAGAATTCGAGATATCGATATTTGAAGATATTGAAATTTCGCCCCACTAGGGGGTCGTCGATTTTTGCGGAAAATGGCCGAAAAAAAAATTTTTCCCAGGTGTTTTTAAACGTATCTACACGCAAGACTAGTCAATTCTGCGCAAAATGCCGCTTTAAAAACCCCGCTATCTCGTTTATAATTCGAGATATCGATATTTGAAGATATTGAAATTTCGCCCCACTAGGGGGTCGTCGATTTTTGCGGAAAATGGCCGAAAAAAAAATTCTTCGCCTGGTGTTTTTAAACGTATCTACACGCAAGACTAGTCAATTCTGCGCAAAATGCCGCTTTAAAAACCCCGCTATCTCGTTTAGAATTCGAGATATCGATATTTGAAGATATTGAAATTTCGCCCCACTAGGGGGTCGTCGATTTTTGCGGAAAATGGCCGAAAAAAAAATTCTTCGCCTGGTGTTTTTAAACGTATCTACACGCAAGACTAGTCAATTCTGCGCAAAATGCCGCTTTAAAAACCCCGCTATCTCGTTTAGAATTCGAGATATCGATATTTGAAGATATTGAAATTTCGCCCCACTAGGGGGTCGTCGATTTTTGCGGAAAATGGCCGAAAAAAAATTTTTCCCCAGGTGTTTTTAAACGTATCTACACGCAAGACTAGTCAATTCTGCGCAAAATGCCGCTTTAAAAACCCCGCTATCTCGTTTAGAATTCGAGATATCGATATTTGAAGATATTGAAATTTCGCCCCACTAGGGGGTCGTCGATTTTTGCGGAAAATGGCCGAAAAAGAAATTCTTCGCCTGGTGTTTTTAAACGTATCTACACGCAAGACTAGTCAATTCTGCGCAAAATGCCGCTTTAAAAACCCCGCTATCTCGTTTAGAATTCGAGATATCGATATTTGAAGATATTGAAATTTCGCCCCACTAGGGGGTCGTCGATTTTTGCGGAAAATGGCCGAAAAAGAAATTCTTCGCCTGGTGTTTTTAAACGTATCTACACGCAAGACTAGTCAATTCTGCGCAAAATGCCGCTTTAAAAACCCCGCTATCTCGTTTAGAATTCGAGATATCGATATTTGAAGATATTGAAATTTCGCCCCACTAGGGGGTCGTCGATTTTTGCGGAAAATGGCCGAAAAAAAAATTCTTCGCCTGGTGTTTTTAAACGTATCTACACGCAAGACTAGTCAATTCTGCGCAAAATGCCGCTTTAAAAACCCCGCTATCTCGTTTAGAATTCGAGATATCGATATTTGAAGATATTGAAATTTCGCCCCACTAGGGGGTCGTCGATTTTTGCGGAAAATGGCCGAAAAAAAAATTTTTCCCCAGGTGTTTTTAAACGTATCTACACGCAAGACTAGTCAATTCTGCGCAAAATGCCGCTTTAAAAACCCCGCTATCTCGTTTAGAATTCGAGATATCGATATTTGAAGATATTGAAATTTCGCCCCACTAGGGGGTCGTCGATTTTTGCGGAAAATGGCCGAAAAAAAAATTTTTCCCCAGGTGTTTTTAAACGTATCTACACGCAAGACTAGTCAATTCTGCGCAAAATGCCGCTTTAAAAACCCCGCTATCTCGTTTAGAATTCGAGATATCGATATTTGAAGATATTGAAATTTCGCCCCACTAGGGGGTCGTCGATTTTTGCGGAAAATGGCCGAAAAAAAAATTTTTCCCCAGGTGTTTGTAAACGTATCTACACGCAAGACTAGTCAATTCTGCGCAAAATGCCGCTTTAAAAACCCCGCTATCTCGTTTATAATTCGAGATATCGATATTTGAAGATATTGAAATTTCGCCCCACTAGGGGGTCGTCGATTTTTGCGGAAAATGGCCGAAAAAAAAATTTTTCCCCAGGTGTTTTTAAACGTATCTACACGCAAGACTAGTCAATTCTGCGCAAAATGCCGCTTTAAAAACCCCGCTATCTCGTTTAGAATTCGAGATATCGATATTTGAAGATATTGAAATTTCGCCCCACTAGGGGGTCGTCGATTTTTGCGGAAAATGGCCGAAAAAAAAATTCTTCGCCTGGTGTTTTTAAACGTATCTACACGCAAGACTAGTCAATTCTGCGCAAAATGCCGCTTTAAAAACCCCGCTATCTCGTTTAGAATTCGAGATATCGATATTTGAAGATATTGAAATTTCGCCCCACTAGGGGGTCGTCGATTTTTGCGGAAAATGGCCGAAAAAAAAATTTTTCCCCAGGTGTTTTTAAACGTATCTACACGCAAGACTAGTCAATTCTGCGCAAAATGCCGCTTTAAAAACCCCGCTATCTCGTTTAGAATTCGAGATATCGATATTTGAAGATATTGAAATTTCGCCCCACTAGGGGGTCGTCGATTTTTGCGGAAAATGGCCGAAAAAAAAATTCTTCGCCTGGTGTTTTTAAACGTATCTACACGCAAGACTAGTCAATTCTGCGCAAAATGCCGCTTTAAAAACCCCGCTATCTCGTTTAGAATTCGAGATATCGATATTTGAAGATATTGAAATTTCGCCCCACTAGGGGGTCGTCGATTTTTGCGGAAAATGGCCGAAAAAAAAATTTTTCCCCAGGTGTTTTTAAACGTATCTACACGCAAGACTAGTCAATTCTGCGCAAAATGCCGCTTTAAAAACCCCGCTATCTCGTTTAGAATTCGAGATATCGATATTTGAAGATATTGAAATTTCGCCCCACTAGGGGGTCGTCGATTTTTGCGGAAAATGGCCGAAAAAAAAATTTTTCCCCAGGTGTTTTTAAACGTATCTACACGCAAGACTAGTCAATTCTGCGCAAAATGCCGCTTTAAAAACCCCGCTATCTCGTTTAGAATTCGAGATATCGATATTTGAAGATATTGAAATTTCGCCCCACTAGGGGGTCGTCGATTTTTGCGGAAAATGGCCGAAAAAAAAATTTTTCCCCAGGTGTTTTTAAACGTATCTACACGCAAGACTAGTCAATTCTGCGCAAAATGCCGCTTTAAAAACCCCGCTATCTCGTTTATAATTCGAGATATCGATATTTGAAGATATTGAAATTTCGCCCCACTAGGGGGTCGTCGATTTTTGCGGAAAATGGCCGAAAAAAAAATTCTTCGCCTGGTGTTTTTAAACGTATCTACACGCAAGACTAGTCAATTCTGCGCAAAATGCCGCTTTAAAAACCCCGCTATCTCGTTTAGAATTCGAGATATCGATATTTGAAGATATTGAAATTTCGCCCCACTAGGGGGTCGTCGATTTTTGCGGAAAATGGCCGAAAAAAAATTTTTTCCCCAGGTGTTTTTAAACGTATCTACACGCAAGACTAGTCAATTCTGCGCAAAATGCCGCTTTAAAAACCCCGCTATCTCGTTTATAATTCGAGATATCGATATTTGAAGATATTGAAATTTCGCCCCACTAGGGGGTCGTCGATTTTTGCGGAAAATGGCCGAAAAAAAAATTCTTCGCCTGGTGTTTTTAAACGTATCTACACGCAAGACTAGTCAATTCTGCGCAAAATGCCGCTTTAAAAACCCCGCTATCTCGTTTAGAATTCGAGATATCGATATTTGAAGATATTGAAATTTCGCCACACTAGGGGGTCGTCGATTTTTGCGGAAAATGGCCGAAAAAAAAATTTTTCCCCAGGTGTTTTTAAACGTATCTACACGCAAGACTAGTCAATTCTGCGCAAAATGCCGCTTTAAAAACCCCGCTATCTCGTTTAGAATTCGAGATATCGATATTTGAAGATATTGAAATTTCGCCCCACTAGGGGGTCGTCGATTTTTGCGGAAAATGGCCGAAAAAAAAATTTTTCCCCAGGTGTTTTTAAACGTATCTACACGCAAGACTAGTCAATTCTGCGCAAAATGCCGCTTTAAAAACCCCGCTATCTCGTTTAGAATTCGAGATATCGATATTTGAAGATATTGAAATTTCGCCCCACTAGGGGGTCGTCGATTTTTGCGGAAAATGGCCGAAAAAAAAATTTTTCCCCAGGTGTTTTTAAACGTATCTACACGCAAGACTAGTCAATTCTGCGCAAAATGCCGCTTTAAAAACCCCGCTATCTCGTTTAGAATTCGAGATATCGATATTTGAAGATATTGAAATTTCGCCCCACTAGGGGGTCGTCGATTTTTGCGGAAAATGGCCGAAAAAGAAATTCTTCGCCTGGTGTTTTTAAACGTATCTACACGCAAGACTAGTCAATTCTGCGCAAAATGCCGCTTTAAAAACCCCGCTATCTCGTTTAGAATTCGAGATATCGATATTTGAAGATATTGAAATTTCGCCCCACTAGGGGGTCGTCGATTTTTGCGGAAAATGGCCGAAAAAGAAATTCTTCGCCTGGTGTTTTTAAACGTATCTACACGCAAGACTAGTCAATTCTGCGCAAAATGCCGCTTTAAAAACCCCGCTATCTCGTTTAGAATTCGAGATATCGATATTTGAAGATATTGAAATTTCGCCCCACTAGGGGGTCGTCGATTTTTGCGGAAAATGGCCGAAAAAAAAATTTTTCCCCAGGTGTTTTTAAACGTATCTACACGCAAGACTAGTCAATTCTGCGCAAAATGCCGCTTTAAAAACCCCGCTATCTCGTTTATAATTCGAGATATCGATATTTGAAGATATTGAAATTTCGCCCCACTAGGGGGTCGTCGATTTTTGCGGAAAATGGCCGAAAAAAAATTTTTTCCCCAGGTGTTTTTAAACGTATCTACACGCAAGACTAGTCAATTCTGCGCAAAATGCCGCTTTAAAAACCCCGCTATCTCGTTTAGAATTCGAGATATCGATATTTGAAGATATTGAAATTTCGCCCCACTAGGGGGTCGTCGATTTTTGCGGAAAATGGCCGAAAAAGAAATTCTTCGCCTGGTGTTTTTAAACGTATCTACACGCAAGACTAGTCAATTCTGCGCAAAATGCCGCTTTAAAAACCCCGCTATCTCGTTTAGAATTCGAGATATCGATATTTGAAGATATTGAAATTTCGCCCCACTAGGGGGTCGTCGATTTTTGCGGAAAATGGCCGAAAAAAAAATTTTTCCCCAGGTGTTTTTAAACGTATCTACACGCAAGACTAGTCAATTCTGCGCAAAATGCCGCTTTAAAAACCCCGCTATCTCGTTTAGAATTCGAGATATCGATATTTGAAGATATTGAAATTTCGCCCCACTAGGGGGTCGTCGATTTTTGCGGAAAATGGCCGAAAAAAAAATTTTTCCCCAGGTGTTTTTAAACGTATCTACACGCAAGACTAGTCAATTCTGCGCAAAATGCCGCTTTAAAAACCCCGCTATCTCGTTTATAATTCGAGATATCGATATTTGAAGATATTGAAATTTCGCCCCACTAGGGGGTCGTCGATTTTTGCGGAAAATGGCCGAAAAAAAAATTCTTCGCCTGGTGTTTTTAAACGTATCTACACGCAAGACTAGTCAATTCTGCGCAAAATGCCGCTTTAAAAACCCCGCTATCTCGTTTAGAATTCGAGATATCGATATTTGAAGATATTGAAATTTCGCCCCACTAGGGGGTCGTCGATTTTTGCGGAAAATGGCCGAAAAAAAAATTTTTCCCCAGGTGTTTTTAAACGTATCTACACGCAAGACTAGTCAATTCTGCGCAAAATGCCGCTTTAAAAACCCCGCTATCTCGTTTAGAATTCGAGATATCGATATTTGAAGATATTGAAATTTCGCCCCACTAGGGGGTCGTCGATTTTTGCGGAAAATGGCCGAAAAAAAAATTTTTCCCCAGGTGTTTTTAAACGTATCTACACGCAAGACTAGTCAATTCTGCGCAAAATGCCGCTTTAAAAACCCCGCTATCTCGTTTAGAATTCGAGATATCGATATTTGAAGATATTGAAATTTCGCCCCACTAGGGGGTCGTCGATTTTTGCGGAAAATGGCCGAAAAAAAAATTTTTCCCCAGGTGTTTTTAAACGTATCTACACGCAAGACTAGTCAATTCTGCGCAAAATGCCGCTTTAAAAACCCCGCTATCTCGTTTATAATTCGAGATATCGATATTTGAAGATATTGAAATTTCGCCCCACTAGGGGGTCGTCGATTTTTGCGGAAAATGGCCGAAAAAAAAATTCTTCGCCTGGTGTTTTTAAACGTATCTACACGCAAGACTAGTCAATTCTGCGCAAAATGCCGCTTTAAAAACCCCGCTATCTCGTTTAGAATTCGAGATATCGATATTTGAAGATATTGAAATTTCGCCCCACTAGGGGGTCGTCGATTTTTGCGGAAAATGGCCGAAAAAAAAATTTTTCCCCAGGTGTTTTTAAACGTATCTACACGCAAGACTAGTCAATTCTGCGCAAAATGCCGCTTTAAAAACCCCGCTATCTCCTTTAGAATTCGAGATATCGATATTTGAAGATATTGAAATTTCGCCCCACTAGGGGGTCGTCGATTTTTGAGGAAAATGGCCGAAAAAAAAATTTTTCCCCAGGTGTTTTTAAACGTATCTACACGCAAGACTAGTCAATTCTGCGCAAAATGCCGCTTTAAAAACCCCGCTATCTCGTTTATAATTCGAGATATCGATATTTGAAGATATTGAAATTTCGCCCCACTAGGGGGTCGTCGATTTTTGCGGAAAATGGCCGAAAAAAAATTCTTCGCCTGGTGTTTTTAAACGTATCTACACGCAAGACTAGTCAATTCTGCGCAAAATGCCGCTTTAAAAACCCCGCTATCTCGTTTAGAATTCGAGACATCGATATTTGAAGATATTGAAATTTCGCCCCACTAGGGGGTCGTCGATTTTTGCGGAAAATGGCCGAAAAAAAAATTCTTCGCCTGGTGTTTTTAAACGTATCTACACGCAAGACTAGTCAATTCTGCGCAAAATGCCGCTTTAAAAACCCCGCTATCTCGTTTAGAATTCGAGATATCGATATTTGAAGATATTGAAATTTCGCCCCACTAGGGGGTCGTCGATTTTTGCGGAAAATGGCCGAAAAAAAAATTCTTCGCCTGGTGTTTTTAAACGTATCTACACGCAAGACTAGTCAATTCTGCGCAAAATGCCGCTTTAAAAACCCCGCTATCTCGTTTAGAATTCGAGATATCGATATTTGAAGATATTGAAATTTCGCCCCACTAGGGGGTCGTCGATTTTTGCGGAAAATGGCCGAAAAAAAAATTTTTCCCCAGGTGTTTTTAAACGTATCTACACGCAAGACTAGTCAATTCTGCGCAAAATGCCGCTTTAAAAACCCCGCTATCTCGTTTATAATTCGAGATATCGATATTTGAAGATATTGAAATTTCGCCCCACTAGGGGGTCGTCGATTTTTGCGGAAAATGGCCGAAAAAAAAATTTTTCCCCAGGTGTTTTTAAACGTATCTACACGCAAGACTAGTCAATTCTGCGCAAAATGCCGCTTTAAAAACCCCGCTATCTCGTTTAGAATTCGAGATATCGATATTTGAAGATATTGAAATTTCGCCCCACTAGGGGGTCGTCGATTTTTGCGGAAAATGGCCGAAAAAAAAATTTTTCCCCAGGTGTTTTTAAACGTATCTACACGCAAGACTAGTCAATTCTGCGCAAAATGCCGCTTTAAAAACCCCGCTATCTCGTTTATAATTCGAGATATCGATATTTGAAGATATTGAAATTTCGCCCCACTAGGGGGTCGTCGATTTTTGCGGAAAATGGCCGAAAAAAAAATTCTTCGCCTGGTGTTTTTAAACGTATCTACACGCAAGACTAGTCAATTCTGCGCAAAATGCCGCTTTAAAAACCCCGCTATCTCGTTTAGAATTCGAGATATCGATATTTGAAGATATTGAAATTTCGCCCCACTAGGGGGTCGTCGATTTTTGCGGAAAATGGCCGAAAAAAAAATTTTTCCCCAGGTGTTTTTAAACGTATCTACACGCAAGACTAGTCAATTCTGCGCAAAATGCCGCTTTAAAAACCCCGCTATCTCCTTTAGAATTCGAGATATCGATATTTGAAGATATTGAAATTTCGCCCCACTAGGGGGTCGTCGATTTTTGAGGAAAATGGCCGAAAAAAAAATTTTTCCCCAGGTGTTTTTAAACGTATCTACACGCAAGACTAGTCAATTCTGCGCAAAATGCCGCTTTAAAAACCCCGCTATCTCGTTTATAATTCGAGATATCGATATTTGAAGATATTGAAATTTCGCCCCACTAGGGGGTCGTCGATTTTTGCGGAAAATGGCCGAAAAAAAATTCTTCGCCTGGTGTTTTTAAACGTATCTACACGCAAGACTAGTCAATTCTGCGCAAAATGCCGCTTTAAAAACCCCGCTATCTCGTTTAGAATTCGAGACATCGATATTTGAAGATATTGAAATTTCGCCCCACTAGGGGGTCGTCGATTTTTGCGGAAAATGGCCGAAAAAAAAATTCTTCGCCTGGTGTTTTTAAACGTATCTACACGCAAGACTAGTCAATTCTGCGCAAAATGCCGCTTTAAAAACCCCGCTATCTCGTTTAGAATTCGAGATATCGATATTTGAAGATATTGAAATTTCGCCCCACTAGGGGGTCGTCGATTTTTGCGGAAAATGGCCGAAAAAAAAATTCTTCGCCTGGTGTTTTTAAACGTATCTACACGCAAGACTAGTCAATTCTGCGCAAAATGCCGCTTTAAAAACCCCGCTATCTCGTTTAGAATTCGAGATATCGATATTTGAAGATATTGAAATTTCGCCCCACTAGGGGGTCGTCGATTTTTGCGGAAAATGGCCGAAAAAAAAATTTTTCCCCAGGTGTTTTTAAACGTATCTACACGCAAGACTAGTCAATTCTGCGCAAAATGCCGCTTTAAAAACCCCGCTATCTCGTTTATAATTCGAGATATCGATATTTGAAGATATTGAAATTTCGCCCCACTAGGGGGTCGTCGATTTTTGCGGAAAATGGCCGAAAAAAAAATTCTTCGCCTGGTGTTTTTAAACGTATCTACACGCAAGACTAGTCAATTCTGCGCAAAATGCCGCTTTAAAAACCCCGCTATCTCGTTTAGAATTCGAGATATCGATATTTGAAGATATTGAAATTTCGCCCCACTAGGGGGTCGTCGATTTTTGCGGAAAATGGCCGAAAAAAAAATTTTTCCCCAGGTGTTTGTAAACGTATCTACACGCAAGACTAGTCAATTCTGCGCAAAATGCCGCTTTAAAAACCCCGCTATCTCGTTTATAATTCGAGATATCGATATTTGAAGATATTGAAATTTCGCCCCACTAGGGGGTCGTCGATTTTTGCGGAAAATGGCCGAAAAAAAAATTCTTCGCCTGGTGTTTTTAAACGTATCTACACGCAAGACTAGTCAATTCTGCGCAAAATGCCGCTTTAAAAACCCCGCTATCTCGTTTAGAATTCGAGATATCGATATTTGAAGATATTGAAATTTCGCCCCACTAGGGGGTCGTCGATTTTTGCGGAAAATGGCCGAAAAAAAAATTTTTCCCCAGGTGTTTTTAAACGTATCTACACGCAAGACTAGTCAATTCTGCGCAAAATGCCGCTTTAAAAACCCCGCTATCTCGTTTAGAATTCGAGATATCGATATTTGAAGATATTGAAATTTCGCCCCACTAGGGGGTCGTCGATTTTTGCGGAAAATGGCCGAAAAAGAAATTTTTCCCCAGGTGTTTTTAAACGTATCTACACGCAAGACTAGTCAATTCTGCGCAAAATGCCGCTTTAAAAACCCCGCTATCTCGTTTATAATTCGAGATATCGATATTTGAAGATATTGAAATTTCGCCCCACTAGGGGGTCGTCGATTTTTGCGGAAAATGGCCGAAAAAAAAATTCTTCGCCTGGTGTTTTTAAACGTATCTACACGCAAGACTAGTCAATTCTGCGCAAAATGCCGCTTTAAAAACCCCGCTATCTCGTTTAGAATTCGAGATATCGATATTTGAAGATATTGAAATTTCGCCCCACTAGGGGGTCGTCGATTTTTGCGGAAAATGGCCGAAAAAAAAATTTTTCCCCAGGTGTTTTTAAACGTATCTACACGCAAGACTAGTCAATTCTGCGCAAAATGCCGCTTTAAAAACCCCGCTATCTCGTTTATAATTCGAGATATCGATATTTGAAGATATTGAAATTTCGCCCCACTAGGGGGTCGTCGATTTTTGCGGAAAATGGCCGAAAAAAAAATTCTTCGCCTGGTGTTTTTAAACGTATCTACACGCAAGACTAGTCAATTCTGCGCAAAATGCCGCTTTAAAAACCCCGCTATCTCGTTTAGAATTCGAGATATCGATATTTGAAGATATTGAAATTTCGCCCCACTAGGGGGTCGTCGATTTTTGCGGAAAATGGCCGAAAAAAAAATTTTTCCCCAGGTGTTTTTAAACGTATCTACACGCAAGACTAGTCAATTCTGCGCAAAATGCCGCTTTAAAAACCCCGCTATCTCGTTTAGAATTCGAGATATCGATATTTGAAGATATTGAAATTTCGCCCCACTAGGGGGTCGTCGATTTTTGCGGAAAATGGCCGAAAAAGAAATTTTTCCCCAGGTGTTTTTAAACGTATCTACACGCAAGACTAGTCAATTCTGCGCAAAATGCCGCTTTAAAAACCCCGCTATCTCGTTTATAATTCGAGATATCGATATTTGAAGATATTGAAATTTCGCCCCACTAGGGGGTCGTCGATTTTTGCGGAAAATGGCCGAAAAAAAAATTCTTCGCCTGGTGTTTTTAAACGTATCTACACGCAAGACTAGTCAATTCTGCGCAAAATGCCGCTTTAAAAACCCCGCTATCTCGTTTATAATTCGAGATATCGATATTTGAAGATATTGAAATTTCGCCCCACTAGGGGGTCGTCGATTTTTGCGGAAAATGGCCGAAAAAAAAATTTTTCCCCAGGTGTTTTTAAACGTATCTACACGCAAGACTAGTCAATTCTGCGCAAAATGCCGCTTTAAAAACCCCGCTATCTCGTTTAGAATTCGAGATATCGATATTTGAAGATATTGAAATTTCGCCCCACTAGGGGGTCGTCGATTTTTGCGGAAAATGGCCGAAAAAAAAATTTTTCCCCAGGTGTTTTTAAACGTATCTACACGCAAGACTAGTCAATTCTGCGCAAAATGCCGCTTTAAAAACCCCGCTATCTCGTTTAGAATTCGAGATATCGATATTTGAAGATATTGAAATTTCGCCCCACTAGGGGGTCGTCGATTTTTGCGGAAAATGGCCGAAAAAAAAATTTTTCCCCAGGTGTTTTTAAACGTATCTACACGCAAGACTAGTCAATTCTGCGCAAAATGCCGCTTTAAAAACCCCGCTATCTCCTTTAGAATTCGAGATATCGATATTTGAAGATATTGAAATTTCGCCCCACTAGGGGGTCGTCGATTTTTGCGGAAAATGGCCGAAAAAAAAATTTTTCCCCAGGTGTTTTTAAACGTATCTACACGCAAGACTAGTCAATTCTGCGCAAAATGCCGCTTTAAAAACCCCGCTATCTCGTTTATAATTCGAGATATCGATATTTGAAGATATTGAAATTTCGCCCCACTAGGGGGTCGTCGATTTTTGCGGAAAATGGCCGAAAAAAAATTCTTCGCCTGGTGTTTTTAAACGTATCTACACGCAAGACTAGTCAATTCTGCGCAAAATGCCGCTTTAAAAACCCCGCTATCTCGTTTAGAATTCGAGATATCGATATTTGAAGATATTGAAATTTCGCCCCACTAGGGGGTCGTCGATTTTTGCGGAAAATGGCCGAAAAAAAAATTCTTCGCCTGGTGTTTTTAAACGTATCTACACGCAAGACTAGTCAATTCTGCGCAAAATGCCGCTTTAAAAACCCCGCTATCTCGTTTAGAATTCGAGATATCGATATTTGAAGATATTGAAATTTCGCCCCACTAGGGGGTCGTCGATTTTTGCGGAAAATGGCCGAAAAAAAAATTCTTCGCCTGGTGTTTTTAAACGTATCTACACGCAAGACTAGTCAATTCTGCGCAAAATGCCGCTTTAAAAAACCCCGCTATCTCGTTTATAATTCGAGATATCGATATTTGAAGATATTGAAATTTCGCCCCACTAGGGGGTCGTCGATTTTTGCGGAAAATGGCCGAAAAAAAAATTCTTCGCCTGGTGTTTTTAAACGTATCTACACGCAAGACTAGTCAATTCTGCGCAAAATGCCGCTTTAAAAACCCCGCTATCTCGTTTATAATTCGAGATATCGATATTTGAAGATATTGAAATTTCGCCCCACTAGGGGTCGTCGATTTTTGCGGAAAATGGCCGAAAAAAAAATTCTTCGCCTGGTGTTTTTAAACGTATCTACACGCAAGACTAGTCAATTCTGCGCAAAATGCCGCTTTAAAAACCCCGCTATCTCGTTTAGAATTCGAGATATCGATATTTGAAGATATTGAAATTTCGCCCCACTAGGGGGTCGTCGATTTTTGCGGAAAATGGCCGAAAAAAAATTTTTCCCCAGGTGTTTTTAAACGTATCTACACGCAAGACTAGTCAATTCTGCGCAAAATGCCGCTTTAAAAACCCCGCTATCTCGTTTAGAATTCGAGATATCGATATTTGAAGATATTGAAATTTCGCCCCACTAGGGGGTCGTCGATTTTTGCGGAAAATGGCCGAAAAAAAAATTCTTCGCCTGGTGTTTTTAAACGTATCTACACGCAAGACTAGTCAATTCTGCGCAAAATGCCGCTTTAAAAACCCCGCTATCTCGTTTAGAATTCGAGATATCGATATTTGAAGATATTGAAATTTCGCCCCACTAGGGGGTCGTCGATTTTTGCGGAAAATGGCCGAAAAAAAAATTTTTCCCCAGGTGTTTTTAAACGTATCTACACGCAAGACTAGTCAATTCTGCGCAAAATGCCGCTTTAAAAACCCCGCTATCTCGTTTATAATTCGAGATATCGATATTTGAAGATATTGAAATTTCGCCCCACTAGGGGGTCGTCGATTTTTGCGGAAAATGGCCGAAAAAAAAATTCTTCGCCTGGTGTTTTTAAACGTATCTACACGCAAGACTAGTCAATTCTGCGCAAAATGCCGCTTTAAAAACCCCGCTATCTCGTTTAGAATTCGAGATATCGATATTTGAAGATATTGAAATTTCGCCCCACTAGGGGGTCGTCGATTTTTGCGGAAAATGGCCGAAAAAAAAATTTTCCCAGGTGTTTTTAAACGTATCTACACGCAAGACTAGTCAATTCTGCGCAAAATGCCGCTTTAAAAACCCCGCTATCTCGTTTAGAATTCGAGATATCGATATTTGAAGATATTGAAATTTCGCCCCACTAGGGGGTCGTCGATTTTTGCGGAAAATGGCCGAAAAAAAAATTCTTCGCCTGGTGTTTTTAAACGTATCTACACGCAAGACTAGTCAATTCTGCGCAAAATGCCGCTTTAAAAAACCCCGCTATCTCGTTTAGAATTCGAGATATCGATATTTGAAGATATTGAAATTTCGCCCCACTAGGGGGTCGTCGATTTTTGCGGAAAATGGCCGAAAAAAAAAATTTTCCCCAGGTGTTTTTAAACGTATCTACACGCAAGACTAGTCAATTCTGCGCAAAATGCCGCTTTAAAAACCCCGCTATCTCGTTTATAATTCGAGATATCGATATTTGAAGATATTGAAATTTCGCCCCACTAGGGGGTCGTCGATTTTTGCGGAAAATGGCCGAAAAAAAAATTCTTCGCCTGGTGTTTTTAAACGTTTCTACACGCAAGACTAGTCAATTCTGCGCAAAATGCCGCTTTAAAAACCCCGCTATCTCGTTTAGAATTCGAGATATCGATATTTGAAGATATTGAAATTTCGCCCCACTAGGGGGTCGTCGATTTTTGCGGAAAATGGCCGAAAAAAAAATTCTTCGCCTGGTGTTTTTAAACGTATCTACACGCAAGACTAGTCAATTCTGCGCAAAATGCCGCTTTAAAAACCCCGCTATCTCGTTTAGAATTCGAGATATCGATATTTGAAGATATTGAAATTTCGCCCCACTAGGGGGTCGTCGATTTTTGCGGAAAATGGCCGAAAAAAAAATTTTTCCCCAGGTGTTTTTAAACGTATCTACACGCAAGACTAGTCAATTCTGCGCAAAATGCCGCTTTAAAAACCCCGCTATCTCGTTTATAATTCGAGATATCGATATTTGAAGATATTGAAATTTCGCCCCACTAGGGGGTCGTCGATTTTTGCGGAAAATGGCCGAAAAAAAAATTTTCCCCAGGTGTTTTTAAACGTATCTACACGCAAGACTAGTCAATTCTGCGCAAAATGCCGCTTTAAAAACCCCGCTATCTCGTTTATAATTCGAGATATCGATATTTGAAGATATTGAAATTTCGCCCCACTAGGGGGTCGTCGATTTTTGCGGAAAATGGCCGAAAAAAAAATTCTTCGCCTGGTGTTTTTAAACGTTTCTACACGCAAGACTAGTCAATTCTGCGCAAAATGCCGCTTTAAAAACCCCGCTATCTCGTTTAGAATTCGAGATATCGATATTTGAAGATATTGAAATTTCGCCCCACTAGGGGGTCGTCGATTTTTGCGGAAAATGGCCGAAAAAAAAATTCTTCGCCTGGTGTTTTTAAACGTATCTACACGCAAGACTAGTCAATTCTGCGCAAAATGCCGCTTTAAAAACCCCGCTATCTCGTTTAGAATTCGAGATATCGATATTTGAAGATATTGAAATTTCGCCCCACTAGGGGGTCGTCGATTTTTGCGGAAAATGGCCGAAAAAAAAATTTTTCCCCAGGTGTTTTTAAACGTATCTACACGCAAGACTAGTCAATTCTGCGCAAAATGCCGCTTTAAAAACCCCGCTATCTCGTTTAGAATTCGAGATATCGATATTTGAAGATATTGAAATTTCGCCCCACTAGGGGGTCGTCGATTTTTGCGGAAAATGGCCGAAAAAAAAATTCTTCGCCTGGTGTTTTTAAACGTATCTACACGCAAGACTAGTCAATTCTGCGCAAAATGCCGCTTTAAAAACCCCGCTATCTCGTTTAGAATTCGAGATATCGATATTTGAAGATATTGAAATTTCGCCCCACTAGGGGGTCGTCGATTTTTGCGGAAAATGGCCGAAAAAAAAATTCTTCGCCTGGTGTTTTTAAACGTATCTACACGCAAGACTAGTCAATTCTGCGCAAAATGCCGCTTTAAAAACCCCGCTATCTCGTTTATAATTCGAGATATCGATATTTGAAGATATTGAAATTTCGCCCCACTAGGGGGTCGTCGATTTTTGCGGAAAATGGCCGAAAAAAAAATTCTTCGCCTGGTGTTTTTAAACGTATCTACACGCAAGACTAGTCAATTCTGCGCAAAATGCCGCTTTAAAAACCCCGCTATCTCGTTTAGAATTCGAGATATCGATATTTGAAGATATTGAAATTTCGCCCCACTAGGGGGTCGTCGATTTTTGCGGAAAATGGCCGAAAAAAAAATTCTTCGCCTGGTGTTTTTAAACGTATCTACACGCAAGACTAGTCAATTCTGCGCAAAATGCCGCTTTAAAAACCCCGCTATCTCGTTTATAATTCGAGATATCGATATTTGAAGATATTGAAATTTCGCCCCACTAGGGGGTCGTCGATTTTTGCGGAAAATGGCCGAAAAAGAAATTCTTCGCCTGGTTTTTTTAAACGTATCTACACGCAAGACTAGTCAATTCTGCGCAAAATGCCGCTTTAAAAACCCCGCTATCTCGTTTAGAATTCGAGATATCGATATTTGAAGATATTGAAATTTCGCCCCACTAGGGGGTCGTCGATTTTTGCGGAAAATGGCCGAAAAAAAAATTCTTCGCCTGGTGTTTTTAAACGTATCTACACGCAAGACTAGTCAATTCTGCGCAAAATGCCGCTTTAAAAACCCCGCTATCTCGTTTAGAATTCGAGATATCGATATTTGAAGATATTGAAATTTCGCCCCACTAGGGGGTCGTCGATTTTTGCGGAAAATGGCCGAAAAAAAAATTTTTCCCCAGGTGTTTTTAAACGTATCTACACGCAAGACTAGTCAATTCTGCGCAAAATGCCGCTTTAAAAACCCCGCTATCTCCTTTAGAATTCGAGATATCGATATTTGAAGATATTGAAATTTCGCCCCACTAGGGGGTCGTCGATTTTTGCGGAAAATGGCCGAAAAAAAAATTTTTCCCCAGGTGTTTTTAAACGTATCTACACGCAAGACTAGTCAATTCTGCGCAAAATGCCGCTTTAAAAACCCCGCTATCTCGTTTAGAATTCGAGATATCGATATTTGAAGATATTGAAATTTCGCCCCACTAGGGGGTCGTCAATTTTTGCGGAAAATGGCCGAAAAAAAAATTTTTCCCCTGGTGTTTTTAAACGTATCTACACGCAAGACTAGTCAATTCTGCGCAAAATGCCGCTTTAAAAACCCCGCTATCTCGTTTATAATTCGAGATATCGATATTTGAAGATATTGAAATTTCGCCCCACTAGGGGGTCGTCGATTTTTGCGGAAAATGGCCGAAAAAAAAATTCTTCGCCTGGTGTTTTTAAACGTATCTACACGCAAGACTAGTCAATTCTGCGCAAAATGCCGCTTTAAAAACCCCGCTATCTCGTTTAGAATTCGAGACATCGATATTTGAAGATATTGAAATTTCGCCCCACTAGGGGGTCGTCGATTTTTGCGGAAAATGGCCGAAAAAAAAATTCTTCGCCTGGTGTTTTTAAACGTATCTACACGCAAGACTAGTCAATTCTGCGCAAAATGCCGCTTTAAAAACCCCGCTATCTCGTTTAGAATTCGAGATATCGATATTTGAAGATATTGAAATTTCGCCCCACTAGGGGGTCGTCGATTTTTGCGGAAAATGGCCGAAAAAAAAATTCTTCGCCTGGTGTTTTTAAACGTATCTACACGCAAGACTAGTCAATTCTGCGCAAAATGCCGCTTTAAAAACCCCGCTATCTCGTTTATAATTCGAGATATCGATATTTGAAGATATTGAAATTTCGCCCCACTAGGGGGTCGTCGATTTTTGCGGAAAATGGCCGAAAAAGAAATTCTTCGCCTGGTGTTTTTAAACGTATCTACACGCAAGACTAGTCAATTCTGCGCAAAATGCCGCTTTAAAAACCCCGCTATCTCGTTTAGAATTCGAGATATCGATATTTGAAGATATTGAAATTTCGCCCCACTAGGGGGTCGTCGATTTTTGCGGAAAATGGCCGAAAAAAAAATTTTTCCCCAGGTGTTTTTAAACGTATCTACACGCAAGACTAGTCAATTCTGCGCAAAATGCCGCTTTAAAAACCCCGCTATCTCGTTTAGAATTCGAGATATCGATATTTGAAGATATTGAAATTTCGCCCCACTAGGGGGTCGTCGATTTTTGCGGAAAATGGCCGAAAAAAAAATTCTTCGCCTGGTGTTTTTAAACGTATCTACACGCAAGACTAGTCAATTCTGCGCAAAATGCCGCTTTAAAAACCCCGCTATCTCGTTTAGAATTCGAGATATCGATATTTGAAGATATTGAAATTTCGCCCCACTAGGGGGTCGTCGATTTTTGCGGAAAATGGCCGAAAAAAAAATTCTTCGCCTGGTGTTTTTAAACGTATCTACACGCAAGACTAGTCAATTCTGCGCAAAATGCCGCTTTAAAAACCCCGCTATCTCGTTTATAATTCGAGATATCGATATTTGAAGATATTGAAATTTCGCCCCACTAGGGGGTCGTCGATTTTTGCGGAAAATGGCCGAAAAAAAAATTCTTCGCCTGGTGTTTTTAAACGTATCTACACGCAAGACTAGTCAATTCTGCGCAAAATGCCGCTTTAAAAACCCCGCTATCTCGTTTATAATTCGAGATATCGATATTTGAAGATATTGAAATTTCGCCCCACTAGGGGTCGTCGATTTTTGCGGAAAATGGCCGAAAAAAAAATTCTTCGCCTGGTGTTTTTAAACGTATCTACACGCAAGACTAGTCAATTCTGCGCAAAATGCCGCTTTAAAAACCCCGCTATCTCGTTTAGAATTCGAGATATCGATATTTGAAGATATTGAAATTTCGCCCCACTAGGGGGTCGTCGATTTTTGCGGAAAATGGCCGAAAAAAAATTTTTTCCCCAGGTGTTTTTAAACGTATCTACACGCAAGACTAGTCAATTCTGCGCAAAATGCCGCTTTAAAAACCCCGCTATCTCGTTTATAATTCGAGATATCGATATTTGAAGATATTGAAATTTCGCCCCACTAGGGGGTCGTCGATTTTTGCGGAAAATGGCCGAAAAAAAAATTCTTCGCCTGGTGTTTTTAAACGTATCTACACGCAAGACTAGTCAATTCTGCGCAAAATGCCGCTTTAAAAACCCCGCTATCTCGTTTATAATTCGAGATATCGATATTTGAAGATATTGAAATTTCGCCCCACTAGGGGGTCGTCGATTTTTGCGGAAAATGGCCGAAAAAAAAATTCTTCGCCTGGTGTTTTTAAACGTATCTACACGCAAGACTAGTCAATTCTGCGCAAAATGCCGCTTTAAAAACCCCGCTATCTCGTTTAGAATTCGAGATATCGATATTTGAAGATATTGAAATTTCGCCCCACTAGGGGGTCGTCGATTTTTGCGGAAAATGGCCGAAAAAAAAATTTTTCCCCAGGTGTATTTAAACGTATCTACACGCAAGACTAGTCAATTCTGCGCAAAATGCCGCTTTAAAAACCCCGCTATCTCGTTTAGAATTCGAGATATCGATATTTGAAGATATTGAAATTTCGCCCCACTAGGGGGTCGTCGATTTTTGCGGAAAATGGCCGAAAAAAAAATTTTTCCCCAGGTGTTTTTAAACGTATCTACACGCAAGACTAGTCAATTCTGCGCAAAATGCCGCTTTAAAAACCCCGCTATCTCGTTTAGAATTCGAGATATCGATATTTGAAGATATTGAAATTTCGCCCCACTAGGGGGTCGTCGATTTTTGCGGAAAATGGCCGAAAAAAAAATTCTTCGCCTGGTGTTTTTAAACGTATCTACACGCAAGACTAGTCAATTCTGCGCAAAATGCCGCTTTAAAAACCCCGCTATCTCGTTTAGAATTCGAGATATCGATATTTGAAGATATTGAAATTTCGCCCCACTAGGGGGTCGTCGATTTTTGCGGAAAATGGCCGAAAAAAAAATTTTTCCCCAGGTGTTTTTAAACGTATCTACACGCAAGACTAGTCAATTCTGCGCAAAATGCCGCTTTAAAAACCCCGCTATCTCGTTTATAATTCGAGATATCGATATTTGAAGATATTGAAATTTCGCCCCACTAGGGGGTCGTCGATTTTTGCGGAAAATGGCCGAAAAAAAAATTCTTCGCCTGGTGTTTTTAAACGTTTCTACACGCAAGACTAGTCAATTCTGCGCAAAATGCCGCTTTAAAAACCCCGCTATCTCGTTTATAATTCGAGATATCGATATTTGAAGATATTGAAATTTCGCCCCACTAGGGGGTCGTCGATTTTTGCGGAAAATGGCCGAAAAAAAAATTCTTCGCCTGGTGTTTTTAAACGTATCTACACGCAAGACTAGTCAATTCTGCGCAAAATGCCGCTTTAAAAACCCCGCTATCTCGTTTATAATTCGAGATATCGATATTTGAAGATATTGAAATTTCGCCCCACTAGGGGGTCGCCGATTTTTGCGGAAAATGGCCGAAAAAAAAATTCTTCGCCTGGTGTTTTTAAACGTATCTACACGCAAGACTAGTCAATTCTGCGCAAAATGCCGCTTTAAAAACCCCGCTATCTCGTTTAGAATTCGAGATATCGATATTTGAAGATATTGAAATTTCGCCCCACTAGGGGGTCGTCGATTTTTGCGGAAAATGGCCGAAAAAAAAATTCTTCGCCTGGTGTTTTTAAACGTATCTACACGCAAGACTAGTCAATTCTGCGCAAAATGCCGCTTTAAAAACCCCGCTATCTCGTTTAGAATTCGAGATATCGATATTTGAAGATATTGAAATTTCGCCCCACTAGGGGGTCGTCGATTTTTGCGGAAAATGGCCGAAAAAAAAATTTTTCCCCAGGTGTTTTTAAACGTATCTACACGCAAGACTAGTCAATTCTGCGCAAAATGCCGCTTTAAAAACCCCGCTATCTCGTTTAGAATTCGAGATATCGATATTTGAAGATATTGAAATTTCGCCCCACTAGGGGGTCGTCGATTTTTGCGGAAAATGGCCGAAAAAAAAATTCTTCGCCTGGTGTTTTTAAACGTATCTACACGCAAGACTAGTCAATTCTGCGCAAAATGCCGCTTTAAAAACCCCGCTATCTCGTTTAGAATTCGAGATATCGATATTTGAAGATATTGAAATTTCGCCCCACTAGGGGGTCGTCGATTTTTGCGGAAAATGGCCGAAAAAAAATTTTTTCCCCAGGTGTTTTTAAACGTATCTACACGCAAGACTAGTCAATTCTGCGCAAAATGCCGCTTTAAAAACCCCGCTATCTCGTTTAGAATTCGAGATATCGATATTTGAAGATATTGAAATTTCGCCCCACTAGGGGGTCGTCGATTTTTGCGAAAAATCGCCGAAATAAAAATTTCTCGCCAGGTGTTTTTAAACGCATCTACACGCAATATTAGTTAATTCTGCGCAAAATGCCGCTTGAAAAACCCCGCTATCTCGTTTAGAATTCGAGATATCGATATTTGAAGATATTGAAATTTCGCCCCACTAGGGGGTCGTCGATTTTTGCGAAAAATCGCCGAAATAAAAATTTCTCGCCAGGTGTTTTTAAACGCATCTACACGCAATATTAGTTAATTCTGCGCAAAATGCCGCTTGAAAAACCCCGCTATCTCGTTTAGAATTCGAGATATCGATATTTGAAGATATTGAAATTTCGCCCCACTAGGGGGTCGTCGATTTTTGCGAAAAATCGCCGAAATAAAAATTTCTCGCCAGGTGTTTTTAAACGCATCTACACGCAATATTAGTTAATTCTGCGCAAAATGCCGCTTGAAAAACCCCGCTATCTCGTTTAGAATTCGAGATATCGATATTTGAAGATATTGAAATTTCGCCCCACTAGGGGGTCGTCGATTTTTGCGAAAAATCGCCGAAATAAAAATTTCTCGCCAGGTGTTTTTAAACGCATCTACACGCAATATTAGTTAATTCTGCGCAAAATGCCGCTTGAAAAACCCCGCTATCTCGTTTAGAATTCGAGATATCGATATTTGAAGATACTGAAATTTCGCCCCACTAGGGGGTCGTCGATTTTTGCGGAAAATGGCCGAAAAAAAAATTTTTCCCCAGGTGTTTTTAAACGTATCTACACGCAAGACTAGTCAATTCTGCGCAAAATGCCGCTTTAAAAACCCCGCTATCTCGTTTATAATTCGAGATATCGATATTTGAAGATATTGAAATTTCGCCCCACTAGGGGGTCGTCGATTTTTGCGGAAAATGGCCGAAAAAAAAATTCTTCGCCTGGTGTTTTTAAACGTATCTACACGCAAGACCAGCCAATTCTGCGCAAAATGCCGCTTTAAAAACCCCGCTATCTCGTTTAGAATTCGAGATATCGATATTTGAAGATATTGAAATTTCGCCCCACTAGGGGGTCGTCGATTTTTGCGGAAAATGGCCGAAAAAAAAATTCTTCGCCTGGTGTTTTTAAACGTATCTACACGCAAGACTAGTCAATTCTGCGCAAAATGCCGCTTTAAAAACCCCGCTATCTCGTTTAGAATTCGAGATATCGATATTTGAAGATATTGAAATTTCGCCCCACTAGGGGGTCGTCGATTTTTGCGGAAAATGGCCGAAAAAAAAATTTTTCCCCAGGTGTTTTTAAACGTATCTACACGCAAGACTAGTCAATTCTGCGCAAAATGCCGCTTTAAAAACCCCGCTATCTCGTTTAGAATTCGAGATATCGATATTTGAAGATATTGAAATTTCGCCCCACTAGGGGGTCGTCGATTTTTGCGGAAAATGGCCGAAAAAAAAATTTTTCCCCAGGTGTTTTTAAACGTATCTACACGCAAGACTAGTCAATTCTGCGCAAAATGCCGCTTTAAAAACCCCGCCATCTCGTTTAGAATTCGAGATATCGATATTTGAAGATATTGAAATTTCGCCCCACTAGGGGGTCGTCGATTTTTGCGGAAAATGGCCGAAAAAAAAATTTTTCCCCAGGTGTTTTTAAACGTATCTACACGCAAGACTAGTCAATTCTGCGCAAAATGCCGCTTTAAAAACCCCGCTATCTCGTTTATAATTCGAGATATCGATATTTGAAGATATTGAAATTTCGCCCCACTAGGGGGTCGTCGATTTTTGCGGAAAATGGCCGAAAAAAAAATTCTTCGCCTGGTGTTTTTAAACGTTTCTACACGCAAGACTAGTCAATTCTGCGCAAAATGCCGCTTTAAAAACCCCGCTATCTCGTTTAGAATTCGAGATATCGATATTTGAAGATATTGAAATTTCGCCCCACTAGGGGGTCGTCGATTTTTGCGGAAAATGGCCGAAAAAAAAATTTTTCCCCAGGTGTTTTTAAACGTATCTACACGCAAGACTAGTCAATTCTGCGCAAAATGCCGCTTTAAAAACCCCGCTATCTCGTTTAGAATTCGAGATATCGATATTTGAAGATATTGAAATTTCGCCCCACTAGGGGGTCGTCGATTTTTGCGGAAAATGGCCGAAAAAAAAATTCTTCGCCTGGTGTTTTTAAACGTATCTACACGCAAGACTAGTCAATTCTGCGCAAAATGCCGCTTTAAAAACCCCGCTATCTCGTTTATAATTCGAGATATCGATATTTGAAGATATTGAAATTTCGCCCCACTAGGGGGTCGCCGATTTTTGCGGAAAATGGCCGAAAAAAAAATTCTTCGCCTGGTGTTTTTAAACGTATCTACACGCAAGACTAGTCAATTCTGCGCAAAATGCCGCTTTAAAAACCCCGCTATCTCGTTTAGAATTCGAGATATCGATATTTGAAGATATTGAAATTTCGCCCCACTAGGGGGTCGTCGATTTTTGCGGAAAATGGCCGAAAAAAAAATTTTTCCCCAGGTGTTTTTAAACGTATCTACACGCAAGACTAGTCAATTCTGCGCAAAATGCCGCTTTAAAAACCCCGCTATCTCGTTTAGAATTCGAGATATCGATATTTGAAGATATTGAAATTTCGCCCCACTAGGGGGTCGTCGATTTTTGCGGAAAATGGCCGAAAAAAAAATTCTTCGCCTGGTGTTTTTAAACGTATCTACACGCAAGACTAGTCAATTCTGCGCAAAATGCCGCTTTAAAAACCCCGCTATCTCGTTTAGAATTCGAGATATCGATATTTGAAGATATTGAAATTTCGCCCCACTAGGGGGTCGTCGATTTTTGCGGAAAATGGCCGAAAAAAAATTTTTTCCCCAGGTGTTTTTAAACGTATCTACACGCAAGACTAGTCAATTCTGCGCAAAATGCCGCTTTAAAAACCCCGCTATCTCGTTTAGAATTCGAGATATCGATATTTGAAGATATTGAAATTTCGCCCCACTAGGGGGTCGTCGATTTTTGCGAAAAATCGCCGAAATAAAAATTTCTCGCCAGGTGTTTTTAAACGCATCTACACGCAATATTAGTTAATTCTGCGCAAAATGCCGCTTGAAAAACCCCGCTATCTCGTTTAGAATTCGAGATATCGATATTTGAAGATATTGAAATTTCGCCCCACTAGGGGGTCGTCGATTTTTGCGAAAAATCGCCGAAATAAAAATTTCTCGCCAGGTGTTTTTAAACGCATCTACACGCAATATTAGTTAATTCTGCGCAAAATGCCGCTTGAAAAACCCCGCTATCTCGTTTAGAATTCGAGATATCGATATTTGAAGATATTGAAATTTCGCCCCACTAGGGGGTCGTCGATTTTTGCGAAAAATCGCCGAAATAAAAATTTCTCGCCAGGTGTTTTTAAACGCATCTACACGCAATATTAGTTAATTCTGCGCAAAATGCCGCTTGAAAAACCCCGCTATCTCGTTTAGAATTCGAGATATCGATATTTGAAGATATTGAAATTTCGCCCCACTAGGGGGTCGTCGATTTTTGCGAAAAATCGCCGAAATAAAAATTTCTCGCCAGGTGTTTTTAAACGCATCTACACGCAATATTAGTTAATTCTGCGCAAAATGCCGCTTGAAAAACCCCGCTATCTCGTTTAGAATTCGAGATATCGATATTTGAAGATACTGAAATTTCGCCCCACTAGGGGGTCGTCGATTTTTGCGGAAAATGGCCGAAAAAAAAATTTTTCCCCAGGTGTTTTTAAACGTATCTACACGCAAGACTAGTCAATTCTGCGCAAAATGCCGCTTTAAAAACCCCGCTATCTCGTTTATAATTCGAGATATCGATATTTGAAGATATTGAAATTTCGCCCCACTAGGGGGTCGTCGATTTTTGCGGAAAATGGCCGAAAAAAAAATTCTTCGCCTGGTGTTTTTAAACGTATCTACACGCAAGACCAGCCAATTCTGCGCAAAATGCCGCTTTAAAAACCCCGCTATCTCGTTTAGAATTCGAGATATCGATATTTGAAGATATTGAAATTTCGCCCCACTAGGGGGTCGTCGATTTTTGCGGAAAATGGCCGAAAAAAAAATTCTTCGCCTGGTGTTTTTAAACGTATCTACACGCAAGACTAGTCAATTCTGCGCAAAATGCCGCTTTAAAAACCCCGCTATCTCGTTTAGAATTCGAGATATCGATATTTGAAGATATTGAAATTTCGCCCCACTAGGGGGTCGTCGATTTTTGCGGAAAATGGCCGAAAAAAAAATTTTTCCCCAGGTGTTTTTAAACGTATCTACACGCAAGACTAGTCAATTCTGCGCAAAATGCCGCTTTAAAAACCCCGCTATCTCGTTTAGAATTCGAGATATCGATATTTGAAGATATTGAAATTTCGCCCCACTAGGGGGTCGTCGATTTTTGCGGAAAATGGCCGAAAAAAAAATTTTTCCCCAGGTGTTTTTAAACGTATCTACACGCAAGACTAGTCAATTCTGCGCAAAATGCCGCTTTAAAAACCCCGCTATCTCGTTTAGAATTCGAGATATCGATATTTGAAGATATTGAAATTTCGCCCCACTAGGGGGTCGTCGATTTTTGCGGAAAATGGCCGAAAAAAAAATTTTTCCCCAGGTGTTTTTAAACGTATCTACACGCAAGACTAGTCAATTCTGAGCAAAATGCCGCTTTAAAAACCCCGCTATCTCGTTTAGAATTCGAGATATCGATATTTGAAGATATTGAAATTTCGCCCCACTAGGGGGTCGTCGATTTTTGCGGAAAATGGCCGAAAAAAAAATTTTTCCCCAGGTGTTTTTAAACGTATCTACACGCAAGACTAGTCAATTCTGCGCAAAATGCCGCTTTAAAAACCCCGCCATCTCGTTTAGAATTCGAGATATCGATATTTGAAGATATTGAAATTTCGCCCCACTAGGGGGTCGTCGATTTTTGCGGAAAATGGCCGAAAAAAAAATTTTTCCCCAGGTGTTTTTAAACGTATCTACACGCAAGACTAGTCAATTCTGCGCAAAATGCCGCTTTAAAAACCCCGCTATCTCGTTTATAATTCGAGATATCGATATTTGAAGATATTGAAATTTCGCCCCACTAGGGGGTCGTCGATTTTTGCGGAAAATGGCCGAAAAAAAAATTCTTCGCCTGGTGTTTTTAAACGTTTCTACACGCAAGACTAGTCAATTCTGCGCAAAATGCCGCTTTAAAAACCCCGCTATCTCGTTTAGAATTCGAGATATCGATATTTGAAGATATTGAAATTTCGCCCCACTAGGGGGTCGTCGATTTTTGCGGAAAATGGCCGAAAAAAAAATTTTTCCCCAGGTGTTTTTAAACGTATCTACACGCAAGACTAGTCAATTCTGCGCAAAATGCCGCTTTAAAAACCCCGCTATCTCGTTTAGAATTCGAGATATCGATATTTGAAGATATTGAAATTTCGCCCCACTAGGGGGTCGTCGATTTTTGCGGAAAATGGCCGAAAAAAAAATTCTTCGCCTGGTGTTTTTAAACGTATCTACACGCAAGACTAGTCAATTCTGCGCAAAATGCCGCTTTAAAAACCCCGCTATCTCGTTTATAATTCGAGATATCGATATTTGAAGATATTGAAATTTCGCCCCACTAGGGGGTCGTCGATTTTTGCGGAAAATGGCCGAAAAAAAAATTTTTCCCCAGGTGTTTTTAAACGTATCTACACGCAAGACTAGTCAATTCTGCGCAAAATGCCGCTTTAAAAACCCCGCTATCTCGTTTATAATTCGAGATATCGATATTTGAAGATATTGAAATTTCGCCCCACTAGGGGGTCGTCGATTTTTGCGGAAAATGGCCGAAAAAAAAATTCTTCGTCTGGTGTTTTTAAACGTTTCTACACGCAAGACTAGTCAATTCTGCGCAAAATGCCGCTTTAAAAACCCCGCTATCTCGTTTAGAATTCGAGATATCGATATTTGAAGATATTGAAATTTCGCCCCACTAGGGGGTCGTCGATTTTTGCGGAAAATGGCCGAAAAAAAAATTCTTCGCCTGGTGTTTTTAAACGTATCTACACGCAAGACTAGTCAATTCTGCGCAAAATGCCGCTTTAAAAACCCCGCTATCTCGTTTAGAATTCGAGATATCGATATTTGAAGATATTGAAATTTCGCCCCACTAGGGGGTCGTCGATTTTTGCGGAAAATGGCCGAAAAAAAAATTTTTCCCCAGGTGTTTTTAAACGTATCTACACGCAAGACTAGTCAATTCTGCGCAAAATGCCGCTTTAAAAACCCCGCTATCTCGTTTAGAATTCGAGATATCGATATTTGAAGATATTGAAATTTCGCCCCACTAGGGGGTCGTCGATTTTTGCGGAAAATGGCCGAAAAAAAAATTCTTCGCCTGGTGTTTTTAAACGTATCTACACGCAAGACTAGTCAATTCTGCGCAAAATGCCGCTTTAAAAACCCCGCTATCTCGTTTAGAATTCGAGATATCGATATTTGAAGATATTGAAATTTCGCCCCACTAGGGGGTCGTCGATTTTTGCGGAAAATGGCCGAAAAAAAAATTTTTCCCCAGGTGTTTTTAAACGTATCTACACGCAAGACTAGTCAATTCTGCGCAAAATGCCGCTTTAAAAACCCCGCTATCTCGTTTAGAATTCGAGATATCGATATTTGAAGATATTGAAATTTCGCCCCACTAGGGGGTCGTCGATTTTTGCGGAAAATGGCCGAAAAAAAAATTTTTCCCCAGGTGTTTTTAAACGTATCTACACGCAAGACTAGTCAGTTCTGCGCAAAATGCCGCTTTAAAAACCCCGCTATCTCGTTTAGAATTCGAGATATCGATATTTGAAGATATTGAAATTTCGCCCCACTAGGGGGTCGTCGATTTTTGCGGAAAATGGCCGAAAAAAAAATTTTTCCCCAGGTGTTTTTAAACGTATCTACACGCAAGACTAGTCAATTCTGCGCAAAATGCCGCTTTAAAAACCCCGCTATCTCGTTTAGAATTCGAGATATCGATATTTGAAGATATTGAAATTTCGCCCCACTAGGGGGTCGTCGATTTTTGCGGAAAATGGCCGAAAAAGAAATTCTTCGCCTGGTGTTTTTAAACGTATCTGCACGCAAGACTAGTCAATTCTGCGCAAAATGCCGCTTTAAAAACCCCGCTATCTCGTTTAGAATTCGAGATATCGATATTTGAAGATATTGAAATTTCGCCCCACTAGGGGGTCGTCGATTTTTGCGGAAAATGGCCGAAAAAAAAATTCTTCGCCTGGTGTTTTTAAACGTATCTACACGCAAGACTAGTCAATTCTGCGCAAAATGCCGCTTTAAAAACCCCGCTATCTCGTTTAGAATTCGAGATATCGATATTTGAAGATATTGAAATTTCGCCCCACTAGGGGGTCGTCGATTTTTGCGGAAAATGGCCGAAAAAGAAATTCTTCGCCTGGTGTTTTTAAACGTATCTACACGCAAGACTAGTCAATTCTGCGCAAAATGCCGCTTTAAAAACCCCGCTATCTCGTTTAGAATTCGAGATATCGATATTTGAAGATATTGAAATTTCGCCCCACTAGGGGGTCGTCGATTTTTGCGGAAAATGGCCGAAAAAAAAATTTTTCCCCAGGTGTTTTTAAACGTATCTACACGCAAGACTAGTCAATTCTGCGCAAAATGCCGCTTTAAAAACCCCGCTATCTCGTTTATAATTCGAGATATCGATATTTGAAGATATTGAAATTTCGCCCCACTAGGGGGTCGTCGATTTTTGCGGAAAATGGCCGAAAAAAAAATTCTTCGCCTGGTGTTTTTAAACGTATCTACACGCAAGACTAGTCAATTCTGCGCAAAATGCCGCTTTAAAAACCCCGCTATCTCGTTTAGAATTCGAGATATCGATATTTGAAGATATTGAAATTTCGCCCCACTAGGGGGTCGTCGATTTTTGCGGAAAATGGCCGAAAAAAAAATTCTTCGTCTGGTGTTTTTAAACGTTTCTACACGCAAGACTAGTCAATTCTGCGCAAAATGCCGCTTTAAAAACCCCGCTATCTCGTTTAGAATTCGAGATATCGATATTTGAAGATATTGAAATTTCGCCCCACTAGGGGGTCGTCGATTTTTGCGGAAAATGGCCGAAAAAAAAATTCTTCGCCTGGTGTTTTTAAACATATCTACACGCAAGACTAGTCAATTCTGCGCAAAATGCCGCTTTAAAAACCCCGCTATCTCGTTTAGAATTCGAGATATCGATATTTGAAGATATTGAAATTTCGCCCCACTAGGGGGTCGTCGATTTTTGCGGAAAATGGCCGAAAAAAAAATTTTTCCCCAGGTGTTTTTAAACGTATCTACACGCAAGACTAGTCAATTCTGCGCAAAATGCCGCTTTAAAAACCCCGCTATCTCGTTTATAATTCGAGATATCGATATTTGAAGATATTGAAATTTCGCCCCACTAGGGGGTCGTCGATTTTTGCGGAAAATGGCCGAAAAAAAAATTCTTCGCCTGGTGTTTTTAAACGTTTCTACACGCAAGACTAGTCAATTCTGCGCAAAATGCCGCTTTAAAAACCCCGCTATCTCGTTTAGAATTCGAGATATCGATATTTGAAGATATTGAAATTTCGCCCCACTAGGGGGTCGTCGATTTTTGCGGAAAATGGCCGAAAAAAAAATTCTTCGCCTGGTGTTTTTAAACGTATCTACACGCAAGACTAGTCAATTCTGCGCAAAATGCCGCTTTAAAAACCCCGCTATCTCGTTTAGAATTCGAGATATCGATATTTGAAGATATTGAAATTTCGCCCCACTAGGGGGTCGTCGATTTTTGCGGAAAATGGCCGAAAAAAGAATTTTTCCCCAGGTGTTTTTAAACGTATCTACACGCAAGACTAGTCAATTCTGCGCAAAATGCCGCTTTAAAAACCCCGCTATCTCGTTTAGAATTCGAGATATCGATATTTGAAGATATTGAAATTTCGCCCCACTAGGGGGTCGTCGATTTTTGCGGAAAATGGCCGAAAAAAAAATTCTTCGCCTGGTGTTTTTAAACGTATCTACACGCAAGACTAGTCAATTCTGCGCAAAATGCCGCTTTAAAAACCCCGCTATCTCGTTTAGAATTCGAGATATCGATATTTGAAGATATTGAAATTTCGCCCCACTAGGGGGTCGTCGATTTTTGCGGAAAATGGCCGAAAAAGAAATTCTTCGCCTGGTGTTTTTAAACGTATCTACACGCAAGACTAGTCAATTCTGCGCAAAATGCCGCTTTAAAAACCCCGCTATCTCGTTTAGAATTCGAGATATCGATATTTGAAGATATTGAAATTTCGCCCCACTAGGGGGTCGTCGATTTTTGCGGAAAATGGCCGAAAAAAAAATTCTTCGTCTGGTGTTTTTAAACGTTTCTACACGCAAGACTAGTCAATTCTGCGCAAAATGCCGCTTTAAAAACCCCGCTATCTCGTTTAGAATTCGAGATATCGATATTTGAAGATATTGAAATTTCGCCCCACTAGGGGGTCGTCGATTTTTGCGGAAAATGGCCGAAAAAGAAATTCTTCGCCTGGTGTTTTTAAACGTATCTACACGCAAGACTAGTCAATTCTGCGCAAAATGCCGCTTTAAAAACCCCGCTATCTCGTTTAGAATTCGAGATATCGATATTTGAAGATATTGAAATTTCGCCCCACTAGGGGGTCGTCGATTTTTGCGGAAAATGGCCGAAAAAGAAATTCTTCGCCTGGTGTTTTTAAACGTATCTACACGCAAGACTAGTCAATTCTGCGCAAAATGCCGCTTTAAAAACCCCGCTATCTCGTTTAGAATTCGAGATATCGATATTTGAAGATATTGAAATTTCGCCCCACTAGGGGGTCGTCGATTTTTGCGGAAAATGGCCGAAAAAGAAATTCTTCGCCTGGTGTTTTTAAACGTATCTACACGCAAGACTAGTCAATTCTGCGCAAAATGCCGCTTTAAAAACCCCGCTATCTCGTTTAGAATTCGAGATATCGATATTTGAAGATATTGAAATTTCGCCCCACTAGGGGGTCGTCGATTTTTGCGGAAAATGGCCGAAAAAAAAATTTTTCCCCAGGTGTTTTTAAACGTATCTACACGCAAGACTAGTCAATTCTGCGCAAAATGCCGCTTTAAAAACCCCGCTATCTCGTTTATAATTCGAGATATCGATATTTGAAGATATTGAAATTTCGCCCCACTAGGGGGTCGTCGATTTTTGCGGAAAATGGCCGAAAAAAAAATTCTTCGCCTGGTGTTTTTAAACGTATCTACACGCAAGACTAGTCAATTCTGCGCAAAATGCCGCTTTAAAAACCCCGCTATCTCGTTTAGAATTCGAGATATCGATATTTGAAGATATTGAAATTTCGCCCCACTAGGGGGTCGTCGATTTTTGCGGAAAATGGCCGAAAAAAAAATTCTTCGCCTGGTGTTTTTAAACGTATCTACACGCAAGACTAGTCAATTCTGCGCAAAATGCCGCTTTAAAAACCCCGCTATCTCGTTTATAATTCGAGATATCGATATTTGAAGATATTGAAATTTCGCCCCACTAGGGGGTCGTCGATTTTTGCGGAAAATGGCCGAAAAAAAAATTTTTCCCCAGGTGTTTTTAAACGTATCTACACGCAAGACTAGTCAATTCTGCGCAAAATGCCGCTTTAAAAACCCCGCTATCTCGTTTAGAATTCGAGATATCGATATTTGAAGATATTGAAATTTCGCCCCACTAGGGGGTCGTCGATTTTTGCGGAAAATGGCCGAAAAAAAAATTCTTCGTCTGGTGTTTTTAAACGTTTCTACACGCAAGACTAGTCAATTCTGCGCAAAATGCCGCTTTAAAAACCCCGCTATCTCGTTTAGAATTCGAGATATCGATATTTGAAGATATTGAAATTTCGCCCCACTAGGGGGTCGTCGATTTTTGCGGAAAATGGCCGAAAAAGAAATTCTTCGCCTGGTGTTTTTAAACGTATCTACACGCAAGACTAGTCAATTCTGCGCAAAATGCCGCTTTAAAAACCCCGCTATCTCGTTTAGAATTCGAGATATCGATATTTGAAGATATTGAAATTTCGCCCCACTAGGGGGTCGTCGATTTTTGCGGAAAATGGCCGAAAAAAAAATTCTTCGCCTGGTGTTTTTAAACGTATCTACACGCAAGACTAGTCAATTCTGCGCAAAATGCCGCTTTAAAAACCCCGCTATCTCGTTTATAATTCGAGATATCGATATTTGAAGATATTGAAATTTCGCCCCACTAGGGGGTCGTCGATTTTTGCGGAAAATGGCCGAAAAAAAAATTTTTCCCCAGGTGTTTTTAAACGTATCTACACGCAAGACTAGTCAATTCTGCGCAAAATGCCGCTTTAAAAACCCCGCTATCTCGTTTATAATTCGAGATATCGATATTTGAAGATATTGAAATTTCGCCCCACTAGGGGGTCGTCGATTTTTGCGGAAAATGGCCGAAAAAAAAATTCTTCGTCTGGTGTTTTTAAACGTTTCTACACGCAAGACTAGTCAATTCTGCGCAAAATGCCGCTTTAAAAACCCCGCTATCTCGTTTAGAATTCGAGATATCGATATTTGAAGATATTGAAATTTCGCCCCACTAGGGGGTCGTCGATTTTTGCGGAAAATGGCCGAAAAAGAAATTCTTCGCCTGGTGTTTTTAAACGTATCTACACGCAAGACTAGTCAATTCTGCGCAAAATGCCGCTTTAAAAACCCCGCTATCTCGTTTAGAATTCGAGATATCGATATTTGAAGATATTGAAATTTCGCCCCACTAGGGGGTCGTCGATTTTTGCGGAAAATGGCCGAAAAAAAAATTTTTCCCCAGGTGTTTTTAAACGTATCTACACGCAAGACTAGTCAATTCTGCGCAAAATGCCGCTTTAAAAACCCCGCTATCTCGTTTAGAATTCGAGATATCGATATTTGAAGATATTGAAATTTCGCCCCACTAGGGGGTCGTCGATTTTTGCGGAAAATGGCCGAAAAAGAAATTCTTCGCCTGGTGTTTTTAAACGTTTCTACACGCAAGACTAGTCAATTCTGCGCAAAATGCCGCTTTAAAAACCCCGCTATCTCGTTTATAATTCGAGATATCGATATTTGAAGATATTGAAATTTCGCCCCACTAGGGGGTCGTCGATTTTTGCGGAAAATGGCCGAAAAAAAAATTTTTCCCCAGGTGTTTTTAAACGTATCTACACGCAAGACTAGTCAATTCTGCGCAAAATGCCGCTTTAAAAACCCCGCTATCTCGTTTATAATTCGAGATATCGATATTTGAAGATATTGAAATTTCGCCCCACTAGGGGGTCGTCGATTTTTGCGGAAAATGGCCGAAAAAAAAATTCTTCGCCTGGTGTTTTTAAACGTATCTACACGCAAGACTAGTCAATTCTGCGCAAAATGCCGCTTTAAAAACCCCGCTATCTCGTTTAGAATTCGAGATATCGATATTTGAAGATATTGAAATTTCGCCCCACTAGGGGGTCGTCGATTTTTGCGGAAAATGGCCGAAAAAAAAATTCTTCGTCTGGTGTTTTTAAACGTTTCTACACGCAAGACTAGTCAATTCTGCGCAAAATGCCGCTTTAAAAACCCCGCTATCTCGTTTAGAATTCGAGATATCGATATTTGAAGATATTGAAATTTCGCCCCACTAGGGGGTCGTCGATTTTTGCGGAAAATGGCCGAAAAAGAAATTCTTCGCCTGGTGTTTTTAAACGTATCTACACGCAAGACTAGTCAATTCTGCGCAAAATGCCGCTTTAAAAACCCCGCTATCTCGTTTAGAATTCGAGATATCGATATTTGAAGATATTGAAATTTCGCCCCACTAGGGGGTCGTCGATTTTTGCGGAAAATGGCCGAAAAAAAAATTTTTCCCCAGGTGTTTTTAAACGTATCTACACGCAAGACTAGTCAATTCTGCGCAAAATGCCGCTTTAAAAACCCCGCTATCTCGTTTATAATTCGAGATATCGATATTTGAAGATATTGAAATTTCGCCCCACTAGGGGGTCGTCGATTTTTGCGGAAAATGGCCGAAAAAAAAATTCTTCGCCTGGTGTTTTTAAACGTATCTACACGCAAGACTAGTCAATTCTGCGCAAAATGCCGCTTTAAAAACCCCGCTATCTCGTTTAGAATTCGAGATATCGATATTTGAAGATATTGAAATTTCGCCCCACTAGGGGGTCGTCGATTTTTGCGGAAAATGGCCGAAAAAAAAATTTTTCCCCAGGTGTTTTTAAACGTATCTACACGCAAGACTAGTCAATTCTGCGCAAAATGCCGCTTTAAAAACCCCGCTATCTCGTTTATAATTCGAGATATCGATATTTGAAGATATTGAAATTTCGCCCCACTAGGGGGTCGTCGATTTTTGCGGAAAATGGCCGAAAAAAAAATTCTTCGCCTGGTGTTTTTAAACGTATCTACACGCAAGACTAGTCAATTCTGCGCAAAATGCCGCTTTAAAAACCCCGCTATCTCGTTTAGAATTCGAGATATCGATATTTGAAGATATTGAAATTTCGCCCCACTAGGGGGTCGTCGATTTTTGCGAAAAATCGCCGAAATAAAAATTTTTCGCCAGGTGTTTTTAAACGCATCTACACGCAAGATTAGTCAATTCTGCGCAAAATGCCGCTGCAAAAACCCCGCTATCTCGTTTAGATACCGACATATTCGAGAATCGAGAATCCATATTCCGGAATCCAGAATCCATATTCCGGAATCGAGAATCCATATTCCGGAATCCAGAATTCATATTCCAGAATCTAGAATCCATATTCCGCAATCGGGAATCCATATTCCGGTCTATACTACAGTCAAACGAGTCCTTTACATTTAACTCCTGCATCTTCGAGGGGGTGGTTTTCCATATTCTGACCCTTTCTACATTCGCGGTCAGCTTGAGCCGCATAAAAAGACTGAATAGACACCTCCCTCGATAAATGCACAGGTCGTGACCGAATATTGCTTTTAGTTAGCAGAGGCATCTAATCTGTGTTTACATTCGTGCTTCAACCGAGCGCGAGCTTAGAAAAGGACAGACAGTAGAAGAGACAGAGAGAGGAAGCAAACAAAGTGAGCGGCACGAAAGTATGGGCGACGCATTGCTAATGCAACAAAAAACTTGGTCGTTTATTAATTTTGCTGAACGTAACTTTTCCCAATGTATTTTTCAGATTTTTCTGATTACAATGATACCAAACATGATATGTTTTAATCATGTAAATACTAAGTAAATATATTGAATATTGAAAAAATATAATTCAAAGTATGTCGTGTTTGGTATCATTTTAATCAGAAAAATCTCACAAATACGTGAGCAAAGGTTTCAAAAAAAAAGAATCAAAAATGAAAACGGCCGACCCTCCAATTAGGATTGCCTCACCGATACGTTCGGGCCGGTCCCCCTGTGGATTGGACCTCACTGTTTCTTCTACAGTCTGTCTTTTTTTAAGCTCGCGCTCGGCTCGAGCCCTAATGTAAACACAGATTCGGCACCGGTACACGATAAGAGCACTGCTTTGCCCCCGAAATGAGTGCATTTATCGAGGGTTTATTGTATCTTGGACCTATGAAAGGTCGTGCGAGACAAATGGAAATATTTTTAAGTAAAACGGTAACGCATATGGTATGTCTTTTTCATCCATGTGTCTTTAGATTCTACGTGATTTCAATATCAAATACCATATGCGCCAAGTTATTCACCATGCGTTGAAACCGATTATAAATTATAACCACGGAGGTTCCTTTCAATAGAATAGATTCGGTTTCGAGCAAGTACGAACGGCAAATTGTCGTTCGTTTCTAAGAGTTTGAAATGCGACGCAAGATCCACGGCCTAGCCACAAACACACAAACGTGGAAATTATGTCGTGCACGACTCGCTTTGACGTTGTTAGTCGCTAAAAATGATTAGTCCTACGAGCTAATGCCCTTCTCACCGCCCGGACTCATCGGCGTAGCACCTGGGCATGCCGATACGTCCGAGCTGAAAAGCGAGCACGAGCAAATGTCAACTCACCGTTTGTGCTGAAAATCCTGAGCTCGAAAAATGATTAATTAGTGATATCTAACGATCTACTATTCTTTCTCAAAAATATTGCTTCATTAAAATCAGATATTGATCAATATTGAAAGTTAACTGTTAATTTAAGCAACGACTCTACTATGAATATTTATAATATCTCCAAAGATCAAATACTTTACGTTAGATTGAATATCATAGTGAACTTTATATTGAATATTAAACTGAACTTTATATTGAAAATATTTACATTGAATTGGCAGACTAAGGGCATGCAATGTCCTCAGGAGATTCCGTCATCGAAGTAAATGGATTAAAGGATATTGAAAGGACTGTACAAGTTGTTACTTCGATTCTAGAACCTGCCCGTCGCGAAGTGTCTTCTTGCACATTTTACATGGCAAAATTCTACGGTTCTCGAGACCAACGTGAACGGAGAAAAATCGGGAAGCAGCACGTAATCGTGCGTTACAATTCTCATTGTGCGATGGTTCGAGCAAATATAATGAAAAATACGAAGTCGGATGGGTGATCCGTCTTCAGAATCTACGCGCGCAAAGTTAATTTCGCGCAATTCATTCGCGACTCGAGCGTATCGTTTTCGTACATTTATTCTGTACGCAATAACGACGCACAAGAAGGCCTAGCCTGAGCTAATAAGCATCCTAAATATGCAATTCTTCATGAGTAGGATACTATCTATCGAACCCATGGTCACAGTGCTCGCAAAAAGAAATTATACAACCAGTCGCCCATGCCGATTCGGACCAATCGTCCTATGGCATGAATCGGGGTTCCGGAGGAATCTAAGTGCATGCGACTCACCGATCGCAGAAATTAATGAACGGGATGACCTTCCGGGTCAGCTAAGCGCTGCACAGAGCTCTACGATCGCCTCGGTAAGATACTCTGTAAAGGGGGGAAAAATTCGCGTTAAAATACGATCAGCCTAACGTAATCGTTGGGAAAAAATGCAGAGATCATGCATTTTAAAGAAATCAACTTACGAAATAAAATTGGTAGTTCCGGTGGTGGTACACATCTGCCAACTGGAATTTCACCGACTCTACCACCGTGACAAAAAATAAAATAAAAAAAAAACGCGGCCGTTTCCCTGATAGTCGGCGAAAAGAGTGAATCTACTTTCTTCGCGATGAAATGTTGCAACGAGAGCCACGACGCTCTGGAATAAATGCCCTATCTCTTTAATTTCGATGCAAACACTGACTTTACATTCGCGGTGAAATTCAGGGGCAACGGAGCCTTCTAATAATCTTTAATGATAAACTTTAAGGTTAAGTCAGAGACAGGTGCTCTGTAAAAATAAAACAGGTACAGATAATACGTAGCAAACACTGTCTCTAAGACCGCATTGCGCGCGGCCACTAGTTGCTGTAAACAAAAGTGATGAAGAGGGGGGAGGGGGTGGAGGGATGGCAGAGGGCCAAAAAGGAATAGAAACGACAAATTTCTAATCCTTGCGGTCACTAAACAGACAAACGTCTCTTTTCAAGATATTGTGCATCTAAAGGTACGACAAATTGAAGAAATAATACTCACGAAGTCCGAAATAGTGAAAGATGTATTATAGCAGCGTCCCGGTTGGCGGGAGAGAAACGGCACGAGCAACATTTTTTCTCCTATTGTCTTAAAAACAGAAGGAATGAACGATTCAGTATGATATTCGGACGCGCAAACGCCAATGGCTACGTCGGAATAGAATTCGTGCAGAATTTCTGAATATTTCTTACCAAAAAATTAATGGAATGTAGGAGCACCACATTTCGCAGACGAACGCGGCAAACTTTCCAAGATGTCGGACGCTCTGCCACTACGACGGAGCACTGTATGCGCGGACGCCTTCTGCGCAGACGCCATGACAGCAGTGGGTAAAATAGGAATTGAGAGCAGGGGAAGGGAAATTCGAACCGCCATATAATGAAATTTTCTAATTATGTGCTAATTTTACTTGCGTATCGTTAGACACTATAAGAGAACTGCGATAGTTCGAATCGTAATGTTAAGAATTGCGCGTACTACGTGCCAATGTAAGAAATAGAACTCACATATTCCGAAATGTTTGTCCGTGAACCGCAGCAGAATTGAGAGCGGGAAGAGAGGAAGGACACGATCAACATTTTCCGTCCTATCGTTGTAAAGAAAGAATACATCCATGATTCAGTATTATATTTGGTCGTACAAACACCAATAACTATCTGAGACTAGAATTCGAGCACAGTTGATGAAAATTTCTCACCGAAAAATGAATCCAATGCAGGAACACACGTTCTTACAAAGAAGCGAGGGAAATAGCCGAGGACGACTGTAACGCCACTACTTCGGCAGAGCGCCACGAACCAACGTGCAGGAGTGGCGGAAAATTCAAACGATCGTAAAGTGCTCTGCCAATTATATTTGAATTCCATCTGCATAATATTAAATCTAATTAAGGACTTCTGACCGTTTAAAACATAAAATAAAAGATGGGGGATGGTGGACATATATCTGGAAACTTCCAGATTTTTGGGGATTCGCAGCCAATTAGCCCGTTATTGCTTTCAATGTGAGGAAAATAAAATAAAATAAAAGTTTTCGTGTCATTGCGAGCAACAACGACCCGGGTCCCACCACGTGGAGGTTGCTGCGATTAGGGACCCAAAAAAAGTGGCCATCCATCTGCCATCGCATTTTGTCTTTCGCGTGAAACATTTTCCCATCATTTTTACAGATTTAAACGACGGAATGAACGACGGAATGAACGACGCAATGAACGACGCAATGAACGACGCAATGAACGGGAAAATGTGTCAGGCAAAATTTCTTGCTCTACTTTACTTTCGTTACCCTTCTCGCACTGGGAGATATAGATTCCTGACTGTGATGCGACGAGCATCCAATGCTTAAGGACTAACGCGAAATTTATTCCTTATTAAATTAACCTTACGAATAATCGTAATCTAAACATACGACGAACGTCGTAGAGTCTAATCCATTACAATTACAATTTGACCGCCCGCTCGCAATTTCAATCTGACCTTCGATATGGGAGCAGTTTTTGTACACAGTGAAAATCATTGTGTATATGCAAATACTGTTCCCATAACATTTTTGGTCTAATTAACTTAAATACTATTTGCGATCGCAAGTACTTAAATTTATTTTCGCTCTTCTTCTTTCTTCAGATGGTAGTCTTGAAAATCTTGCTTTCTCTCAGAAAGCAAACCTCTTGGACAGAAAATGAAAAAAAACATTCTGCTTGAAGCAGAATTTAGAGAAACATCGTATTGCTTCAAGAATGAAGAAAGTCAGACAACAATTATTTCATGAATCAGACTTCGAAAACAGTACAGACGATACTTTGATCCAAAAATCAAACGTATCGAAACCTTTGACAAAGAAACCATTAAAAAATGGTAGCCAAACGGTCGTAACAAAATCTCAGAAGAAACAATTGGAAACCTAACACACAATTTGCAGGAGAAGATGTCATTGAGAAATATGCACGATCGCCCTTCGATGTGGGTCGATTCATGCAATTCCTGTAACAAAAACTCCTGTGTTAGTAAAATTTTATTACACTGTGGATTCCCCCAGCGCCTCTGGACGCCTGTCTCTCTTAATTTCCATGTGTATGGTCCACTTCATTTCCTCTATATATCCACGGCCCTATTTTAACTTCTGCAACAGAATCTCATTAATTTTACCCAAAACGCGGATTTAAAACGAAAGATCACCGACTTTTGAATATTTTAATAGACGAGTATCGAATATTACGAAAATCGAGAGAAGCATGATTTATTAAAAATTTTAGGAAATGCTAATTTTATGAACTTACGATAACAAATGTCCAGAAATTTAACAATGCTAATATAAAATTTGTAGTTACATACCGAGTCGACAAACGCGAATTGAATAATATGGACAATTTAGCAAATTGTGCAATGTCACAATCATTTGCTATCAAATAAATTACTTAAATGAAAAAAGCTAATTTCGACGCAGTTACATTCGAAATTATTTGAAACATTTCCATCATCCGAGCATAAAAATAAATGCATCACTCTTTAATTCGCGACGCGAGAAGTGTTAAATAAAGACAGACTTCCCTCTTTGCTACAATATAACTCTACTATTTAGTGAAATAAATAAGCAAATATCTAAAAGCGACGCGTTTACTCCTTATCTGTATTTGCCATCCGTCTATCACACTGTAATTTCGATATATATGTTTCGGGCGCAAGTTTGTTATTTTCCTTCTATTAAAAAAGTATGCAAAACCCGTGGTCCGTAATTTTTGTAAGAACTTTTCGACAATTTATCGAAACCTCTACGTCGACGCGGTATTCTCACAAAAATGTCATCGCGATCAAAGTAAAAACCCAGACAATATTAAATTAATAACTTTAACCCAGACAGCCAGCAGCATGTTTCCTATTTCGTGAATTTTATTAAATTAACTGACACTCTTTTTCTATCTGTGTCATCAAATGTGCATACAACTTGTTGCACTTTTATTTGCGGAGTGGTTTCAATGACCACGATGAAATTCGTTGTCTGATTGACCTCAATAGACAATACATAATATAACTTGACAAAAATTCTACAGAAATCCTCAAAATTTCTTGTATTAAAAGAAACATTCACAGCAGTATTTCTATTTGCAAGCACTTGATTAACAATACAAAAATCATGACATGAAGCAGCCAAAAGGCGCTTAAAATCCCGAAATGATCGAGCAGCCACGAGGCGCTTTCAATAAAAATCGCGAGAAACCCGTGCCACTTTAGGCTCTTACTGTTCGCAACGCTAGTTCAAAGCCCGCCTATTGCCATTTCATGGCTCTCATTCTTCGCAACGCTACTTTAAAACCCGCCTATTGCCATTTCATGGCTATCATACGTAATATTATTTGATAAACAATCGCGTACTGCCATTTCGAGGCTTTCATTGTTCGCAACGCTACTTCAACACCCGCCTACTGCCATTCCGGGGGCTCTCATAATTCGCAACACTACCTATCCGGAAAAAAAGAAGCTATCGTTGGGAGCATGCCTCCTGAGGCACTCCATGGGGAGTTGCATTTATGCAACTCCAACTGCTGAGTCTTAGCTCAGCAAGTGCGCATCTCTCAGCTGCTTTTGTATTTCGCAACGCTAGTTTCGCGATTGTTCAAAAGAAAAACGCGTACGACTCATATTTCGCAACGCTAATTTAGAATTTATTAAGAGCAAACTCCCGGGCACCTATCTCAGGTGCTAAATCACGATGCTGTACTCTACAAATTATTAAGAAAATACTAATTCACAACAATATTCAATAAAATACTAAAACAAACTCCCGTGCTCCTTGTTCAGGGGCTATGTCGCGACTCTACTTTAACAATTATTTATTCAAAGACAAACCGGGCACTTTCAGTGCTTTATTTCGCAACACTACTTTAAAGAATAATTGTTCAAAGAAAAACCGGGCACTTTTCGTGCTTCATTTCGCAACGCTACTTCTACAGATTTAATTAAAGCAAACTCCCGTTCGCCATCTCGGGCGATCTCTCTCGCAACTCTATCTCTAATTTAATATAATATTCTAATAAAGAAAAAACCGAGTACATTCATATCGCAACACTAAAAACTACCAATTAAATCGAACAAATCCGTGGGCACCATCCGGGGCTACCTTAATTTCGCAACACTAACGAGCAAGGTAAACGCAACTCTAACTTCGCGATCGAAAACCGCATGCAGCCAAGATGCGCTTGTTGGACGGGAATGTTACATCCGTCATCGCCGTTAAACGGCAGAAGACAAACACAGAAAGCGAGCATAGTGAATTAACAAATACTAACAATGACTTTCCATCCTAGAACCCCAGAGAGATTCCAGGATGAAAAGCCATTCGATGCAGCCCTCTTCGTGACAGTTTGTCGGGCCTCTTCGGCACTTGTTAGCCACTTCTTCTGCCGCTAGAGAATGCTCGAATACTTTGCGCAAATATAATTCTTACTATTATCAAAATTCAACAGTGAAAACCACACCACGAGCGTGCAGAGCGTATTCGCTGCTCGTGTAGCACAGTTTTCATAAAAAAAAGCAAAGTATTCGAGCCTCACGCCGGGAGTTTCACCACGTGCGCAGAAATTTACATACTAGAAACTACGGTGAAAAAGAGGGGAACACTCAGTTTGACCGTAGTTTGATCCCAGGTCCAGGCATATCACTTTTACCCGACCTACACAGAGAATGTGATATCCTGAATTCCTGGCCCTTCCTGCTTATATTTAACTCACATTCAAGAACGGTATGCTACCTACGTACCTAATACCTATATTTAAAAATGCAAATCGCGACACAAATCACACAAACACACAACACTCCACGGTTCTCATTCAAGAACCCGGGTGCATGGGCCTAAACTAGAGAGGACTCCCCGGGGTTCCTCCGACACCCGAGTTCGCATACAACTTTCACACTCTAAAATGTACGTACCAATTTCCTGAAATCGACTGACAAGGGTGGCGACCATTGCGTTATTTCATTATATTACTACCGCGATTTGAAATATTTATAGAATTATAAGTATTTGTCATTGTATCGTTTGATATTTCAGACAATGTATATGGCATATGTTGCACAGATAGAGAGAATTTCATCATTGGCATACCATATACATCGATGAGTTGTAGTAAGAGTGAAAAGGAGAATAAGGCAAAGTATATTGTTCAAGTTTGTATAAATTATTTTATGACACGAGAAAATTTCAAGCGACGCAACATCCACAGCCTAACACACATCACACACATGTGGAAATTACGTCGTGCACGATTCGCCACCGCAGTGTCAGTCGCTGATTTTTCAAAAAAAAGGCCGTGCCCACCGCCTTTACCCATTCGAAGTGCACCTGGGCACTCAAATGTGTTCGGGCTTAAAGTGAACACGGCAGGACTTTGTACTCACTGTGTATTTTTGCTGAAAATCCTAGCTAAGAAGATGATTAGTAGAAATCTGACGGCTTGATTTATGAAAAATTGAAGCAAGTGACTCGAATTTGATATTTAATCAAGCAAATGACTCGACTTTTATATTTATTTAAGCAAGTGACTTTCATATTTGTTCAAGCAAAGAGAATTTCAATTGAAAAAGTGAACATTATAGAGGCAAAATACTCTACTTTATATATTTGTAAATATGCAAAATTTACTTTGAATTGAAATTGAATAATGAAAACCGGGAGATCTCGTCATCAGAGGAAGAATTTTAACAGGGAAATGTATTAATTGTCGCTCTGACTTCGAGATCTACCCGTCGCGAAATGCCTTCTTGCAGATAATACAATAATTGTCATTAAAACGACGCGAAACAAATTTACAAAATTCCGAAATTTCGTGCATTAAAAGCACAAATCGAACGATCTATATGAAAAATAAATCGTCTCGAAGAAATCTATTAGCCGCGATCTTATAACAAATTTTGTTATAAGAATATTTGTCCAATGAATATAAAGAGCGCACAATATTTGTAAATTGTTCATTTGTATTGATAACCTCGCAACGCTAACTATAAATTTCATGATTCCATTCATGTAAATAATGCAAAAATCGCGCTACAAGAAGGCCCTGTCCTAAGCTACGATATATATGACAGTACACAAGGAAAATATATAACAGTTTCTACTCACGAGTAATTTTTAAATTACTCGTGTTCACTATGCTCGCTTTATAGAACAATACAACCAATCTCCAGTGCCGCTTCGGACCTTTCGTCCTACGGCATGGTTTGGAGACCGGAGGGACAGTTAAAATTTTTGACTCACCAGTGTCGAGACACCAGAATACCTTTGGTTACCTTCGAATCTCTGCCGCTGCTGTCTCTGCCAGTGTTGTCTCCGCCGCTGTTATCAAGGTTGTCCTCAGGTCATCTCAAGGAATGTCCAAGGTCTAAACAAAACAAAGCATTTCGCATTGCAAGAGGAAACATTCGTAGAACGTTAAACTGCCTTCCGTTCCGATTTTACAAAGAATACTAATTGAATTTTGAAAATAAAGGATGAAAAAAAAGTCGTAATTATATATCAAGAAATGTTAAGAGTAGATCGTAAGAATTGATTAGTTTATGAATGATTTTCAGAATTGAGAATTCAAGGAGAAGTTATATATCGAAGTATGCATCGAAACTTTACGACAAGTACGTAGAAATAAAATATCTCTGTGTTTACGTTACTCACCTTCAAGGCGGAAGGTGCGTCGCAGTTTCGCAGGGTACAGCGATGCCTCACGAATTCGAGCAAAGCTGCAACAAAAATAAGACGCACATCTTAAATACTTATTACCTGAAAATTTCATGTTGGGGAATTTTTAATTTTTATTTATTTTATTGGTAGAACATACAAAGTAAGTGTAAGAAAATTTGAAAGAAAACTTGTAAGGACATTTTTGGGAAAATTTTCAAGTATCAACTGAAACTTGAGGAAAATTGTGGGGTATATGCGAATTAAAATTTTAGCTCACCTATAAAAGATTTGCCCTTCGCCGGGGAGTGATTGTCGCCGTTCAACCATCCCGACATTTGGCTGTTCTGTAACAAAAAAATTAAGATTTTCATTAGTATATGCCGCCTTTGTATTTCTCGACTGCGAATTTTTATTTCCCGATCATGTGATACTTACTTTTTAAATTCGTGAAGCCTTGCCCGATGGAAATCCTTTCCACAGCTGCTCCTGTTGCACTGACTCTACTTCCGGCTCGGTGTAATTGAAAAAAAGACAATTCGCGACCGAGAATTATTTTCGGCGAACAATTTGACTCTACTTTCGCGTAAAGTTATAAATTTTAGTGTATAATATGAAATACGAAGCAAACACTGACTCTACTTTCGCGTAAAATTACTAGAAATTTAACACTTATTAAAGTATATATAAAATGCGAAACAAACACTCCAGCGATGCCTCACGAATTCGGACAAAGTCTGTAACAAAAATAAAACGCAAAATATAAAATATTTGCTCTCTGAGAACTTGAAAATTCAGCTAATTCTTTATTTAGCATAAAAATGTTGCAAGTATTCTCTGAGAACTTCAAAAGCTAATTGATACTTTATTTTCGTTAATTAAATTGGTGGAAAGAACAAAGTTAAGTTTGCAAGGGAATTGGCAAATTTCAAAGTTATGACGAGTCTACGGGATAAAATTTCAACTTACCTTCACAGACTTTGCCCATCGCCAAGGAATGATTGTCGCTGCTCAACCATCCCCTCATTTGACTGTTCTGTAACAAACAAATTAACATTTTGGTTAGCTTATATACATATTTTTTAATTAAAAAATTTCATTTCTCGAACATCTTATACTTACTTTTAAAATTCGTGAAGCCTTGCCCGATGGAAGTCCTTTCCACAGCTGCTGCTCGATGCACTGACTCTACTTCCGGTTCGAACAATTTTGAAAAAAATAAAGAAGCTACCACGACCGAGAATCATTTTCGGCGAACAATTTGACTCTACTTTCGCGGAGAAAAGAATTCTTAATATTTTTAATAATTATTGAAAAGATATTAATAATTATAATAGCGGGTTGCAAACACTGACTCTATGTCGCGTAAACTTCTTATAAATTGAAAAAATATTGAGTAATAAATATATACAAGTATAAATATTAATATAATACGAAACAAGCACTGACTCTAGACCGCATCGCGCTCGGCCACAAATTTTGCTGAAAATAAAAGGGTGGGGTGGGGAACACGAGAAAATCAAACAACCATGTTTTTCTTTTTCATATCAAATCAAGTGCTTGCTTCAAGAAATACTGCTTAAAAATTATGTCTTACTCATTGATTCGTTATGTTCTTTGTGTAATACAATATACTACTAACTAAATGTATAAACAGTAAATACTGCGGGCTGCCACTGTTAAAGTTATATGATTAGTCATGCTTATTCCCTATTACATATGAACACTGTAACCCCCTTCGATAAATTCACGAAAATCTTTATAGAAATTACGGACGAATCTACCGCAGGACCTTAATACCCTACATCGGCAAATACGGTTTTTATTTACTTCTATACTCATGCCCTGAAACCTATGTAAATCCATTGCAGCGTCTCAAAACGGAAGGATAAGTCGTAACATGTAAATATCAAGTAAAAACGATTCGCGATTTATTTGTAGCATAGAATTGTAGCCGTCGAAATTTAACACCGGAATTGGTAAACACTGCCAGAATAAGGAGCAGCTTTCTTGGAAGTTGACTATCGTTTTGTAAATATTGACTAAATACTCGTATATTGTAAAAGGTTTCAAGTAATCCCGAAAGATTTCAATCGTTGCATGTTTCCGTAGAACCGTATTAATTCGTAGAAATGTAAATTCAACTCGTCGGATGTTCGACTCGATATCAATTAATATGAATATTGTATAAATTCAAACAACATATCGCGAAGACCCGAAGTAAATGAAAATGTTACTTGCGTATGGCGTCGTAACATCTTACTCTTTGTTGTTCCAGCGTGCACGTGTCCGATCGTGCCAGCCCGAAAGGTCGTTCAAAGGATACTCCGAGTCCTGCAAGCACACACGAGCAAACTATTAAATAACTGCGTAAAAGTACAAAAATTCCGTATAATCACGTTTCAGAGCAACAATAATCGCGTTCTTCGTCAATAAAATCGAAATTCAAAGCTATAAAACAAATACTAATGTTGTAAACGAGAAATGTGTTGCGTACATGTCGCGAGAGGTCAGTGACGTCACCAATTGCGTCGTAGTTATTTCGCGATTGTTACTAAATTCGTAATTATTATTGTCAAAATTGATAGATATGGTACAGCAGAAGACTATTACGTAGTAGATAAACGAGTGATCTATTTTTTACCGGTCGGTAAACAAGGACAATGTAAAAGAAACGGTACTCACAGCAGATACGTGTTAACGGCTCGAAGTCCGGAGAGAGAAAGAGGTAGGTGACCCCACTGGTAGGAGTGGGGATAGCTCGTGGCGGTTCGGCTGCCGCGCGGTGGGGGAAACGCGGGCCAATCGGAATACGGCTGTTTGTCATGCGCTACACGGCCTATCCTCTAGCGCGCCGAAACCAGAGATTTTGAGAATTTCGAACAAATAATTATAAAGGAATCTCGAAATAAGAGAATTGAGCATGAATATTATTAAAATAGTTATTAAGTAGAAGAATCTGCAGCGGTAACATGTGGAAGACATATCGTTTGGAGTAGAGAAACGATTTTTTTTACTTATTTAAATAACGAGAATTTGTTCTTTACGTGATAATATAGTATTAGTATTCAATGATGATATAAATCAATAATAGAATTAAAACGGTTTGGGTACCAAAACCGTAAAAGCAGACCGCATAACTTCAAAAATCAAAGTTCTGCTTTCTGTAACTTTGTCCTTTGTTTGCGGCTTCCTCATAAAGACCATATTTATAATATTTCCATGTTACATTCGAAGAACAGTAGCATAATACAGTTACTTTGTTACGCTATATATATGTGCCATAAAACTCGGAATCCGAGCATTCGGTAGTCATGCTCGTGAAAAAACCTAAATCACGACTGTGATTGTGATAGATAAATAATTATTAGTGATTTTACGAGCCATCTCTATTGAAAACACATTAAAACATTTATTGGGAATTAATTACCTGTGTGAACTTCTGGACGATCTGTTTTAATAATTTCAATAACGACATTTCTACATACCTCCCAAAGTGCATATCTACAAGGAATTCCACTTCGTTTATTTATTTTACAGTTACTTATTGAAGCTTAAATTTAATAAATCGATATATAAGGTAATAGGATAGAATAATTATTTGTTACAACCAAAAAAACTGATGTTCCCGCCAGAAATGCATATTTTTTTATATAGATATAAACTTTCGGCATGAAAATATCGTTTTCTTCTGGCCATACAGGGACCCCGTTAGCCATAAACTATGAGAATGGTAAAAGAGTGGAAACTCGCTCTTTTCAAGGGGCTCTAGAAGAGTCGATATTAACGCCATCTAACATTTTACAATTTTCTGGATTTTTCTCTGGTGGAAAATAACACTAACTGAAAGACAAATATTTAGACACTGTTATCTCGCTTATTTCTTTACCGATTTAGATGCGGTTTGTTTCTGTACCTTATTTAGAGTCTGAATTACTGATCTGCCGATGGAAAACATTACAACTCGAATAATTTGATTGCTATAAGTAAGTAAATGATTCCTAAAATTAACATCTTTGTTTTAAAAGGACAGAAACTTTGTAGCATATGTCACCTGAAAGGGCGTGAAAAACTGCGTTAAACAAAAAAAGATCATCTCTTTACTACCTGTAGAAGCCTGATATCTAAGTACCTGATATTTCAAATTTTTCTGTATAGGAGACAATGAATTCAGCGATTCTACCGCTTTCTACCATCTGATACAGTCACTAAATTAGGTGACGCTACCGCTCCAACAACGATTAACACGGAACATTTCTTGAAACTTAAGTTAAGCTTCTCCCATTTAAGCTTGGACCCCCTGATTGTACTGATGCGAGTAATATCGTTCTGAAACGTGAAAATATTTTACGTTCGTTTGAATTTCCCGCTGCTGTTGCGCGCTGGTTCGTGGCGCTCTGCCGAAGTAGCGGTGCCCCACAGTCCACCACATTCGTGTTCGACAATTTCCTTTGCTTGGTTGCGAATCCGGGCGCTCCTGCATTCGACTTGTTTTTTGGTAAGAAATTTTCAAATCTTGTGCTCGAATTCTACTCACAGTTCCGCATTAGTATGTTCTGCGTCCGAATATAACATTGAGTAGTCGATTCTTTATTTTGGACGAAAGGAAGTAAAATGTTGGTCCAGCGGTCGTCTCTCGTTGATCAGGACTCTACTGCTATCCACAGTCAAATGGTTTGAAATATATGAGTGCAATTTACTCTATTTTGATGTAGTACGAGCAATTCTTAACATTACAATTCAAACTATTAGAAATCTTTTACTGAGTGTAACGATACGCAAGTAAAATCAATGTATAATTGGAAAATTGCATTTTACGACGGGTCGAATTTGCCTCCGTTATTCCGCTGTTCCTATTTCTCGCATTGTCGCCATGGCGTCTGCGCAGAAAGCGCACGCGCACGCACCGCGCTGACGCAGAGACAAATCGGCCAAAATCTTGGAAAGATGCCATCGGTGGATCGCGAAAATTAGTGCTCGTGGATTTGATTAATTTTTCGTTAAAATGTTTGAAAAATCGTGCTCGAATTTGACTCTCAGTTAGTCATTGCTGTATTGTGCGTCTAAATATAACGTCAAATCGTCGAATCATAATTTGTTTACGACATAAAGTGAAAAAATTTCAGTCGCCCTGTTCTTCTCTCCCCGATCGGGAAACTGCTGCGATTCATAGGCGAATGTTTTGGAATATCTGAGTTCCATTTCTTCTATTATGATGTGGTACGAGCAATTCTTATCATTACGATTCGAACTATTATAGCTGTTTTATTAAGCCTATCGATACATAAGTAGAATCAATGTATACTTGGAAAATTTGTATTTTACGACGGTCGACTTTGCCTTTGCTCGTTCTTAGTTTCTATTTCATCCATTGCCGTCATGGCGTCTGCGCAGAAGGCGCGCGCGCATTCACTGCACAAACGCTGAGGCAAAGCGTCCGACATCTTGGAAAGTTTGCCGCGTTCGGTTGCGAAAATTTGTGCCCCTCCATTTGATTCATTTTTCGGTAAGAAATATTCAAAAACTGTGCACGAATTGTATTCTGAGTTAGTCATTGGTGTTTGCGTGTCCGAATGTGATATTGAATTGTTGATTTCTTCTGTTTTTACGACAATAGGAGGAAAAATGTTGCTCGTGCTGTTTCTCTCTCGCCGACCGGGACGCTCCTACAATACATTTTTCAGTATTTCCGACTTCGTGAGTATTATTTCTTCAATTTGTTATATCTTTAAATGCAAAATATCTTGACGGTTGAGTGAAAAGAAAGTTGAGTTTGTTGTTCTCTTCTTTTTTGGCCATATCTCTCCCCTCCACCCTCTTCATCGCTTTACTTTTCAGCAACTAGTGGCCACGCGCAATGCGATCTTAGAGTCAGTGTTTGCTACGCATTAGTTATAACAGCCTTGCTTTTACAGAGCACCTGTCTCTGACTTAACCTTATAGTTTATCATTAATGATTATTAGAGATCACCGTTGCCCCTTAATTTCACCGCGAATGTAAAGTCAGTGTTTGTATCGATATTAAAGAGATAGGACATTTATTCCAGAGCGGCGTGGCTCTCGTTGCAACATTTTTATCGCGAAGGAAGTAGATTCATTCTTTTCGCCGACTATGAGGGAAACGGCCGCGTTTTTTTATATTTTATTTTTCGTCGCGGTGGTAGATTCGGTGAAATTCCCGTTGGCAGTTGTACCACCACCGGAACCACGAATTTTATTTCGTAAGTTGAACCTTTTAAAACATATGACTAATGTAACTTTTTTTCTCCAACGAATACATTAGGATCATCATTTTTAACGCAAAATTGTGCTCCCTTTTAGAGATTGCCTCGTCGAGACGATCGCGGTACTCTGTGCGGCGCTTAGCTGGTTTGGAAGGGCATCCCGTTGTTTTCTGCGATCGGTGAGTCGCATGCTCTTAGATTCCTCCGGGACCCCGATTCATGCCGGAGGACGATTGGTCCGAATCGGCAAGGGCGACTGGTTGTATCATTTCTTTTTGCGAGCACCGTGACCATGGGTTCGATAAATAGTATCCTACTCATGTACAATTGCATACTTAGGATGTTTATTAGCTCAGGCTAGGTCTTCTTGTGCGTCGCGATTGCTCGATGAACGATACGCTCGAGTCGCGAATGAATTCCGCGAAATTAACTTTGCGCGTGTAGATTCTGAAGACGGATCACCCATCCGACTTCGTATTTTTTATTATATTTGCTCGAACCATCGCGCAATGAGAATTGTAATGCACAATCACGTGCTGCTTCACGACTTTTTTCCGTTTCCGTTGATCTCGAGAGCCGCAAAATGTTGTCAAATATAATGTGCAAGAAGACACTTCGCGGCGGGCGGATTCTAGAACCGAAGTAGCAATTTGCAAAGTCCTTTCTATATCCTTCGAAACATTTACTTCTATGACGGAATCTCCCGAGGATATTGCATGCCTTTAATCTGCCAATTCAATATAAATATTTTTAATATCAAGTTCACTATAACATTCAATATAAAGTTCACTATGATATTCAATGTAATATAAAGTATTTGATCTTTGGAGATGTAAATATTAATAGTAGAGTCCTTGCTTAAATTAACAGTTCACTGATTTTAATGAAGCAATATTTTTGAGAAAGACACATAGACCGTTAGATATCATAATTAATGATTTTTCGAGCTCAGGATTTTCAGCGCAAACGGTGAGTTCACATTTGCTCGTGCTCGCTTTTCAGCTGAGGCATATCGGTATGCCCAGGCGCAACGCCGATAAGTCTTGGCGGCGAGCAGAGCTCTAGCTCGTAAGATTAACAATTTTCAGCGACTGACAATGTCGGGGCGAGTCGTGCACGGCGTAATTTCCACGTTTGTGTGTTTGGTTAGGCCGTGGATCTTGCGTCGCACTTGAAACTCCTAGAAACGAACGATAATTTATCGTTCGTACTTCCTCCAACCCGAATCTATTCTGTTGAAAGGAGCATCCGCGGTAATAATTTATCCTCGGTTTCACCGCATGGTGAATAAGTTGGCGCATATGGTACTTGATATTGAATTCACGTAGAATCTAAAAACCCATGGATGAAAAAGACATACCATATGCGTTACCGTTCTACTCAAAAATGCTTAGAGATTGTCTCGCATGACCTTCCAAAGGTCCATGATATCACGGTTCCCTTGTGCGCGATGTAAACGATAGATTCACGCGATAAATTACGCAATGTCCGCTTTGCTTGTCAGTCGATTTCAGGAAATGGTACGTAACCTTAGAGAGCGAATGTTGAGTACGGAGCTCGGGTGTCGGAGTCGCCCCGGGGTGGCTCTCTAGCGTAGGCCCCTGCGCCCGGGCTCTTGAATGATGATCGATGAGTGAATGTTTTGTGATGCTTGAGTCGCGATTTGCCATTTTAAATATAGGCGATAGGTAGGTAGGTAGCATGCCATCTCGACCGAGTGTATGTGTTTCACTAGCTTAAGTAGGTAGGGCCAGGAGGTGGGGCTATCACAATCGCGCACGAGTAGGGTGAGACGTCTGCCCCTGGGATTAATCGTGGTCGAACGGATCCGGATCTCGTTCGGTCGCGATTCTTAGTTTTAGTCTTTACTTTCAGCTTGCTCTAATATCATGCCCAAATTGGAAGCAACGCGAGCATTGGGGCACGCACGGAGGGCGATTTTTGAAATCGCTCCTCGTCTGCGCTTCGCTCGCGTCGTTTCGTCGCGAATGCTCCTCGGGGTAGCTGACAATTGTAAACGTGCTGGCGAGATATTCGAGCAACGTTCCTGGGGCAGGTGCCCGAAAAGAGAAGAAGCATCCGCCGAAGAGGCCCGACAAACTGTCGCAAGAAGGGTCGCAGCGAATGGTTGACCATTTTCGAATCCTCGGGTTCTAGAATGGGGCTCCATTATCATTTTTTTCAAAATATTTTGTCACTGTGCTCGCTTAGTGCATGTAGCAGTAGTTAGTAATTAGTAATTAGTTATTTGGTGGGTTTGATGTTTCCCCGCCCAACGAGGGAGTCGCTGCTGCAATCGCGATTTTCTTCGTATCAGCTCCCGCGGAATCAGCGTTGCGAACAGAAATGAGCGAGTTGAATTTTTTTATTAGATTCGGTACAGTCGCTTTGCGAGATCAAGTGCACAATTTGTGCAAGGGATTTTGTATGTAATAACGACTCGTTAACATAGCGTTACGACATTAGAAGAAGCACTATAGACGGGTGTACGGGTTTTGCTTGTACCAGGACTTTCTAAAGTAGCTTTGCGAAGTAAAAAGCATCTCAAACTGATGCACGAGAGTTTGCCGAAGTCAGGGCTTTTCAGAATTCATCTCTCTTTAGTTTTCGCTATTGTAGCATTGCAATAAGAATTTACAAACGGGTTTTTCTTTGGTCGGTACTCGGTGAATTAGAGTCGCGGATAACTCAGCAGCATGCGATGCACTGTTGCTAAATGCGGTGCTCGATCTGATGCCGTGGAATAACAAAAGGACGACTCCTCTGTGAGCGGCTTCAATGCACACTCCCTTCTTCCGCGAATTAGTGTTGCGATAATTTCTCCCCGTGAATTGTTCGCGAATTCCAGGTTTCCAAATATTGCTTTTGAGATTTTGCTACGGTAGTCTGGCCACCATTTTTATTTGTTAATGGTTTAACTGTGTTTGGTTTTTAGCTGAGTATATACCATTTGTATTGTCCTCGAAGTCTGATTCATGAGATAATTGTTGCTTGGTTTCCTTTATTCTGGTATTAATAAGATGTTCCTTTTCTTTCTGTTTCAAGCAAAAGGCATTTCTTACTTTCTGGTGAACAGGTTTGCTTTCTGATCTACAGAAAAGGAGGCAGGCAGTATTCTTCACACAAATCTTTGCTTTCAATTAGGTAGGCTATCATTGGGGCCATTCCGTCTCTTAAGGGAAGAACGATCGTTATAATTTTTGCTCAGGGGGTTTCCGAGTGGAAGCCGAAGGGTTTCCGGATGGGGAATATATTCTTATCACGACTGAGGGCGTTTATGGGGTAATGATTACATAACTGAAGATTGGCAAGTCTGCTAGCTGAAGAAAGGACAAGAACAACGAGGGTATATTGAACTACCCCTGATCGCAATAGTACTTCAGTTGATTAGACCGAAGACTTTATGGCTCTTAATTGGCATAGCTTTTTATAACCACACATCGTTTACTTGAAATCATAGTAATATTTTCTTTTTCCGTCCTCGAAATTATAGTTTTTTTAAAAGAATGAGCATCGCTAAAATAAAATTAAGTAAATTATGATCAATCTTTTTTAGAAAAAAATACTTTTGCATCGGAAAAATTAGGCAAAGGAGGTAGAGAATTAAACTACGTAAAAAGTTTTTTTATTTCGTAATGATCATTCATGTTGTATGTATAAAACTACTTTCTAAAACTGTCTCCATTGTATATCCATCTTTTTTTTTTATGTTGGGAACGAAATATTTTCCTGATTACATTTCTGGACTGTCTTTTTTTCTGTTACTTCTTTAATCGGACTAACTCGATGGTCTTACAATTGTTTGCAACTAATTATGAAAGTCCTGGCGCAGTAGACAATTGAGATCATTAATATATAATACACGCACAAAAATATATTCGCCAAATTACAAAGTGTTTGTATATAATGATTGCTTTCCCATATAAATAAAAATTTAGGACCGCCAAGTTAGTTGATCACGGATTAAATAAATTCTTTCAATGTCTCTCGTTTCCCATGTAAAATTTCTTGTTGCTTTTAATAATATGTTGATAAGAAATACTATAGGTGAGTATCTATAACATTATTTTCTAGGATACGGTCTGTTTAATATTACACTGTTGTTTTTGTTGCTGTTGGCCCTTATCGTCATACTCTGTGTTACTACTCCGCTGTATTATATACTTACAAAAATGTGTCTCCTTACAATTTACGCATCTGTGTATATATATGTATATGTGTGTGTGTGTGTATATATGTACGTGTACGTACATACATATATTTATATATATATATTTATATATATATAATAATTGTCATTACAGTCTGTTGCGTTTAAGCTCTTCGAATACCGTATAAGTCGATTTTACACAGCTTTATCCAAATATTGTCATGATTGGCAAAAAGATCTATCGCGATTCTTCGCACAACGCGATTTAAAATGTTCATTAGGACTTTTAATGTGTAATTATCATGCCCTTGGAAAACGGAAGACTATTTATTTTATCGAGTTCCGTCGATTTCCTTTGACTAACTCGATAAGAACAATAAAACTGAAACACCTCGTGTGGTAAGCGATAATTAGTCGTTTTAATCTTTTAAAAACAAAAGGGAAAAATTTCGTCGATTATTAGCCGGAAAGATATCTCGTAAAAGTACGCGGACATAACGTTCTTTCTTCTTTAATATAAAACGTAAACGTAGAATAGTCAATTTTTCTTTTAACAAGGCAAATATTAAATCTCATAAATCTACTACTCGCATACTCCTCTGTTAAGTCGTTCTACATACTCGCTGCAAGCACACCATCATTTTCTCTCTCTTTCTTTCTTCCTCAACCGCTTTTCCATACACTCGTCACAACAAAATATTATTCTTTCTCTTTATATTTACAGCATATTACTTTCCTCGTATTTCTTCTAAGTTATTCATAAAAGTCCAATCAGACTTTCTGCCTCAACGCGCTTTCTTCCCTTCTTTAATACCAATTCGTTACGAATCGTCGAAAATACTGGCTAGAGTTTTCTTCTTCTTTTTTCTTTTCTTTCCTCTTCGTTCTTCTTGTTTTCCTATTAACACTACGCTCTTGTACAGTCCCCTCAAATGATGTACATGTAGATGGAGTACGCTATCCGTTCATTTGAAGTATTTGCTTACGTTAATTGTTACTTTGATATTTTTAATTTTGACTATAATGAATCGCTGAAGTCATAATATATAGCACTGATCACTTTAACTTAGAGATTGTTGACAAGACCGAGAGCTAAATAGGAAATAAAACGTAGAAAATCGTGGAACAAGTCTACCTCTATTCAAGTGTCTATTAGTCTGCTTTATTCCAATCAATTTTATTCTTTTATTTGTCCTTCGAAAAATCATTTCACCTAAAACATTTACGGTAACTGAGACTCACGCAAATGCATCCAAGAGTCCAAGTTAGAGTGATAGTACTATATGTATTGTTTAGGAGAAATATTCTGGAACACACTGCGATAGAATTCGAATTCGATTGCATCAGTTAGAAATTCAGTGATCTATTACCGTTATCACAATAGTTTTCTTTATAGTAAATTTATGCAACCATTGTTATCTGACACTCTCACTCGCAATGACTTCATGATTGCATGGATGGGATACCCCATCCACAGTCTATTATCTGAGTTGAGTGTACATTTCGACGTGTACGGATGGTTATCGCTTTGACATCGCGTTGAATAAACGATGAGGAATTTTAAATGGCCCAATCGTTATGCATTAGGCATGTACAAGTATTCAAAGCGTTCCTGATCGAAATGGATTTTTCAATTCTTTTTGCTAAGCTGAGATCTACAAAGCTTATCAGACTTCACCGAGTTTTCTCAAAGTCTGGTTCAACGCTCATTGAAAAACGATGTAACAGATATTATTATACAGAAAATGCGGAAATAAATTTTGAAACCATTTTTGTAACATATCCTTTTTATCGTTCGAAAATAAAATTGAATTGCCATTCAATTTGGTATCACAGAATTCACTTAGAGTAGTTTGAATACTTTCTAGCTTTATTTTGAAATCTGTTGAATTTCGATAAAGCCTGATAAATTTCAAATACCACGGCCATTAAAACGGATAAAAGCTTGAATTTCACAATATTCAACGAATCGCCGTTTTCTCTATATGTTTTCTGTAAACGTAATCCGCGCTTCATGTGACTATCGTAACTATAACTTAATAAAATTTTCTACGTGGAAAACAGAGAATATAATTTAAAAGAAGACGTTCCAAGAAAATTAAAAACAATTTGGTCCTAAAATTCGTTTCGTAGAACGGATATTGAAAAATTTGTACATGTCTATCGTGCATAAGATGTGTGCGCATATACGTGCTAAAAGGACGTTAAATTCTTATTGACAATTCACGTATATATGCAGAGCTTTTCACGCAATTTGCTTACTTTAATATCTTTGTTACTTTCGCAGGTACAAAAATATGCGTTGAAGTAAAATTACTTGATCTAAGATGAGGAATATCGTGATTCATAATTATTTCTCTGAAGGTTTCTTTCGAGTTTTCAAACAGTGTTGAAGGAATGTTAATAGTAACGGCATGCTTTTATTCTTGCATTATTGTAATTGACATAGAATAGATTCCTGTTTTTGCATTTTCATTTCACTTAAAGCAACATTTAGCGTTACTGATTCTATCTTTCCTGCATAAGATATTTTAAGATTAATGAAAGTTACAAAAAAAAAAACTATTATCAAATTGTAAATGTCCCTGGAAAAATCGCTTAATCAAAAAGAGCCTAAATCTAAGAGAAAGAAGTTATAAATCTTAATTTCATCCACGACCAAAGAACATTTTACTGATAAATTTTTTGCATTTGTAAAAGTAAGAAAGATACTGAGGCGAGCAATTTAAGTAAAACACCCTATATATGTCAATATATAAATGTATATATAATATAATAAAAGAAAGTGGTGAACAGGTGGGAAGACGATTCTTAAAATTTATGATACAGATTAAGTATTGCGAATTGTAACGCTCTTATCAGTGAATCGAAAGATACTCGATTCCTGCGACAAAAAAGACAATGCGTTGATATGACAGCCTCGTTAAAGTACCAACGACAGAGATCAGCATGTTTTGTCTTTAAACGAGAGCTTTTGACTTCGTTCCGCAATTGACATTTACAATATGACCTTTCTGGCGATTTTCGCATTTACTTGGACTGAAAAATTGCACCAACTTATATAACTAAAGCACAGTTTCTTTGTCGTGCTTCTGTAACATTTTCTAGGATCATTATATTGATCCTTATCACTTTTTACGTTGTGGTTTACAAATTAAACCTACGTATCAGGAGGGACAAATTTAAGGGCCAAACATCGACTCCTTTAACTAAGCTTTCCAACTATTATCAGCGCAATTTCGTCGTACACATAAAGAGCAATAAAATTTTAATTAACGTACATAACGTACGTATTAATACGTACACAAATAAAACTTGTCTATCCCTATTATTAATTCTTCCGTGGAATTTTGTTATTACCGCGCATGATTTAAAAATATTGCGTGGTTGCTTTTCGAAAGTACAATATGGTTACAAGAAACTGATTACTCGTATTACGAATATTGATCCTCGCAAGCTTGAAAATATTTCGGCTTCTCTTACGATTTATAAAAATTTTCATCCCGTCGTTGGCGCGCTGTTATAATATATAAAGAGAATAAAAAATGTATTTTGCGTGATCAGATAAAAACCATATATTCCGATGGACGATATGCTAACTAGACGTATTAACTAATTAATTATTATATGATTAACTGCTCTATAAGTAGACAATTGGTCGACCGATGTTTTAAGTACACTTTCATAACCGGGATATAAGACATTATTTGTGTCTTGTTCTTAAGTAAGCGCAGAACGATACAAAATACTGGTTGTTTTATTTTATAATCGTTATCGAGGGTAAAATCTGCCGTGAAAAGAAATACGTTTTCCGCTCGGGCAGATCATACCCGTCTAGTAAAATTTAGCGTTTCGATGGCATTTGATACCGACTCTCGATTTATACTTTCAGTCTCATTTGCATCTACACGCATGTCGAAATGATTTCGTTTCGAGCATACCGTAGGCCGCTTCGAAATTCGTACGTTTCAAGACAGGAATGCATGCTCGCAAGCCCTGTGTGGAAGCATCTCAATAATAAAAAAATCTTTTGTCCGCATTAGGCTTCGAGCGGTCCGCTTCTAATTAGTCCTATAATAGTCCCCTCACCAACAACTAACGTACCATGGATCATATACTCGCAGTTTCTCTCTAGTTCCGTCACATCTCATTTACCTAATATATCCGATTCCCTAAGCTTATGGACCCTATAAGCGTGGAATCTGCAAAACGAGAAAAATAAATTTAATCATGGAAGTCTTGAATAACACTTTCGATCATTTCTTTACAAACAGTGCTCTCGTTAATGCCTTATTTACTGCTACAGTATTATTATATGTCGTCATAATTAAAAGTTCACGTAGAAGTTTACTACTTAAAAAGGATTTTATGATAATTTAGTTTTACAAGACTGAATTCCATCTTAATCATTAAGTGACTTTTTTTTATAAAATTATTAAACTTACGGCATTGTTAACTCTGACGAGGATTCAGTGGTCTCCCCTTAGCAATTCCATCAGCAAATTAAAAGAGCTGCCTTCTCCCTCGGCTCGTTTCGCGCTCAATAATTCTTTACCTGCTTGGCACGTTCTCTGGAGATCCGGAATCCTCAATAACAGCTCCCCAAATTTCGCAGGCATTTCCGGATACCTTGCGATGGTATATTGTTGCAACGCTTGCAGAGCCTTCTCCTGAGACGATCTGACTTTTTCGGGATCCTTCAATTCGCTCGTATCCGATGTCAACAAAACTATTACCTATATTTACAAGGACGGATGCCATTAATAATAATACAAAGCGCATAATTCGAATGATTTCGTAGAGGGACTTTTCAATCAGAAAAATTCTTTCGCAGTTTCATGGTTCTGTTATAAAAAACAATGCATTCTAAGTTTCAGGATTTTTGTGTAACAGTATATTGACAACCTCGTGGGAACGGTAAAAATCTTCGAATATAGAAGGAATTGACTTTATACCAAAAATTATAAAACTGTGAAAGAATTTTTCAGATTCTTTAGTGTGAAGATATAAGTATTTTATATTGTTAACATGTTAAGCGCCCAGCTTGTTCTGCCTTGCTTCCCGTTTGGCCCGCTAGATTAGACTTCGCTGAAAGTTAAGCTCTATGTCAGTCACCAGTGTTTGACGCGATTCGAACGAAAAGTTCAGTGTCAGTCACCGATGACTGGCATGGCGCATTAACGTGTTAAACAAGTGGTTCCGTTTTCACGAACAATGTACTACTGCCAGAAGACCGATCGGATATTAACGAGCAAAGATAAATACGAAAATAATCACCTTCATGGCCACGTACTCGTATTGATCTACCCTAAGTCTTCTCAGATTATTGGTGAATGCAAGCATCCTCTCAATGCAAGTCGCTAAACCAAGCTGTCTAGCTTGTTCCAAGGTGATCGACTTGCCGAGAGACACTCGAATTTCGCCAGGAGTGCTCATGCTGCGGAAACAGCACGAGAAGAGCAGTAGCTCGCACCACGAGTTGATCAGGAGGCAGATTTGATCATCGATCGAGATGTTCTTAAACAGCGGAAGACTCTTGCACCACTTGACTATTTTGTACAGCCGATGATCAGCGATGTTACAAAGATTCGAGAGGAAATCCGGATGTTGCGTTGGATTGCCATTCGTATGTGTACCGATTTGGGAGTTGCCATTGCTGACGTTACCAACAGAAGCAGAGCGGTCCTCGTGAGTGCCTGTGGTCGATCCGGTGGAGCACGGTCTGTTGTCGGCTCTACTATTACTGGGATTACCGTTGCCAGTGGTACCGTTCGATGTACATTCTACTCCCCCTCCACCGCCATTCCCCGCATGAACTCCAACCGCCGAGCCACCCCCGGCTGCCATTCCTAGCAACATCGCGTCGGTATTTCTGGCGACGTTCGCGGTCGCTCCGCCGTTAGGTTGAACCCCTGCCATGCGATCGTTGTCGTTGTAATGCCAGAGGTGTTCGACGTCCATGATATCTTGCAGCAGTTGAGGCACCACTTGCATCTTGTGGGAATGATTCGAGTAATGTCTGACCGAGTAATAGTGTTCACTGCCAGGCGGAGCGGGACTGCAATTTCCACCAGTGGTCAATTTATCGGCGGCGATACCACCGGCAGGACTTCCAACAAGATTCGCTGGTAGAGTATAGGTGCACTGATAAGTGCTCCTGCCACCCCTGGTGCGATCTTCTCTGATCGCCTCCAGTTTCATCCCCATATTGAGGCACTTATCGAAACGGCAAGCTGGACACTTTTTCCTCGTGGCCACGGTTACCGGACAGCCTGCGCCTCTAAGGCACACGTAGTTCTTGCGATTCTGGACGGTGCGCTTGAAGAATCCTTTGCACGATTCGCAGGAGAAGATACCGTAGTGAAAACCACTGATTTTGTCGCCGCAGATGGGACAGGGACTGTTGATTAATTGTTGCCTGGTGGAGATGCCGGAAGGTGCCGAAGGTATTCGACAATCTTCCTGATCATCCGCGGTGGGATGGCCCTCCGGGGAAAGTTCGGAGCCCGCTGCAGAGGAGGAATAATGATGCGCGACGGGCGTCGAGCCGCTGGCTGGAAGATGAAGCGGGCTGCCTTGGGCGACCTGATGTTGATGGTGCTGCGAGTGCGAGTGCGAATGCGAGTGCGGATGCCTTGGCTGTTGGACGGGCGAATGCGTGGGTGGACTCAAAGAGCCATAGCTGTAGCAACTGCTCGAGGCGTCCGAGTTGTTTCTTGAGAGAGAGTGCGAGAGTGACAACGACAACGAGGAGGTGGAATTGTTGAAGCTATGCCGGGAGAGGGAGAGCGAAGAGGACGGTATCGGGCTGCCTGCTCCTAGCGCAAAGTGGCGCGCTGCGTGTGGACTCTGTGTTGGCGAACTGAAAACGCTGTACGCGGAATGAATCGCAGAATCTGGAGACGGCACCTACATTCCAAGAAAGAATCCATAAGTTTTTTCTTCTTCCAATTGTCGTTCGTTTCTTATCAATAAGGAAAGAAGTCAATTTCCATTACCTGTGATCTCGTATGACTGTGTTTGGTCAGATGGTGCCTGGGATTGAGGACTGGACTGTGATTGGGGGTAGAGCTGTTGTAACCACCGAGAAGCTTTCCTACGAGAAGAGGCAGATCGCTCTGCTGCGCTTGCTCGAGGTTCTCGATGCCGCGTTGTTGTTGTTGCTGCTGTTGTTGCTGTTGTTGCTGCTGCAACTGTTGACCATGATTCAGAGGCAAACCTGCTTCGTGGAAGGATCCGAGCGCGAATCCCGGACTAGACCGAAAGTCCGGCTCCGGTTTTATAGGGAACTTCTGTTCCATGGGTCCAGGACTCGCGCTGCACACTTGGATACCTTCCATCGACGTTTCCTCATGCTGGTCCTGAAACGAAAGTCTCTTAGATATTTGTTTTTTCTTTCGCTTCTTTGCGTAATCAATGCTCCGTCTCACCAAGTTTTAGAAGACAAACAATGAAAACTGTAGCTTACATATATCAGCGGAATAAGGAAGAATTTTTAAAATCTCCAAAAATATATAAGACTGCGTCTTTTAAAGGATACAGTGACAATAGAGATATATTTTCGTAGACTTCAATAATGTATCCACGTCTAAACAATCTTACTGTTGTTGCGTTGGAATTATCACGTTATTACGAAAAATGTAAAATACCAAAAAAAAAAGAGTAACAAGACTGAGTAATTTCAAATGATGTCCTCAGCTACTCAAAACGAGACAATGTTTGAAACACATGATCGTCAGTGGTGCTAAGAAGGAAAGAAAAGAGAAACCTGGTTAGTGATCGTATTGGAAGACATTTCTTGGTCCGAGAGTTCGCCCTCCCACGACATGGGTCTTTCGGGTTGCTGCTGCTGAGAGGAATCGTTTCCATCGCAGCAGCCTCCTTCACCGTCCAACTCCCCGTCGCCGATCTTTTCTCCGCTCTGGCTTCCTGAAGCATCTCGTTTCTTCTTTGTCCGCAAATTAACACCACGGAAGTCGATCTTGCTTATTTCACCGTCGCTATCCTCCGCGTCGTCGATGTCTGTGGTATTCTGTCCAAGGATACCGACACCGATTCCGATACCGATACTGTGTGATCCGGTATTGGTACCCATTCCGGTTGTGGAGACGACATTCGTATTTCCGCAGCCCAAGACAGAGCCTGGACAGTTCGATACGACGGACACCGTCACGCCGTTTTGCCCTCCGAGATACTTGCACACACCTTTCCCTGAAGGTACATTAATACGTTTTGTCAATTCCTTTACAACAGTGCAAATCCAGACAGTTTTAATTCTGATGAACATTTCCAAAATTGCAAAGTAACTCAAGACAAGAGTAACGGAATATTTCATTTGTACTCTTATGTGTTCCAACAATTAAAATCAACTCTTACGTCAAGAGTGACGTGCTCAAGAATTTTGGACTCGATAGAACATGCTGTAAGACTGTGTTTTACCACAAAACCAAATGAACTTTATTTAAGGGGGGATTCCCATTTCACAGCTTCAAAAATTTGTGTTTTTTTTATTATTATTGTAGTTCATACTCTTGAGAAACAATGTGCAAAATTTCAATCCGAAATTCGTTGAATTGACAAAGTTATGAGTCAATAACGAACTCGGCGCGCACGTATGCTGAGATAGCGAGCGGGCAATACCCGAGAGGTTCCTGTTTAGTGTAGCAGGTATATAGTCTTTGACTTTGACTTTGAGACTCCACCCATCCGTCGGTGTCAAATTCAAAGTTGGTGGGGTGGAAATTGAATGCTCTATGAGTGATTAGGCCAGGTAAACAGCCGAACGCTGGTTCCTGGATTGAAAACTGTACGTAAAACTTCAAACGCGTTTTTCTCGAAACGGGTTTTTTCTGTACGGCCGACATGATATCTCCGGAACTATTCAGTCGATTGCCTTCAAATTTCACACAATTCTCGAAAAAACATCTGTCTTCAGTGTGAACTACGAAAAAACATATACATGCACAACTTTTTGTTTTATAAACAAACGTGTGACGAAATTTGATGCGAAAACACAAAAATTTTTTTCCAACCGTCGCAGTTTCTTTAGTTTTTGGAAAAAAAAATTGTCCGTAGTTCATACCAGAACTACATTCATAAGGAGTAAATTGCCATTTGAATTTTTTGTTTCAAACAACTTGAAGATCAGTTATCGTGTCGGCCAGCGACCGTGAATTTTCAGGAGGCGTCCCACCTCAAACGACGTGAAAGCCATAATTTTCAAGATAATCAATTAAAAATTGAACTGTAGTTCACTGAATACATAATAACTATACGTGTGAATTATGACAAAGATTTATCTAATGGTTTTCTTAATAAAAATTCCTAAAAAAACACGATTTTTCAACACTTGAAATGGGAATCCCCCCTTAACCAATAGAAGATGCTGCAGAAGGGTCAAAGGAACAATTACCATCGTGCATATCCTGATTGGGCGGAACGTTGATCGTCGTGACGGAGACGTTTTTGCCCGCTTCCGTGGATCGAGCTGCGGTGATCGTGCAAGTTGGACCGAGAGAGGACGAGGAGCCGCAAGGGGCCGAGGTGGAGGTCGCCGAGGAAGAGCAGGAGGTCGTGCAGGACGCAGAGACGGAGGCGGAGGCGGAGGCGGAATTGTTCGGAACTGCGGAGGAGGAGGCTGCGGAGGAAGTGGTGGCTGTGGAGGAGGAAGCGGAGACGGCGGAGTTGCTCGATTTCCAGGACTGTGAGGTCGGCCACCAACCCGGGGCTGGGCCGGGGCCCGGCCCAGGGCCCTCGCCGGACCCGTTTTGCTCCGACATCCTCAGCTGGCTGTGCTCCTGCACGCTCGTGACACGACTCGGGGCCTCTCGAGTACCGCGAAGCCCCGCAGCATCCTGAGAGGAACCCTCCTAGCCGCAGCTACGGACTAACGCGGCTCCTCGACGCTCTGCCTCTTCTGCCTCCGCTTACGAACGTTTATGTCCGGTTACTTCCGCCCGTTTCGATCGGACGCTCACGCTCGCTCGACCTCGCACCCTGTGAAATCTTCGTCGCTGAAACAAACAAAGCAGAATTTTTATGTTTCGCGGAGTCAGTAGAGCTGGGGAAACGTTTCTTGACAGCTGAGACGGAGGGGGAGATGGCTCTCGCACCGCCTATCCCCGCCATGTCGGTCCTGGAAACCTCAGATCGACGAATGACAACCGAAAATAAAACACTACTTTCGTCGTTCACATGACGACGCAACGAATGGCGGGTCTCTCTTGACAATAGCGCGTCAAAATGGAAAATGCGTGAGGGAGAGGGAAGTCCCTATCCGTCGGGCGAATCAGAGCAAATTACCCCTCAGCTGCCAAGTGAATATTCCACCAGTATAACTGATTGCTAATTTTATGCAAGACTAGCTGTACCCTGCGCGCGCTGCTACGCCTACAAAAATCAAATTTAAAGAGAACTCGTTATAACAATTCTGTGCTCATTTTTCTTACTCAAGTGCTCTTGCATAAATCATTTTTTTTGTACTAAGTCAGAAACCTTCGCGGACATGCGCACACCAACATATTAAAGTTTCATCGCAATCGGATGATCGGTTTAGAATTGAATGAGGGACAAACAAACAAACATTCATTTTTATATATATGGATTAAGAAATATTTAAGGATTGTGGAGTATTTTACGATTTTCAGACCAAATGAATATGCTCGCTTAACACTAGAACTACCAGCGTTAAATCTGTTATATTTAAATATATTAAATAAGTATTTTGAAAAAAGGGGAATTCAGTGGTGGAAAAGATGATCGATTCGGTAATTTATGTTTTATAAGATGGACGCAGAATATATATTCTATGACTCTTCTATAAACTTGGAGAATTTTTGGAAAAAATTGTGTACCAGTCATTTTGACTGGTTTGGTTGTTCTAGTGTTAAGCGAGGATGCACGACTTTCTTGTTACGTAGGTAAGTTAGGGGTAACGGTATATTTTGTTTGGGTTATAAATCTCGTAAGGAAAGAAATTTTTAATTGAATCAAAATCGGTGCTTCTTCTCTTTCTGCGTATTTTTCGCCTTTAACTGGTATGGTCATTTGGCTTATAATATCCACCGGACAGGTGGGTTCCGAGCCTTCGAGACTACGATATAATTATCACACAGGAAAAAATTCTCAGAGGTGATGGGTATTTGAACTCGGGTCGGCTAATTGGAAGTTTCAGCCTTTTACTTTAACCTATTATTGCCGCCTCTCCTATTAATGACTTATTTGAAAGGAAATAACTGAGAAAGGTAGACGAGTATCAATTTATTTCGAAGATATTTAATATCTATTATATTTCAATACTGCTCAGCTGTATCTACAAAACATAATTCTTTTCTCCTTGAAGAAATTATTCGATCGCTTGATCCCCAAAATATTATTTAAGTAGTTTTCCAGCTCTTGTTGTACAGGGTGGTCCACGTAACTTGTGCACCTCGAATAACTTTTAAAGTATGCGTTGCACGAAAGAATGTTATATACGACAGTTACATGGTTTAAAAGGGTACACTATGTAGTGTGTTAATTTTTTTTATAGGTGGAAGCGTTTCGGAGATTTGAAGGTCAACTTTGTTTTTTTAAACGGAATGATATGTTTTTTTATTCATCATGAAATAGTACGTTTCAAGACGAGTTCAATGACCTATGACTCAAGTTCATTCAAGGTCAAACTTGCTTGAATATTAAGTAACTATAATTCAAAGTATGTCGTGTTTGGTATCATTTTAATCAGAAAAATCTCACAAATACGTTAGCAAAGGTTTAAGAAAGAAATCGAAAATGAAAACGGCTGATCCTCCCGATTTTTCTGATTAAAATGATACCAAACACGACGTACTTTGAATTATAGTTACTTAACATTCAAGCAAGTTTGATCTTGAATGAACTTGAGTCATAGGTCATTGAACTCGTCTTGAAACGTACTATTTCATGATGAATAAAAAAACATATCATTCCATTTAAAAAAACAAAGTTGACCTTCAAATCTCCGAAACGCCTCCACCTATAAAAAAAAGTAACACACTACATAGTGTACCCTTTTAAACCATGTAACTTTTGTATATAACATTCTTTCGTGCAACGCATACTTTAAAAGTTAATCGAGGTGCACAAGTTACGTGGACCACCCTGTATATATAAGCGATTGAATATTTAGGACGTGTGTTTAGATTTTACAGATTTTATGGTAAAGTAGCAAAAAGGTTGTATAAACACGGTTTCAAACCTTTAAATACCAGTAAAACCTACGATTTTTCATCATTTTGCGATGCAGCTTTCTATTAAATAAAGAATTGCTTCGATAGCAACATAATATTTTAATCATGTTGGTGATATCTTTGTAATATTAAATGTAAATCCCCTGCCCTATGTTGCGTTAGTACGCCGAAGCGATTAGTCAGATCGAAAAGGGCAACGACCTTGATCGCAGTCTGGGTACAAGATGCTATAATTGGTTACGTTGAACACGTTAGATCATCTACGAGTATCAGCATAGATGGTCTATCGCGTACGAGAACTTAAAGAACGAGATAGAATTCACAAGTATTTGACAAAGTTATTTACTAGAAACTCATTTATTACGTGTGTCTTTTATTTAACTAATCATAAATTTCATCTTAGCAATATTGTACGTTTTTATATTTCAATGAAAAGATGTAAAGTTTGTAATAATAGCATGGCTAGCGTAAAATTCCAAAATATGTAGCCAAGATAAAAATTTATCATTAACTCAGTTATCAGAGGAGATTGTATCGAAATTCAAGTAGAGTATCAAAAATAGAAAGTAATCTACAGATTGTACAAAAAGTGTACGTGTATGTGCTGTTTGCATAGATTTAAATCATGTGCTGCGAACGACGCGACGGATGTAACTTTCGTAGACAGTCGTTCGTAGCTTTTTGTCGTCTTAACAATATTGCGTTTTGAAATTCTTTTTATTTGAAACTCAATAAGATTAATCATGAGAGAATACCGTTTCGTATACGAACTCTTTTCACTTCGAACGCGTCACGATAAAAGAATTAAATTACACTTAAACTAATGTTTCTAATCTACTTCATTAGAAAGATATCATAAAAAGCACTATTTACAATCTCAATACTTCTACATATCTACATTTGACTTCCTTTCTTTAGATTCAAATATCTTTTTTAAATTCTCTAACAGAGTAAAAAATAATCTAACAGTTAAAAGTTCATTTCGTTTTACCATTAGTTTCCTATTTTATAAATTAATACAGACTATGAACTGCAAATTTCCTACCATCCAAATAGCCTACCATCGCTTCCAACAAAGTGCTAACCTTAACGCAAAACTTTTAATAAAAATATTCCATTACGTAATTCACGATGAAAGAGTAGTAAACCAATTAACTCTATGATTGTTCGGAACTGTCGAAGCCGAAATAGAAGACAATAACAGCAATTAATTCGTGTTGCCTATTTAACAAAGTTTGATCAGACAAATGAACGCAGCGAACAACGACAATGAGAATTATGTATCAATTTGCATCGAAACACAAACATCGAGAATATCCTCTTTGGCGTGCAGCAGAGGTCTGAAAGACTCGCGAACGCTTAGGCGCATCCGACTTCCACAAGCGTGCGTCGATGGCCGTCCCGCAAGGCCGGCCCATTTCCGGTCCCGCGGAACCACCGAACGACCTTCGCGCGGAAACTCACGCGCGCATCCACGCCCGCGCTCTCTACTCGCACGTGCATCGATCCTCGCCGATACAAGGCAGAGGGGATTATTATGATGGTAATGATGCCTCCTCGGCACACTTCTAAATAGCGGGCCCAAATTCGATTTGTCGTTAACTTTCGGAAGTTTCTTTTCACGATTTTTCTCAGAATTTTAGTTTAATTTCAGATCTCTGATAAGATGAGTGAAGATCTCAAAATTGATAATTATGGAAGAAATAAAGAAGTCATTAAGGTTTAATTGAATGTGTTGGCTGTTACTCTATATTTATTGACATTCTTAACAATTCTTTCGATTTCATGCATAACATGCATTTTACAGTTTGAGTTAACAGTTGCAAAAGATGTTGGCGGTAAAAGAAATTAAAAGTATAGGTGTAACATTTTTATGAGTCGAATTTTTTTGATGAGTAGATTAAGAAACTATGATATTGTATCTGTAATGTTGTACGTGTATTCATTCAAAATTATTTTAAAAATCTGTTAGGAGTATGTTTTTATAGTAATTGCCCATTATAGCAGCAGCGTCGGAAACACAGGATAAACTTAGAATTATCAGCAACTTATCAGCGAATAAGAAGTTCATTCGAATTTTTATGCACATTTACAAAGCGACAGTTTGAAGTGGAATTAATTTTTCCAAGAAGGTATATAAACCGATATAATATCAAACGGTTTTAATTCAGACATTGATAACACGAACAACTGTAATCGCATATTTTCTGTTTAAACTGCAATTGTATTACATTGTTTGACACAATTGTATTCGTAGCATTCTTAGAAGTTAATCTCTTTTCAACAAATTATATTTATAATTTTCATGTATTGCCATCTTTATTGCATCGTTAGAAATAATATTAATATCATCTCTAACTGAATAAATTCATTCGGGAGAGTCACAAGTCCCTGGCGTTTGGGATAACTTGATAAACTGAATTCTCGTGATATGACATTGAATTGTACTAGACCATCCGGAACTAATTCATGGTTTACCACATTTTTTGTAATTCTCATAAAAATCGAGTAGTCGCAAAAAACAGATTTTAATTGATTTAGAATTCCAAACGAGATCGAAAATTTCTACACACGAGATGCGACACCAGTGATGGATTGTACCGATACCTTAGGTGTTTCGTGCTACACGCCTGAGATAACCGTAGATATTACATCCTCTGAAAGTAATATCAAATGTTTAATCTACTTTTCCCATCTTTCTTTTACACACTAACAAAAAAAACACGCCCTCATTCTCAAATATATATATTGACTGTAAGACAGACACATCCACATGCAGAAACCTCACAAACCCTAGTTCCAAATACAACAAAGTTCTCAGTTGAAAATTATTGCTACCGATCCCGCTAAAAACTGAATTACAGCTCAGGAAAACTGTATTACCCAACTCTCTCTCTCCGATACTCCGAAGCACGCCGCCATTCGAGCTAATATATTACTTCAAATGTATTGTTTCATGAAGCTGTACAGCGAGCAATTGCAAAACTATTTAAGTTGTCCGTGCTTATAAGTACGAAAATCCGACTCTAGCAAGAGGCAGTTGAGATGATGCACGCGCGACGGACACGTCGACGGAGTCTCGTAACCAAGTCGAAAAAATAACCGCTACGTTGAGAGAGTCTAAGGCAGTGAGATTCAGGAAGGCGTCACGCGGACGACAAGGGAGGAGGGAGAGCTTGCGGTCTCTCGCGCGCACGCAGAGTCAGGAGCAGACGGAAGCACGTACCTATGTGCACGCACACGCGACCGACCGTGGATCGTGGTGGCCGTGCTGGCTCTTCCCCGCGAGGTCCGCGCAGGCCACACGATGGCGGCTACGGCTGTGCCGGCGGTAAGGTCAAGGCCCTCCGCAAGCGCCCTACCCGAGTCTTATGCACCTTCGGGGTCACGTGACGCGGCTCAAGGTCTTCTCTCCCTACTCCTGTCGGCCACGCCACCGCCACGCCGAGTCTCGTCGTGCCTCGTCGTGCCACGCCATCCTCCGTGATGCGGCGAGGGCGCTTTCTCTGTTCCATGCCGCAACCACGTATGCGTTACTCTCTACCGTCGCGAATCTGCCACCTACCCTTTTATGCTCGAGCGAAGTCAGAGATTCCGAGGCGTCCGTCGAAGCGAGTACAATCGGTTCTGTGATTTGTTTCAAGGTGGAGAGCAAGTTTGATTCGTATCTCATATGATGAGCACGTCGATGATGTCTCGTTCTCGAGTAATAAGATGTATCACGAATAGACGCGGGTCAGTGACATCGCGTAAGGACGTCAGGGACGAGACAGAGGATGTATAAGAACGAGACTTATTCGGAGATTGGGAACTGGTTGCGTAAACGTAATTTTCTCGGTTTTTGTTGCATTTTTTTTTCTCTCGAGCCGAACGAAGTGACTGAGAAAGGCATCTCGTATTTAGGTGGCATGCTTCCACGCACCGTTGATAGGCTCGCGCCTGAGTGTCAAAGCAAGCGAACGTAGAACTGCAGCCGGCGTGGCAGGTGACGCGGAAGAGGGATCGTCGACCTACGGAGTATACGCCGGCTCTATTTTAAGCGGGTCGTGTACGCTAGAGTCCTCGATCGAGAGAGTCTCACGGAATGACCGTGAAAGAAGTGCGAACGCGCGAGAGACCAACCACGTTTGTCTCCCGGTTACGTTAGAGACTCTCTCCCCTCTCGGTTCCCGCAGTTTCCCGAGGAAACCAGAGTCAAGTATAACGATTCACGGATCTCCGAGCGCGTCTCTTGCAGACTATGCTCCGACGATTAATGTCTTTTAGGCTGACTGACAATGAGTGCATACTTCGTTTCCATCTGAACTTCCTTGCAAGGAGACATCTCGCCATGCAATTCACGTTTCCGCATGACACTCGGCTAGTTTTTTGCCGATGGGTTGCATGTAAATTATACTTTCAGACTAGATGTTACGCCCTCGTTTTCAACGAATTAACACACTGACCGTCCCGCCGGTCAACGATGACAATGAATTATGCTTTATTACAAGTAGTGAATAATTCAGTGACTTGTGTTAAGTCATTGACAAAGAGAAATGAAGACGGTCTTAAATTACGTGTAAAATCAATTATGAATCGTATAAGGTTTCCGTGATAGCCAACGTGTTAATCATTGACATTAGAACTGCAACGATTAGTTTGATACATTTGAATATATCAGTTAGATAAGTATATTGAAAGAAATAGATCAAAGGTGGGCAGTAACGTGATGAATTCATTCGTTTACATTTTGCAAGGCAAACGCAAAGAACTGAAACGGAAACCGTGTTAGAACTTTCGAGATCTCCGTGAAAAACAGACGAATCGGTTATTTTGACCACCTTGGCTGATAAGACAATGAATATCAGGTGTATCGTGTTTTTCTTATAGTTTATATTAGAACAAAATTCAAATGAAATTATTGCTATAAACAAATTCACTAATGTATAGAAATGCCGAGCATCAAATTAGTTACGTATACGATTGCACGTTATACCCTTACACCGTTGTATTTATGCTGAATTTATTGGAAAATTTATCGATAATATCGATTCTGAATTGTAAATGATTTCATTGAATTTACTAATACTGACGATGTTCACGGTATTCAACGGCATTACGATTGCACGAAATTACGACGGCCGCTGCATGTCATACATGTAAATGGTTAATTGAGTGACCGAGGTGATGTAATAGGTAATGCTTGTCGAAAGTTATGTATTATCGTCGTGGGCTTAAAGTTTTCGGGTCATAAGAGGAAAAGAAAAGTATTTATTTTTTATTATTCATTATGATACTATCACATTTTGAAACGGAATTGTTTTTAAATATTATTGTAAAGTGTGACTTTTGTATTTCTTATGATAACATTAGAATTTTTATCGTGTCCGATGAAGATGCAGTTTTCTTCGAAAGAAATAATGTTTCTTCTTTGTGGATTCCTTTTGCTTGTTGATAAAAACAAATCATAAGAACTAAATTACTATATAATTCAATCATGTATTGCATCGAAGCACGTACATTTTTACGGTTCATAATATTTGCGCGAAGTACATGTGCACATTTGTGCATTTTAATTAATATCCATGCAAAAATCCATCATATATTCGTAAATGTTACCATAAATATAACAAAGAAAAGAAGTATTAAACTAGTATATCTACATTTGTCTTTGCACTTTTGTGACAATCTGGGCAATGTGCATTACGCAACACCTAACACTGCATAAAAGTAGAAAATCTTTCACTTTAATAAATCCAGTCGGTTTTCTCCAACATTCTAGTATTAACACTAAACCTACCAAGCCGGTTAAAATGATCGGTTCATAATTTTTTCTAAAAATTACCTAAACTGCTAGGGGAGCCATGAAGATTCTACTTCTATCTTATAAAACCTAAATTAGTTAATTAATCATCTTTTTCACCTCTTGATTTCACTTTTTCCAAAGTGCTTATTCGGTATATTTAAATCTAGTAGATATAACGTCGGTAGTTTTAGTGTTAATGATATAGTTTAATAATTTTTATCTTTTTCTGACAGACTACGAAAGTCATGAACACAATACGAACACAATAATTACAAATACACAATGTTGCTCGGGATCACGAAAATAGAAGAAAATCGAAATCGATAGACACACCTATCACTGGAATGCACGTGGAAAGGTATTATCTAATCATAATTTCTCGACTGACCTTTCAACTTCTCTTGCGGCATTCCCTTCGATACTTTGTCAAGCAACTATTATTACTATTTTCATTTTGTCAGCTATCGCTAGTTGAAATTGGCTATCCTCCTTTTTTTCTCATAGGAAAGAATCTAACGGAGTTCGATCCGACGATGTAACACCATATTGGACGACATAGCTCTGCAACTTGCCCATCCTAGCATGGTTGTTGGATCTCACTCCGTTAGAATTCTACTTACGGGGTTACTCAAAAAATGAGACATCGTTTGGATTAATTAACCCTTTCATGGCAGACTAAACGAAAGCAGATCGCACAGTGGATACGGAAGAGAAGATAGCAGTGGATAGAATTTTTTTCAATGCGACACAAATCATTTCTGTGAAATCAGTTAATTATCTTTTTCCTCCGACATTTTACATTTCATATTCATGAAAAAATAATAGTTAATCTCAAATAAAGGAACTATCAGCACTATGAATTCCAGAAACGCATATACGTGTTCAGCGGATGTAGTCGGTGCGGTGCGACTATTCACCTCGTGTTACGAGTTTCTATATATGAACTACAGTCCCTGGTCATCGAATTAGGACCACTCCAAATTTTCAGCATTTTTCATGTTCTCCGTAAAATTAAAAGGCCTGTTCAAATTATAATGATATAGTTTATTAACTAATAACACAATACACTACTACTGTACATAACACCATGAACGCATGTTAATATCTCGTATTTCCACCCTTTGCCTTGATGACAGCTTGTATCCGTTCCGGCATGCTTTGTAAACATTGCTTTATCATATGCTTTATATCTTCGTTATTTTCCCAAATATCTGTAATTTTTTTTTTCAACACAGATAATGTGGTGCTTGGAGAATTGTAAACAAGTCGTTTGAGTAGGCTCCAAACATTTTCTATGGCATTCAAGTCGGGAGAATTGTCCACACAATTCTATTATTATCACAACAGTAACAAATCTATAGCTATGTATACTTTGTTATCAACGTATTTAGTAATAATTTGAATGACCAAAGACAATTTTCCATATATGATATAACATTATAACCATAAAAGTGAAATTTTTGTACGTGGTCCTAATTCGATGACCAGGGACTGTATCTATGTAATACAATTCATTTCTGTGGCTGTGATGGGTAAAGAGATAAAGGTTCGACCTCGCAATCAATGAACCTGAATTCCAATCCCCTGTAACCTCTGGGAAATTTGTCCTATGTGATGGATAAGGTGGTTAAAGCTTGGACGCGCAATCAATGGTTCGAGTTCAATTCACTCGTCACCGCTGGCACATTTTTTCTAGGTGATATGTATATCATAGCTACGGTGGTTCAGAACCCATCTAAAACAGTAGGTCAAGAGCTATGGTGGGTAAGTAGCTCCAGGCTTGAATTCGCAATTAACACTAGAACTACCAGCGTTAAATCCATTGGATTTTGTTATATTAAATAAGTACTTTGAAAAGAGAGGAATCAGGAGGCTGAAAAGATGATCGACTCGGTGATTTGTGTTTTTTGAGATGGACATAGAGTGTTTATTGTATGACTCTCGTGTAAACTTGGATAATTTTTTGAAAAAATCTGGTACCAGTCATTTTGACTGGTTTGGTAGTTCTAGTGTTAATGAGTTCGAGTTCAAATCTACAGTCACCTCTGGGAAAATTTTTCCTATGTGATATATTCATTATAGCTTTGGTGGTTCGCACCCAACTAAAACAGTAGGTCCCACATGACATGGCTCTCGTATTTAACCCCTTCGGGCCCTGTGCACATTGTAATGTACATAATACTTTTCGTGCTGTATTTTATTATGTATAGGTTTAAACTTAGTTTCACTTAGTTTTTTTTTATACAAATATTTCTCAGGATCTCCTTAATGTTACAAATTTTGCGTAAGGACCATATCTCCATTAAAATGTACATTTATAAATTATAAACAAATAAATAAATATTTTTTTAAAAAGTATATTGTTGCTTTCATTCACATGAATAAAGTTAATTTTAGTATAAAAATAATTTTTTCTTCAACGAAAAAAAATTCGGGTCTGAAGGGGTTAACCAGTTAACTGCGGAATTTAGTTTTAAAAATCCTTCATGGGATGCGGAATTAAAATCGAGAAATGACTTGTACACATGACAAGCGCTGGACAAATGCTCCTGGTATAAATTTTATGCAAAGAGGGAAACAAACCGTGGAAGGATTACATTTTTAGTTGATAAAGAATTCACAATTCAGTGTTGAAAAGGTTACCGCAGTAGACCTTCGGATTGACGTGTATACACGTCGAACGCGGTTATCCGGTTAAAACCGAAAAAATACAAAAAAAAGAGAATTGTATTTCCAAAATGGACAGAAATTATCTATATTTGCGATGATTGTGCATACAGGCAAATTTTAAAGTTTTTCAAAAACTATTAAAGTAAAAGTATCAGTGGGTCACGAATTGATAAAATTATTTCTATGCTATTAATATTGCTTTAAGTTATATGCTATATCAGAAATCATGGACAGATTGTTATTTTAATGTTTAATTCTGAGTTATTGCGCATTCAGTCACAAAAGAAATGATACGGCAGGGGGTTAATTACAAACAGTCGAATATCTGCAAAGGGATTGAAGCCGTCTTACAAGTGTTTAAATAGAAGATTATTAGTAGAAAGGAGTGCAATTATCCTGTACCGGAAAATGGAAAAATACTAAAAGCAAGACAGTGTAGCAAATATGTTAAAGTTAATCGATATCTCAATGTACGAAAAAGTATTCCAACCCTACCGAGACTTCAGCTTTAACGTGCTTCGTCCTCAAGGGTTAAAGTTTATCTCAAAGGCATTGTTGCGGTAAAAAGTTGAGCCCCCGAGGGCGTCGATAGTACAGTAATGGAAATTGAATGTGACACTTTCGGCTGTAGCAGATGAAAAGGTTCCACTCACGTCTTTTGCTATACAATGGAATGGCATATATTCCACATAAGTAAGCTAAAGGGGGAGAAATCCCTCATTTGTTAATACTTAGGGTGCCACATTCCGTTTCGTGGAATTACAAGCGCGTGGAGTATGAAAGATATCTAGATGGTATGCTTGGTACAACTGTAAATAATTATTCTCTAAAAAATACGTCGAAAATACGAGATAAAAAGTATTTATCGACGGTTACTTGAAGAATTTTCAATTAAATATCTAACCGCCGCACGTCACTTTGGCTGTGTATCTAATTCCACAATATAAACACGTTAATTGCTATGCGCTTTCGGGGCAATTTTTTTAATAAAAAATATCTAACGAAAAGTGGCATTGAAATATTCGATTAGGTATAATTACCAATTTTAAATGACAGAACCATTGACATTTCTTATTAAACCCTCACCTTACAACAACGAGTGACACTCGTGATGAGGTAAATGGGATAGGAAATTTTCAAGTTTTGCAAAACTGATGAAATTGAAAATATTACTGAGACGCCGCGCGATAATATTATTTCTATAATATTAACCCCTTGCCTTACGATTTCTATTTTGACAGCGTGCGTAATACCCCAGAATTAATTCCAGAAATAAAAATTTCTCTTTGATCTTTAACATTTGTCACAACTGACTGCAATATCAATATTATAGAAATAATTTTACCGTCTCGTGATCGACTGATATTTTCAATTTAATAGTTATTGGAAAACTTCAAAATTTCGTATTCTATTTATCGCCCCACGTGTGTCACACGTTATTGTAAGCTAAGGGGTTAATATTACGTTAAATTATACGATATATCAGGAATCACTGATCAATTCTTATTTTAGCAATTAAATTCTGAATTATAGCGGAGGCAGTCACGAAACAAATCGTAGGGTAAGGGGTTAAACGTAATTTAATGCGAGAATACAGGGTGTTAATTGTACAATGCATTCTGAAGTTATTATGTTGTCGAATATTTGATTGAAAATTTATTTCACATAATGATTTACATAATGGCATACCGTTCATCTGACCGAACTAAATGAAACCATTTATTCGTTGGCATCAAGATCATCTTTCGTTTTGTTGAAAGGGCACGTGAACCCTTCTGTAAAGCACGAACAGCAGTCAAAGGGTTAAAATTGTTCGCGCGATATATGACTGTACATATCATTTGCGACGAGAAGCAAGTTCGTTGATTAGTAAAACTTCAACTGATCGTTGAGATACAGAGCTTTCAATGATTTTTGCTGTTACTGTCAGGCGAGAATTAACATACAGTTCAGATACCGTAGGCCAGTAGCCAGAGTGCAGTATTTGTGATGTCAGTCTGTGCGATTTTGCACGGTCATTTGTCATTTGTCTTACTGTGAGACTATTGTTTAACATGATATTTGTCAAACATTTTTTTTATCGCTATTCACAGCTAGATATGCATATTACAATGACACGCAATAACCAGACGCGCGTGACAATTGGACAATTCAAATCTATGATTCACTTCGACAAGTTTTATCTCGTTTTTTTTCCAATGAAGTAGTAAACGGAATTCATTAAATGCATTTTAAGATCTAGTATCGATTCGTGATCCCTGATTTGAAAAGTGAATTTGAAGAAAGGTTAAAAATTGAATTTTCGTTGACGGTTGGTAATAAATAGTGGAAATATGTGAATATCTGAATGTAGTAAAATAATTAGATTTAACTTGACTTTCTTTCATAGAAGAAAATTATAACACCGACACAAGTGTATTAAAAACTGAACTCTTCTACTTTCTATTCGGTGTCTGCTTATTTACTTCATAAATGAAATCACGGACATGAATATTTTTAATTATTACGCGTAATTAACTCTTTGCATCCAACAGGCAATTACAAAGTAGCTCATTTTTTGTTCTCGTTAATTCAAATACATATTCCCTTATGCGATTTCTACGAAAAGTATTTGCTAATTTCGTTAATGATGGAACTAACTATTTCAAGAGATCAGTTTCCTCCTTTCTAAAGACTTCGTATTCCTCTCTTCCTTATTGAATACTACTTAAGCAGATGTTTCTTTATCCACCCTATTAAATTTTATATACATTTTTTGTTCGTTTTTCAATTACGACTTGCCAGTGTTTGTATTCTTCTTGTCATTTACTATTACCTATATTTTCGAGCACTTTCCCTATTATCATATTTAACAAATATAACATTTAAATTCTGATGAATCTTTCACATATTCCAGTTGCTGTTAATATATTCGCCACCGGTAATTTGCAATTAGTCATACGTCATTTCAACATCTTTAACTTAGTCCCACGTTCTTTCTCAAATATCCTATATCTTCATTAAAATTTTCCAACATCATTTTCTTAACCCTTTGCCCTATAACAACGAGTGACACTCGTGATGCGGTTGCAGTAATAGGAAATTTTGAAGCTTCTCAAACACTGTCAATTTGAAAATATCAGTGGAACACGACACGATAATATTATCCCTATGTTGTTAATATTGCTTTTAATTCTAAGGTATATTAGGAATCACTGCCAGCTTTTTATTTTAGCAATTTAATTCTAAATTATTGCGGAGGCAGTCAGAAAAGAACTCGTAGGACAAGGGGTTAAGAAGCTTGTTCTGGAAAGTGTAGGTTATACAATTTTACGTATCTAAGCTTGTAAAAGGCGCATTGCATATTTCAGGTAATAGTTTCTTTGGTCTCTTTACAAAACATCCTAATAATGGTAAAAAGAATGCGTTCAGGATCTATGATGGATAAGGGATAAAGATTCGGACTCGAAATCAGTGGGTCCGTATTTAAATTCTCCGTCACCTCTGGGAAATCTTTTCTAAATTATTATTTAATGTATCATGTCCTCGGTCGTTCGGAACCCACCTAAAACTGTGGGCTCGGGGCTATAGTGGGTAAGTACAATAGTTAAACCTCGGACTCGCAATCAGTGTGTTTAATTTTGAATCACCCGTCACGTCTGAGAAATTTATCCTAACATATTAATGAATATATCATAGCCTAGGTCGTCCTGAACCTGCCGAAAGTAGGAAGTCTCAGCCGAAATAGCCGTAGCAATTAAAGCCAAAAAGATACATACAAGACGACGTTCTAGATCAAAATACCTACCTAACCCTTTGCGGACGGAGACTTTTTAGAGTGTTAAGAGATAATTATTTATTTGGCAATCAAAAACTATTTTTTTATCAGAAAGTTCGAATGTTAATGTATCCGGATTGTACATTTCTATTTGCAAAATCATATTTCAACGGTGATATTTCAATGTTTCAACTCTAATCGTGCATACATGCCTCGATAAACTATAATCAGATTTTTTCACAGGCCGCATATATGCGCCAGTAGTCCTCAAACGGTTAACCCTTTGCCGTCCGAAATATTTTGTCAAATTTGCAGCGAGCTAAGTGAAATTAATTACATAACATTTTCTGTCGTTGGTTAACACTTTTTCTAAATGATAGCAATAACTATAGGTCCTGACGGATGTTTATGTGATATTACAAAATCATTATGAGTTTGAAAAGTCGATATTAATTCGTTAGAAAATAAAATGAAGTGAAAAGCTATGTCGAGTATAGCCAGACATAGGACTGCAAAGGGTTAAGGTTCCTTCATAATCCAATTGAATTTTCTCTGTGATGGCTAAAGATAGCGAGAAACACAAGAAACTAATTTAACCAAATCGTCACGAACGATCTCTTGCTGCGGTACGATTCACGATTTAACAAAAAAAAAAACAAAAAAAAACATGGCGCATTATCGCGCGCAGCACGAATTATTTCCGAATCGATGAATAACGCGCGTTACGATATCGGTCCCATCCATTAATCATCTTCGCTTTCACGATGTTGCATCGGTGAGGTGGGCTTGGCAGGTTTTAATTATCGAACAAAACGAGTTTCGCTGAAAGAACCGCGCGTATCGACGAGATACCAGATACCCTATCCCCAGTCGAGGCCGCTGACAATGAGTATACTTTCTAAAGCGATATTAACGGAGAACAAACGATCCCAATGGACATACGTACGATTTACCGTAAAGCACCGACGGAACTTGAGACGGCTGCACTTTGCACGCTACAAAACGGTATCTCGAACTCGGGCACAGAGCAGTCTGTTCTTTTAGCCCCTTAGTTGCGAATGGAAAAGTAGCCGATCATTGTTAGCTACGTATGCATATCTACAGGTCTGTGATATCTACTATTATGGACGAAAGCCGTATATGGATGGTTTCCAATATCTACCATTATGGACGTGCGCTGTACGTATGCAATCTCCAGTACCTATACATAGTGAACAAACACCGTACATGGGGTGGACCGTAGCTGTAGTGTAAATGGGTACGAGACGATGCTGGCTAGAACTGTGACACTTTATTTTTGAGGCAATTGGTTGTTAAAACTTTACCTCGTACTATGGGTTTTTTAACTTGATTTGATCGGTGGCTCGAATCGGCTTGATTTTTCTTTTATCATATTAAATAAATGAATGAAGTATTTCCAGTCACTGAAGGAAAGTACTTTGAGAAAAGAGGAATCAAGAGGCGAAAAAGATGATCAATTCGGTCATTTATGTTTTTTGAGTTGGACGTAAAATATTTCTTCTATGACTCTTCTATAAACTTTGAGAATTTTTGGAAAAAATTGTGTACCAGTCATTTTGACTGGTTTAGTAGTTCTAGTGTTAATGTACCGAATAATTTTCAGTGAACTTTGATTAAGACAATAGAAGGGTGTATATAACATCATGAAAAACATTTTTAACACTTTCTGGAATAGTCAAATTGACCGTCCATGAATATCTTGATTGATCGTGTGTCCTGTGATGCTCTAAACAATAAACATAAAATAGGACAGCCTGTAGCAACTAATTTTATACTGATATTTGCTATTTCGAGACCTATTTGTGTATATTTGCGTTTCTTTTCATAGAATCGCCTTCTACCCAATTATGTAGCCAGTTATGGAGCACCCTGTACATGCCAAAGTATTCATAGGTACCATAATGATTTTTCTACGTTTCTTTGACCATGATTTGCATAAGATGCACATAAAGTCATTACGACTATTAACTCAACAATTACAGTCGAATTTTGTCCAATAATAATCTCTAATACCTATAATGGTGGATAGATACAGCATGCTACGTATAGCGAAGGAAAGTCACAAATCAAAATAAGACCTTTGCCCTTTAAATAGTCACTCTTTATGCAGAATCAAAGTATCAACATTGCAAGTAATACTTTTGAGGCTTTCGCGGCCAAATTGGTAATCATTTGACTTGGCTTCCGGGTTGGAGCCGCGTTGAGAGTTGGAAAGAATCCGACGTTTCGCCAACATTGTAGTTGGCTTCATCAGGGTTTCGTAGGAACTCTGATACTAACGCGAGTATCAGAGAGGGCCCTAACTTATACCTTTGTTCACCTATGCGGAACGGTGAGCACGCCAATAGTTTTTAATTGGACAGCTGTACAAAACATTGCAAGTGTTTACTTAATCTTTATAGGGATAACCGCAATAAACATCTTCCTCCTCCATTCCATGAAAATTCAGTTAAAGGGTTAACAGGGCCCGGTCATCTATCATTTCTCATAAACTTCGCAGGTGTACGAACAATTCTCAACGGGGTCCTCAGACGTTCAATTCTCGATTGATCAGGATTTCGGTTGCAATTTCCGCGTTCCTCGCGCCTCCTCGATTTCCTCCCCTTTTTCTTACGTCAGGCCCCGCAACTAGCATTTGCACCGATCGCCCGGTATTCCATGGAAACTCTCCTCGTCCCCGGCTCGGTCGCGTACCAACGAAGCTGCCTCTCTTTCTGTTTCGCTTCGACGCCAGCCACGAGTTTTCCTTTCACCCGGGCCAGTGGGCCTTGTCGAGCGGGCCCCGGCCGCGCGCATATCTTTGATATCTTTCGAATGAATACAGCTCACGCGTATTGTACTTCCGAATGGACAAGACGCTGTGTTTCATTCGAAATTGTTTATCGGCGATGATGGAACGGAATGCATTTCAATTTGCACTTTTCTTTTGTAATTTCGATCGGTTTCCTGAGATTCTGTAGTCATAGAATTTCCACGGTTATTATGCGAAGCGTTTATTTCGAAAGTGGCATAAGTTACTTTCTTTTTAAATCGAGATACTTCGGGCTTGCGTTTTAACCCTTTTGCCGTACGATTTGTTTTCTGACTGAATGCGCAATAAGTCTGACTTAATTGCTGAAATAACAGTATATCCCTGATTTCTGATATAGCGTATAATTTAAAGCAATACTAAATAGCATAGCATTAATTTGATTTTATCCTGACCCACTGATATTTTTCATTTAACAATTATTGGAACAATTCAAAATTCACTTCCATTTATCGAGTCACGAGTGTCACTCGTTATTGTACGGCAAGACTGCTTGGACTTGTTATCTAGGATACTTATATTTTTCTCAGTTTAAAGAATTTCGTATAATTATTAAAAATCACAATTTTTTATTACGGTGAAGTGACTTATACATATGCAGGGTGTATCTTCACCCTTTTAGTGCCGGAAGCCGATATATCGCCGTTAGCAACACTTCTAATGCCGATCACCGTGAGATTATTATTTAGTTTGCACATATGATACCAGCCAATTTTATTGCAAATAATTGAGAATACATAATTTATGCTTCATATTACGTTATTCTATATTAAACTATGATCAAACGATGATTCTTGTTATGTCTAACTACTGGCTACAATTAATAACCAACTTGTTCATTTTTCCTAACAATGTTGGATAAATATTAGTCCTACGATTTTCAACGAATATTGAAATAGATTTGTAATTAATTTAATACATTTTTCCGGTCGCCACTAAAAGGGTTAACGTAGTATCTAGTTTAGGAATGGATAATGGAAACAACTTCATCCGATCATTTGACCTGTCCGGCCTTATTTCGAAGTCATAGACATTTTTGTATTTCGTTGATTCACAATTACTTTACCGTTGTAGAATGTGCTCCGAATGATTGTTCTCAGTCTGTATATAACTTGCCGTCGATGGTTGTTATGACAATGAAATATTCCGTATGTATTGAACACTGTTTCGTCAATGAATCACACTACAGAGGAGAAAAAATTGATCGGTGTTTGATATCTGTAAAAGCGACGCACTATAGAAGCGCTTGGGCGTTTGATTTGTGTAAACGATATTCCATCTCTTCTGGCAATTCCCTGATCTTTTGATTTTCATGCTACGACTGCAAACTTATATATGGACGAGAGGCATTTTACGCATTGCGTAACTGTAAACAGCCGTGAATTGTTGAAATGTAGAAATGGGTATGACCTTGAAAAATTTTATAATCTTTCTTCATCACTGAAGTGGATCCGACATGTTAGCCCATTTGCATCACAGCTCGAATTGTATTACCTGCCCGTTATTATCGCAATAGCAATCCTTATGACGAAATCATATCATTGAAATATACACGATTGATCATGTATTAGGTGTAGAAATTAATTCGGTGCCTTTTTAAAAGAAGTTTAGTATTTATTTATAAAGTAATCGTATATCTGTTATTCTTCGAAATATTCTCCATCATTTTCGATGACTTTGGTCCATCTGTCAGGCTACTGCCGAATTCCTTGGCGAAAAACAGATGGCGATTTTGATTCAATGAAATCGAAATCTTTCCGCATTTTCGCCGCTTCGATATCTTTGATACCATTTTTGACAGGTTTTATGTGTTACTGCACCTTCACCCAAAGCAGAACAAATCATTTCAGCGGCTTCAGAAGCATTTTTCTTTAATTGAAAGGCAAACAGTATGCAGTGCCAGATGTGATTCTTGTGAGACGCCGCCATTTTACTTACTAATAGCTTTTGTTTTGACTAGTTGTCAAATGTTTCATAACTGTAAGTGTTGGTACTTAAACGTTATAAAATGACGGGCGATTATTTACATTCAAACCAGAGTTATAAATAAATTAATATCAAGGCACCGAATTAATTTCTACACCTAATAACTTATAAAATCCTTTATAATCTCATTACATTTAAATACCTATAAATGTTTATTAATGCAGACTGTTTATAACGAAATACAAAAGTATAATTAAGTATTACATAAATATAAGTACATGCTAACGAGTATAAAATTCTTTATAGAAGTATTTCTTTTTTTGCGCAGAATATTTTGCTTCATGATGCAAATGGGTTAGCGCATAGGAAACATTTTGGAGATGCGATGGAGGTTCGAACATAAGTACTATTTGGAAATTAATCTATAAGTACTATTGGAAATTAATCTATAAATACTATTTGGAATCTAAGTTCTGAGATTTCGAGAGGCAGGTTTTGTTTATATCGTCTTTTCCTGCCATTATTTTATAGTTTATAGCCATCTGTATTCTCTGTTGTGTTAAAATTATGCCTGGTGGTAGCAGATACAACAACTTGTTACCCAGGTAGCTATTGTGTAGTATAGAAAATTAACCCGTAACAAAGAAGGAATCAATATCAAAAAAAGTTTTAAGATATGCATACATACTTACATATACTGCACATTAACTGCATTCATGGAGGTTAGTAGTATAAAAATTCGCCTTAGGATTTTTATCTACGATATCAGCTATATGTAGTAGTTTTTGCGTGTATAAAAATAAAGTCGTCACTGTCATGAATCCCAGGAATAGCATACAAATCTGATAGAACATTTTTCTATCCTATGTGAGTATTTTGAAGAACGAAAGTATTTGTTATGAGTATAAACGATATTTCGATGAGAACAGGGTTAAACATTAATCCGTGAAATACACTCATGGTTCCTTAACACTAGATTTACGGGCGTGAAATCTGTTAGATTGCAATATATTAAATAAGGACTTTGGAAACAGAGGGATCAAGCGCCAAAGATAATAATTCGTTAAGTAATTATTGCATTATAAAATACAGGTGAAATACCTAGTGTACAGCCTCTCTGTAAACTTGAGAAATATTTATAAAACAAGTAGGAACCCGTGAATTTGACGGCTTCCGTAAATCTAGTGTTAAACCGATCACAATCTTTATAAGGTTCTTAATAGGTGCACTTTCGCCGAAATTAGCAGCGTGATTGCTATCAACTAATGAACACCAACTCCGTGTAACACGAAACTATAGTGTATGGCGTTATGACCGTGCAGGACCTTAGAAGAATCCACAGCCACTGGATGCTCAAATACATAAAAAAAATCTCATAAAAATTCTTCTCGCCTTCATTCACAAAGATTATAAGTATGCAAGGCTTTAACATCACTTTCAACAACCCTAGGAGCTAGAAAAACAATCAAGGCGCGAAGCCCCACTCTTCGACCGTGATTCTTATCTAGGACCTTTCGTTTACCATACGCTTGGACTGGTATTTTCTAACATTTTCCAATTTTAATTACGATTTTATCCAAGATATGCACTTCTAAATAGATTCCGATCCACCGTGGCTACGTTTACACGAAACAGAAAAAATTTCTAAGACCTGATGTCATTATCTAAGAATCCAACCCTTCTTCATTTACATTGATCATAGTCCCTTCACTAATTCTTACCATCCAAGCTACTCAAGACCCTCCCAAACCGTGCATCAGACTAAGCTTCTGAAATCCAACTCCTTCATTAAGCTCATTGACAATCGAACATTCTCGTAGAACGAGCACAACCATTCAGCGTTCGAGCCAACTTGTGCATACAATTGAAAATTCATATAAGGCAGAGATCGGAGAATCTTCTGGCGGCCTTTCTGGAATTTGTCAATTCCAGCGGATATCGGCAGTAGTAGGGAGAAACGTGGCGCGTTTCTACGTACGAGTTGATCGGGGATACCCAGTGGCCTGGCCTGGGTGTCGATTAAAATTATTATTGCCGGCCGAGGGGCATTTTTGAGCAGCATCGGGAACCGGTTCGGTTCGGGACCGGCTGCTCGCAGCTGCCTGCCGTCTCCTGAGCACCGCCGCCTTTTCTTTTCCCTCGCGCCAACGAGATCGCCTCGGATTGGTTCCACGCTCGGATAAAAATAGTACTTCGCGATAGAAAACATTCGATAGCTCCTGAGATCGTTCCGTCATTACTCTCGATGGCTCGGATAAAAGGCTTGTCCGAGGGCACGCGCGAATCGACCTGCGATTCCGGATTGGGAAATATTGCGATGCTCTCTACGCGCTTCTTCGTGGACGTCCCCTTTATTTTTCGCTCTAGTTGATAATCGATACTCGTTAATCTTTTCATTAAAGAAGATGGATTAAGTTGGTGTTGGGAAATTTTGTACTTGTGCAAGGCTGTTGTTGGAAAAATAAGAATAGCGGAGTTTACTGAACACTCTGCTTACCCACGATCCTCACTTGTGGTTATTCTATTGGGTTGGAAAGAAAGTAATTTCGGTTTTGTAATATGAAATGAAACTTAATCTTTTTTAACCCCTTGCCCTACAATAACGAGTGACACTCGTGATGAGGAAAATGGGATAGAAAATTTCCAAGTTTTGCAAAACCTATCAAATTGAAAATATTAATGAGACGCAACGCGATAATATTATTCCTGTGATATTAATATTGCGTTAAATTATCCGATACATGAAGAAATACTAATCAATTTTTATTTTAGCAATTAAATTCTTCATTATTGCGGAGGCAGTTACAAAACTAACCGTAGGGCAAGGGGTTAACAAAGAATGAACTTTAATATACATTTTCCATTTTGTTCGATGACCTTTTGCCATCTTTTAGACCAATTTATGATTCCGCTCTCATAGAAATTCTGGTCTTTATCAGCAAAAAACTGAGCCAGGTGCGATTTTAGACTAAACATTCGAATTAATCATTTGGGTCCTTGGAATCAGCTCTAACTACACAACACCCACCAAATTGACAGCATAACTTATGTTTGATACAATTCAGCTTTCGATGTGGTTTGTATAAAAAAGTAATGACAAATTAAAATATGTCGAAAATGTTCGTTTCTGCGCTCCATATTAAAATTCACGCTAAACTAACAATTGCAAAGAAAATGAAGCACAATTTGTTTCTAAATCCTGCCAAAGGTGACAACTTTCAATTTTCAGAAGCAAAAAATGATAACATTGTCGGAAGTCCTTCAAAACAAACGTAACATTAGCTATCGACGAAAACCGAAATTACTATCTTTCCAACCCAATAGTATATTTAAATTGAAAACGTCAAAATTAAATTGAAAGGGAAGGAGGGGAAAGACCAAGCGCGCCACATTTCAAATTTTCTATAAAATGCACTAAATTTGGGTGCAGCTTTCTACCGCCTCCTTCAAATGTTAACAAGAAACATTTCTCGAAGCTTTATTCACGCTACTCCCATCAAAGATTGAACCCACTGGTGATCAGAGTGCAACAAAGTGTGTTAGATATATAGAAATTACTTTTTATATATCTAAAATGTATAAGTTATATGATGTGTACAGAGAATATATTTGCTTTCCACAATTCAGGAACGATTACGAAAAATCACAAATCTGTAAAAAATGTAAAAAATCACCGTGAGAGTTACATTCAGATGTATTTCTGTATGTACATATAGACAGTTCATGTAAATTCACTTTTGGTATTAATTGGTATCCAACAAGAAAGTATAACTGACTGTAATATGTTTCACTTAATAGGTTCACTGCAAAAATGGCTGATGCCATTTTTTGATATCTGTCAGAAAAATACTGATATTAAAAGTGAAGCAATTCCATTAACCCTTTGCACTCCCCTGGCGAGCTACACTCGACACAGCTTTTTATGGACCTTTCGTTTCATCTAATAATTATCGACTTTTCAAAATCAATAATAATCTTGCATTTTAACATAAATATTCGGCGGTGCCTACAATCGTTCCCAGTATTACGTAAAAATGAACAATCAACGGTAGACAATTTTCCGAAACTATATTTGCTTGTTTGACGAAAAATTAGTAAAACAGTTCGGAGCACAAAGTGTTAACGCTAAAACTACCAATGCGATCAAAATGTCTGGTTCCAAATTTTTTCTAAAAATTCCTCAAATTGATAAGTGGACACGCAGTAAATATTCCACTTTTATCTTATAAAATCTAGATCACTATTTATCTTTTTCATCTCTTGGTCTTCTTTTTCTAAAGTACTTATTCCGTATATCTAAATGTAATAGATATAACGCCGGCAGTTTTAGTGTTAATAATACTCGGAACAATTTAAATGTGCACAAAAAAAAGCATACGATTGTTTTGTCGGAGGATGACGGTAAAAAATTTCGATTTTAATGATACTTTGCGACAACGTTGAACATGTTTTATTAAGTGAAGAGTAGTTTTTCTTTGAAATTCTCTGCAGGGGGTACAAACCACCCCCTTACAATTTGCTACATCTTACGTTGTTTTAATACAATGAATGTAATTGTAATAACTATTAACATAATGCAGTATAATATAATTCATTATAATATATTATAATTATGGTGTTTTAACATAATTACACAAGTGCAAATGATAGGATGGAAAATTAAGTACAAGAGTTAAACTTTCTTGGAAGGTCTATGTGAACTATAAGAAGAGATTAAAGATTTCTGCAATTGAAAATACAATAAAAATACTTATTGTACAAAATAAGTTCTAACGTCGCCGCATAGTACACTGCTTTAATCGTTTCTACTACTTGTAATTTGTAATATTTTTCGATCGTCGACGACTTCCGGAAATTTTTCGATACTTCAATTCAAAATAAAAACTGTTTTCATGACAAAAATCATAAACAATATTAAAATACGCATTCAAATTCTATAACAACAACATACATATCTTAAATACTATCAAGTCTTCTAAGAAATATTTCAATATGTAATTCTGCAATAAATAAATTTCCATTAAAAAAGCTTTAGGATAGATCGAAAGATGCAGCACACTCTGCGTTTTAGAAAAGCAAAACTTATTTCCGATCACAGTAAGTTCCACCAAAGTTTCGCCCAAACCGGAATTTTTGGATTCTGTACCATCCATAATTGTTCGCATTAAGTCAATAACACTTAACGCTGAATAACCGCGATCGGTATCTAACGAAGAATTTAAATTCTTCGAGAATCCTGCGTCGAACGGAGTTGCACGATCGCAAACTTCGATTGACCCGAATATAAAGCGACGATCGGCAAGTAACGGGCGTGGTTTACCAGTTCAGATTCTTTCTTCGATGAGAATCAACGCTTTGATTATTTGTAAAAGGCTGTGCAGAAAGGAAGTCTTTAACTGCCAGGATACTACTACCTTCCCGCCAAGACGGATCATTTAGGTTTGCTTGGATAACGCTAACAGTACATACCAGAGTATTCGCAAAAGATTCGCGACAAAAGAAAGATAGTGGCCGAAAAGGTCTAGAATAAGGATTTAAAACGATAACTGTACTTTTGTACATCGCATAATACAGTTCATATACTAAACCTTAAAGGAGGTCCGGTGTTTTAAGTGTTAAAATAAACGCTGATAAAATACACAACGAATTTAGATATATTTCGTTAATTTGATTTTGGCTTTTAACACTGGAACTACCAAACCAGTAAAAATGACTGGTACACAATTTTTTCCAAAAATTCTCCAAGTTTATAGAAGAGCCATAGAATAAATATTCTACGTCCATCTCAAAAAACATAAATCGTCGAATCGATCATATTTTCTGGCTTTTGATTCCTCCATTTTCAAGGATTTATTCAAAATATTGAAATATGATAGAATTAATGCCGGTAGTTCTAGTGTTAATTCAAAATATAATATTCCGCAAAAAAAGAATCTTTGGACCACCGTTTGTCACCTCTATTCGGCCAGATTGGTTCCGCATTAAGGAAACACGTTTTGTGCTAGCAAATCCCTCGCATGGTACCTAAAATTCCTCATTTTTCTAGCAAGGGTTCACCTTGAACATCCAACGGATACTGGTAAGCCGTTAAGCACATGTTGACGAATAGTTCGTGGTACTTCTAATACCGATTAGCAACGAGAATGTAACGGTACACGAGGAACAAAATATCCATCATCTTCAAACGTATCTTCGTCCGCGCGCTACGAAATGTAATCCGGGATACAAGGAATTTCATAAATTGAAGTTCAATTAAGAATTACCAGACTCCGTTTCCCCGGCTTGCAGCTTGATTCGTTCCCGGTGAAACCAGGCAGTTATCTCTCTTCTAAATGCACGCGAAGGTATGCGAACATTTACGATCGAGATCTAGGTGTACTTGAATCGAGCGGATCGGCACGGCGGTCTCGCGTTTGGCTAACTACTCGGCCAACCCGACTCTCCAGTCTCCGCCGCTACGAAAGAATGCCATACCGAGCGCACCGAGTGCGGAGAACGGGAGATCGTGCGACACCGATCGCCGCATGTAACAGCAGTAGCGTAGCAAGGATTCGTTCGGAAGGACAACGCCGTATAATGAAAACCCATGAACTCGATCGTTTTCCGTGTTACGACGGACAGTCGTGGGCTGGGTGTATTCGTATCATTGAGATGAATTGTTTGAAAAATAATCGGTTGCATCAGCTTTTCGGAAATTGTGTTCCGCGGAACACTGGTATTGCGCAAGCGATCGGTAAGTGTTTCGCGGAAAATGATGAAACTGAAATTAGAGAAGTACGAAACGTTGCCTACTTTTATGTATTTAACACTAGATCTACCAAACCAGTCAAAATGACTGGTACACGATTTTTTCCAAAAATTCTCCAACCTTATAGGAGTTGCATAGAATAGATATTCTACGTCCATCTTATTAAACATAAATTACCGAATCGATCATATTTTCCACCTCTTAATTCCTCTTTTTTCAAAATACTTATTTAATATTTTTAAATATGATAGATTTAACGGCGGTAGTTATAGTGTTAATGATTAACTTCCATTTTAGACCAGGTAAACCGAATTTACTCTAGTGTGCCTTAAAAATTGTAGAACTTAAAAAGTGTTCCGAGATAAGAAAAGTTTGGAGAACACTGGGTCAGGAAAAATATTAGTTTGTATGGAAATGTGATATTTGAAATAATCACGCGTTAGGTTATTTGTGCAGAAAACTGATTTTTCTTTAAATTGTGTCGTTTTTTGGATTTTTAATTAATTTATCCTTTAGCCGCTATTTATTTAGACACATGTTTATTGAATTTATTTCTAAACATTTTTTAAAGTTTCTACCCATTCCTTATTAACGTTATCAATTGCGTCTCAAATATAAATTTATATTTAATGTCTTCCTGTATTATTGAAAGGTCATCATGCACAGTTACTTGCAAGAATATACAGCAATAAGTTTAATAATTAAAGTAGCTACTTAAGTAACATCTTTCATGAAGCGACATATTTTTTTTTATCAACATAAACAAATTCTGAGATAAAAATTTATTTCATTTAAACGCAATATCAAATTAAATTTTTTGCGTTGGCTGCTATTTCACTTCGAATAAAATTTGTGGATTTGAAGTAATGTCGAAGGACGGTCCGTTTCCTGCATCCATAAAGACACTTGCACTTTTTGAGCGAGAAAGAATTTTCCTTTTTTGTGATCAACGATTAACAATTAGTTTCCGTACTCCACTAGTAGTTGTCTTTTTGATCAATATTGTTACGAATTATACGCTACAAAATTACCTCCCCGGTGTATAATATCGATTCCTAGAGGGATAGCAACGAGTTGCATCTGATAATAATAATATGCCAGGGAATTGTCCGTGAGCTGTGATATCAGCCGGGCGTGTACACAGAAATATAATTGCTATTATTATAAACCCTGAGTTAATTTATTATACCGCGCCGCAACAATATTTTTTCAGGTAAATTCTTAAACCAGTGCTGACTCTCGTTCTTTCTCGTTTCCTCTTGTGCGCGTTTTCCGCATATTTCTATCTTTCTGTCCGTCTCTCCCTTCCACTCGAGTACGAGACGCAGTACAACCGTAGCGCAACGGTGACCCGTTGCGGGAGGTTTTTTTTGCCAGTGACCTTTGGACCGTTCCGATCTCAGTAAGGACTTTCTGGATCGGAGCCTCGAGTCGTTTTTCAGCGATGCGTGAGAATCCACCTTCAGTTATTTACTTCGCAGAACCTTCTTTCCCTCGCATTCAAAGTTAAGCGCGCACACGAAGGTATACACAATCTTAAGAGAAACAACAGAAAACCTCTGAAAAACTGTTGTAGCGATACGCAAGTAGAAACCGCTCGTCCATCGCGACCACAAACGTGGCAGAAGAAGTGCCTTGGAAAAGATCGACAGGCCGGGAAAGGAGGAAGAGAAGAGGAAGATAGTTTCCCCGTGTAGAAACGAACGATCCGAGGTGCGGTCTGGCTGGTACGTCGAGAAAGGTTCATCAATATTCATAAGTCGTGCTAGGCCTATCCGCGTCTCAAGGATCTAAGGAGTTTTCAGCACTGGAAACTGCTTCTCTCTCCCTTCTTTTTCTCTCTTTTCATGCCCTAGGTGTGGGACTTATATGCGCTTGTAAATACATAAACAGTATATGTTGCTTCTGTACGTTTTTCATTCGCATCGAAATAACATCGTTTCTTCGTACCATCGCAGAAACGTCAAATAACATTACAAACGTCCGTGAGAAAACGTAATTTTAATTACATCGATCCCAACTACCGTTAACGCGGCAATAAAGCAACTTGCTTCTACCACCTTCCTATTTGCTCATACGCACAGTAATGACACGCACGATACATACCAGGCGTGTAACGGAGGCATACGTATTGCACGGTGCGTATGCATTCTTCAACCGCGCGACTGAACACGTACTTGCATGCGCGCTAGTATGCACAGCCGTTTTACCTGCAACAGTGTGGCAGAGGTTTTGCCCATGTGTGTGCCACGTACGCACGGGGCGATCGTGTACACATGCGCACTGGGCGATCGTGTACACATGCGCACGTATACCGCGACTGCGATAAGATCAAGTCGAAGGGGCTTGCGCAATCTCGAGTAGCGATTACCGGAGGAGAGGGAAGGAGGAGGGAAAGAGAGGCACGCTTGCGGACATAGAGACGGACCCCTCGCCTCTGTCACCCTCCGCCGCAGCTTCGCGGCTCTGACATTTTCACCCTTACTAGGGGTGGGGGCACTGCTAGTTCGCGATGTATCCACGATTTCGACCGAGACTCACGAGGGAAGGTCGTGAGCTGGGAAATTTTGATTTTTCTCTCGTTGATTGCGGTTGGTATGTGCGCATGCACTTTAGTGTCGATTAACCATTTTCTAGTTGATGGTGATATGTTAACCATTTGCGCTGCGAATTATTTTACTAACTTTTCGGCAGATAGGCAAACATAATCTCGGAAAATTGCCTACCGTTGATCGTTCATTTTTATTTGTTACTAGAGACAATTGTAGGTAAGGCGGGATACTTACGTTAACACTTTACCGACCGGTAGCCTATTAATAGGCTTTTTGTCACCAACGCTTACACTTTTAGCTTATTAATCGGTTCCCACGGCAATCACTAATTTGTTATTTATTATTGTAGTGGAACTGTGTTAAGGAGTCGATGAGAAGCATTTGTAATTTTCAAAGAGATTGTAATTTTTTTTAGGCAATCTAAGCCGAAACAAATCCTTTGAAGTGGGTAGAATGCTCAAACAATAGCGGTTAGTAAAGTGTTCAGATGCAAAACTATTGTTGATTTCGAAAAGTCGATAATTAATAGATGAAACGAAAGCGCCATAGAAAGCTGTGTCGAGTGTACCTCGACATAGGAGTGCAAAGGGTTAACACGTTGACTGCCACCGATATTTATTGGTTTCATCATATTTACAGAAGCGAAACTTTTTCTATTAAAATCACATCTTTACAAAACAGATACCTTGAACACGTAAGTAGCTATATAGTCAGCAGGACTTTACCCTTTTAATGTCAATATGTAAATATTGAATACATTAGAAAATTAGCAAAAATATTACAATTTAAAAGTTGTACGAAATTTCATTGAGTTAAATGTTTGAGTTAAATAAATTGGGTTAAATAACCCATTCATGATCCCCATTTGGGGATTTATTCATTTTCTAATTCTTTTAGCATTCAATTTACATATTGGACATGCTTTTGAGACTAAACGTGTACAAAGCAGTCTATTTTCGATGTGCTTTTAAGGAGTAATTTTCACAAATTATTTTTATTTTCACACTACGACAAAACTTATTCCAGGAACAATTAAACCGAGAAAAATTTGGCAGGGAATGGGTTAATAGCGCCGGTCACTGGTGATCCCCATGGCATTCAACGTGTTAAATAGGGGTATGTGGCTAATAGTAGCGGGCGTAGGGCAAAAGAAATAAATTTCCTCGCTATCTTGCAATTAAATGGTACTGTACGTATTACTGTATGGTAAACGATATAAAATATATAGAATTACCTGGGTGTCAAGTCGCGAAAGTAGGCTACAGCACGGAATTGTAATATTTCTCAAGTACATTATTCATATAATAATAGGTAAAACATTCCGCCTTTTATTTTATTATGCCTGTAGTGGGAATAATATTAAGACATATTTATAACAGCTACGGGCAAGACGAAATAACACGTTTTCTGCCATTTCACAGCACACAGGCAGACAGCGCTTCTGATCGAAACATTTGCCGGTTAACAGGTTAACCGTTTGAGCGCCGAAGGCGACTATAAGAATGCCTGCGAAATGTGGCAGCCGTTGCCAGCGCGCTTCTCTATTGTGCTTCGCTTTACGATGTTTGTTTCATACATGAAAATAATTGTACGATAATGATGACTGTATAATCGGAGAAATAGAATTACTCTGCTGTTTTACGCAGAATTCCACGAGGGAAAATATTGTAAAATTCGCATGTTACACCTTTCCCCCGATTTTTAGGGTTCTTTATTTACACGGTTTCGCTTTTACACGGCTCTTGAAATGAGGGATTTTTAAAAAAATTTACTTTTTGTTATTTCTATTTAACTCTTTGAGAGCTAGCGACGCATATATGAGCTATTCACTTGTCAAATCGATTAACTCCATAAAACCTAAAGAGGAGAAACGTGATGAAACAGTATACACTCCTTTTCAAAATTCCCTTCAAAATATAAATACAAATAAGTATTGTAGAATATATAATCGCATGTAGCTTTCCTCTAACGAAGTATAAAATGAATAAGGTGGAGTAGCCTTGGAATTTATTAGATTGACATCTGAATTCAATTATTCATTATTCGATGGCCAAACAAACTTCCTGATTCAATGGTGTTAATCGTTATCATTACGAAAATTTATTCTAAACATAAAAAGTTAGGATTTAATCAAGTGCTTTGATACTTAAATCTAAAAAAATGCAAAAAGTGGAGCTAGTCACTTTGTGCTGTAAACGGCTCGTATGTGGTTTGAGAAAATAATTAATTATAGTTCATCGCTGCTTGCATACACAGTTAGAGTTGAAAAATTGAAATACAACCTTTGAAATATGATTAACCAAATAGTTATTTATAATGTATATACATTGACAGCCTAACTTGCTGATGAAAAGGTGGCTTTGGATCGTAAAATAAATGGTTATCTCTCACTATTCAAAAATGTCTCCATCCACAAAGGGTTAACGCTGAAATAGTTGACTGAATTATACAAGTTTCATCAGTTTGTTTTAGATTGACGCAGTTTTGCGTATCAAAATTCACGATTTCGATTTACACGATTTTCTAAAGAACCTATCATCCGTGTAAATCGGGGGATAGGTGTATATTTATTTAAAAATTGCTACAATTGATATTCGTAATTGCAACGATCGACGAAGTTCCATCGCCGCGCAGTCTGGTGCGACGCGCGATAATACAAATGTTTCAGGGATGAAACACGATTTAGAAACGTTCTAGAAACAAATGAGAGCAGCCTATATGTATAAAATTTTATAGTAAATAAATAGTAGAATGTCCATATAAACAGAAAATGTAAAAATTATTCCAAAAAATAATCTGCAATAATTAATTAACAGCCCTCAAAGTTACACTTTCTGTACATTGCTTTTACACACTCGTATCATGCCCCAGACATTTTCGACAATTGTTACTTAACGGTAGATGAGAATGGTATTTGTTTGTATGTATCGTTATCTTCACTTATTTGCGATATGTTCACAATTTTTTATTTTTCCAAACGACCTTTTATTACAGTTTTAATCCCCTCTAACAATTAACATGTAATTTAAATTCTGCTCCGAAAAGTATGTAGACTTTTAACTTACATTACTATTTATTACACTTTTGCAATTTTGTGTGTTCAAAGCTGAAGGTATAAACAATTGAAAATGCGAAGAGCCATTGCAGACAAATGACGACATCTATCTTTTTTTTTTTGTTTTGTTCCGTCCCTAACGGACGGACGGGACTTCTTCTAGCTGCGGGGAAAGAGTATTGTCTTGGGTCTTGGGTCTTGTGAGCGGACGAAACTAAATGTCTTGCGGAACTATTTTAATGTCTCAGCTGAAAACAAAATTGTTGTTGCATCTTTTTTTATGCATTCCCTAAGAAAAACGTCTGCCCTATCGCCTCCTGCTATTAAATTTTTTCCTGGACGTTTAGTTTTTAGGGTTAAATTGGAAAATATTCATAAGAATGGGGGCATTTTGGGCGTTGCTCCGCTTTGAACATTGTTTAAACATATTTAAATCTTTATAACATTAAAAAAATATACAGCGTTGTATTCGCGGTAATTTATAGAATCATTTCGAGCAGAGAAAATGTCAATAACTATTACCGTTAAAGTACAAAAAAATGTTAAAGTTGAGAGCTTCCTACTTTACGTATAAATGTTAAATAATTATTAAAATATATATTATTATTAACACTAAGAATAAGATTATGTTTCGTATTAGTAGAAAAGTCAGTGAAATTAATGAAAACCGCAATTTCTTTCAAAAAATAGTTTTGTCCAGCTATTGGGTTGGCAAGAAAGTAATTTCGGTTTTCGTCGATAGCTAATGTTACGTTTGTTTTGAAGGACTTCTGACAATGTTATCACTTTTTGCTCTTGAAAATTGAAAGTTGTCACTTTTGGCAGGATTTAGAAATAAATTGTGCTTTATTTTGTTTGCAATTGTTAGTTTAGCGTGAATTTTAATATGGAGTGCAAAAACGAACATTTTTGACATATTTTAATTTGTCATTACTTTTTTATACAAACTACATCGAAAGCTGAATTGTATAAAAATAAGTTATGCTGTCAATTTGGTGGGATTACAAAGGTGTTGTGTACTTCGAGGTGTTTCCGAAGAACCAAACAATTAATTCAAATATTTATCCTAAAATCGCACCTGGTCAGTTTTTTACTGATAAAGACCAGAATTTCTATGAGAGCGGAATCATAAATTGGTCTAAAAGATGGCAAAAAGTCATCGAACAAAATGGAAAATATATATTAAAGTTCATTCTTTATTAAATAAAAATTGAGTTTCATTTCATATTACAAAACCGAAATTACTTTCTTGCCAACCCAATAGATCGGCCAAATTACAGACTGTCGCGACAGTGAGAACACAGGATTGAAGTGTTACAATGGGAAACTGGAAGATTTTCCTGGTTTAGCGAGGTTCGAGAAGACGAGTCGATAGGTAGGAATCATGCTGAATGATAAGCTACGAGAGGACCTTCGAGTTGAAGGCATAGCCGGCAGTCGATTTGCCGAAGGCGATCGCCAATTTATCAGGAACGGTAGATAACCGTACATGTTTCCGTGAATCTCACGACATTCAACGTGGAACAATGTGGATGAGCAATGATAAAGGATTGCGGCGAGTAAAAGTTAGAACGTCGTTGAAGCGCTTATTCACTGTTAGCACTTAAAACACTTCGATATTAATTTCTCGAAATTATTACGAAGCTTTTAATGGTCCACGTGAAGAGTTAAAAGCTGTTTTTTTTTTGGCGACGGTGAAAGTATCAAGTACGATTTTTGTTACTTTTAGTAGTGGATGATAACTTAATTAAAAAGAAAAATATTAATTTTCTTGTAAAATTTTTAATGGAAAAGTGGTAGAGGACAATTCGTTTTTGGATGAAGTAGTTCATCGATTGTTTGTTCTGTAAAATGGCAAATTAAAAATTAAATGATAGTGCAAAATGTACCAAACAAATTTACTGTTATTGGTGCATATTTCTCCTTAAACATTAAAATTTAGATTTAAAAATTTTGATATTTATAGTATCGTCGATTCGTAGATGTTCAAGTAATTAAAAACAATTTTTTTTTAATATTGGAAAATGGAGGTCGCATAATAGAAGTTGATACTTCAGATCTTAAGGCTTTAGCGGAATCGGATTCACTTAAGGCTGTTTTTTGCATAATTCTAAAGTAAATATAATAGTAATTGCACTGCTTATCAATGAAATTGCAACATTTTATCAAAAAATTCTAAACGTCTGAAATTCACATTGTCGCTTAACACTTGATTTATGGACGTAAAATCTGTTATATTGTAATATATTAAATAAGGACTTTGGAAAAAGAGGGATGATGCGGCTAAGATGGTAATTCGTTAGGTCATTATTGTATTGTAAAATACAAGCGAAATATCTACTGTACAGCGTCTCTGTAAATTTGAGAAATGTTTGTAATACAAATAGGAACCCGTCAATTTGACGGCTTCCGTAAATCTAGTGTTAACCCATTGACTGCCAACTACGAGATATCTCGTAGCTGCACTATAAGTTTGAATTAATAAGTTAACAATAATGGCCGAGCGTGTATAGAAATTTTGGAACAAAAATGTTCTTCGTATCGTTCCAAATGTCGAGATTATATTTTTGATTAATGAAATCAATGTTCTAAAAACTTTCTGTTGTCTTTTCAAATTTTAACAGGCAATGGTAACATTTGCTTAATTCTCCTGGCAGTGAATGGGTTAAAGTGCTGAAGATATAAAATGATCCATAACTACTTCTAATTTCATTATCTTGTAACACAACTTTAACATGAGTTAAAGTCAACTTTTATTGGATAATCTGCATCTTTATCTCCGAATCTTTCTACCATTAATTCAATCATTATGTTCGTACCAGAAGTAACACAAAGATACATCAGTAGCTGCTACAGGCAATTTGACTTAACTCGTTCCTCCTAATTTATCAGTATTCAGCCAGAAAGTCATCCGATCGAGATCTATACCAGATAAACCGTTAAAACACAGAAGTCAGAGTTGGAATACATTGGCAACGTTTCACGGATTAGATTTTCTTTCGAACGTAAACCTTATCCCCGTCGCGATCGCCAAACGCAGAGAAAGTTCCAAGCGTTCCGTGACCTTTCGTATTATTTCGCTGGAAGAAAAAGAGGTAGTCGAAGGAGGCTTCGTTGAAGATTTATATAATTCCGCAAATACCACGCGTACGATACCGAATGTAATCCATTGCCTTAGAAAGATCTTCGTAGAAATATCAATTGAGATACTCAGATCGATGATCCTTTATAGGGCTTCGTTTCCGCGGTGTAATGCTGATTCAATTAATTGTTAGTCGACTTTACACTCTGCGATGCGCGTATCGCGAAGTTAGAAGTGGCACCTTTACAGTTAACCCATTTGCATCATAGCTCTAAATACGGCAGAAGACACACAGTACCGTGCATTTTCGCGCGTAGCAGTTTAACATTGTACAGGGCGGAATATTCCGCTTACGGACATACATAAATGGGTTAACTATCTATTATCATCCATTATACTGGGAACCGTTTCCTCGATCGAATTCGATTAAGAAGCAATTTGAGGGACAAACTGATCATTTTTGCACGGAGCAGAATTTGTATGGAACTGTAAAGAGTTAGTAGGGTCTATTGGGTATGAACGTAAAGGATTAGACTTGCGATCGGTGGGCACGACTCTGAATCCCCATCACCTTTGGGAAATTTTTCTCTAACAGGTTGAATGCCATGCCGGTCACCGATGACCGGCGCTATTAAATTAAATGAAATTTCATATGACTTTTAAATTGTAATAATTACGAATTTGTTAATTCAGTCAATATTTACGCGTTGGTCTCAAACAGGTAAAGCCCCGCTGTTCATATATTTCCTTGCGTCTTTAAAGTTTCTGCATTGTAAAGATGTGATTTTAATAGATAAAATTTCACTTCAGTAGAAATGAAAAAACTAGCGAAATACCGGTGGCATTCAGCGTGTTAATTATTATTTAACTTATTGTAGCCTCGGTGGCTGGGAACCCATCTCAAATAGTAGGTCCTTAGTGAAATAACACTATTCCTACCGACACTTCACGCATACCTTTCCTACCGCAACCGGTGAATTTGTCGAATGATAATTTTTTCCCAGAAAATGAACAGTAAAAAAAGAAGTGAATATTGAAAAATGTATTATAATGTGAATGTATTATGCGTATATTTGAGGAAAAGTCGTGAAGTTTAATGGCGATTCAATCACGTTGTATATAGGAAATTCTACTCGAAATTTTAAAAACGGTCATTTGACCGGTCGTGGTAGGAATAGTGATAATCATAGCGGTTAGATCCGAAAAATACAAAAAAGTCAGTGCGCCCGAGTTCAAATCCGTCCTCATATCTGCGAAATTTTTCTTTGATTATTATTTACAATATCATAGCCTCGGTGATTCGGAACCCACGTAAGACAGTCGGTCCTAGGCGAAATGACCTTAGCAGTTAAAGCCGAAAAAATAGAAAAGAAGAATCGGTGAGATATGTAATTTTGAAACGCAAATATTAATTGCGAATTGCTCGTCAATCGTAAAAATTCTACTTGTTACGTTTCTCGTCGGTAAAATTTTACTTCAAATTGTAAAGAGACTTCAAATGATAAAGAATTCAGACTGTTAATGAAACTGTTAGCAACAAAATGCTCCTTAGTTATTGAAATTACAGTTCTACTGGATTCGCGAACGGCGAAAACCTATTCCAAATCATAAGCAGCTCTAATTTTTGTTAACATCGAAGAAGGAATCAATGTGTCCCGATCTGTTTCTACCAAGCTTTGTAGTGTATCGCAAAAGTTGTCGTTAACTTTGATTGTTTGATTTGTTTATTTTTTTTTAATTAATTAATTAGTTGCAGGATGTCATTTACTGAAGAAAATTTTATCTCGTTATACTTCTGACAACTGAATTTTTATTTAAGTACTGCCGTTTCTTACTTTCTACACATGTATGTTGTAAATTCGGTTTATTCAAGTGAACAAGCATGCAATCTGATTACCAGTATTCCATGCTTTCAGCAGATGGAACAACTAGGAATAGTTCAAGACAGAATTGTAATCATTCTCATTATAAGCACGGTTTTGATGACACAAGTGAAATCGGATTAGTATGCAGATCCCTTGATAAATTATAGCCACGCGTACAAGCGTGTGCAAAGCAGAGCTAAACATCTCTGAAACTTGACTTTTTGAAAACGTTAGTTTTCAGACATACGACGAGGAAGACACCCTTGTTTCTTTCGGTGATTCCTGTCGGCTATTACAATACGCACCTACAAGTCATCACCGCTCAATCATTGAACGCTCCTGACCGACCTTACAAGAGCAGTGATACGATAAAGCGAAAGCCAAATTACCACTGAAATCGACGCCGTATTTGACGTCGTAGGTGAAACGATTTCATCTTAAATCGTCATCAGTCGTCCATTTTTCCCTGAATTCTCGTCGTATCGTTGGAACTCCAATGTATATCGACGCGAATGTATATCAGCCCTCGTGGCAATAGCGTCGTATCCGTCGTGTCACGATCACTGGCGGCATACAAGTATACCGCTATAGGCTAACGCCCCGTCCATTCGATCCCGTTTCCTTTTCTCTGAGAGAGCGAGCCTCCAACAAGCGATTTTCTCGTGAGCCTGTCCCTCCTCTTTCTCCGATCAACCCTTTTTACTTCATTCTGCGTATTTCAGCCTCCTCCAACCCATTCTTCCTCCCTTTCCTCCTAATATCTTTACTCCTTATCCTCTGCTTTCCTCCTCTCTTCCTCTTTTACCGCTAAGTTTCTTCTCATTTCCTCTCGGCTTTAGTTTCATTGGCAACTTGACTTTTGGCAGGGAATATGGTTGTCATTTATTTTTTTTGTAATTTGGAGGACATTATTCCCTCCGTTTTTCCTAACGTCGAAGAAGGAATCAATGTGTTCCGATGTGTTTCTATCAGGCTTTGCAGTTTATCGCAAAACTTGTTGTTAATTTTGATAGTTTGATTTTTTTTTGTGTCTGTGATGTGCACAGGTCTTAATTTGTTTGATTTGAAATGAAATCATTGGGCTGTATTTCCCATTGAAATATTAATCCGGCTAAACGTATCAGCTCGGCCCGGTCAATTACTCTTTCCTACCTTAAGAAACGCACCCGGACGATTCGGAGATCTTGTACCTCTCGCGAGTCGGAGAGGGAAAGAAAGAACAAGAGAGAGGGCAGAAACAAGATCGAGGAGAAGAGAGAAGAACAGATTAAGAACCGTGGATGAAGAGAGAGAGAGAGAAGAGGGGCAGGATAGGACACTGGACGCGTACACAGTGACGCTTCCTTCTCTTCAAACTTTAGACTCCACACTCGGACGCTTTTTTCTGGTCGCTTACTTTTCTGGAATTCTACACGTTGGATTCATGATATGTCGAGCTATCACACGGAGTCTTCAACTTTTCATACTTTTTCGTTCTTATTCCAATGATTATTTCGATTTCGTGATGCGAAAGAAACGTAGATTTTCATTCGTCATCAAATAACGCAAGACTTCGTTGCGAAAGCCTTTCGCTTTGCACGATTTTTACTCCTCGAATGAAGATAACATCTGAAAGCTAGATTCCACATTCGACCTTCGATTTGATAACGTTTGGATAACGCACCGACGAGAGTGCATTTAATACCGTCAGCGATTAAACGAATAGAAGTTGAATTCTTAGATAAAGATGAACGAACGACCAAGAAAGAACAGTATCTTCAAGGAAATACCGTTGTATAAGAACTTCTGCCGGCAGTACAATTCTACAAAAGGATATTAATATAGTCACTGATTTACGATATGCTCCAGAACGCGAATTATATTCCGATCTTGATCCAATTTCTCTCCTTTCTGGCGTAACGCGATACCGATAAACAAATTCAGGCGCGAAGGGGTTAACGGCTCTCGAAATAGAGCGCGCAGGAGTGTGGGAGCCTCGCATTGAGAATCACTGATCCGCAGAGTATCTCGTAGTATTTCCATAGTAGGGATGGGGAAGAAGGGTGCAAGAGGGGGACACGGAGAGGCTCAAGGCCGGTCACGCTGTCAAGCCAGAAAGCCTGCGCGCCGAAATATCAACAAGCCTGTTCTATCCTACTCGGTTAACCTCGCTCGGTGCTCCGATTACCTCTCTACGTACGTTCCTTCGCACCTACGTACATAAGTAAATCGAGAAGGAATCTTGCCACTAAGTTTCCATGAGCTTCATTGGGATTTGAAGTATACCGGACAGAAAGTTTTGCGGCGCGCGATAGAGGGAACAAGGGAAATAGGAAGTCGAATAAAAAAGTGAAAGAAAGAGAAGGAGAGCGGACCGACTTTCGGACAGGTGGCACAACTATGGCGGCTGACAGCTGACAGTTCGTGAAACTTGTATCGAGAGATTACGAAAACTCGTTGCTGCGAGAAAGGGTATGACACCACTGGTGGGAAAATAGTAGGAGACGCTTTGAGAATACCGTCGACTATCTTCCGGTGAAAAGGAACAAGTGATTTTTCATTCGCGAAATCGCTCTCCTCGGTTCGCTCGAGAACCGAGAGTTTCAGCAGCGGTTTCCGAGGTCTCGACGTCGATAGACTCGAAACGCCTTTTCTTCGGTGAGCACGTCGAGCGAAAAAGAAGCAAAGAGAGAGTAACGTAGGGAGGGAGAGAGGAGTCACGGGGAGAAAAGAAGGGAGGAGAAGCGAGAGGAGGAGAACGACGAGAGGAAAGGGGACAAGGAGAAGGAGAGTAAGAGGAGGAGGTGGAGGCGCGAGGAGGGAGTCGAGGGGTCATCGGGAAACATAACCTCCGTACGCACGACGTTCGAACATTCGGCGAAACGAGTTTAGATGTTACCTTCGTTCACGGTAGAAGGAAGAGATCCTTACCTCATATTTCGTGTCGCGAAGCATCCAACGAAGCTCCTCGTTTTCTACGTATCCACGGGATAGCGTCGAGATTGATACTCCTGACAGTTTTTCCACGATGACGTACGTTGTTCGTAGAATTTTTCGGCTACCGTGCGAGGATAGACGGCCACGAGACGAAGCGATAAATATCACATTACACTTCTCCAACACTCGCAATATGCGATCTTACGACACTGATGGTTTCTGGCGGACGTACGATCGGACGGCTTTAACGAGGAGTAACGGGCGATCGAGAGAGCTCGGCACACCTTCGCGTCACGTTACAACGAGTTACAACGAGCCACGGGTAGCCACAGGCACGGGCTACCTCTGACTCTCCGTCTCCGTCTCCGCTGGTCTCCGCTGCTGACTGGTGGCACCTCCACGCTTCTCCACACCACGAGCTCGCGCCTGCCTCTGTGTGCCTCCGTGTATGCCCTGTACCTGCGTCTATCACTCTCTCTTTTTCTCTCTCCTGCTCTCTTTAGTCCCCTCCTTTTCGCTCTTTCTCTCTCTTTCTATTCGCTCGTGTATGCCGAGTAAACGCCGTTGGTACAGTGCATTGCCACCAGATGGCCGACCCTGGCGCGCAACCTCTCCTTCATTTCAATATGGCGGATACGAAATTCATTCTACATTAAGTGATCACACCTGTGTTCAGTTCTTGATACCTTTGTTTTTTCTAGCTCGTAGGAAGATCTTGTTGGCCTGGGCAATTATGTGACTACGTTTTAATGCGATTTGCAATGGTAAATAATAAAGATCGCGTATATCGTGAATGGAAACGATCTTTGACGAAACAAAGTATAAATGTCTTCGCTAAATTTGCGTTTGTGTTCCGATTTATTGTTTTCGAATTCACGAGTAGCGTGAAAGTTAAGATGAGTTCAAGTTTTATCCGACTGTTCTTACAAATAGTTCTTAAGCACGAAACGAGGTGGAAGAATCGGTGATTTAAAGTATCGAAGTTTTCAATTTTGAAGCAATGTAACTTCGAAGGAATGGCATAGGTGTCGCGCATGATTCTACGGCTTTATAGAAGCGGTATTTAAAAGGCAAGAAAAGCGTGCGTTTAAATCTCGGGTCGCGTTCGATCGGTCATTTCTACACGGCCGAGCGAAGACGTTGAATCTTCCAGTCGAGTTAGCTAGGGTGGGAAGTTGGAATTTCTCCATGGAAACATTGGGCATACTATATAGAGTTGCTCGCACGATATAGTCGCAGAACATGAGCGTACAGAGCTACTATGATACGACGCTCCGTCGATCGTGGCAGGCTCGTACCGAACCTATCTGAGGTAAACGTAAATCATCGCGGTTCAACGCTCGAGACTGACCGGAATTGGCATAGCGCTCTGCTTGACAGGGATTGGCATCTACAATTTTCATTGTCGCAGTAGAGTCTTTCCAAATAGGAATCTCTAAATACCTGGTACCGAAGAAACACGTTAAAAACTTATTGTAAGAATAGGGTTCTGGAAAATGATTCTTGTCCATATAAATTTTGATTAAATTCTGTGGTCTTTTCAAGTATCAACATTCTTAAGCCGTAACTCTATTCTCGTCATTACTACGTCTTCTCACTTTATGTTGTAAAAGTAGCGAAAGTAGTATGTTAAGTTGCATTACTCTTTACGTATAACGCCGTTGTATTTTAAAGTACTTCAGTTCAATCAAATCTACCTATCAGTACTGTTATTGCTTTTATATCTTGGGTTTTAATTGTTACGGTTAGTTTTCGACGGACCAACAATTTCACATTTCGTCCTCCCACTTCTTGACGATTTTAGGAAAATTTCTCAGAGATGTCGGGTGGAGAACTAGGACTAGGGGTAATCTTTTGAATGATCAAAATTCCATTTTCGTCCCTATCAGGACCACCGATGGTAAATTATGAAATTCATTCGTTGACGATTTGCGTGAAGTCATTACATTATTAATTATGATTACCATAACACTTTTCGATACGAGTTTCTTTTATTGGCAATACTTGTTGCTTAAATAATTAAATAGATACACAGACACATATACGTAGAAGTTCGTATCGGTAAAAAAGGAACGTGAACGTAACGATACTCAAGTAAATAGGAAAAATCGCGGAGCAACTTGAACGCGCGAGAAATATCGAAAGTTTCACCGTGGCGAGTTTTCAGTGGAAATGTTGCAACCGATACCGCGCACGTTTTATTCCCAATTACATTATGTACATGCGGTCCCGCTTTCTTCACGGTGCTAAGAAGCCTTTCGAAAGCTCCGCCTGTAGAAATCCAACTCGCTTTCGGTGCTGTGTTCAAAAATAGTTCTAGCAATCGATCCTCGTTAAAGATTTTTAGCAATAACGCGAATTATGAGCTACTCCAAACGCTGCATCTCGGCCACCATTCGTTTCTCCATCACGGATCTCAACTATGGCCGAACTATTATTTTGATTTTCTCGCTACGAGGCGATTGGTATCGATATCAATTAATTCTACGTGCCTCGACTTTACGCACCTCGGTGCAATCGTACGGCAATATCAAACGACATCGAGATCCATCGGGACGCGAGGTAAAAAATAGAATCGTCCTCGATGTCGACCGATGAAAGGAAAAGAATTTTCGAGTCGCCGCTCGCTGCATTTATCTACATTCAAAGTACAGCTGCAACATGTTTACTCCCTTCTCTCGTCCTACGAAGAGGCACGAACTTCAGGTACCTGCTATAATACGTGTGTCGTACGACGGCGTACGATTCCCAAATCGAGGGTACGATCAGGGATTTGAAATTTATTTTCTCCCCGGCGACGGTGGTGAAGGTGGCATCAGATTCGTGGGGGTTGGTGTTGGACTGCTGCTGCAGGATCTACTTAAAATCCGATGCGGTTCGACCGTGAGGAAATTTCTATCCCCGGTTGGCGATGCTGAGGCAATTTCCGGCTCCGCCGGACTGGGGCATCGCCTTTGGCTGCAATTCGACACTGTGTTTCTCGACAGAGTCTGCAGGGGTATTCGGTATATTCTTATCGGTTTCCAGTCGCTCTGACTATCTGCAAGTTAGCAAAACGCTGCTCGTTTTTTTCGTGCTGCGCAGAACCACCGTTAAAAGGTGGTACTTATTTTTTTTTTGCGGGAAATTTGCAGCAATTAGAAGGCTTTCGAGGGGTTTACGGGTGGGGGGGGGGGGGGGGCGTAGGGATAGAGTGCATGAAGAGCGGCTAAAACGAAAAGAGTCGTCGTGATCAAATAAAGCGAGGAAAATGGATTTCTGCAACAAACAAAACGGAAAATAATTTTCGCGTCGGAGGATAGAAAAGAACCAAAGTGCAGCTCCGTGATGTAACGTACTCTGAACGCTGATCCGAGACGAGGAGGAGGATTGAGCAGATGGCGGTGGACTGCAGGCCATTTCCTCCTTTTCCGTGGGCTTCGAGTCCAGTCGAATTCTTTCGCATTTTCCTATGAGAAATTCCGGTGCTGTTGTCGCGAAGAAGATGTCTCGTTTTGACGAAATCAGGCTCAGATTCGGCATAGCGATGGTGTGCACTAGATTCCCGTTAATTATCAGGCGTATCTCCATTGTGTCATTCGTGAAGGCGATCACGTATGGGAAGGCACAGGCTGCGAAGGGGCGCGAGATGTTTTCATGTGTACAATAATAGAGCAAGTTTTAAATTTAGTAAATTAATTTAGTCGAATTTAAAGAAATTAAGTTTTAAGTTTTTAAATTTTTGTAAAAGAGATTAGTAATTGAACATTGTTTTATATTTAAGCTTACTATTTAACTGAATTAGAACATTATTTCCTTCATCGATAAGTGCCCTGAATAACCGAACTTTCTCTCGGCAATAATTGATATCCGTAATGAAAACAATGTTCGACAACTTACAATTATTATTTTCAATCAAGAACATTCTAGTCTAAAGTATAATTGTTATCCTTCAACTATTTTCGGTTTGATTTCAACCAGCAGTGAATGTATTTAAATTTTCAAAATATTTATGTTTTATGAACCTAGCAAAGGAAACAGAACTTAACCAGAGATTTGTTTCATTAACACGTTGAATGCCACCGGTATTTTCCTAGTTTCATCATTTCTACAGAAGTGAATGTTTTTCTATTAAAATCACATCTTTACAAAGCAGAAACTTTAAAGACACAAAGAGATATGTAGACAGCAGGACTTAACCTTTTTGAGACCAACCTGTGAATATTGACTGAATTAACAAATTCATAAATATTACAATTTAAAAGTTATATGAAATTTCATTGAATGCAGTAGCGCCGGTCACCGGTGACCCCCATGGCATAAAACGTCTTAACTGAATATTATAATGAGTACCGTACTTTCGATATTCCATACGTATATAAAAAAAGGGAAAAATGCATCTTCCTTTACCTACGGCTGTTGGCACGGAGTTCCAATTGAAATCAAATTCCGTGGGCGCGGTGTTCTCTTCCACAAGTTTTTGGAAGTGGCACGTATCTGGAATGAAGAAAACGTAAAAGGAACCTCGTCAATGTGAGAATAAGGTAAATTTCAATTTGTCAAACGAATTACTCACTGTTATAACAGAGCAACAGTTCCGGTTCTTCATCCTCGCGAAGATCCAACGCGGCTATTAAGTGCGGCTTTGACGTTCCTTCGATATGCAAAATTCTCGATGCTCCAGAGGCAGAAATCAGCTCGAAGTGATGTCGAATGCCACAGCAAAGTGTCCACTCGTTGCCACATTCCGTGCTCTCGATCATTGTTACTATCGATGGTGCCTCGGTCGCGTTGAATTCTTTGAGCAGCAGGAAACCATCGATGGTATCTGTATCGGCAGCGGAGCACCAAGTGGTCCAAGCTGCGTTGTGCTTCCATTGGAGAACGATTAACCTTCTCCCGACCACCACGCACTGCGTTTAAACAAATTTTCTTCTTCTGGAATCTTGTTATTTCCCCTTTACGTTACTTTTTAACACTATGCCGTCCGGTGACGCCACGTTGGTGTCGTGCGAAAATATGCGGACAAATGCCGGTGACACCACGTTGGTGTCACGCTAAAATTTTAATACAGTTGCCTATTATATCGCGGCTATCTCACAATCACAAATTGTTGCAAAGTATCGCTTGTATCCTGTACAGGCTGCACTACGCTACATATCCTCGAAATTTCGTGAAAATTGCGGGACAGAATTATAACTTATTGTGATTGGTAAACCGCGATGTTTTATGATTTCTCGACAAATTTCTTTTTATCTCGACGATTTCTTGATTTATCGCGCCGACGGCATAGTGTTAATAATCGTAATCAATACTTTCACAAGTTACTTGGTTTCCTTCACAAAGGAAATTACAGATCCCGGAAAATGAAATTAACCCCTTGCCCTACAATAACGAGTGACACTCGTGGCACGGAGAATGGAGTAGACAACTTTGAACTTTTCCAAAACCTGTTAAATTGAAAATATTAGTAGGTCACGAGACGATTAAATGATGTCTATGGTATTAACATTGCGTTAAGTTATACGCTATATGAAAAGTCAGCGATAAATTTCTATTTCAGCAATTAATTCTGAGTTATTGCTCATTCAGTGACAGAAGAAATCGTAGGGCAAGGGGTTAAGAAAGTTCGTGTAGCTGTGACGTAATGCGAGCACAAAAAATCTATTTTTTAATCGCGCCATGATTTGAATCTAGGGGGTGAAGTCATCTCTTGCAAAAAGGACGAAAGTTGGAATGTATTCAAAATTGCAAGAAAGGTACCTATAAAACACGTTCTATCTTCGTGTAATTTTCTGCAAAAAGTCCGACAGGAAAAAATTCTATATTAACACGTACCGCACCATGCGCGATCAAATAACCGGTTCGATGAAATTCAAATATGTAATTTCTTGTATTATTAAGTAAAGATAGTTTGGTACGTTGTTTCCTGCTTTAACCCTTTCGTTACGAGCGCTGACTATAGTCGGCATCCACGCGACGAACTGTGTGTTCGAGTGCGACGAGTCGACATCGAATTATACCGTATCTTTAACCCTTTGCGGTCCGAATTATTTTCTTAATTTTGTAGCGAGCTAAATGAAATTAATTTCACAACATTTTCTATCATTGGTTATGCATTTTTTTAAATTATAACAATAACTATAGACACGGGTGGATATTTCGGTGATATTACAAAATCATTATGAAATTGGAAAGTCGATATTAAATCGCTGGAAAATAAAATGAAGTGAAAAGGTCTGTCGAGTATAGCTCGACATAGGACTGCAAAGGGTTAAGCTATCTCTTGATGACATTGACCCGTATTGGATTAATCCAACTCAAAGTACATTTCCGTTTTCTTTTATTCGATAGTGGAATATTTGTACGATAAGAAAGTATCGTAATAAAGAATTTTTGTTAGAATGTGCACACTTTTTTTGGCGCATTGTCGCGTTCAGTAGGAGCTCTCCGGCGGAGCGAACTCCCGTAAAGAAAGGGTTAAGTTGCCAGTCTCCTGCATTTCTTTCAGAAATGTATCATCGTTATTTCATAACCGATTAAAAGATCTGCTATGGTAGGAATAGGTATCCGGTCGGTAGCATAAACTGTCGGTATGATTGGTATTAATGGCTACAGAAGTGAAAGCCTCCAAAGGAGTAACTGAATCATATATCTTTCTACAACTTCTCATCGTAATTGGTATTCTTCTCTTCGTTTTCACAATTACCATGCGCAAGTGTGAGCCACCAGGTCTGGTGATACTGTAGAGATAACATCCCCGTGTCCTCGGCAGCCTCCTCTCTTTTATATGCGTTCTTCCTCTAACGGCAAGAGGTCGAGCTCGAAGGCGACCTCGAACCGGGATTACGGGCCCAAATTTCGCACTAGCCCGAGAGAAATCGTCGCGATCATCGTCTTCGGCCTCTTCGTCCCCGTAGCCGTCGTCGTTCTCATCAGCCTCAGCCTCGTCCTCTTCTTCTTCCGGTGCCTCTAGGTCGTGATCTCGACATTCCTCCTCACGGTCGTTCACGGCATTGGTGGATCTAGTTGAGGAGACATTCTCGAATTCTCTCAGTCGGAAAACGTAAACGTTGCTTTCCTTCCCCTTGTCGCCGGCACGGAAGAGCAGGATACCATGTTGCTCTACCACGTCGAGTTGCTTGATTTGCACGGACTCGTCGAAGATCAGCCGGTGCGAGAGGCCGTCTGAAAAGTTCAAGAATGCATTGATACACGGATTTACCTCGATATTTGTATTTATGATTCGTTCTTCCCTTTCGGTACAATCGATTTTCAGTAACGATGGAAGATCTGTGCTTGGTGTTCGGCTAAAAGAGTATTACCTTCGATAAGGAAAGTCCCGTTTTCTGTGGCAAGAATCAATTTGCTTTCCAACCAGACATCCCCGCAGACAACTTCGTGAGGAAAATCTGGGTATATGCATCTGGGTTCCCAAGGTCGAGGCTTTAGGGGTCCAGCAGTAGCCAAGGAAGTTGGTGCAAGGCCGCGGACGATTGCTTCTAACTTAAGGGCTTGACCTACCCGCACCATCTCCACGGCGCGTGTTTCCTCGCGTCTACGACCTGGTGCTTCCACGACATCTGACAGAGCTCGACGGTTTAGCATGCTCTGTGAACAGTTCAATGTTATTTGTGCTTCGGTGTCTATTGAATTGTCAGAGTTCCGTTGGTTCGTTCTCCTTTCTAGCTTAAATTGGGACTATATTGCTTCCACAAATTGCTTATCAATATATACAGGGTGGTCCACGTAACTTGTGCACCTCGAATAACTTTTAAAGTATGCGTTGCACGAAAGAATGTTATATACAAAAGTTACATGGTTCAAAAGGGTACACTATGTGGTGCGTTTATTTTTTTTATAGGTAGAGGCGTTTCGGAGATTTGAAGGTCAACTTTGTTTTTTTAAATGGAATGATATGTTTTTTTATTAACCATGAAATCGTACATTCTCAGACGAGTTCAACGACCTATGACTCAAGGTCATTCAGGGTTAAACTTGCAGGGATACTGCAAAAAAGGTGTGCTCGTTTCATTTGTAATATAGTATGTATTTAAAATGATTAGCTCTTACTTCAATGCACTTAACAATTCTTTGTGTAAATGATTGAACATATCAAAACAATTTTAATACATTTCCATTCTCACCACTATACTTAAGTACTATCGTTCAGCGGTGGATACCTTAACACGAATAGTAATGAAAGTAAACTGACGGTCGTGCAGAAGAGCACAGTAATAAATAAATACGTTTGTTTTCATTTCATTGATAATGACTTCGTAGCGGCACGGCAGAGACTTCGCAATCGATGCATTTTTGCCGCATGCCGCTGCAACATTTCCATAGAGGATCTGGCGGATGGCAACGATGTTAATTGTCATCGAGAGTCGTAGCACTGATATTGAAAACATGTTATTGTTTTCTTGAATGACCTTGAGTCATAGGTCGTTGAAATAGTCTGAAAACGTACTATTTCATGGTTAATAAAAAAACATATCATTCCATTTAAAAAAACAAAGTTGACCTTCAAATCTCCGAAATGCCTTCACCTATAAAAAAAAATAAACGCACCACATAGTGTACCCTTTTGAACCATGTAACTTTTGTATATAACATTCTTTCGTGCAGCGCATACTTTAAAAGTTATTCGAGGTGCACAAGTTACGTGGACCACCCTGTATATATAATATATATGAATATTTATATAGTTGATGAACTGTGACTTCAGGAACCTTAAGATGGGTATAGTATGGAATTAAATATCATAGGGTAGGCACCAGAAGATGATGAGAAGGTTTGCACCATTTGGAGCGCAATACGATGCATGTATTAGGGAGACCGGAAAGTAATCTCGTTTCTCCAGATACTTTCTTCAAAAACTAATTGATTTTTATCGATCCGGCGTTGAAAATTTGCACACTAGCACTATTCCTACCACGACCGGTCAAATGACCGTTTTTAAAATTTCGATTGGAATTTCCTATATACAACGTAATTGAATCGCCTTTAAACTTCACGACTTTTCCTCAAATATACGTATAATTCATTCACATTATAATACATTTTTCAATATTCACTTCTTTTTTTACTGTTGATTTTCTGGGAAAAAATTATCATTTGACAAATTCACCGGTTGCGGTAGGAAAAGGTATACGTGAAGTGTCGGTAGGAATAGTGTTAACTGCATATTGGGAATTGCTTTAAAATGAATTATACCGTAGACAATTATAAGAAAGAAAATTTTGATTTTTCTTCAAAAAATATGTTCCTCAATTTCTACCAATTCATATAAATCAAAGATTATTACAATATATTACTTCGTTCCAACGTTATGCTACATAATGTGACACAAGTTCTTCTAGGACTTTGTCGCAGCAAAGTGCTATCGAGTTGCAGGCAGTACTTTAACCCTTTGCACTCGGTGTCTTCTCAGACACCGAGTGCAAAGGGTTAAAGTACACCGTGTACATTGAGAAGGAAAATAGTTGTATGATTAAATTCTACGGAAAAACTTACGTTGCTCTTGCCCTCCTGGCTATGCTCCTGGTACATGTCCCGCAGGAGAGCGTCGAGAGTTCTTTCTCTCTTTCGGGAGAAGGTCGGAGTGTCGAAAGTAGCTTTTTCGCCATTTATCAGCTTAACGAGAAGGAACTCCCGAACATTGTAGGGATCCTCGAAGATCGGTGGGCAGGGAAGGCTCGGCCCGAATAGGGGGACGTTTTCATCGCAGTAAATTGCTACGCGCCATCCTCTGCCGTCCTCCTCGGCCGATACTACTGCGAATACGTCTACGACGTACGGCGATAGAATTATTTTGTTGTTCTTTTTAGTACAAGTCGGTTTCATTCGTAGTTAGTCTAGCATTATTTTCTCATCGTTTATAATTTCAGTTTTGATGCGAATGATCACAATTGCTTGCGTTAGAATAACATGGTACAGTACAACCTCTGTTATCCGAATGGTTTTAAACATATTCGAGACTGATGAAATGATTTAGTTAATACTTCGTTATGTAGAACTTACAACGGAATCTATCAGTGTCTATACTCTGCAAATAAGATAATGCTATTTTTTTGTACTTTGACCTAATTTGTATTGTTGACATATGGTCTTATTGTTAGATTGGTTGCGAATCACCGGAGCTAGGAAATACTTCTTTTAACTGCATCATGACCATAGCTTTAATAAATGTCAAAATATTTACATGTCCTCTAAGTGCTTACACATATTTATCGATTAAAATTGAACTTTCTATACTTCATTATTTACTATACACATTATTTACTTAAGTAACTGATCGAATAATCGCATATTCGGATTATCGAGGTTCTAGAATATGAATTATTGGTAGCTGAAACAAATATATGAAATTTGATATCTCTATTTAATTATATCATTAGAGCTTGTATTACGAGTAATTTCCTCAATTCTAAGTTTTACGCGAAAAAGTGTAAACCCTTCTGGTTCTTGGAAATCGCACTTCTTTACAGGGAACATGTATAGACATACAGGAGAAAATTTGTCATATTTCAGATCAGTGTAAAATACCACAAAGATTCATCAATATCGTTCTCTTTCAAAAAGCTATCCTTCCCGCTTATCCAACTAAGCTCAGGGATCAAAAGAACGTCCCCAATCTCCCGTATCACCACCTATCCTTTACTATACAATTGCGCATCGAACGAATGTTCTCCTTCGTATGAAAGAGAGAAAATTGAGAGAAAATGAATACTGGAAAACTTACGGGTGAATTGGCTTCTTATACAGTTTGGGTTGAACGTGTCTATCGCAGAAGGATCATCAGTGTAAATGATGTTGACAATGTCGTTGCCAATGTGTCGCTTTCTCTCAAGTTGTTGCGGATTGTCCTTCGAGTAAGGCAGCATTGTGCTTACGTGGTACATGACTTCATGACCCGCGTACACAGTGTAATAGCTTTCTTTTCCTGTCATGTCGCCTGCAAGCAGCCAACGTATCTAATTTGAATTTATTCTTGTAATACTTCATTTTTCTTCTGCACAATTAACACATTACCGCCCGAAAACATAAAAATATGTTTTTTCATGACTGTTCGTGAAATGCTCGGTACATATAAAGTGAGGGACCAGAAACAAGGCACTTGGGACGGAAGGGGAGATTGCTCTCGCATCGCCTATCCCCGCCATGTCGGTCCTGGAAACCTGAGATCGACGAATGACAATCGAAAATAAAACACTCCTTTCGTCGTTCACATGACGACGCAACGAAGGTGCGGGTTTCTCTTGACAATAGCGCGTCAAAATGGAAAATGCGTGAGGGAGAGGGATGTCCCTATCCGTCGGGCGAATCAGAGCAAACTACCCAAGTGCCTTCTTTCTAGTCCCTCACTATAACTAGGGTTTTAGACACTGCATTAAATGCCTGTGACCTATGCATTTCGCAAAGTTTCTGCAAAGCTGTCGAACGTATACACGCCGGACAACTTTCACGGTTGCAAGTTTCAGGACAAACTGCGTAATATTTTAATAGTTATATCAATTTTTCTAAAGTGATATAACAGAGTCGAAAATCTTTAAATATGCCGACTAAACGCAAAAGCTTTAGCCCAAACAGTCCGGACCGTATTGTGTTAATAGGTGTTACTATATTGGCCTCCAGCTGTTTAAGTTTTAGATTTACCAGGGTAGCCAGCATGGCTGGTTGCTGATGTTTTACAGAATTCAGTCTTTATGATTATGCAATTTCTTTAATTTTTTACGTTTGTCTTGGGAAAATAATAGCAATTCAATTGAGCAGTTTTCTTTCTGTTTCTCTTTCTTCTTTTCTAACAACATTATTTAGTAGGGCGGATAAATTATCGATAGCTTTGCATTGTAGATAATATCCTTAACACGTTGAACGCCACCGGTATTTTGCTAGTTTCATCATTTTAATTAACGTGAATCGTTTTCCATTAAAACCACATCTTTGCGAAGCAGAAGCCTTAAAGACACAAATAGATGTATAGTCAGCAGGACTTTACCTTTTCAATGTCAATATTGAAGTATTGAATGCTTTAGAAAATTCGTAAATATTACAATTTAAAAGTCATATGAAGTTTCATTGAATTCAACAGCGCCGGTCATCGGTGACCTCCATGGTGTTCAACGTGTTAATTGAATTTCACGTAAATTCTTCTAACTTGCGTAACCGAACGACTTTGCTTTTTAAGTAGTGGTGGAAATAAAATACTATCTCGAAAATATAAATTATATTTATAATCAGTTGCACCTAAAAATGAAGAAAATTAAATGTTGCGTATTATCATTTTAATTAGATACCATACGTGTAATGGTATATTCATTAAATGCGATATAAATTGATCATGTAAAATCACTATTAAGATTCATTTGAAAATAAGTTGATACGTTTGTTAAAAGAAATGACTTTCAATTTTAATTAAGTTAGCAGTCATTCATCGATTGTTCTAATTTGGTCTTGCAAGACATAATTTCTTTGAATTTAAAAAAGAGCTGTTTGCAGAAATAACAATGCAATGATATTTTTTATATTCACCGCTATTTAATACGTTCCGTGCCACATGTACCATTTATGGTACACTTTAAACTTGACCTTCAGGCCACGTGTATCATAAATGGTACACTATGTGATAACTACTCTAAACAAGCTAATTACTTATGAATTGATGATATAATGAAATATTGTGTGATAATATATGAATCTTTAGTGAAAACATCAAATGGCCTGAACGACAAGCCGGGCAAAAGCGGCTTGGCACGGGACGTGTTAAATAGGAAAACACTAAGCCATTTTTAGGTAATTGTATTGATTTAAAATCTCCGACAGTAAATGTGTTACCATGAAATATTTTAATAAATTTGTAAATATTATCTTTTAAAAATATCAAAAAACTTCATTGAATCTGGTAACGCCGATCAAAGGTGACCCATATGACATTCAACGTCTCAACACGTCTTCAGACGTACCTTTAACGTCCAAACCCCCTCGGTATTTGTCCCAACCCTTCAGTCGTATTCTCTCGCCTATAATATCAAGGAACCTATCAAAGCCTGGGCTTCCTTTCTCTGTAACACCAACAAGAAACATCGCATCAATTAATCACCGTAGACGTTAATGCCGCTTTGATGAAAAGCGAAAAGTGTGTACCATTGGAAAGCATCTCGTCGTCGGTGGTTTGTCCCTTCTTCGCGTAAATAAGCCCAAACTTGAAATTGACCGAACCTTCCTGCTCCTCGAGCAGCAGTAAATCCTAGGAGACATTTATTGAAACGATTATCATAAATTACTCTAATTACCTCTAACGAACGACTTAAAAGGGATCTTACTTTCTGTATTTCCGGCGAGAAAACTTCCCGCGGAACCTTGTCGAGTTTTTCTAGTCCGAAGAAATTGCTGAAATTTGACAATCTCGTAATTCTTAACATATCAAATATGGTCATCCATTTATCGCTCTTCCTTCATCGAGCATAATACGCTGCTTACCTCAGTATCTGTCTGATCGTCATCGTCTTATTTGCAGAATATGGCAGGGAGATTTTCTGCGCGCCCTGAATTCAATGTTTTTCTCATTATGTTAATCAAAATTCTTAATATAAGTTCTTGCGTTGTAATATCGAGTTGGACTCATAATGTACAAAGAAAAAGGAAAATACTTGGAAACACTAAAGATTAGGAGATAATTCTGAATGTGGAAATAACTGGGAAAGAAGAAATGAATTTCTTTGCTCGAAGGGTTTTCTGTTTCAGAAAATTGAGTTCCATTTATTAAATTAACACTTTTAGTTAATGAAATTGATTACTTTTTTTCTACACTCCATTTGCCAGTTATAATGAGGTGGGACGGAATAGTATTCGGGAACATTTACTGCGTTAACCATAACTCGTATCGCCATAAAAAAGGGTAGTCTTGTATGAGGATATTCTCATAACAACCCAACTCTCGACCTCCTGACATAATATATGTTTATATATGTATGTATATACATATATGTAAGTGTAAGGAAATTTTGGTAAAAAGGGAGATGATTTTATTTGATATGATGAGTATTATAGGCTCATAAAGTTTAACGTTATAATTTTTTATTACAACAGAAATTAATCAGCAGATCGTCATTTATTCTGATGATAAAGAAAATTCCGTAACTTAATCGCGATACTCGCGTGACAAGAAAGGAATTGTCACATAAAGAGATGATCATTCAGTCTTCTAGAAAACGTTATTTACAAAAACGAGCGCTGATACTAATTTTTAATTTGAATTGCCATGTATTTAACATTCTTCTCGGTTCCTATTTTAAACCTTCAAGAGAAACCCTTTCTCGAGTAATTTCAGGAACAATTTCCCCTTAATATGTTCCCCTGGAAAACGTCTTCCCGAGAGAATTCCAATGAAAATTCACTTTATCGAATTCAATTATGCAAAATCGTTAATTTCACATAGGACATTCCGCGATCGCTTCTATTTCTTTTCGTCAACGATTTAACAATTTAATCGTGGTAATCGCCGCAAAGTGGTTGATTTCGCCGAAATCCTGGCCAAAAGTCCAAAAACTTTTTCATTGATAATTGAAATCTAACAATTGCATTTGATTTATGACATATCAGACCATATGTGTTCACTAATACAACTTTTTTTACACCATATTCATAGAGATATACGATCTCAAAGTTAATACATTTATAATGTGATGTTTCCGCGCCGGAACTAAAATTATAATTTTGATGAACTATAAACGTATGATCCCTTTATTTTTCTATTGGCAGCTATCTGACATGCTTTAAATTTCAAGATATGTCGGTTTCATTTTTTTATTCAACAATGTACCGCTGTTATGAAGAAAATGTGAAACCTATGCAGTTCTTCTACTTTCCTAAGGAAATAGTCAAAAGGTTGGCTTAGGTTGGCGTTAATCCTTTTTTTAAATAAAGTTTGCAGCTTTTTGAACAAAAGCCGATCGGTTCCAGCTGCTATTTTCTGCTACCCTTCGAATTATTAACAATTGTTGGTTGCGTGCACCTTTCGCATAGCAGCACATTTGCATGCATAGGATGGGAGTATCGACTTCTACTTATCGATATATTGCATCCGCCATTTGGTTTTTGAAAGTTTTGAGTTCTGATTCGTAATCAGCGACCCAAAAAACATAATAATACTAATTTTTGCGCGAAACTGAATATTCTCGGACACACGTGTCCGCCATATTGAATCCGCCATTTTGTTTTTGAAAGTTTTGAGTTTTGATTCGTAATCAGCGACCCAAAAAATATAATAATACTAATTTTTGCGCGAAACCGAATATTCTCGGACACACGTGTCCGCCATATTGAATCCGCCATTTTGTTTTTGAAAGTTTTGAGTTCTGATTCGTAATCAGTCACCCAAGTAATGCTAATATGTCAATTTTCGATTAAATTGGAGCTGTTTTGAGGTTTTGGCCAAGATTTTCGCGAAATCGATCACTGTGCGCGATGTTAAAAGTTCAAATAATCATCCACTTTTTCCGACATTTAAATACAATGATGTAAAAAGACAGGATTCTCCATCGTTTTACTGTCAAAGGGCTGCTGGAAAGCTTAACGTTTGATTCGTCATCATTTACTTACGGTTCGCCTCCACAAAATCACTCTATAGTGCGGGACACATTGGTCTCCAACTTCGCTCATGACTACCGACAGAAAGAGTGGATTCCTTTCTTGATCAGCAGCGACGTAATTTTGGTGCACTGCAAACGAACGCACGCGGAGAAGACGATTGTCAATTATGTCATAATGAGAATTGTTCTTTATTGGTAACCATAAGGGAGGAGAGAATTGGACCGTTTATTTTGAAAGTGGTGTAAGTCCATTTATGTTCGAATCGAGATATTGAAGGGTTTGCGTTGGACTAAATTTCAAAATATGGGTAACAGATAACATAGTAGAATAATGTTTATGGGTTTCGAAGGGTGTCAAATTTATCATCCCAATCAGCATAATTAACATTATTTAAGAAATAATATATTTATGATAGCTATGAATGGACTTACGCTACTTTCAAAATCAATGAAATGACGTTTTCAATTCTTAAGAAAGCACAAGTCCATAGGAACAGTAAATTTCCCTTGAAATAAAAACAAATCTATACACTTTTATGTTATAAAATCAAAAAAGTATTCAACTTTTATTCTTTGTTAAATAATTTTGGCATTATAATTAGTACTGTTTTCTTCATTATTATTCAGTCTTCTCGTATGAATCCGTTAGCGGATCGAAAGTGAAATTTGAAATTAAATTGTTTATAACAAAGTCATTGCACATTGATAATTTAACTGCTACTTTGATAATGAAATATAAAGATGTAATCTCATAAAATTTTGTTACATAATATTTTCCATATCCATTTGAAACCCTCGCAGTGGGACTTGGGTCATTTTCAGAATAAACTATTTCATCACTTCATTAACCAACAAATTTTCGTGTTACAAAATCTCAATGATTTTAAATATACTAATAACAAGTTCCTTTAGAATGAAAAGACCATGTAAAAATGTAACTATTAATGTAGTTAACTCTTTTTTTTTTGGGAAAATGGACTTGCACCACTTTCAAAATAAACGGTCCAATTATTAGGTTACTGAATAAGTTCTGCCCACTGTAGAAGCCTTTTAGATATACAAATTTAGGAGATTCTACTTATCTGAACATAGTTTGCTATCTATTACACTATAGCTTATAATTGTATCGCGGATATTGAGTCAAATTTATATATATATGTACGCAATTATTTGTTTAATCGGACATGGTTCAAAACCCAAACTTATTTCTGAGAAAAATTCTGGTCGAACTGTAATTACATTTCAATTGAATTAGACATTTCCTTTTTACTTCATAACGTACACGCATGCAGTATTAAAGTGCAAAATAATAATTTCCCAAGACGCTGTGCAAATATACTTATACTGTCAATAAAAAGTGTTATTATTGTTAAAGTTGTTATTGATAAACGATCTTTATTGAAAAATTTTATTATATAAACATGTTTAACGTGGTTAAATGACATTAAACTAAATGGTTTAATTATTTAAACATGTTAAATAAAAAAAAGTTTGCCCGATGCTCCATTGCGTGTACAGGGCTTTCTAAGGATTTCTTTTGAACTCATAAAAAAGAAGTATCTGTGAATTTTTTCATTAGATTTCCCGTAAAAAAAAATAAAAACTGACACTGTATTCATAAAAGCTTTTTATCTGTGCAGAAATTGCCCTACGCTTCTTTAACAAAAATATCCAGATTTATCAATGAAAATGAAAAAAATGTATTGCTCTTTTGACGCCGTCGAAGTTTTCCGAGCTTTTACCGTTCAATTCGTTTCCCAGCGCATCAAAAGATTGCAAATCTGTTGACAACAGCACTGGGGAATATGGTGGGTGTAGCACAAGGGTCCAATTCAATTGTTATGCTTTTTTTTGCTATGCCTCGCGTCACATGTGACTTTCTATTGTTCCAAAGGCATTCGCTGCCCATTCGATTCACAACGGATGGACCCTAATTTACAGTTCTGTTATACTCTATCCAATTTCAGGTAATGCAAATTAGAATTGATAGTTATATTCGAATTGACCAACTCATAATGTATAACTCCACCAGCGAGAAAAATATCTTATTGTAGGCCCTTTTATGCTCCATAATTTCAATTTACAATGACAATTTATATTTATTATCTACATTGACGTATAAGAAAAATACAGCGTGAAAAGAAAACATATTCAGCAACCTAACAGTCTCAATCTACATATTATGCCGCACATTTCGGCAAATTTCCACTCATTATTAGTTTCACCATCAACGTGACTTATGCATTAGCGGAATTATGCGTTTCAGAAAGCGATGAAGGGTAACTGACTCATCGTTCGCCGTAATCTAAACGCGCCGTTTATCTAAAATCATTATTGGAAGCAGCACGAGATATGCCGTACTCACGTTTCCCCAGAAAGTACTTGAAGTACCAGCGTGTTTGGTACTCGGGATTTTCCAGTATCGGTGTACTCGGCGAACCGAACATCTGCACATGTTAAAAGTACGAAACAAGCGTTACTGGCCTAGACTATTTAGGGAATGAAGGAAAGGGTGTAAAATGTAGGAATCGGAGAACCTTGGAGGAAACACGGTTTCTCTGCAAGGGATGAGAAAAGCTGGAAGAACGAAGGGATTTGTTGAATGTCTGGGGCTTACAAAGGGCGAACGTCAAAGGGAGAAACAAGATAAGTAGGATGAGAGAGGGTTGATAATTAGCCGCCTTTTTAGTATTTCTCTCTCTCTCTCTCTTTCTCTCTGTCCTCTCTTTTTCTCTTTTCTTCTCACCTCCTCTTTCTCGCCAGGGGAATCGCCGTTCTCGAGTCGAAATCTCCTGCCATTGTCAGTGCCGTCCTGCTCGATTTGTGGCAGCTAAAAGACCGATTTCGAGACCTCACATTAGTAACTCGAGTGTCGAGAGGCCGCGTTCCAGTTTTGAGACTTCCCTGCAGAGCGAATTTTCCACCGGCACTTCGTGCACCCTCTCTTCTACCTCGATGTCGCGTAATTGACCCCCATTGTGTCAACGTTCGGTTTTCCGGGAACAGTGGGATGTGTTCACAAGTGGACCATACGCGATGGAACTCACGTTTTCAATGAGAGATTTAGGAAGTTTGAGTAAATGAAGGGTCTACAAGATGTACACAAAACTCCTCATCTGTGTCTAGGTTCTCGACAAATTGCCAATTAAATGTTGCGCAAAACGAAAACGTATTTTGTGTACCGTAAATGTTAACGGTCAACAGAAGCGGCGTACTAGAAGCCGGAAATAATATCGAATGAAACAACATAGAAAGTTTAATGTAACATAAATGCATACAGAAAACTCTAGAGTTGAAATGTATGATTCTTCCGGACATCTATGCATAATAATCACGTACTGCATGAAATGAAGTAAGATAACACGAATTTTCAACGGAATATAACGACAGGATTTACTCAAGAGAGACATACTGTAAACATTGTTATATAGGTACTAGCGTTGATAAATGTACACATCAGAACGACACTAAAGTTGTGACTAATGTATGTATGTACAAGGTGAATCATCTAACTTGATGGCTTTAGTATAACACTTGACGAATGAGGGAATTGTTGAGCGAAATATGTAGAAAAAAATATTTAATATATCCTTCTCCGTAACATACTTTAATGTGACCGAGAACGCCGAGATGTACCTCAAAGTAAACAATTATTATTGTCACTTAATACTATTATTACTGTTTCATTTTATAACTGTGCTATCGGATCGATATGAAAAACGACCAACAGTTTAAGACCCATTTAAAAGAAAAAGTATCATTTTACAATCATTACTCTCCTAACTATTATCATTATAGGTTATTAATACGATATGTTTATACTAATTGTGAACTTCATTCTATCTCCAAAAAGAATGTTAAAAAACACTGAAACCGACCGTCTTGTTTGAATACGAAAACGGAAAATAGAAAAAAAGCGGTTATTGTACAATATAGTCTCGCCGTAACAAAGGATTGTTCTTCAGTTACAACTGGCAAGCTCTACGTTTCCACAAAGTTTCATTAAACTGAAAATTTTCCCGTTGGAAATCCTCCCTCGAAAATGTGAGTTACACCGCGCGAATTCTCCTCGTCGGACAATCGCGGTGCTTTTTCAAGCTCTGAGACGCGCGAAAATAGCGGGACATATATTCCCTGCGTTTGAAATTACGCGGTAAAGCCTGACAAACGTGACGTGTAGTTTATTTCGAGGAACCGTCCATTCGCATTATTCGCCGGCGTTCAAATGAGAACTAATTCCTTCGACCTCCAACTATGCTGCGTTAGCGCGTGCTGCTTTTATCTATAATGGTAGGATAGATAAAAGCCATTTAAAAGCAAACGCAAACAAACGTAGCGTAAAACGAGTAATATCACTTCCCCTCGATATTTTCCTATTTCATTTCACGGTCGAACGAAACGTATAACTCAGCTCCATGGTAGACCCACAAGGCAAGTTCACGAAGTCATGCATTCCGACTTTGATGAAACTTTGCATAAAAATTTATTAGACCTACCTAAGAAGGTAGCTGTAATTCGTTCGTACTTGTTTTCAACTTTCAGAGAGATATTAACCTTTGTGCGAACTGTCCTTTCTGTACACGTGCTTGTACGTCGTAAACAACAAAAGATATGAAAAAATAGTTAAAATAGAAGTTACATCATTTCTTGAGATATATAAAGCTGCATGTAAGTTATTCAGAAAAAACATTTTTTTGGGAAAATTGGGCCCACCACCGTCCCCTTTTTTGAAGAACTTTATATTCCTTTTTGAATCAATAAAAGCGTATTTTTATTACGAACTCAACTTGTATATTTTTATTACGAACTAAAGTATATAATACTTTTTACAATCTTTACAATTTTTGTTACAATTTTTTTACCACTACCTTTGCCCATTCGTAAAATTCCATATTGCCTATTTTTTAGCCTAAATTCTAAAGAGCGTATCAGAATTATGGGTATTCATAATTTAAAAAATCAAACCGGTTCAAACCCTATCTAACAGGATCCAAAAAACATGTAAAATTTTGGAATTTTCTCTCTTTCAATCAAACCGGATCAAACCGGATCAAACCGGATCACAGAACTTTGTTAAAATTTTAGAATTTTCTCTCTTTCGATCAAACCGGATCAAACCGGATCAAACCAGATCAGAAAACTTTGTAAAATTTTTGAATCTTCTCTCTTTCGATCAAATCGGATCAAATCGGATCAAACCGGTTCAAAACGGATCATAGAACTTTGTAAAATTTTGGAATTTCCTCTCTTTCGATCAAACCGGATCAAACCAGATCAGAAAACTTTGTAAAATTTTTGAATCTTCTCTCTTTCGATCAAATCGGATCAAACCGAATCAAACCGGTTCAAACCGGATCACAGAACTTTGTTAAAATTTTAGAATTTTATCTCTTTCGATCAAACCGGATCAAACCAGATCAGAAAACTTTGTTAAAATTTTAGAATTTTCTCTCTTTTGATCAAATCGGATCAAATCGGATCAAACCGGTTCAAAACGGATTACAGAACTTTGTAAAATTTTGGAATTTCCTCTCTTTCGATCAAACCGGATCACAGAAGTTTCTCCAATTTTGGAATCTTTCTTCTGTCAATTAAATCGGATTTCTAAGTTTTCTAAGTTCTTCAAGACCTAACCCAAATGAAACCTGCCCTGTTTCAAGCTCAACACCTACGGGCTCATAGCTCAAAAGCTCCGAATTTAGGAGTAAGTGTGGAATTTAGTCGAAAATCGGATTGAGCTTCTAGTTAGAGGGATCACATTTGAGCTTGGAAGGTCAAATTTGATCATCAAATGACCTTCAAGATGCCCGACAGGTATCGGCCGGCGTCACGAAAATGTGACTTTGCTCAGATACGATCAGAGTTACGTCAAAATCATATGAGCCCACGTTGTCGACGTTAATTTTCTCGAAAATTGCTATTAAAAAACACTTTTGATATGATAGAAGCAGGATGGACAGGACAGGCAGAACAGGTAGGAGGCAGGCAGGACCTTCTTTAAAGAAGGTCCTCCCTTGATATATCCCTTAAAGTTGGAAACGGGACGAACGAATTCCAGCTATGTTCTTAGGTAGATGTAATAAATATTTATGCAAAATTTCACCAATATCGGACTGTATCACTTTGCGAACTTTTCTTCCCAGTGGAAGATTTCAACTGATAGAGAACATGCACGAAAAATACTACTGCCGAGGATGTGTGCAAGTTTTACCACCGTATTTCTTTCCACGGACGAAATTTTTGCGTCGACACTTTGATTTTCCTTTCATAAAAATTTCACGTTGTTCCATCCCGCGAGTCCTTGCACCCGCGTATCCTCCCACTATTTCATTTTTCCAATTCCACCGGTAGGAAATAGCTTTGGGACGCCGTTCGCTCGTACCAAGAGTCCCCCAACTGGAAGCGGCTACTCCGACGAAAAAACTCGATATCGTCAATATCGTTCCAAATATCCTCACCATCTCGACGCTTCCGTAATATCGCCTCGAAAGGATTCCCCGCCTGGAGACCGCATCCGTGCTCGACCTGCAACAGATCGCGTGTTTCGCTTGCAGAGATATTCTCAAAGAAGCTCATCTCTTTCTCTCGTCCCTCGTTTTCTCTCTTTCTGTTTCCACGCCGTATTTAACGTCTACAAAGGGTAAGAGAATACAGGGGGGAGAGAAAGAGAGAGAAACAGAGAGATGACGAAGGAAGGTAAGAGGAGTAAAACAGGATCGGAGACGACTCTCTCTTTACTTCTTCCTACCACCTTCTCCGACCATTTCTCATTTTTCGCGACGCGAATATCTAGGTTAATGAGAGGACGCGCCGAGGCCGACCCGGCTAGATTCCAAAGGGCCGATGTACTTGTGACGAAAGATACGCCCTGTATCAATTAACGCATCCACCCTACGGTCCATAACTGTGCTATTTTTGAGCATGGGGTGCGCGCTTATGTATCTACCATACTTTAGAATCAAGGTTTTTTACGTGGAACCACACCCCTACCTTTCTTGTCGGATTTCTCCAGTTTCCTTTTTTCACGGTCGACCTCATCATTTTGTAAATGTTACTCTCGCTTGCGAGGCTTTTTGTAGACCTGCGAGATCTTGAGAGAAGAAATGTATTGATCTACGGTTTTGGGGTAAGTGCTATGGGATCGTTCATAGGCGTGTTGGCAAAAATCATTTTAGAGAGAAATTGGATAGTATGTACAGGGTGTCTTATGAAACTCTGACATTCTTGATTTTTCAAAGAAATTGGATAGTATGTACAGGGTGTTTATGAAACTCTTTTCTTCATAATTCTCTTGCTTGTTACGATATAACAAATACTTAATGTGTACGAGCAGCTAACGGCTCGAGTTGCAATTAGTGGACACGTGATCGAATTCCCCATCCTTTCTAGGAAATTTTTTCTAAGTTATTATTTAACACGTTGAATGTCACCCGTATTTCGCTAGTTTCAACATTTCCACCTAACTGAAACTGTTTCTGTTAACACTTTATCTACCGCTCATTCTTCTAAACATTATCCACGAATGTACTTGCAAAGCTCTATAACATTCAAATTAAAATGTGAAGAAATACTCATTATGTCGTTTTAATTTCAGTTGTTCCAAGGCAGCGTAACTTTATTTTATTATCATCTGTAATAACAGATTAATGGACTGTCGGCCAATGAGTATTGCTAAACAGAAAGCCTATTGATAGGCTTCCGGTAGATGAAGTGTTAAAATCACATCTTTATAGAATTGAAATGTTGAAAGTAAGAATAGTTGTGTACTTCACTTTTCTAACAGCAATATTTCAATGTTGAATATATCAGTATATCCGTGAATATCGCAGTTCCAAAATCATCAGACATCGAATTCAAGAGTGCCGGTCACCGGTGACCCCCATGGGATTCAACGTGCTAATATGCCATGGGCTTGATGGTTATGAGCTCCCTTGAAACAATAGGTCCAAGAAGAGATGGCCATCGTAAGTAAAGCCGAAAATGTATGAAAAAATGACTAGCTCCCGAATTCAAATCCCTCATCACCTCTGGGAATTTTGCCCTAAAATGTTATTTATATTCTTAATTTTTAATTCATTATTAAATAGATCAAAATTAAGACACATGAATTTCATATGAACTTGCGTCAATATTGTTTACTCGTGTCCAATGAATTTTCTTTCACGTCGCAATAATATTTATAGCACCATATGGCTCTTTCCCATATCGCAAATGTTTTCGCATTTACTTTACTTTCGCTCTGGAATGCAATAACTTCTGCATAAAACAAACAGCAATTATAACGTGATAAATAAGGGAATTATTAAGGGTAGAATAATTACGTGGGACACACTTTATAGTATGGTACAGTACTGGAGTTTTGCGCTGAGTGTTTTAGCAGTGACGTGAATTATATCACTTTTAGGAAGCATGCATTTTGGAATAGCGGAGGGCAGTGTCACGTCTGAAAGTCCTCGAAAGTTTAAGGATAAAGTTGATAAATTGTCCTTTGTAATAATGCAATTAATGAAATTAAGCTAAATATGGTGTTTTATAAAAAGAAAGTTGTTTTATAAAAATATACGAAAGAAAGTTGAACTTTATTCTTGATTACTTGCTGACTAATTGTAAGAAATAAATAACGAAATTGTTTTCTAATTATAAAAATATGCTTCTCTTTTTTCTTGCTAATGATTATGTTTCTCAATCAGTGATTCGACATTCAAGTTTGATGCTGACGAAAGCAACGGAGGTTGTTAAAAATGAAAATATTAAATTCTCGAGGTACCTGGCGATACTTATGATTTAAAAAAAAACACTAATTGCGATTTGGCTAAGGTAAAATTTCACGCGGAACTTACATTAATTCTGAAAGTATACTGAACTCTCAAAAAACACAGTTATCCCCTTCCACGGGGAAAATCCATAATGCGATTTCTTCAGTAATGTACCGCAATTAATTATGAAACTGGCACAACAAATAATTATCAAGTAATTAGTGTCTATAATATTATATGCACTTTAACATAAAACAGACTATGAAAGTGTCGCGATAACATTTTATCGTATTGCATTTTTCTAGCTTGTAGTTGTTACAAAAATCAGCTTTTTTATCTCTATTTTTTTCTAGTGTGACTGGATACTGTAAGGCAACGATTGAATTGCTTTTCTGTCATTCGAAGCCGTGTTATACGAGACTTAAAATTCGCGAAAATATAATGAATGCATGTCGTATTATTTAAAACTCTGTTATTCGATGCTATCGATCGATACAAAAATGAATGTTTGTCCCCGAATATTTATTTTAAAAGAAAAACATGTTTCTTGTAGTGTTATAACGTATCTTTTTAATGTTAATTAACTTTATGGGAATTTACGGACCGAGCAAAATTTGTTTATTCTGGTTTGATAAACTAACTTCGTAATACATCATGCAAAATATTTACAGACTAGTCATTTTTTTGATTTCATATGTAGAAACATACACGTGTAATTATATAATGAAACACAGACTTATTTAAAACAGATTTGCACTTAAATCTGTGGCAAGTTAATTTCGCTTGGCTGATAACCTCATTTCAAAACAGGTCACCGTTGTTAATTGGCATAATAATACCATTCCTTTCTAAATACCTGTACATTGTTAGCTGTACAAAATTTTAATCAACGACAAAGAATAAGGCGATTCAGAATTGCGGAAAAGGAAAATTTTTAACCGGTATAATTACACTACCTTGTTATGGGAGGGTCACACATTGTAATAAACAATGTACAAAAATCAAACAAGTAAAGTCTAACATACATGGCTTATTATATCCTACGATATAATACTCGCAGGGAAAGATATATTTTAATAATGCCCACATTAAAATCTTTTCGGTATGTTAATTTCCGGTTTTCTATAGAGTCATTTTCAACACTAGAACTACCAACGGGTTGAAAATAATGGTTTAAAAATTTTCTAAATTCCTAAAAATATGATAGCCCTATAGTAAATATTCCACATCAATCTCATAAACCATAAGTTACTTAATTGAACAAATTTTTCACTCGATGCATCCTCTTTTTTGAAGACACTTATATATTACATTTTAATATAATAGCAGGTAATTTAAACAATGGTTTGGACTTTCCGGGTTTAAGCCGCATTGAGAATTGCAAAATTTCCTATGTTTCGCCAGTATTGCAGCTAGCTTCATCAGGGTAAACTGATACTGAAGTGTCCCATTAGCAGTCCTCCTATTTACATATATTGCTGCTTGTTGATTAGGGAACAGTGCTCAGCCAATCATTTTTAGTTGATCAGCTGAGCGATTAAAAAATGGGAGGCGAGTGTTCCAGACTTGGGCTGATAGCCTCTGTTCCGATTGACGGTGTTCGGATTTTTCATTCCAATGCTTCTCGGTACTTTCTAGGGAAGTAATTTGAAGTGTCGGCTAGAAGCTTAGTTTAGTCGAATAGTATTATATGACCGATGTTCGTTTGATGTTCGGCAACAGCAGATTGTGTAAAGCCTGGTCTGGAACACCTCTCATGTTCTTTGAGTCATGTGTTCACGCTCCTCCCAATTTCACCGATGTATACGGATATCTTCACGCAACATCTCATCGCCATCTTGCTCAAAAGCAATCAGTTATCAATTCCTTAACACGTTGAACGCCGCCGGTTTTTCGCTAGTTTCATCATTTCTACCAAAGTGAAACTTCTTCTATTAAAATCACACTTTTACAAAGTGGAAACTTCAAAGACTCAGATGGATCTATATTCAGCAGAAATTTAACTTTTTAACGTCAATATTTAAATGTTGAATATATTACAAAATTCGTAAAGATTGCAATTTAAATGTCATATGAAACTGCATTGAATTTAATAGCACCGGTCACCGGTGACCCCCATGGCAGTCAACGTGTTAACATGTTAAGCGCCCCGCCGGTCACTAGGGACCGGACGTTGATTTTTCGTTTATGTTGACTCTGATCAATGAAAACCGACGGCTGGTTTTTACTTAACCCTTTGACTGCGGCGCGATCTTGGAGTAGTCCATCAATAGGGACGGCGCATTATTCGCACGTCAGTCGCTGCTCTGCGCAGTCCAGTGACTCGTGACCAAAACAGTATCCGGAGATTTGATACCATTTTTAGGATTTAAAAGATAATAATAGCAAATAAACTAAAAATATCCATTTTTTATTTATGTTAAGTAGCTTTTTAAGCTATTTTAATTTACTTAACTCAGTTTGCTGATTCCTTCAACAATAATGGGTAATTAAATATAAAGGAAAAATTCCGAAATTGATAATGAGGAACAAATTCATCTTGACAAAACAACGATAAACAATTTTAACATAATGAACGAATAAAGATAATAAAAGGATAATAGAAACAATTTAATAATCAATTTCCATTTGATATATTCTAAAGCGTGGATCAACGCATAAACCTACATCGCATTCTTTTCATTCGTATCTACTTTCTCGACGAATTGTATGTTTGCTACATACTACACACTTTCGCGTTTGATTTTTTTTTCGAAGACGGATTAAAATATGTGCTTGGAAAAGAGAGAGGGCGTCTATTTACGCCTTTCGTATATACTGATGGACTTGTGAGGGCGTATATATACGCATTTCGTAGTCAAAGGGTTAAGCTACGCTGTCGCGCCTGAACGATCCATAGTTAGTGGTTTTAAGTAAGAAGTATGCCATTGTATCAAAAATTAATGCAGTTTATTACAACAAACAGAAAGATACCTTTTCTAATAAAGAGCTTAAATGGAAAGTGTAGCACCGGTCCCTAGAAACCGGCGTGGCGCTTAACCCCTTCGGACCCTGTGCACATTGTAATGTACATAATACTTTTCGTGCTGTATTTTATTAAGTATAGGTTTAAACTTAGTTTCACTTAGTTTTTTTTTACAAAAATATTTCTCAGGATCTCCTTAATGTTACAAATTTTTCGTAAGAACCATCTGTCCATTAAAGTGCACATTTACAAATTATAAATAAATAAATAAATATTTTTGTAAAAAGTATATTGTTGCTTTCATTCACATGAATTAAGTTAATTTTAGTATAAAAATAATTTTTCCTTAAACGAAAAAAAAGTCGGGTCTGAAGGGGTTAACGTGTTAATCCACAGCTACTTTTCCCTATCCGAACAAGACAACCTCCAAACGAAGCTACATATGTATAACTAGAGTAGCTCTAATTAAGAACGGACATCGCAAGTTAGTCTGTAGTAGTAACTGCACAGCGGATGTTTATGCAAATTAAAATTTTCATGATGTTAATTAAGGATGTAGAACTTCCGCAATTTTTTTTAAATCACTGAATATTATGTCGGGTATCGTATTTTAAATGTATTGCAATTCGGAGCCTATCTAAAGCAATAGGTCATAAGCAAAATGACCGTAACAGTTAAAACAGAAAAACTGGAGAAAAAAGAAAGAAGAGGCAATCGATTCAGAGAGGCCTACAAAGACGCTTGTATACTTTTATTTAAAATACATTTTTATCTTCCCGCAAACATCTGATTACTTTATTTTCACTCAAGTGTTCAACATGTACAATATATCATAGCATTCGGGGTTCGGAATCCACCTAAAACAATAGATCCCGTGGGGAAATAATCGTAGCAGTTGAACCCGAAAAGATACAAAACAAAACAACTAAAGGGATTACTGGTTACCCTGTAGAATTCCAATTTCTTTAGTGATAGGTTGACAAAGCATTTCGCTGAAAGGCATAAAAGTATTCTGTAACAAAGGAGGCTTTTTAAAAATATTGTTTTCCTCGATATGTTGTCGGTGAAAAATTTCCCCCAAGTGGCAACGAAACAGTTTCATTCCACTAAGCTCTCAATTGTACACACTGTGTCAGATTTTAATTTGTAAATGCAAAGTATTGGTAAACTATCCGTCATATAAAAAACTGGTACAAGTAAGAAGTCAATGGTATCTAGGTCATGATCTGGAGTAATTAGTTTTTTCGTGGATGACTACATAGAGGTCACTTAAAGGTGATGTACATACGTTTTCTTAAATGGAATTGCACAATTTTTCATTTACAACTTCATACTTCTCGATATTCTCTACGAAAAAGTTCTAATTTAGTTTTCACGTACTTGTTTAACAAATATTAGTCAGTCAAAAAATGTTAATCATTCGAAGTATGTGGTAGGTATAACTTTGCAATATTGTGACTAAAATAATTACTGAATCAGTTGCCATTCAATTGCAACCTTCCCGACATAATTCACTTACAATCTCAACCAATTTTTAAATATAACGAGTAAATCAGTAATTACATTTATAGATTGAAATCGAATTCCCTGTGTGTGAACAATAAATACAAACATGATGATGACCGTTTCAGACGATCCAATCATTGTGCACGATAGTCAACGTCAGGGATCGCTAAACTACGTTCCGCGGAACGTCACTCGATACTGAGAAATGCAATGCCAATGATTATAATAAACATTATATTTGCCTTTATTTGTTTGCCTTTTCCTGCAGCTCGTATGTAAAAACATTTGCTAAAGTCTGAGATATATTATTTGGTTTTTAATATTTTGATGTCAGCAGAATTGATCGAGAAAATGTGTTGCATTTGCAATATCAAAGAGAAAAATTACCGTAATTATTTAAGGATGGATCTCGTCGAGAAAATCGGCTACTAGTTGTTCTATAAAATTTAGTAAATATGGTGGAGCTTCTACTATCCAGTCGTTCTGGCCTTCGGACGTTCCACTATTCGAATATTATATTTGCTTACCTACGTCCTCTGCTATCCCATAAACAAACAAACAGAGTAGTAGTATATGTGTACACCTTTCCTCAATCTCATATCGTTTCTATCATCGTAACATGAAGTAAATATGGTACATATACGTTAAGAATTTGTGTATCATGACATGAAAGAGGAAAGGCATGGTATAGCAAATATGTTTATATAGCTGATAGTATAATTTTATGTGATACATAAAGAATGTCGTTGAAGATAACTTTCTGCACTAATAAGTTTAGATAGTTATCTTACTCTTTTTGATAGTTATTCCGTTACTCCTTTCAAAACAAGAACAGTATAATAATAACGAGGAGAGGTTGCACCATGTGGAAGTTCCTTTAAGCAAAACTCATATCTTTCTATTATTTAGATGTACCATATCCTACTTGAGTCGCTCAGAAGCCAATGCGTTTAAGTACATTTGTTTGATATTTTCTGATTTTTGTAAATTTTAATAGAATAAACTTCATTCTATTAACATTTACAAAAATCAGAAAATATCAAGAAAATGGACTTCACCGCATTCCCTTCTGCGCGGCTGATTTAGAGGGTCTACCACATGTATTATATATTTCATAAATTTTTTAAAAATTCTTCTAAAATATCATCAGTTTTTCGTAATCATTGCCCACACCGTTAGACAATGGCAAAAAATACAAACTTTAGTTTTTACGGTGATGCCATTTTCAAATTGTTCATTGCCCTAGCCTAAAGGGTATCGTTCATTGTCTAAAAGGTAAAGATTTCAATTCAACCATGCTTACTTCGAACTTCTTAACAATTGACGTGAAACTTTCCACATCACGTAGCCAGAACTTTATTTCAATATGTGCGCGTGGGAATTAGACAGAGAGAAGGGTAAAGCTTTAATATTTTGAAGGGAACTGAGGTCCATTGGTCGGGCATGAGGAGACTTCCCCGCAGTAGAATACGCCGTTAATGCACGGTCACGTGTGAGATTAACCCTTCGGCGACAGAGAAGATTTATGTATCGCACGTTCCTACCGTCGGAGATTAAAATTTATTTTCGTTCCCGCCTCACAAAGAGTCGGAAAATTCATGATAACTATTGTTTCGAAAGACCGAGATTTTCCTAATTGAATATCAATTTGTTTGGACTCCATAAAGATTTATGTTTTTTCTCTCTTACTTCGCACGTTTCGAGCTATGTATTAGGTTGGAAACTATGAAACGGGCATTTTTGTTTAGTCTGTGTTCAGCTGCGACTGAGAGAGGTTCATTGTAACGTGCGCTCGATATTTTTATTTATAAAGTTTAAAGGTATTCTTCTTACTCATTTCGTAAATTTGTTTCGTGTTTGTATCCCATTTTTATATTATGTTTCTCCGAAACCAAATGGAAACAAAACGCGATTTACATCTACTTTTCTTGTACGAGTTCAAATTGAATCATATCGCAGCTCAAGCTTCGAGAAACATTTATCGCGCATTTGGAGATGGATCCACTACTGAAAAAAATGCTCAATATTGGTTTCAAAAATTTCGTCCTGGCAATTTGAGTATCATCAACGAGCCTCAAGGAAGACCACCGGCCCATATTGATAACGAGGAATTAAGGATGACTGTGGAATCCGATTCACACGCAACTATTCGCGAACTTGGGTCTAAACTAGGAACTAGCCATACGGCTGTGTTAAAACATCTGCGTACAATAAATAAAGTAAAGAAATTGGACTCATATATGCCGTACGAGCTGACGCAACTGCAGATGATCGACCGCAAGAGCAAGTGCGCATCTTTGTTGCTTCGCAATACACGATTGCCGTTTTTACACCAAATCATCACTTGTGATGAAAAGTGGATTTTGCATGATAATCGAAAGCGATCAAGCAAATGGGTAGATAAGAATACACCCCCAGGACACCTCGAAGCCGAAATTTCATAAAAAAAAAAATTATGGTTACCATATGGTGGAATGCCCAAGGAGTGATCCATTATTCCTTCCTACAACCAGGTGAAACCATAACAGCGGTGTCCTATTGTCGTGAAATTGATGTCATGCATGAGAAACTTATGAAAAAACAACCAGCATTGCTCAATCGGCACGGCGCAATATTACTGCATGATAACGCACGACCACATAAAGCTTCAATTACTGTTGACAAATTAACTTCTCTGCAATATGAAATTTTGCCACATCCTCGATATTCACCCGATATTTCACCGACCGATTATTACCTTTTTCGTAATTATGAATTATTTTTAAGAGAAAAGAAATACAATAACCGAAATGATATTATAAAAGACTTTGAATGCTTTATTAACTCTAAAAAGAAAGATTTCTTTCAAAAAGGCATATATGAATTGCCCAATCGTTGACAGAATGTCGTAGATGCCAATGGAAGTTATTTCGATTAAATATAATAAATAATGTGAAAAATTGCGCTTTTTGTATTTTATTCTTACTCAACGCCCGTTTCATAGTTTCCAACCTAATATGTATAGAATATCGTAGTAAGAAGTATTATACAGGCTATTCCATCTGTGGGTAACCATATAGGTATCTGTTTGATTATGATGGTAGTAAAATGTTTTATATACATTTCGAACGGTGTGAATCCTCTATAACCTGAATTATCGCCACGTCTGACCAATATCGTCATATAAAAGAGAATTACGGGATAGCACGTTGGTAAATGTTAAAAGAAGAATTTTGTAGAATGAATTTAATCGGATTTTTAGTTGTTTCATCTCAGAGTAAGTATTCGACTTCCATGAATTGAATTATAATAGTTCGCAAGTTCAAAAAATAATTTTGAAGAATGAAATCACAGAGGTATTTTGTGTTAGCTTAAAGTCACAATGACCAATGTGCGGTACTTTTAACGAAAGTATTGCAAAGTATATTTCCGTCCAACACTATTCCGAGTGTATAAAAGTATTTTTTTATATTGTCATAACCAAAACGGATATTAACGAGGCTAATTTTAAGTGGAACACGCTGTGTATAAGAAATCTTTAATGAGAAGTAGTCACGACATTTTGTAATGCACTAGCTTTCATAGAATTTAAACGTATTTGACTAATAAAGATTTGTAATAACACAAATTTTATATGGTCTTGATACAATTTATATATTATTTGATTATACTCATCGTGAATTTTTTGCATTTATTGTGTCAAGAGTTTACCACCATTTATTATAGCTCACTATAGTTTCCACATCGTGTTGTAAACGTCACTTATATGGGAATTTCGTGAATTCGGGCACATAGATTTTGATGAAACTTCGTGGAATTGTAGAGTAATTCACGACGGGAATAACGCTGTATTACATTTACACTCATGTATCCCCTATGTGCTAATAAATCTACCCCTAAATTGAAAATTACGTCTTCATCACTTCGTAGGTATTTTGTAAATAAGAAAAGATGGAACAATGACTTTGAAACACAAAGTTCATGAAACAGTTAAGATTACAAAATTACAAAATAAGACATTCTTAAAGTTATTTTTATCCAGTATTCGCACATTTTGTTAACACTAGATTTACGGGCCTGAATTCTATTAGATTGCAATAAATTAAATAATGACTTTGGAAAAAGAGGGATCAAGCGCCAAAGATGATAATTCGTTAAGTAATTATTGTACTATAAACTACACGTGAAATTTCTATTGTACAGCATCTCTGTTAATTTGAGAAATGTTTATAAAACAAGTAAGAACCCGTCAATTTGACGGCTTCCGTAAAACTAGTGTTAAAGTGATTTCGGAATCTGATTGTACAATTAGGATTTTGTTCGGAATACCCTTGTTTTTACGTTTTGCACTTCAAGTGCTAGGAGTGAAAAAGGAAACGTATCTTTCTTCATTAAAGGGATGACAAGAGCATAAATAAAATTCACCAGTTTCTGCGAAGCTTTATCAAAATCAATGACTTCGGATTTGTGAGCTTGCTTTGCGAGGAGATACCTGTTCTCTCCGCACATCCAATTGTGCTCGAAGACTAATATTAGATTCTCCATCTCCAATTTTATTTCATCCACTACAACGAGCTGAATATATTTATACATACGGTAATGAAACTCTTTCTACCTAATATACCTATATCTGACTCACAACCAGTTAAAATGTGCGAGATTTCCAGTATCAATTACGGAAATGAAAAGTATTTCTTCTAATTCTCATTCGCAGGCCTTCGTTTAAAGTACCAGAAAATGATCTATCCACCTTCCAAAAGATTTTTGTTTGAAAGATTTTGCAGAACCAGAGGATAAATATTTATAAACAGGGCACCACCCTAAATATCGTTGACTTTGTGATATGATATTGAAAGTATTAATACACTTCGGTTTTTCGTGCATTAATGAGCAATTGAGAACTGTGAATATGACGTCAGCAAATTCGTAAAATCCTCAAGCTGTAGCATACGTATAATGTGTAACACGTGAAATAAATATGAGAAATTATTCATTACTTATGTTTTAAGGAAATGCAAAATTTCATTTCGCATTCGGTTTTGAGTTTTAGAAAATGTTCTATTGGAGTAAATTTTATTGCCTAATTACTATATGAGAAACCATAATCCTCGAATTATATCTTTACAACCCTATTTCAATGACGATCTTCGCGATACGTTAAAAAAATTACCGAAGTTGCAAGATCGTTCATTTTAATAAAAACGTACTTCACATCATTTCATTCGACTCGATTGCTTACAAAGTGTTGAAATTGAAATGTGAGTGGTAAAATAAAAAATTGGAAATAGTCGGAAGAACAAAGCAGGACAAACGTTAATACTTCTACTCTTTCGTGTTCTGCGTAAGAACTTTCTTTGAGCTGACAAATTCGAAAGTCTATTTATCATGTAAAATAATAAAACTTAACACTAGAACTACCAAACCAGTCAAAATGACTGGTATACAATTTTTTCCAAAAATTCTCCAAATTTATAGGAGAGTCATAGAGCAGGTATTGTAAGTCCATCGCATAAATTATAAACTACCGAATCGATCATCTTTTCCACCTCTTAATTCCACTTTTTCAAAGTACTTATTTAATATATTTAAATATAACACATTTAACGCCGGTAGTTCTAGTGTTAATAATCGAAAGAACAAAGCTCGTCAAAGACATAATGCCTCCCTCTCCTCCGTCGCATCCAGCCTGAAAGCTTAGCTTAATGCGACAAGTACAAAAGTTTATTTATCACGAAATGTAAAAATATGACATACACATGATGGCTGGCTCGACGATGCAATTGCCTGAGCTGCGATGAAGAAAGAACCGGCACGCAAACGGATCTCGATCGGTTCCTGCGAATAGTCTCCTGAACGGACGAGGAAGGCTGAACGTCCTCCTCGCTGTCACTGGCCGTCGCGGAACTTCCGTTTCCGCTGCTCTCTCTCCTTGCCGATTTTCGCTTACATTTCTCCACGGTGCTGGCAATCGACGACGAGGTCGAGGTCACCGATGAGAGGGCCGGCGAGGCAGTGGTCGACGAGGCACTCGTCGTCGAGACACCTCGTAGTCGTGCGACTAGTTTCATGTCCAAGCACAGCATTTTCGACGTGTTGCGCTCGTTCTAGTTTTTCTTCAGCACGCGGCTTTCTCAGTGCAAAATTTCCCACATTTTCCGAGATTCTACTTCGAGCGCGTTGTCTTTGAAAAATCGCTTCTCGTAGCGATCGGTTTCATTCGTTGCATTCGATAGGAATTTCAGTTGTGCTAAGGTTTATACGGAAATTGAAAAGACCGACGGGGAGAAATCGTTAACTTCAACCCGACAATTTAACTTTGCCGGATTGTGGAGTGATCCAAGACGCGAACGATGGTATATTGCAGTTGTGGAGGGGTGACCTCTGAGAGGTGAAATCTGCACTCAAAGTGAAATGGTTCTCTTACCTTTTTCATCGTCTTAAACTGCAGCAAAGTGGGAAGTATTTGGAGAAAAAGTTCAGTTGTACTCATGTTTTAAAGTTTTATTTATGTAGTTTTTTAGTATTTATTATAACGATTCGGATATTCATTCTAAAGACTCTACTGTGCTGGTTATGAGTTTAAGGATAAATGAGAAAAGATTGCCCCTCTGTTTTGCTCTTGGCAATTTTTTATAGAGATACATTTGATATAAGCTTTAATGTTATCTTTGGAAAATTTAATTTGAACCTTCAGAACATGGTAATAAACTGATACATATTCAACGAAGATAAATGTATTCATCGTCGAATAAAAGTTATATATTTGTAACCCGAATTTGTGCCGTGTATCAAAATTAGTTAAATAATAACACTAATAAATATTGATAAGATTACTTATAGTAACAGATTAATTTGTTTTAGGAAAATTTCAACTGCAATATATCGTTGGTCTTGGATTATTCTACTACACTCAATTCTGTTTTTACACGAACTTCTTTTACACGATTTTGATTTAATACGACTTAGAAACAAAATTTAATTCTCTTTGTACACGGCTCATTTTGATTTAACACGATCGACCCAAATTCGAAGAATAAAATTTTGCTTTACTGAGGCCTAGCCAAAACACAAACACAGCGATTAATTACTGAATTCGTTTTTAAACCCACTGAAATATCGGGACCACAGAAGGCTAGTCCTAATTTTGTTCAAGAAATTACAGAAAGAATTTCACCAATGGAACACGAAGACGATAACAAAGGCATTTCTAGCGATAGCAGTAATATTGCAGTCTTACGCAAACGTATGCGTTTATTGTCAGAAAGTGACAACGAATAAAATCTTTTTACGTGTAACCCATCTTATTTTGCCTAATTTTTGTGTGCATGAATTAGTGAAATGTTTTTTTCCTTTTCAAATGATAATTTACTTTCTACGATACATGTGCCATCTTTATGAAACAATATTTTTAAGATCTTCACATGAAAACTCATGGCTTATTGTATTGTTTTTGCTGATTTCTTATGACTGGAATCAATCTTCTATTTTTCCATAGATGCAGTATATTTTTTTACACGAATTTTTTTACACGTATTCTTCGGGAACGTATCTATCGTGTAAGAACAGAATTAAGTGTAATTTAAAATCATTCATCAAAATCGCTGATGACGTTGTCCGAGTACCCTCGTGAGATCAGGTCCTTATTAAAAGAGGTATTAAGCTAAACGGAATAGTCGAGAGTCCCTGGCAAATAACGGATTTTTATCTGGTAGCTCGTAAATTGTAAAAAACGGCAGCAACATCCGCATCGCAAAATCGATACCCCAGACTGGTCTTCAAAAGTGCCGTTCCGCCGAAAGGACAATGGTTGAAAATAGCCGATTTGGCTGTGTTGTCAAGTTATGGAACAATCCGGGCCTTTCTATTTTAAAATGCCAGTTTCGTTGTAATTTCGCGGAATGCCAATTTTTCGAGAATGATTTCCCGCTGTATTTATGGACCTATTTCAATACGGCGTGGCAATATGAATACAATATTTCGCATGTAGAGAACATGAGAAGCTATTCCTCAAAGGACGTTTTCCATGCAGACAGACAGAGAATAATGTTTGAAAGGAATTCAACCCTACGAAATTTCTTTCTCTGAAATTGCTCGAAGCGAGTTTAGAGTAATAATAAATGAAAAACTCGGAAGCAACTACAACAGATGATCCGCGACGTATTCAGCAGTCTTCAAAGACTGGTAATGCCAATAAAATATCAACGGTTACGAAGGTAATGGAGTCTGTTGAGGTGTTGGTTAAAATTTGACAAATGTGGTTACTTCACATTCATCGTGACATATTACAAGAGTCGATTAATAACGACGGAGTAAATTGAAATTGGCGTTTCACAGTGCGGTACAGTAAAATTCTTCCATAACTGGAGAACAACGACGAACTGACAATGAGTCCTATAATACTTCATGGAACGTTCATCCTTCGGAGTGATATGGAAAACAGGGATCCAAAGTTTTGCGTTTACTTCACAGAATATTCTGTATATTTGCGAGGAAAGTGTCATTGCTCGAAGAAGTATAGTTTTCTAGAGTATCGAAGAACTATTTTTGCATATTAATAGACATCATTTTGTCGATAACAATTCATAAATAAGAAAATTAATATGTAAAACAAATCAAAGTGTATTTCGTTTCATTTGTATGCTTTAGCACCAAGAATACATTGGAAATAATATGTATTTACAGAATATAACACAGTGCACCGCGAACCAGAAGGAACTACACAACTGTTGTTTATCTATTTACCTATGAATTCAAATAAATAATTGTTACTAAGTTATTATCACGACTTTCATCATTCAATAGACGGTGACTCTACGTAACTTTTATAATGACAACTCGTAAATCACATTTCTCGAGCTGTATCACTTTCTTCCAACTGTTCAGTACGTACTATATATCCTTTATATTTATACTAAGCGAAAATTTGATCGCGGAGGCCCAATTAAAAGTCGATTTGCGGGAGAACGGTTCACTTCTGACCCATGGTTCCTCTCAGACATTTTACCTACGTAACAATACGAAGAAGATAGCCGAGCCAGTTTGAATCGGGGATTCCTCAAATAATTTTGCGGCAAGTAATTTTCACAAATCTTCATCCAATCCGAGCTCTAGAACAACCCCCCGAAGCCATAACAAAACCTTTTGAAACACCCTGTACGTTCAATATTGGAAAGAATTTTATTATTTCCAGGAGTTCTTTAATCAAGCATTGTCTTCCATCGTAAAGACGCGGCAGATCGTTCGATTGTAAGACGCAAGGAACGATGAGCCGAGGCCCGAATCGCTTTATTAACTCGATACAGCTCGTTCGTCGAATAACGTTCCACAGTTATTAACACTTTGGCTGTGAAGATAATTTCGAGCGTGAGTCCCACGAGGCCCAAAGTCGCGAAACTCATGGTGGTATATGAAATGTACGAAATGTTATATTACAGTTTCTCAATTTAATAGTCTGATACGATTCTATCTCTACGTTTGTTTAGCTCGCTACAAACTTGAGAAAATAATTCGGACCGCAAAGGGTTAAAGCTAAGTGCTTCAAACGAGCGATCTCTTAGTAAATGTGCCACAACTTTAACATATGTTTGGTCTATTGTAATTAAAGGACAAACTTTCGTAATTAACAGGAATATATAATCTTTTTATTGGCAACGAGAACAGTCATGACGGATTTTTTCGGGGCATTGGCGGGTGGGCCCAACTTCAAATCCCCCGTCATCTCTAGGAAATTTGTCCTCTATGATCATTTCATATATCATATAATTCAATATAGTCACGATGGTGTTACAACCACCTAAAGCAGCAAGTCCTAGGTGAAATGACAATAGTAATTAAAGCCAAAAGAATGAAAACAAAATTTCTTTCGCTCTCTCTGAGTAAACGGCAGGGTAGTCTAATACAGTAGGTTGCAAATTGTACGAAACCTTGCGCTTTATACGTCGTTGATTATAATCATCGATAATTATCACCCACTTATTGAAATAAAAAGACGGAAAGCAGAAATATAACTCTAATGAAAACGAGCGGCAATGACAGCATGGTATCCGGGGAGCAATGAAGAAAGTGAAGCAATCTAAACGAAGCAAAGATCGATAAATTCATCGGGTTCATAGGATCAAGTGGATTATTGAACGAATATAGAACAACATAACTTCGGAATAAATTTTCTCGTCGCTTGATTTCGATAAAATTACGATGCTTTTGTTACACTTGAAAAGAATAGAGATGCAATTGAAAAGCGGAGAAACTGCTATGCCAGAACAGAAAATGTCGAGTAATTCGTTTATTTATCTACGTGGAAGAAAACATGAACGAAGAAACGAATAACTTAGAGCTAATAGCTCAGATGAAGTTAATAAATGTACCTTCTCCGATTACGTATTGGTTAAAAAATTCATTACATAATGTTCAATCGACACGTGCCGTCGAATCACGTAACCAATTTCAATTACGTGCGAACTGTTTCTCAGAATATCGTACATAATTAGTAATTATTCATAATATTCCTTCGTATATAGTTACCATATTATCCCAATGACATTCCACTCGATATTCTAAGAAATATCTAACAAAACTACGTTCGATCAACTAAATACAGCTTTTAGTAATGTAAAGATCTATCTGATACTCAATGCCACCCTACTAGAAGTTTACCTGACGATTAAAAAAATGGTACTCAATATTATCTAAATAAACGTAAAGTAAGCAAAATACTGAAACACATTTGATGTAATATCTCGATAGGTTGAAACGAAGATTCCCTGTATTACCCTAATGACATTCCACCATTTTTATCAAATGTTCTGTGGCATATTTAATAAATCAATTTTTATAAAACCAAACAGAATCGTTACGAATGCATTAATTGAGCCGTTTTCTTTGAAAGTGATGTAAGTCCATTTTATATCATATGGAGATATTTAAGGGGTTGTATTTCAATGGTTTGAAAAATATTGGTATATGTAATACGCTAATTTTATGTTTTTTTAAATATTAAATTGATTTAAGTTTATAATGCGATCGTTTTTAAAGTATTAGTTAAAAGTGAAGTAGAGAAATTATGCGGAAAGTGCACTTACACTACTTTCAAAGTAATTATATTTGTAATTTCATTAACTACGTATATTTATATTGACAAAATGACGCAAATTTTGAAGGATTTTTTTGGGAACTGTTTATAGATACAAAGCTCATAGCAGATTGCATTCATTGTTATCATTAACTAACTTTTTGTCAAAAATGGACTTACAACACTTTCAAAGAAAACATCTCAATTTATGTATACTCGCTTTCCCCTCATCGGAAACTTACGCGCCCCCCAAAATATCATTGATGTAACAGTCAAAGATTTAATCCTTCATCTTGAAAATTATTTTTCCCATAGCTCGTTAATTAAATGAAGTTAATTCGACAATATTTTTCTTACTGGACGTATATTTGTATTTCTAGTCACACTAACTTCAGATTTCAGTGGACACTGCAGTTAAAAACACAAAAATCCCAAATCAAATTAGTAGGTACGTTACTCTATCAGCCCTGAGGCACCGCGCGCTTCCCAGACATAGTCTCCGTCGCAGTAAAAGGGTCAAAGGAATGGTTCCGTCAAAGAATACTGCGAATATAATGTTCATATCACCCAAATACCATTCCACTACACTCAAACCTGTTTTTGTGCGATTTTTCATTTGTGCGATTTGTTTTGTGCGGTATATGAAAATTTCAATCAAATTGAAACATAATTGACAAAGTTATCAATAAATAAGTAGTCGGTTTGATTGGCCACATTTTTCGATTTTTAATATGTAGTTCATCACATTACATAAGTATTGCGTTAGCCGATTACACTGTATGTTATTGAACTCTATACATATCTCCAAGTGACGAAAGCGATTTTGTACCAGTTTACAACAAGAAAGTTCGCGTATTCTCAGACTACGAAGGATAATGGTTATACGCTTTGAAAAGTTTTGTTTGTGTAAAATAAGTAAATATTTAAATAAAATATTTAAAAATGTTCGCATGTGCATTATCTAAATCAGATTCCAAGTAGCTACCAAGCCTTGTGCCTTGACTCCGTTTAAAAAAAACAATTCCTAGTTATTTCGTAAGCTTTGAATTATTTTCTACGCGAGACTTTTTTTATGCGGTCCCTATTCACCGCACAAAAAAAAATACTTTTTAATTATGTTGCGAAAACCATCTCTTATAGCTACTCGTGAAGTTTCGTGCGATTTTTTTTTATGCGTTTTCTTTTATGCGGTCCCTATCCACCGCACAAAAACAGGTTTCAGTGTATTTTCATTCAATACTCCCTAAAATCCATAGCAGTATAACGCCTGACCGAGTACGTACAGTCGTCATCAATCTACCGGATCATCAATATCCTCAAAGATATTTATCAGAACGATCTTCATCCAAATACAAACCTCATCAATCTATTTTTGCTCGACAAGGACCTAACGGAAGCTCACGCACCTCTTAATTACAGCAGACGTAGCAGTCGTAACGTTAAGGCTGTGGTGCTATCCGAAACACCCTCCTACAAGAATTTCCTAAGAAAGCAACCGGGACTCTTCGTAATTGGTTGGTCGCTGGCACCGAATTGCCGTCACAGCCCCCATCCCTCCACCGCCAACCACCCTCCTCGATCATGGGGGTTGTCGGCGTCGCGGAAGTATCCTGCGGGGATCGTCGACCCTCTCGCGGAAGCTGCGACTCGGTTGCCTGCGGACTTTTAAAGGTCCCGTTCTGCGTCGATATCGTTGACCGAGTTTCCTCGCTTCCGAGATCCGGCGAGGTCCGCAACCCCTAACGAGCTGGTGTATCGCGCGCTCCGTTATCGAGAACCGATGACAGTGACCGAGGCCCTTTGCTCCTCGCTCCTTCTGTTTAGATCGCTGGAGAAGATACCTCTTCGCTCGAGACGAGAGACACGGAAGGAAAATGAATTTTACCCGAGGCGAAAGGCCCTGAGTTACTTTTCGTCTCGTAATTTTGAAAGGGGATGAGCCTCGAAGATAGGCGAATTCTTTTACGCACGAAAGTCGGGTTAGCCATGTTAACACTATTCCCACCGACACTCCACGTATACCTTTTCTTACCGCAACCGGTGAATTTGTCAAATGATAATTTTTTCGGAGAAAATGAACAGTAAAAAAAGAAGTGAATATTGAAAAATGTATTATAATGTGAATGTATTATATGTATATTTGAGGAAAAGTCGTGAAGTTTAACCCTTTGAGGACGACGGACGCATATATGCGGCCTGAGAAAAAAATCTGATTATAGTTTATCGGTGCATGTATACACGGTTAGAGTTGAAAAATTGAAATATAACCGTTGAAATATGATTACACAAATAGTAATTTATAACTTCCAAACATCAACACTCTGACTTTCTGATAAAAAGGAAGTTTTTGAACGCCAAATAAATGATTATTTCTCAATATGCAAAAAAGTCTCCGCCCGCAAAGGGTTAAAGGCGATTCAATTACGTTGTATATAGGAAATTCTAATCGAACTTTTAAAAACGGTCATTTGACCGGTCGTGGTAGGAATAGTGTTCACGATATTCTTTGTCTATGGTCGTTACTTCGTTTGTTGCGTACCATTGGATTTGAACGTTCGTTGAAATAGTGTTTGGGAAGAAATGAAATTCTGGGGGAGAAGATCGATAGGCAGGGGAGAATGATTAACCGACTACGAACGATAGCGTATTAATTTACGTCGCTTTGGAACTCCTTATCGGAGAGGCGAAACTTGAGTTTCGAGCGTTGAGTGTTTAACCTTTTCGCTGCAGTATGCCCGAAACAGAAAAGCACTCGCGATATGGGAAACTAAACGGGAGAAACGTTTGTACGGTTTTATTTTCGTTCAGATGATTGTTGTAATTAATACTTATTACTGGTGAAATCATTTATGAATATAGCACGGTTTCCTTCCATATCACTTGGAGATGTGTAAAATTCTTAAAAGAGTAAGTGAATATATTAAATTCAATGTACAATGAAATTTGAGATAATACTCGACATCGAGATGTCATGATTTCAATTTCACAGGAATGTAAAAAGTTAATGTCATTCGGACTTTGGTTTAAAATAATAATGCTAAAACCAAATACCACCTCTCTCGAGGAAATACATAGAAGTTGTTACTAACATCAAACTTCACACTTCAAATTAATTCATACCTTTCTTTAAATATTTGCAAGAAAATTTTACTAACTTTTGCATACAATCGACACCTTGAACAATAATCAACGTACAGACGTTAAACCGTTGGAAAGTCAATCCAGATCCGTTTCAAAATTCGTACAATCACGATTAACGGCTTTGGATGAATACCCCCTGATTATCTTCCAACGCATAATCACCTTTATTACAAAACTAAATTACCGGATGTATATCACGAATGCGCTTTTCATTCGCTACGAGAGCATGAATATCGATTTCCATGTTATCAATCTGCCGCCTAAATCAACGATCGGGTATACGCCCTTCGCAGCCAAAGAGCTAACATCCGCGCCAGAACCAAAACCGCTTACTCGAATTTTACTAAGAGCAAAGTTCGATATTGAAACATCCATAAAAATCGTTTTTCGCCGTCATCACTCCGATCGGTTACCAGTAATACAAAGGTATCGAAGTTCTTAGCGAAATAGAAGCTCATTTAGTAGCCTGAATGCATGATCAAGAGCTACCAGAAGCAATGATATTAATTACCAACCGTAACTGCCAATGCAAAAACCGATTCGATGAAACCGATCACTCGGAGCAACGATCCTTTCTCAGGCCAAGTGACCCGTGTCTTCTCGCGATCGATGATAAATAATCGATCGACGACGATTTCACGTATCGGTACTGCTCGGACACCGTTACCGGAGCCGGAGACTCGCTCGCACGACGAGATTCTCCTCGGAGGCCAAATCGGCCGAGGATTCAGTACCGGAATAGGTTGATCGGTTGCAACGGTTCTCTACCGCGGAAGAGACTACACTGAAGGCGGTTCCGCGTATCGCGGTATCGCGAGCCCTACTGATCGGACAAGTCGCGAACGATTTCGAGTGGTTTCGAGCGACGCGGCACCCCCACAGAGAGAGCGAGCTGCTCCCAGCTGCTCCTGGTGACACGGCGACTCGACGACTGGCGCCGCATCGTCGAGCTCGTTGGCTCTCTCTTCCTACCTCTCTCCATCGTACTCCTTCTTTCTCTTTCCCTCTCATCGCTCTCTCTCTTTCTCTGTTTCACTCTCGTATCGTCTTTCTTCCCCCTTTGTTCATACCTTCCTTCCTTCCTTCTCTCTCCACTCGCTGTTCTCCTTACTCGGTCCCCGTCTTCTTCGGTTCAACCCCTCTTTCTCCCTCTTTGAACCTCCTCCGTCGACCCTATATTCGCCTACCGGTTCGAGCTTCCCTCCTTCACGGTTCCTCTTTGTCTCTCTCGTTCCGTTTCTCTTCTTCGCAGGTACCATCTTGCCGTTCTCACTCTATCTCACTCTTTCTCTCTCTCCCACCCACCTTCTTCCGGCAACTTCGGCTCTTCCTTCCTCCTTCGGCTCTTTCTTCTCTTCGTTGGGAGTACTCTCGTCCCTGCTCCTCCTCACCTTCCTCTCCTAGTTCATTTGTTTTCGGCCTGGCCTACCGTGGTGCCCAACGGCGACGCTTCGGCGCCGGTCAGACCGTACGGTGACCCGTATTCGTCGGCGTCCACTATCCCCGATCGACGGGGCTCTCCCTGGTGCGTCGCCGAAATTCAACCACCGAGTCGAGGGGCGTTAATTCTCTTCAAGCTCGATATTCTTTTCGTCGTTCATCACGGAATCAGATCGCAGTTGAACGATGACAGAGTATATGTCATTTCGAAGATGTAAATATTAGGAGGACCGGAAAGTAATGTCGTTTCTCCAGATATTTTTCTTAAAAACCAATTGATTTTTATCGATCCGACATTGGAAATTTGCACACTAGATGACAAAAAGTTAGTGATAACAAGGATGATTACATCATTCATTAATAATAAAACCCAGTTACAATTTTATTTATTTGAATTTATTGTAAAAAACGACATTACTTTCCGGTCCCCCTAATATTACGATGTTTCGTGACGGCTTGAGTATTATTAGTCGCTCAGAAGCCAATGCGGTTAACCCATTGACTGCCAACTACGAGATATCTCGTAGCTGCAATATAAGTTTGAATTAATAAGTTAACAATAATGGCCGAGCGTGTATAGAAATTGTGGCACAAAAATGTTCTTCGTATCATTACAAATGTCGAGATTATATTTTTGATTAATGAAATCAATGTTCTAAAAACTTTCTGTCATCTTCTCAAATTTTAACAAGCAAAGGTAATGTTTGCTTAGTTTTCCTGGCAGTGAATGGGTTAAGTCGATTTCTTGATATTCTCTGATTTCTGCAAATTGTAATGGAATAAACTTCATTCTGTTAAAATTTACAGAAATTAGAAAGTATCGAAAAATGGACTTGACCGCGTTGGCCTCTGACCGACTCAATGCTAATATTTGAACAAAGAATATTGTAAATTTGATACGGAATAGTTTTAACCCTTAACCCCTTGCCCTACGATTACTTTTGCGACTGTGCATGCAATAATTCAGAATTGAATTGCTAAAATGAAAATTTATCAGTGATTCCTGATATATCTTACAATTTAAAGCAATATTAATTACAGGAGTAAATTTATTGTACCGTGTTCCACTGATATTTTCAATCTCACAATTTTTGGGAAGTTTCAAAATTTCCTATTCCATCTACCGCATCACGAGTGTCACTCGTTATTACAGGCCAAGGGGTTAAGAGGTATCATCTAAAGAAATCACGTTAACGGTATCATGGGTGTAATTTCACCCCAGTAAATTAATTTTATTTGATAAATTTAATAAAGGCATGTACATGAAATTAAATATATTATAAGAATGACATGTTTCAAGAAAATTATAAAATTTACTTTTCACAGCTATTGCAAATAATATTGTTGTGCCTTTTACAAATGACGTTGGTACATATTGTTCATCTCACACTATATTTTCTATCTTCTTTCCTTATACATGTACATCTTCCATGCTTAGATGTGGGTGGGTGGCATTGACGTTGTGCAAGACTTATCAAAAGTGATCTTTTTTATGACAATGGTATCCCTACTGACGCCATAAATGATTACAGGAAAAATCAGTGTTACCAGTAATTCGGTTTGTTATTAATATTAGAAAAAGAATTTATATGGGGTGGTTTTTCACCCATGATACCTTTCAAGGGTTAAGTGTCTTGAAATATTCAAGTGTTCACGGATCATAGATCGTAGATATTCATTCAAGGGCTCTTAATGGAAGGGGGTCTTTGGACTTGTAAGTTGAAAGACTGCAAATACGAATTATCCGCTTTGTAAAAATTCTCAAAAAATCATTCACTTTTGTTAACATGCGTATTTAAATGTGAAATTCTGACGTTCTTATAGTTTTATGTGAATAGCACTGACCGTAAGAAAATAAAACGAATGAAGCGAAGGGAACATGACATCAAATCAAAATGGAGGCGAAAAGTCGAAAGTGTAGCGGCAATAGTTTAACGATATCGAAGAAAACGTATCACAAATTCAGAAACCACGAATCTAACACTAGAACTACCGGCGTTAAATCTGTTATATTTAAAAATATTAAATAAGTACTTTGAAAAAAGAGGAATTCAAAGGTGGAAAAGATGATCGGTTCGGTAATTTATGTCTTATAAGATGGACGTAGAATATCTATTCTATGACTCTCTTATAATCTTGAAGAATTTTTGGAAAAAATTCTGTACCAGTCATTTTGACTGGTTTGGCAGTTCTAGTGCTAAAAATGATTTTACACACATTGCCTCGTGTAATGTGTGTTCAAGGTCTAAAAAAACTCGTTTGAACACATTACTGTTCATGGTGGCATACTACTTTATTACACCATTCAATTTTTTATGAATAGATAAAAATCAATTCAGTGAGATAACATGCCGAAAGTTATCTACAAAGAAGGTGAAAAGTCAAAAGTAGCAAAAGTCGAAAATACTACCTTTTTTAGAATTCACGTGCAAAGAAATGTCTTCAGGGAAGTCTCCCGTGAAGGTTCACGACACGAGAGATTTGGGGTTGATAAATTAAGCGATGTTGTATCAACATTTCGGATGTGAATAATTTTTTATCATATTCCAGCCACATTGAAATTAATTTAATAATATTTGTTCTCCATGGACATTCATATTTTCGGCGATTTTTACAGTTGAACCTCAATAACTCAGGTCAATAAAGGGAAGAGAAAAATCTTTGAGTCAGGTAAGAATACCAATTGACGATTTTCTTAAAATAATTTTTCATCCTGTTTCTACTAAATTCAAATTAGTTTAGTAATATTTTCTTTCTTTGACCATTCATATTTTCGACAGTAGCTACAGTAGAACCTAAATAACTCTAATCTTCAGGGAACAGAAAAATCTTCGAGTTGAGTAAGAATGCCAATCGATGATCTTTTTTCATTGTTAGCAAAGGCTGGGAAAAAATTGAAGGGAGGAACTCTTTTAAAAGTAGAGCCGCCGTGATTTTAAAGTTACGCAAAGATTAAAGAGGATGGCTGAAAATTCCATATCAAGTAACTGCAGACTCCAAATAAGTAATATCAGTCACGAAACCATCTTGGAATTTTCCTCACAACGCGGTGAAAAAGAAAATCTGAAGCACGGCGCATTGCTTACCACGTTTCAAGAATTTTAAGTGCATTGCCGTACGATTCCCCGATTGTATAAGTGAAAAAGTTGAAAAAAAATCCCTTAGGACTGCAAACATGCACGGAAAATATAATAATGTCGTTTGGAAGTAACACCAACAAAATTGTATACGTTAAAAGAAAAAACTCGAGAAATGAAAATTAACTTCGAAGTAATATTTAATGTAATCGTAAAATTATGCTGAAAGTCGAACATCGCCTTACAGTGTTGTTAGTATAACTTTTTATTATGTTAGCAAAATATAACTTACAATTTATGATGAATACTTTTTTTCAAAAATGTCTAGTTGTGAACGAGATTCATAGGTTAAGTTGTAACGCTTATTTTGAAATGGACAGAGCAGTTAAATGAAAATATAATAGAAGGAAAGTTAATTTTTTATAGAATCTAATTGGAATCAGTAGAAGAGCTTTTATTTTCTTTGTCCGAAAAGCTTCTTTCCTCATGCGATTTTTTGTATGTCGTCCTTTCATAGTTTCAGTGTTAGAATAGCGCATGAATAATTACGTCAACGCGGTTTGCTAAAAATGTCCCTTAACTTGGTAGGTAATAAAGACTACATGTTACTTTCAACATTGCTCAAATTAGAGATCAAAACAAAATCTTGATCATCTTAAAAATTTCAAACATTAAACCATTCACAAAACGGATTACATTTTCTTCATCTGTTAGACGATATACATATTTGTGAATATAATTTTAATGCAATTATATAAAGAAGAAGTGAAGTGGCGAAGTAATTTATAAAACCCAATTAACACTAGAACTATCGAAACCGTGAAAACAACGAGTTTCCAATTCTTTATACTTTTTATAATTTACAGGAAAGTAATACAGCAGATATTCCACGTATATCTTATGCTACATAAAGTACTTGACTGATCATCTTCTTTATCGCTTGATTCCATTTTTTAAAGTACTTATTTAATATATTGTTATATATAACAGATTTCAAATCAGCAATTCTGGTGTTGATGGCGATTTTTTGAGAAGCTGGACATTGGCCGAAGAGATTGGTATAAGTTCGAACCGAGTTGACTAGATAAATTGAGTTGTTTTCTTTGAAAGCGGTGTAAATCTATTTTATATTATATGGAGATATTTAAGGGTTTGTATTTGACAAAATGATAAAAATTTTGAACGATTTTTTAGGAACTTTTTATAGATAAAAAGCTCATAGCAGGTTGCATTCATTGTTATCGTTAACTGACATTTTGTTAAAAATGGACTTATATCACTTTCAAAGAAAATGATTTAATTATTTGATTAATAACATTATGATACCCATACGAGGTAAAGTATTGTTCAGAGTGCAAGAAGGTAGAGTGTTTTAAATAATGATGTTAAAGCAGCAAGGTCTTTAACCCTTTACAATGCTACATACACTTATAACTGTCCATAATGTCTGGTCATTACTAATTTTCTATCATATTTTTTCGATATATTTTTCGATATATGTAATTATTGCTGTGACGAAAGGAAAATACATGAGAATATTACCAAATTAATTTCAATTAATTAATAACAAATTATGCACGATAAAGGTGTTTGAAGCCTTTATAAAGCTTATTGAAATATTAGAAGCGTTCAAAATACCAAGTCTTATAAAAAGTCGAGGCAATCTACCTAAAAACTTTCCTTTTTTTACCAATGTTGTATAATATTATTAATTTTTTGCAGTTATATGCCAAGCTACACTCGCCTTAGTTTTCATTTGTACTTGATTTTCCATCGACTTGACTTCCACTATAATATTCTATAATTATATTGTACTTTCACGTAAACAAGACTTCAGCATCTATACTTATTTCTATCATCCGATTAAAATGAACAACTTATGGTAGAACCTCCCTGAAATGAATTTCGGCGAACTGACGAAAAAGAAGGAAAGTAATTCGAACTGCACAGGATTAATAAATGATACTTCATCCTAATATTTCTTTTATGTACTTTTTATCCTCTATATCTTCGAAGAAAATTATTTCTCTGTCAATAAAAATGCTAATAATATAACACAATCAATTTGACAAAAATAGACAACAATTTGCTTGAGAGGCACACTCACTTCACGTCAAACACTTCACGTCAAACACTTCATCTACCTAAGAGGCGCACATGCATCGGAAAAGGTTCATATTTACAGGTGGAACGAGAGAAGAGACGAATACTCCGTTATCTGTTATCGTCTCCCGAGAAGCAATTCCGAGTGTAGTTGTCGATAGTTTGCGAACACGAATGATTCTCTCTCCGTTGCAGCATTGTTTGTCTCATTGCTCTCGGTTCGACCCAATTTTCATCGTTTCGAGTGACTACCGTTACCAGTGCTACTCTATTTACTTTAATTGCGCTGAACTTTCCAGATAAACTTCTCATCCTATTCGAACGTATTCGCATACCTTTACCGTTCCGCGCGTACTTTGACATGTCTTATTCTACTTAAATCGTGCACCTATGCCAGCTGTGATGTTCAGTTCGACAGTGGTATAGGTCAGGTTTCTGATAATTTTAGATACGTACTTTATGTTTTTACGATGATTTAATATCCGTTAGAATATTCATGTCAGCTATGAAAAAGTTCGATGTATGTTTATTAGTTTCGTCAACATTAGTACTACCACCGTGAAATCTGTTGTATTTCAATATATTACATAAGTGCACTCAACTCTGTTTTTATACGAACTTCTTTTACACGATTTTGATTTAACACGAATTAGAAAAAAAATTTAATTCTCATTTTACACGGCTCATTTTGATTTAACACGATCGATCCAAATTCTACGAATAAAATTTTGCATTACTGTGGCCTAGCCAAAACACAAACACAGCGATTAATTACCGAATTCGTACTTAAATCCACTGAAACATCGGAACCACAGGAGGCTAGTCTTAATTTTGTTGAAGAGATTATAGAAAGAATTTCACCAATGGAGGACGAAGACGATAACCAAGGCATTTCTAATGATAGCAGTAATATTGCAGTCTTACGCAAACGTATGCGTTTACTGTCAGAAAGTGACAACGAATAAAATCTTTTTAAGTGTAACCCACATTATTTTGCCTAATTTTTGTGTTCATGAATTAGTGACATGTTTTTTTTCCTTTTCAAATGATAATTTACTTTGTGCGATACATGTCCAATCTTTATGGAACAACATTTTTAAGATTCTCACATGAAAACTCGTGGTTTATTGTATTATTTTTGCTGATTTCTTATGACTGGAATCAATCTTCTATTTTTCCATAGATGCAGTATATTTTTTACACGTATTCTTGGGGAACGTATCTATCGTGTAAAAACAGAATTAAGTGTACTTTGGAAAAAGAGGAATTTAGAGGTGGAAAAGTTGATCAATTAACCCTCTATACTCCGAATTTCCTGTGGCTTCTGAAGATCAGTTGCAAGATGGTACATTAGAAAATGATAAAAATACTATTAAAAATAATAGATTTAACTTGATTTTGGAACATTGAATTGTAAAGAATTTCATGGTCTTTAAGAAGTAAATTGTAAAATTTGACAAGTTCAAAAATTGATTTTGAAGGTTAAAAGCTTAGATTTGTCTTGTGACACTTCAAAGTTACACGGGTCCATAGAGGGTTAAACAAATTAGGTTTCATAACAGAGAAGTGGAATATGTACTTCATGACCCTCACATAAATTTGGAGAATTTTGGAAATAATTGGGAACCAGTCGTTTGGACTGGCTTGGTAGTTCTAGGGTTAGTAACATATTTCTTAACATAATATAATTTTCCATTATCACTGTTACTAGAACGTTATCACCACGTTATCACCAGAACTACCAGCGTTAGATCTATTATATTTAAATATACTGAATAATTACTTTGGAAAAAGTGGACTTGAGTGGTGAAAAAGACGATCAATGAAGTGATTTAGGTTTAATTAGATGGAAGTGAAGTATTTACTGCATGGCTCTATTATTAATTTGCAGAATTTTTAGAAAAAATTGGCAACCATTTTTTTTGGCCTACTTGGTAGCTTTAGTGTTAAATAATTGCAGTTTTTGGTTCCTTTAACACGATTTAAGTTACTTTCAAAGTCATTGGTTTATAAAAATTCTGGTGTTACCTTAATTTTGTATAGATTGACCACAAAAATCAATAGCCCATTTTACAATATAACTTTTTTGCTATTAATTCTTTCAAATTAAGAATAAAATTGTGGCCATTTGAAGGACTAGTCTACAAAACTAATTAAGAATAACTTCCAAGTGGTATACTTATTGTTTCTAAAAAAATAAAGGTGCATTTTTAATGGATGATTAATAGATGACTTGAGAACTACCCCGTAGTATGTATTTCACCGAAATGATATTCTAGGAAATAGTGACTTCAATATGTTAATGATAGTTGTAAAAGAAATCTGTATAGTCTTTTTCATTTAAAAAATCTCTCCAGCATTTTGGGATATTTTTACTTATCTTTTTATAATAGACATGTAAAAATGTCCCAAAATGCTGAAGGATATTTTTGCAAACTTAAATTTTATAAATGAAATTGACTAATTGTAAGTAGAACCTAATCGATGAATTATTTCACTCGGTAAATATCATGGCAATCGCCGCATTTCAGACGTTTTCTAAATTTTCTAAATTGGCAAGATATCTTATAATATTCTAAACATTTTTTTGCTATCCAGTTTCTTATAAATCTATAACAATCTGCAGTCTAATTATTTTCCTCGATACTCATAATTTATCATTCCTCTACAATTAAATAAATGAACACACGACATAAATTATTCTCTCTATTATTCTGCCAACAGGAAATATCATCGTTCCATCATAATTATCGTTAAACTTCCTACAGCACAGTTTTTCACTTGTCTACAACTACGGCCTATTAGTTCCGGTGTTAACGAGAAAAATTAAAACATTCTGCAACGACTACGGCAGATGGCTCTTTTTACTCGAGATTCGCAAGGGCGTGTAGCTCTTCCGTGTCTGTTTTTTGTTTTCTGTCAGTTCATATGGTGATGAATCCAGCCGCTTATCGACTCTCGATAAGCTTCCAGTCGACGTAATCGTAGACACGGTGTAGTTAGAGATAACAGGTAAAAGCAGAGACGAGGTATAGAAGATGAAGCATGTTTAAAAGGGTTCGTGGTAGTAGTTTATGCGCTTGTTTCAAATATACGAGAGATTTATTTTTATTTTCTTTGGTTTCAATTATTGTGGTGGCGTTATGAACAATTCCTTCTTGATCTGACAGATTCAACTGGCTTCGAACCATAAAGGGTACCATGTGAATATTACATTAAAAAAAATTTTAAATGATTATGCTGATTTGAAGTCGTAGTTGTTATGTCGATAGTCAAAGCGATTTTAGCACTAAACCTCCCGAAAATATATCTATTAAAATTTAGATATATCGATTAAGCACTTTGGAAAAGGAGATTTCAAGATGTGAAAAAAATGATTGATTAAGTAATTTAGGTTTTACAAGATAGAAGTGAAATGTTTATTTCGTGGCTCCTCTATCAATTTAGGTAATTTAAAAAAAATACTGGAAACCGGTCATTTTGACCGGTTGGTAAGTTTAGTGTTAAACTACTGTAGTCACCTTCCGTGACTTTAATACTGTACAATTGTGCTATATTTTTGTTTGACTTTGTAAGATTGGATTTTGAGAAATTCGATGATTTCATTTAAGTATCAATTTTAATTATTAACATTGTCTTATAATAAAAATTGTTATTTGAGAGCTCACTTTATCTATACAATCATCATAATCGGTGAGTCCTTGGTTTTGTGGTAAAATACTGTGTATTTGTGCATTTTACTGGTATCAAGTATCATCTCGAGGTCTGTGATTCCCAACTTTATCGGTCGTCGACGTGTTCATATGCATATGCAAAGAGAAGCTATTTTTTTCCTGATAGAACTTATCTTGCGCATAAAGTAATTTAGAAATAATCTGAGATACCGGAAAATGTATAGAAATATTGTTTACTGCGGTGAATTTTGTGGACCTACAGCTGAAGGACAAAAAGAGGGAGAACAAATTAGTTATTGAAATTAATTCTGTGTTTAACTGTGACTTATTTATACATAATTATTTGCATACTCCCTTTCACAAAATTCTGCAATTTTTAAAGTTATTTATATTCTGTGAAACTGAAAATAAGTATTGTTCTATGCAACGTCCCTCTTTTCACACTTGACATTCTCTAGAGTCCAAATTTCTTGTCGCGATTGAACATTAGTTAGACGGTAGCACAATGGTAAATGTTAGAAATAGAATTTTAACGTCAAGTCTACCAAAGTGGACAGAATGACTTATTCCGAATTTTTTTTCTAAATGCGAATAATTAAATCGATCAAGTTTCTTGCCTGCTCCATTTCTATCTTTTTCAACGTATTATTATACATTTTTAATATGTTGGATTTACCTTGATTTTTAAGTATTTAATTACATGGAAATGTCATGGGCTTCAAGAATTAAATTATAATAGTTCGCGAAGTTAAAAAATATTAGAGAATAGGAAAATAGATGTATCTTGCGTTATCTCAGAGTCGCAAGTTTGCATAGAGGTTAATGAACTGCATAATTTGTTTCTTTACGAAGATAATTCACTATATTTCGTCTTTTGTAATAGAATGGGTATTGCGCCGACCTTCGTAGTTCAGACACTGAATTACCGACAACGGAAAACACAGCGTAAACGTAGCGCACTCTGTGTAGAAAGACGGCAATTACAAGGGATTTAAATGTTCTAAGCTAATGAATCAAATTTTCATCTTAATTAATTTGAATTTTGATAATACCTGTTAGCTTCAATTCAACATTATTGCTGGACAGTAAAATAAACAGTGCTGTATATGGCAGATTCCTGTTTTCTGATAATGGTATAATACTATTTTTTAAAAGAATTAAGTAAACATTTATAAATCTAGTGATGCACGAATAGTAATAACAAAATAGTGATGATCGTTAGCTCTTAATTACGATTCTTACTCTATTTAAGTACAATTGTCACTTTACACCAGCTTATGGTAAAGTAAAGTTTGGCTGTATGGAATTATTCATCATCAATTAATGCAATGTGGCATTCAGAAAATTAGAGCTAAGGTTTGTTAAATAACGTGTGCCGTTTGTACCATCAAAAAGAGGATATTTCTTCTATTTAAGATTGTTCTGGCGGGTAGTTTTACTGTTAGCAACTAAAGAATCGAAAGAATGTTATAGCTAAAGCAAGACACCACACCAAGGTAAATAATATATGGCTTTTTTTATAGGCGTCTATCTTCGCAAAGAGTACGTAACGATATACATACGAGACACATGTGAAAGCGCTTACTCTCGGGGCATTTAATAATAACTTTTATAATAAACTAAGAAAAATGAGGCTACTCTTCGCACGGATTACGAGACGCACGAGTTGGTACAACTAATACCCCCTTCGTGGAAACAAATTTGGCGTTGGGAAAATATCGCAAACGATTGTCTCGGTCCGTTAGAGCAAAAAGACGAGTCTCCCTCCCCTTTTTCCCTCTCATCAGTCTTGCTCGGCCAGTCTTTCAGAGATGTTCATGATATTATTCTGATAAAGTAAGGAGTTATAATTTATCTGTGCTTCGTCGTTAATTCTCAATACGGTTTTATTATTAAATCGAATTAATAAATATTACGATAATATGGTCATCAAATAATTAATGGAATAATAGTCGAATTTCTCACTAATGTTGGCTAATTGCGTACATAAAATTGAAATAAATCGGACAGAATTCAAAGTTCGTATAGGAGTCGAGAAATCACAATTTTTTTGTTACGGTAAAGTGACTTACACATCTTTCAAATTAAATATATTTGTTATACTGTTCATTAGCAAAACTTTTCCCTAACAAAATCTAACTTGCTTTCACCATATTGATTGCAGATTCTTTTAAAACGAAGAGATACTGTTAAACTGTTATTGATATTATCATTGACTTGATTTTTTGAAAAAGTAACTTATGGCACTTTAAAAATAAATGGATCGCTTAGTACCGTAAAGCTGAAGGCCAGGAATAAAAATTACCAAATAAGATAAAAAGAGCGCATTACATCCGAACAATGGTTCACCTTGCACCCCTCGAGTTTTCCCCTCGGGTGGCTGAACTTGTACACAAAAGAGATAAAATAACATGGAGAACAAAAAAAGTAAGAAGAAGCTCCGGCGGAAAGGTCCACAAAGTTGGATCATTACGTAGATAACAAGTTCATAGACCAGAGGCACAAGTAAAAACTTTCCAATTTTACCTAATACTTGTTACTTGGCACTAAAGTGTTGAAACATAATTGGATAAGTAACTGTTCATTTCTCCAAGTTTTTGGGTGATGGCACAAGAAGACCGCTTCGAATTGTTTAGCGTACACGGCACTCCTTACGAAATGAACTGAACTTTTGAGAGACAGAAACGATATTAACACTAGATTTACGGAAGCCGTCAAATCGACGGGTTCCTAGTTGTCTTATAACCATTTCTCAAATTTACAGAGGCGCCTTACAGTAGATATTTCACGTGTATTTTATAATACAATAATGACTTAACGAATTACCATCTTTGCGGCTTGATCCCTCGTTTTTCAATTTCACGCCCGTAGATCTAGTGTTAAAAGAATTGGGCCTATTGCGTATCAGAGGAAATTTTGTATGTTTAGACCAGTACAGTCTGTTTCTCCTCGTCGCCGGCGATCGTCGATCGAGTTAACGAAACCTATTGGTCTATGTATTTAATTTATTGCAATTATTGCTCGAAGGACCGCCTTCCATAAGGGAGGAAATATTTAGAGATGTAATGACTCTATTGATTACTATTCATTTAATGTTTATGGCAATTTACAAATGATTGAATTACAAACTTATGTACAACTGTGTATTGTGAGGGTGTGGCACTTGGGCAGCAAGCTATGGCTACCACCAAGCAGTGCCACACCACACACTGGTTCAAGAATGGCCCGAATGGCACAAGAATGGCCCGAATGGCTCAAAAATGGCAATGTTATGTTAAAGTGTAGGAAAGTATTAAGACGGGCTAATAATGGCCCGAATGGCACAAGAATGGCCCGAATGGCTCAAAAATGGCTCGAATGGCTAAAAAATGGCAATGTTATGTTAAAGTGTAGGAAAGTATTAAGACGGGCTAGTAATGGCCCGAATGGCACAGGAATGGCCCGAATGGCTAAAAAATGGCAATGTTATGTTAAAGTGTAGGAAAGTATTAAGACGGGCTAAGAATGGCCCGAATGGCTCAAGAATGGCCCGAATGGCTCAAGAATGGCCCGAATGGCTCAAAAATGGCTCGAATGGCTCAAAAATGGCAATGTTATGTTAAAGTGTAGGAAAGTACATTATTAAGACGGGCTAAGAATGGCCCGAATGGCTCAAGAAAAGAATTAGTGAAGTTTGGTTACAAAGAATTGTGCAAAACAAAATATTCATTAAATTAAAAAAAAAGCATTGGTAAGTGCTTTACTAACACTTAGCGTACGTTCTGCATAAAACGTATTATTACCCGACCCGCCGATCGGCGCCAGTCTGTGGAAAAGGTATTAATACCCTTCCCGCCGATAGTGTGTTAATATTTCGGAAATAGTGGCCTTTGGTGCATATAATAGAATCCGCCATACTGAGGGTGTAAGCCCCAACACAGTCTTTAACAAATTGCGTATCACATTTCACAAATATCGCATCCACGCTCTTGTGGTACAGACTGTACGTATCCCTAAACAATGTCACACGATAATTTGCCACTGTCCACCCTGGTATCACTCTCGTGCCCCGTATTTGCAAAAGTCTCCGATTGCGTGTCGTCAAAATCGATATAAGTATGTGCTGGAGTATTCGTGTGCATTCGAATGCGGGCCATTGCGATGACGCAATTCACGATATACTCGCGGGACAAAGTCATCGGAAACGGCTGAGTTCTTTCACGAATGTAATGCCAGGTAGAATTCGCTCTTTGTTATCACGGTGCCCTCCCTGCGTTTCCATCAGCCTTCCCTCCTTTCCTCTTTCAATTTACCGGCTTCCCTCTTTCACCTTTCTCTCTCGTGCCGCGTCCTCAACCTCGTCCGCCCTCTGACGGTCCTATCTCTCGCGCTATCCCGGAACCCTCGAACTCGGACGTCCTCTCGGTCGGCACGGCCTACCCTTCGTCCTCCCCTCGTCGTCCCTCGGTGTATCGTGCCCCGTTCTCCGCGGCTACTCTCTTTCTCCGTGTATATATCCGTGCTCGAGATGCCGAGCAGACTTCCACTCGGTCGAGCGTGATCGAGATCGATCCGGCCGGTACAAAAGAGGCCGCGAACGACCGAGGCTTCGAGCATCCACCAAGCAGCTCAACCAGGCAAAAGGGTTAATTATAAAGAACCGAGAACACCGAAATCCGATACGAAGTCAATTCCACGCTGATATATGAGCCGCTTTTCATCGCTGCTTTTACGAGAATTCGAATAAACTTCCATGGTTTTCGCGGGAAATTTTAAGATCGTGAAATGTCACGGTTGATTTGAATAATCGCGTGGTTATGGTAACGCTGTTGCAGCGGTTGCGAATTGATCGTATTAATGAAGTAGATCACAGGTATGTAAGAGGATGATGGAAGGAGGAAGGGTGGAGGATATCTTGTGTCGTTTGGGTATATCTTTGCTCAGCCTGCTTGGCACATGGCCTGCCGCGTGCAGACTCGCAATACGCTAACAATATCCTCGTAATGTCGAGCCTTGTTTTGTGGTGAGGAAATTGTCCTTATTACTGTTTGAAGCCTATATATGCTGCGGGGGAGTCATTAATTTAAAGGGTGGATAGCTTGTGCTGTAAGACTTATTGCCTGGTAAATCAAAGATTCCGGGTTTGAATCCAATTTGATTTGAAGTCTACAGTTCGCAAGGGTGAAATAATGTTTTGCAGTCAACTCTCATGCAACACTTAATTCGTACCTGTTGCATTGAAACTGTGTTAAGCGAAACTTTGAAAAATTTGTTCAATGTCGTGGTTGTCCAAGCTTAAGTATCGTTATATGGTAATAATTTTTGAACAGTGTCCGCTGTGTTATAAAAAAGTGATTGCAAATTTTCCATCGTATCATATTGTAATCGTGGTATCAGAGTACCGTGTTATTTTAACCGATTTGACTTTATTTCTTGTAACGGGACATTGTGATTTAGGGTTACAAAATACAGGGCAACACGTTATCTATTGTGGATCTTCATTATCTCAACTATCTTGACATTTATGATTGAGAAAGTGTCAGATTTTTAGGATTCTGATAATGTTATAATTGAAATCACCTCTCACGGAGACTTTCATCATTTTTACTACATACCTGAGGATTGCTATGTTCGTAGGATTATCAGAATCTTAATAGAATTCATTTAAAAGGCTTGAAAAAGTGTTGTAAAGAATTTCATAGAGATCAACTAATAAGAGTAAGTGCTAACCTGTCTTAATTTTGACATTCGGTGCAACACCAAATCTTTATTTCATTATTTCTCGACTGGTGAAAACTGGCACTCACGTTAATTTATCAGAATATTGAGTTAGCAAAGTTCTGTCTTTGCTCTCTGTAAAGTAGCACTCATTACGCTGCTAGAAAAGTGAGCGGCGAATTTACTTTTACCAGAGTGGTAGTAAACGTGTTCGAGCCAGTGAAGTGTTCGCTAATAAGCCCTATAGATGCGAATCTCTTTTTAATCCATTTACATATGTACTTGCGGTTGGCAGGGTGTTCAGATGTGACAGGATGGCTACACTCGTCGTTTTTTAACACGTTGAATGCCACCGATATTTCGCTACTTACATCGTGTCTACTAAAGTGAACCTTTTTCTATTAAAATCACATCTTTGCAAAGCAGAAACTTTTAAAACACAAAGAGATATATAGACAGCAGGGCTATAAAAAACGAAGCCTGATATAACAGGTTTTTATTTTAACTCAGTTTTCCACTAAAAATCATCTTCCAAATTTTATCACGAGGTAAAACCGTTTATGAAAACATTCGTTTGAGCTGAGTCTCGCATTAACACGTTGAATGCCACCGGTATTTCGCTACTTCCTTCGTTTCTACTAAAGTGAACCTTTTTCTATTAAAGTCACATCTTTGCAAAGCAGAAACTTTTAAAACACAAAGAGATATATAGACAGCAGGGCTATAAAAAACGAAGCCTGATATAACAGGTTTTTATTTTAACTCAGTTTTCCACTAAAAATCATCTTCCAAATTTTATCACGAGGTAAAACCGTTTATGAAAACATTCGTTTGAGCTGAGTCTCGCATTAACACGTTGAATGCCACCGGTATTTCGCTAGTTTCTTCGTTTCTACTAAAGTGAACCTTTTTCTATTAAAATCACATCTTTGCAAAGCAGAAACTTTTAAAACACAAAGAGATATATAGACAGCAGTGCTATAAAAAACGAAGCCTGATATAACAGGTTTTTATTTTAACTCAGTTTTCCACTAAAAATCATCTTCCAAATTTTATCACGAGGTAAAACCGTTTATGAAAACATTCGTTTGAGCTGAGTCTCGCATTAACACGTTGAATGCCACCGGTATTTCGCTACTTCCTTCGTTTCTACTAAAGTGAACCTTTTTCTATTAAAGTCACATCTTTGCAAAGCAGAAACTTTTAAAACACAAAGAGATATATAGACAGCAGGGCTATAAAAAACGAAGCCTGATATAACAGGTTTTTATTTTAACTCAGTTTTCCACTAAAAATCATCTTCCAAATTTTATCACGAGGTAAAACCGTTTATGAAAACATTCGTTTGAGCTGAGTCTCGCATTAACACGTTGAATGCCACCGGTATTTCGCTAGTTTCTTCGTTTCTACTAAAGTGAACCTTTTTCTATTAAAATCACATCTTTGCAAAGCAGAAACTTTTAAAACACAAAGAGATATATAGACAGCAGTGCTATAAAAAACGAAGCCTGATATAACAGGTTTTTATTTTAACTCAGTTTTCCACTAAAAATCATCTTCCAAATTTTATCACGAGGTAAAGCCGTTTATGAAAACATTCGTTTGAGCCGAGTCTCGCATTAACACGTTGATATGCCACCGGCATTTCGCTAGTTTCTTCATTTCTGCTGAAGAGAAACTTCTATTAAAATCACACCTTTTCAAAGCGGAAGCTTTAAAAGCATAAAGAGATATATAGACAGCAGGACTTTACCTTTTTGATACCATCGCATAAATCTTGACTAAATTAACAAATTTGTAAATATTAAGATTTAAAAGTCATATGAAATTTCATTGAAGGTGATTTCATTTCGCCTAGGATCGACTGTTTTAGTCGACTATTTTCCGAATCTAACTGCTATGATTATTTCACTTGGGACCTACTATTTTAATTGGGTTCGCAGCCACCGAGGCTACAATACGTTAAATAATAATTAAGACGTTGAATGCCACCGATATTTCGTTAGTTTCCTCATTTCGACTGAAGCGAAATTTTTTCTATTAAAATCATATCTTTGCAATGCAGAAACTTTAAGTTTTTGCAGTCCTATGTCGAGCTCTACTCGACATAGCTTTTAACTTCACTTCATTTTCTAATTATTTAATATCGACTTTCCAATTTCTTAATGATTTTCTAATATCACCTAAATATCCGCCACTACGTACAGTTATTGATATCATTAAAAAATAATGAATAATCAACGATAGAAAATGTTGTGAAATTAATTTCATTTAGCTCACTACAGAATTGACGAAATAATTCGGACCGCAAAGGGTTAAAGACGTAAAGAAATGTATGAACAGCAGGGCTTTACCTGTTTGATACCATCGCGTAGATCTTGACTAAATTAACAAGTTCGTAAATATTAGAATTTAAAAGTCATATGAAATTTCATTGAATTCAATAGCGCCGGTGACCCCCATGGCATTCAACGTGTTTAATGTGCTCTAACGTAAAGTGTTTCAGACTTCCGAGGCTTTCTTAGCTAATTCCCATTGCCAAGCACGCATGTACCCCTGCGTAACTTTATACAAGCAAATAGTTATCCATGACAAGATGTTATACATATACATCGAAAGAAATACCAGCAAAAAAATTGTTGACATTAAATAGTTGAACTTATTTCATTTTATTTCATTAAATGTTAAATTTGAAATAGAAATGGGAGCACGAACGATATCGTATAATTTGGCTGTAAGAAAATTGGATAACAATGTCTCTGGCTTTGAACAGTTATTATAAGAAATTTTTGCATATTTTTCTGACAAATTTTCTACGTGAGAAAATACGTTTGCGAAATTCACTGACGTTGAATAAGACTTTATTAGCACTAGATCTGTCAAGATTCTCAGACTGACTTGTTCTGAATTTTTTGTAAATGTTTCTGAAATTTCGGACGCTGCTTCTTTTCCAATCTTCTACGTCTACCTTGTAAGTAAGGGATTAAATCGTTGAGGTTTTCTGCCCCCTTCATTTCTTTTCTTCTAACGTATTTATTTGACACTTCTAGACGGATCGGATAAATCGTCGGTAGATCTAGTGTTAATTTCAAGTAATCATTTTAGTTGTACGTTATATAATCAATCAATATCTCGATACAGTTGCGACGTAAAATAAACACTTAGTCGCATATCAGTCGGAGAGTCTCCGAAGTTTCAAATATTTCAACGAAAGAAGGTAACTTTGAAGAGAATTAGATCCCGCTCAACCGCGAAGCTTGTCACTTCTTCTCTCTTTCGTTAACCCTTTGCGGTCGGAGACTTTTTTCAATATTGAGAAATAATCATTTGTTTGGCGTTAAAGAACTACCTTTTTATCAGAAAGTCAGAGTGTTGATGTATAGAAGTTGAAAGAAAGAAAGAACTATCATCAGATTTTTTCTCAGGCCGCATATATGCGTCCGTCGTCCTCGAAGGGTTAACGTTTCTTTGCAAACACTTCGGTAAATAAAAAGACGGCCAAGTAAATTACACCCGTGGGAAACGAGATAGGAGAGTTCCAAAGGAAGTATTCCGTGCAAAATCGACGAGAAAGCGATTAGGGTTCTCTCGGAGTTAAAAGCTTCCGACAACATTGCCGAGGTAGAATTTTCGATGTAACGATCCTCCACACTGCAAGTAGATTTAACTCGAAGAAACACTTCTCCGTTGCTATTTGTATTTAACCCTGTCATTGCAAGGCATTTCAGCTGAAAGGGTCTGCAACAGGCGCCATGGTGTAACAATGAGGCACGACACCAATAATGAGGGCCTCTGCTGTTTACGACATCCACGCAACAAGTCTTCCTGCGAAGAAGAGATTAGAGGAACTGAGGATAGCTGTACGGTAAGAAATAGTTCGCCCGAGCTTACAGCAGATCGGTAAGAAAATGGGATTTATTGACTGTTTCCAAGCTGTTTCTTTCATCTTGATCATACCGAGATCTTGAGTATTTTTGCAGATGCAAAAAAATGTATCAGGACAAAGATACTTGGTTTAGAATGATGAGTCTTACGATTTAGAAATCATTGATTGAAGATAATTTTCTTCGAATTTCTAAGATCATTGCCTTCTTTTGAAATAATGATGATACTCCTTTGTTATTTAATCACTGTAATGGGGAAGATTTTAATTTCAGATATGTATAACACATTGAACTTTAGATAATCCGGTCTGGAAAAATAATACTGTATTTGTTGCATCGGCTTCGATTCAATTTAGGACTCGGTTTACATCATGCAAGGATAAGAATAGTTGTTGCGTGAATGCCTGCTGAGTAAAAGAATCATGATAAAATTGATTTAAAAATATCACGGGGACCTCAGAGAGCTTTTCCGAAACGCTGCCTGTAAACGTCTAAAAAAAGTCTATCAAAAGTATTCGAAAATGACATAGTTTGCCTTTGACACATGATATAGTACCGTTAAACAATATTGTTGTAGGAACGGAATTCCTAGCAATAACCAAATATTAGGTTGGTAGAAAATTAATGTCGGTTTTCAAACTTTATCTTTAAATACACATGTTGAGAATGGGAATAACTTTATTTAATTGAAATAAGTTCCATTACAATTTACACATTTTTCCCAACGAGAAACAAGTTTTTTATTAAATTTTTTTCTAAAATGATATAAGAAGATAAACAGATTAAAATGAACGGCTATCTTAAAATTAAGCGCCAAAGTTTGAAAACTCGAAAACCGACATTAATTTCTTACCAACCTAATAGTATTAACTTTTAGAATTAGTGAGTGTGGATGGTTTTTATATAAGCGAGAGTGGATGTTTAGAGTGCGTAATTTGGAAGGCGACGGATGTCAGGTACAGTGAGGGACCAGAAACAAGGCACTTCAGACGGAAGGGGAGATTGCTCTCGCACCGCCTATCCCAGCCATGTCGGTCCTGGAAACCTGAGATCGACGAATGACAACCGAAAATAAAACACTTCTTTCGTCGTTCACATGACGACGCAACGAATGTGCGGGTCTCTCTTGCCAATAGCGCAAATTACCCCTCAAGTGCCTTGTTTCTGGTTCATCACTATAGCATGAATGTTTAGTCTATGGATAAGGAGAAAATGAGTGAGTGCAACAGAGAGTGCATGCTGAGAGACACAGCGTGAGGGGAGAGAGCTTTAGCGAGAAATTCAGAGTTAGAGTAATTTTAGTGTTATTAAGAGTTTTGTATTTTTATAGTTATATGTAGTTAATAAAGTTAATCACGTATTCTTAAATTACACGCGTTCAGTTAAGTTTCTAGGCTACGATATTATTAATTAATGTTAGGGGAATCTGTTTGGTTTCTTCAAGGACGAGTACCGATATTCTTTGGTGGCTCGTCTGAGATTAAATTAGATTAGGACCCTATATTATTAACACCGGATCTGCCAAAACAGTCAAATAGATTAGTTTCTAAATGCGATTATTATAATGCGTTCAGGGTATGCTCATTATACTAAATGTCTTTTACTAAATTGCACGGTAGTATATTATATGACAGCATATATTTGTTATTTTATAATATATATTAATTGCCTCTTCTTTCGATTTTCCTATGAATTTACTGCCGAAAATTTACCTGGCCGATGTGAATCAAGTTGCAGGGATAGATTTTCAATTCGCAACCGACTAATTTGCAAATACGAGAACAATTTGATCCGCAGAACGTGATGTATTATGAAAAAAAAAGATTCCGTGAATACAAGCGACTCGATTCTTTATTCACAATGCAATCTAAAGAAAGAATTTCTAAATGCGGTGCTACGAGCAATAGATAATGGGAGAGGATATTGTTCATCGGGTTCTGTGTTGCTAATTTGGACACTCGAAAATGCGAGATGACTTTGAATAAAAAAATATAAAGAGATTGAAGATAGATCACTGTAATATCACATATCACTTTGTCCAATTACATTATGTTTTGGCAAGAAGATAAATGTATGTAAAAAAATGTATGGACGTATATTCACGGTTTTCGCACTTAATATTTTGCATTTTCCATTCTTAACGGAGTAAAGCAGTTAATAATAATCGTGGAATATATAAGTGAAAGAATTTATGCATTTGCATGTACATTGTAACAAGAGTAGTTCATTAAGTATAATTCCGGGTCTTACTTTCTTGTTTATTACATATTGTTGAGGCGAAAAAATGGTAATCATCAGCACGGGAAAATACAAACAAATGAAAACGGTAAGAGAAATAACTGTCATTTATTTTAGAACACTAAGCATTAATGGAGAATTATTGTTGTTAAGAGAGAAAATAATGCGAATTTAAAAAATGGACCATTAACAAAATTTCTGTCTATTAGATACCTAATGTTGGCACCCTTTTTTAATTATATATATTATTGTAACACTTGATGTATGTAACCATACGTGTTTTATCCTCAGAACTGGATTATATACGGCATCAATTTCCATTTAAGGATTGTTTATTAGATATAAAGAGCCTATCAGAAATGCGTGGGTAGACTTTAAGTACATGTTTTATTCACTGGAAGAATCAAAGTATGACATGTTAACATGGAAAAACATTTTGATTGCAACAGAATTTAGCAAAAGAACTTCTTTAAAGGAATACGAGAAACGATTTTGTACCAGGGAAAAACAAATTGCACACCTTTCAATATACGATCATTATCTGCAGCATTCTCAGAACGTTGTACACTTCTACATTTAATAGTTGAATCGTGATAAAAATGCTCGAAGCCGATGGCTCTTGCAAAAGCTTCTGTTTTGTAGTTATGTTTTCTCGTTCACGTAGTCTCGTTTTACCCTCACGACAATAAATGAACAATTGTACCATGAAAATACGGAACGCTTTGTACAGTGATAAAACGCTCGATTTCATTTAGAATTTCTGCAAAATTGCGAAATTCTACAGTACGATGTTCACGAGCTTACATTCGAGCCGGACACGGACATTTTGAGCATATAGTGCAAAGGTAAACATTTGCGCGCTAGTGGAATAGAAAAATTGATGCAAACAAAGGAACAAAGAGAAGTAGAATTCCATAATAATATTGTGAAGCTTGTAGAAATTACAGAGTGCGATCAGCCGCTTCTAAAATAAAGTTTCAGGTACTGAGGAATGGAAAGACAAACGAATGCAACAGATAAAAAACAAAGTACACTTAATTCTGTTTTTACACGATAGATACGTTCCCGAAGAATACGTGTAAAAAAAAATTCGTGTAAAAAAATATACTACATCTATGGAAAAATAGAAGACTGGTTCCAGTCATAAGAAATCAGCAAGTAAATAATCAGAAAGTAAATTATCATTTGAAAAGGAAGAAAACGTGACACTAATTCATCAACACAAAAATTAGGCAAAATAATATGGGTTACACGTAAAAAGATTTTATTCGTTGTCACTTTCTGACAATAAACGCATACGTTTACGTAAGACTGCAATATTACTGCTATCACTAGAAATGCCTTTGTTATCGTCTTCGTGTTTCATTGGTGAAATTCTTTCTGGAATTTCTTGAACAAAATTAAGACTAGCCTCCTGTGGTCCCGATGTTTCAGTGGATTTAAGAACGAATTCACTAATTAATCGCTGTGTTTGGGTTTTGGCTGGGCCACAGTGAAGCAAAATTTTATCCTTAGAATTTGGGTCTATCGTGTTAAATCAAACTGAGCCGTGTAAAAAGGTAATTACATTTCTTTTCTAATTCGTGTTAAATCAAAATCGCGAAAAGAAGTTCGTGTAAAAACAGAATTGAGTGTATCATTCAATCGATAATAAATCCTAACGTACAGCCATCACATATGTATCTATATACAATAATGATTTCCCATTTAAAATACAAATTTAAACAAATATTTCCATATTCTAAATCTATCCCCAAATAATATATAGGTATTCATGCACTGCAATCCACCATGTATGTACATAATTCTCAACAAATTGTGAAGAAACACGAAATTGCTTTGTCGGCTTATTACCTAGTTACTTTCTTTCTAATCAATTCTCCGTGGAGTTTTCTATGGGATGTCCCTGAATCCCGATCTATCGGCTTTCAGCGTCGGATTAAAAATTCCTTGGAAAGAGGAAAATCTCGAAATCACCGTTGCACTCACCGTGCCGTCCATGGTAGAACTTTGGCGCCCTCCAAGCTGATGCTCCTGAGCTCGTACTTGGAGCGGTGCCGCAGTGGAGAACCTGGAGACACGGTACCACTGTGGAGAACGCTCCGGAGGCTTTTGGAGCTGGTACCAGCTAACGCGTGTCTCCTTCCGGAAGCCCCTTCCCTCGTCGACTGATTCGTAGCTCTCCTCAGCGAGCTCATCTTCGTAGGATTGCTCAGCTTCCTCGTTTCACCACAAATTCAGAAACGAGTTCCACGGTAAATTGGTACGATCTCACATGAAACGGTCTCTCGAGCATCGAGTCTTTTCACCGTATCCATTTCTTTCCTCGACGATACCAATAAGTTATGCTGGAGAAGTTCCTTCCCAATTGTCGGAACAAAGAAACTTCTCGTGAAAATTGTACGCGTCGAATATCGGACCACGATTATTCGATAACTTTGTCTTTTGTTCTTCCTTCTCAGGAAAAGTCTCTCCTCTCGATCATTAATCGAACTCCTCGAGCGTCTCCGGGAGTTCTTCTTGGATGATTCTCTCGGAGGGTCGCTTCGCGATCACGAAGGTCGACTCGACTCGTTGCCGAAGCATCCTCCTGAAGACTCCTCGACTTCGATCGTTGAGATCGAGGAGATCGGGAGGAACGCGGAGAGGTTTCGATCGTTGTCGCGCGACTCGCAGACTGAACACAGGTGTGCCGGCTTATCCGGCGCGACCATAAATGACTGCGCCACCACCTTTCGACCCCACCATCCGACGTCGTTCGCCACCATAACTGCTACAACTGCTCACGAACGCCGTACCTTCCGAGCCCCGCTGCTCTCCTCTACTCACCCTCTCTTTCCCTCGCCTTTTCTCCGTCTCCCTGCATCCCTCAACGGGCGGGGATACTTTTTTTTTGCGGACGACACCCTTTCTTCTTTGCCGCCAATGATCGGTTGCTCGTTGGAGCGATCCAACGTGATGTTTTATTCGATAATGGTTTTTTTTCCCCCGATAATGGATAGAGGAGCGCGCTCGAGAAATTGGCAAGTCCTTTAAATATAACGGTACGATTAAACAACGTTTAATCGGCAATTATTAGCTGTCCAACTTGCACGATGATAGGAAATGGCGTGGGTGGAAAGTTTCCGTGAAACGTAATTACAGAATTCGCCATAGATCGTGAGACCAGCGTGAAGTCTAATTTGTCTCCGTTTTTTTTTCTCTTCGAATTCGATGGGATTTGCAAGTAGGGCTGGTAATTTCCAGCGTCAACTTCAGAATCGTATCGATCATCGGACTTCAACGGGACCGATGCTCCGCCACGCTTCAGAAATTACAACCAACAATGAAACTTTAATTAAAACCAGTCGACACTCTTTCATCTTGCGCGCTCTATTTCGAGTTAAAGCGATGCGATCTTGTCGATTCTATGACGAATCTCGAATATAGGATGGTGAAACGAAACGAAGCCGGTTTAATTCCGACGATTTCATTCGCGTTACGTCCTCTCATTTGACTCATGTAATCTTCCTGGATCCATCGGTAAAAACCGTGATTAGCGATTTCCGATATCTCCAACGAGCTGTTTAACATACTCTCCAATTATTTTCCTCGAGCGATCTCAGGATCTTGATACTTATTCGGCTCCAAGACGACGATCCATTTCGAATGGAATTCCATCGGAATTGTTCTCCGGAATTTACGAAGTGGAGGATACCCTTCGGGAGATCCAAGCTGAGCGATTTCATGCGACCGTCCGTAGAAGACTGCTCGATTCACGGCCAAGAGATTTCCGCAAAGGGTAAAAGCGCCGTGCAGAAAAACGCATGCGTCGCTCCGACCAGCCGTTCGTCTTCGCGAAAACTTGTTTTTCCGAAAACGAGGACGCGCTCCTTCGACCGCTGTAGGAATGGGATCAAGATCATCGTGTTCTTGCAAACTTTCCTGGGCTCGATATTCGCGGGGGTAAATTACCTAGCCGCGAATTTACCTTTAACCCTTTGCGGTCCGAATTATTTTGTCAATTTTGTGGTGAGCTAAATGAAATTAATTTCACAATATTTTCCATCGTTGGTTATTCAGTTTTTTTTGAAAGACAGCAATTATTTACTGTAGGTACTGACGGATATTTAGGTAATTTTACAACATCATTGTGAAATTGGAAAATCGATATTAAATCGCTAGAAAATTAACTGAAGTGAGAGTCTATGTTGAGTATGGCTCGACATAGGATTGCAAAGGGTTAACCCCTTGTTGTGCAATATCGAGTGCCACTCAAAAGCGGGAAATGAAATAGAAATTTTCAACTTTCTCATGAACTGTCGGATTGGAGATATTAGAGAGACACGGTACAATAAAATTATTTCCATGGTGTTAATATTGTTACGCATGAAGAATGCAGTAAAATTAATTAATGTTACTAACAAGGGAACTACCCGAGGTGTCCGCCTCCGATTTTAATGAAACTTCGTAAATTTATTAAGCACGTGAAAATAATCGATGCGTATTTTTTTATATCGGCTAAGTCGCACGTTTAGGGGGTGAAACCACCCTCCAAAGTTTCGACATTTTTTCTTCTTTCGTTTATAAATTCAAAACGGTTAATGATAGAGATTTACGATAAATGTACGAAACATTCGCTTTATTGTGTATTAAAGCCCTACGGAATATAAATATTATTTGACGATTTTTTCTTAATTTTTTATTAACAAATGACAAGTTTTTCGTTATATCTTTAAAGTTTGCGATCCGATTTGAACCAAACTTTTTTTAAATGATAGAGCAATAAAAAATAAATGTTATGGGTTTTTGTGTTTTTCCGTAATTTACTCTGGAGTCGTAAGCTTAACCCTTTTCTTTTGGCGGTTTTGACATTTTACGTTACTATGTCTGATAAACGAGTGACAATAGAAAAAAATGTATTATGCAACAAATGCTTCCCTCGTCCTGTAGAATATTATTGTTTTTGTAAAAAATCAAAATTAAAATTTTTGTTGTTTTATTATACAACATGTAGGCCATGCAGATCCGCCACGACGCAGTAATTGTAAACTATGGGAGATACCAAAAAATGTCGTAAGGAACTTGTCATTTTTTAATAAAAAATTAAGAAAAAATGGTCAAATAAAATTTTTAATTCCATAGGGGTTTAGTACACAAAAAAGTGAATATTTCGTACATGTATCGTAAATCTCTATCATTAACCGTTTCGAAGTTATAAGCGAAAGAAGGAAAAGTGTCGAAACTTTGAAGGATGGTTTCACCCCCTAAATGTGCGACTTAGCCGATATAAAAAATACGTATCAATTATTTTCACGTGCTTAACAAATTAACGAAGTTTCATTAAAATCGGAGGCGGACACCTCGGGTAGTTCCCTTGTAAGATACGGAACATATCAATTGCTATGAATTTTAGAACAAAATATTTCTATGGTCGGACGTGCTTTGTATCTTGACAATAAGTGATTGATATTTTGTGAAAGAGATCAATAAGATTTATTAATAATGTTAAAGAGGGCCTTGCGTACGCGTACGTAACATAATAATAATATGTTAACTCTTTATGGTCCCTTGTGTCTTTGAGGCAACATAAGGCACATTTGTGTTTCCATTTGTCAAACTTCTTTTTTACTTTTGAAAACTATTAAAATATAAGTTTTGAAAGTCGCAAACTTTAATTCCAATTAAATATGTAGGAATCTCGTGAAGGTACTTTTTAAAATTCTATTGCAAACATTTATCAATATCCCATCGTGTACCGGGTCTTCACACGCAAAACAAAATACCGGCTGTAGAGCGTTGAAGCATACGATATGTCAGATAACACTGATACATTTTTATTTCAGTGACTTAATTCTAAGTTATTCCGCACGCAGTCGCAAGAAATCTCAGAGCAAAGACTTAATGCACTTTCGTGGAGAGATAGAGAACTTGAGGTTGAAGGGGAACCTCGTATCATTAGAAATGTAATAAATACACTCAATTCTGTTTTTACACGAACTTCTTTTACACGATTTTGATTTAACACGAATTAGAAAAAAAAATTTAATTCTCTTTTTACACGGCTTATTTTGATTTAACGCGATCGACCCAAATTCTAAGGACGACATTTTGCTTTACTGCGGTCTAGCCAAAACACAAACATAGCAATTAATTACTGAATTCGTTCTTAACATTAGAACTACCGGCGTTAATTCTATCATATTTCAAAATATTAAATAAGTATTTTGAAAAAAGGGGAATTAAGAGGTGAAAAGTATGAACGATTCGGTAATTTATGTTTAATAAGATGGGCATAGAATATCTATTCTATGACACTCCTATAAAGTTGGAGAATTTTTGGAAAAAATCATGTACCAGTCATTTTGACTGGTTTGGTAGTTCTAGTGTTAAATCCACTGAAACATCGGGACCACAGGAGGCTAGTCTTAATTTTGTTCAAGAGATTACAGAAAGAATTTCCCCAATGGAGCACGAAGACGATAACCAAGACGTTTCTAGTGATAGCAGTAATATTGCAGTCTTACGCAAACGTATGCGTTTACTGTCAGAAAGTGACAAAGAATAAAATCTTTTTACGAGGAACCCATCTTATTTTGCCTAATTTTTGTGTGCATGAATTAGTGAAATGTTTTTTTCCTTTTCAAATGATAATTTACTTTCTATGATGCACGTGCAATCTTTCTGAAATAATATTTTTAAGATCCTCACATGAAAACTCGTGGTTTATTGTATTATTTGTGCTGATTTCCTATGACTGGAATCAGTCTTCTATTTTTCCACAGATGCAGTATGCTTTTTTACACGAATTTTTTCTACACTTGTTCTTCGGAAACGTATCTATCGTGTAAAAACAGAATTAAGTGTAATTACCATAAAAGAAGAGGAATCAAGCGGCAAGGAACATGATCAATTAAGTAATTTATATATTATAAATTACACGTAGAATATCTGCTGTAGCGCTTCTCTATTTTGAGATATTCTTATAAAAAAGCTGGAACCCAGTCAATTCGGCCGCTCTCGTATTTCTGGTGTTAACGAAGAAAATATGTCAATATATTTGAGAATCAAGCTGTTATTCTAGTCAAGTACGTTTTCCTTGTCTTTTTGAATTCATTTTGCAACAAACTCAAGCGTATCCTCAGGTTCGCGTCATTTCTGAAGGATCGATAGCACGACAACGTCTCGGAGCAGCAATTACCACCTCGGGGACTTTTTAAGCTCAGCCAGGGATTATTTCTCGATGTTGGCCTCCGGCTGGCACGATTCATCTATTCTCGCGGCCCACTGACTCCGATTCCGTACGAGTTTCCTCGCGAAATCTCGCGAAATGAACTGGGAGGTAGATTTCGCGCATCGAGAATCGCAAACGTTTCGCTGGAACGTCGACGTTCGTCTCTGTGAGAAAATAAACGTTGAATGACGATTCTGTTTCTAAAACTAAATATTTTACTGCTTACGATAAAATATTTGAAATAAAGCGGTCGAGGAACAGTCCAAGATGGTGGTGAATTGTTGCGTTGTCGTTGTTTCGTCTAATATCCTTCCTGAGGATCGCAGGAATGGCGCGAACTTAATTTTCTCGTGTATCGATAGAAATCAGTTGCACTCGTGTTAACCCTTTGCCCTACAACAACGAGTGGCACTCGTGATGCGGTTGATGGAACAGGAAATTTTTAAGCTTCTCAAAAATTATGAAATTCAAAATATCAGTGGAAAACGACACGATAATATTATTTCTATGTTATTAATATTGCGTTAAATTCTAAAATATATTAGGAATCACTAACATATTTTTATTTTAACAATTTAATTTTCAAATGTAGCGGGAGCAGTTGCAAAAGAAGTCGTAGGCCAAGGGGTTAAGGGTTACCCTCATGTGGAACGAAAATTATCACGATGTTATATAAAATTGCATTAAGAAACACGTTGTTGAAAGATAATACGAAAATTGTGATTCTATTATAGAAAATAAAGATACAGACGCTTGCTTTAACACTAGATTTACGGAAGCCGTCAAATTCACGGATTCCTACTTGTTTTATAAATATTTCTCTTTACAGAGAAGCTGTACAGTGAATATTTCACGTGTATTTATAATGCAATAATTACTTAACGAATTTTCATCTTTGGCGCTTGATCCCTCTTTTTCCAAAGTCCTTATTTAATATATTGCAATATAACAGATTTCACGCCCGTAAATCTAGTGTTAAAGATGCCTTATATTACGATGGTTAAGGACACTCGCAATCAGTCGACAATGAGACACAAAGGGGGCAGTTTTTACAAAAAGGTAAAGAGATTTTTTGTTCTGCGCGAGATTTGTTGTTCTCTTTAGTTGTTCCGCACGAATATTCCATTTATTGTATTTACCTGCAACGACATGAGTATCTTTTCACACAATCCTGACATTGCTTGCCTTATTTGTTTTCAACATTATTTTATTTTTCTTTATATGTATATATTATACTACTGTGGCGTTATTGGGGTATCTACTTGTATTACTATTACCACGAAATGGTTTTAGAATTGTTTTGCAAAATATTTGACGTTATCTTAGTGCAATTGCGATCTTCGAGGGAAGAAAACGTAGATGTACTTTGCATTTATTACAAGTACGATAAAAACAAAAGGTAGTGTAACTTGAGAAGGAATATCGGGAACAATATGCAAACAGAGCGGCACTGAATGAAAGTCAAATTGCGAAACGTTTGGATGAGACTAATAAACTGAAAATAAAAACAAGAAGAAAGTGTTATGGGAAAACTCGATATTGACGTAGAAAGTCAGAAGTTTTCTTGTATTTTCAAGAAAACCGTTCAAACCAATTACAAAAAATAAAATAATTCTTTCGATCCTACCCATATAAGATACTAAAGATCAGTTCCTTACATCGTTCAAATCATAATGATTAGATTTCAAATATTTTATCTCGCATTCATTCTCAAGAGCTCATGTAAACACAAACAAAAATTAAACGCTACAGAGCTTCTTCCTACGTAATTTCTTCCGGACAGTCATCATTCGCCACAGAAACCCTAACTAGTAAAGTGACCACTAATTGTAAGTACATTTAATTCTGTTTTTACACGATAGATACGTTCCCGAAAAATACGTGTAAAAAAATATACTGAATCTATTGAAAAATAGAAGATTGGTTCCAGTCATGAGAAATCAGTAAAAATAATACAATAAGTTTTCACGTGAGGATCTTAAAAATATTGTTTCATAAAGATTGCACGTGTATCATACAAAGTAAATTATGATTTGAAAAGGAAAAACACATGTCACTAATTCATGAACACAAAAATTAGGCAAAATAATATGGGTTACACGTAAAAAGATTTTATTCTTTGTCACTTTCTGACAATAAACGCATACGGTTGCGTAAGACTGCAATATTACTGCTATCACTAGAAATGCCTTTGTTATCGTCTTCGTGTTCCATTGGTGAAATTCTTTCTATAATCTCTTCAACAAAATTAAGACTAGCCTCCTGTGGTCCCGATGTTTCAGTGGGTTTAAAAACGAATTCAGTAATTAATCGCTGTGTTTGGGTTTTGGCTGGGCCACAGTGAAGCAAAATTTTGTCCTTAGAATTTGGGTCGATCGTGTTAAATCAAAATGAGCCGTGTAAAATGAGAATTACATTTTTTTTCTAATTCGTGTTAAATCAGAATCGTGTAAAAGAAGTTCGTGTAAAAGCAGAATTGAGTGTACATGTAACATGTCGAATGAAATTTTCTAGAGTCTAAAACCAGAAAAATTATTATTATGTATCAAATAAAGTATACGTCAAAGAATGCAAAAAGATAAATAATGCGTACATAAAGAAATGAAATTTGAAATCATTGTAGTACTACAAGAAACAAGGGATAGATCAGCTAGATATTTGTTTCAATAACCCTTTGAATATAGCGCACTTTAAAACTGAACGCTCCTTGTGCATGCCATACTTGTTCATGCATCATGGTACCTTATCGAGGTATCGATTAATCTATAACGTATAACCGGGATAATCGACTGAAATAAATGAAATACTATTTATAGAAAGTATTATTTTAAGACACTTTTAAGTCCCAGCGCTCATTTCAAACACGTACCGTTTCCATTTAAATTGTCGATACCAGGCGGAAACGCATATGTGCGTCCCCAATAGATAAACTTTTAAATTTAACTTCTATAAATCCTTATAGGTTTTAGGTAATGCATTTACATGTGTTTTTATTTTTACATAAGCTAGTTTGTCTTTGTATAATATTGAGTCGCTCAGAAGCCAATGCGGTTGAGTCCATTTTTCGATAACTTCTGATTTTTGTAAGTTTTAATAGAATGAAGTTTATTCCATTAAAATTTACAAAAATCAGAGAATATTAAGAAATGGACTTAACCGCATTGGCTTCTGAACGACTCATATAATAAACGCATTAACAAACTTCATCAATATTATGTGCACTAACTTGCTTCAAAGTGGAATTTATCCATTAATTAAGATATTGTTATTAACATTTCGCAATGTACCTTCGTGTAATTACTTTTCAAACGCGATAAAATATATCAGATATAGAAGATTACCTTTTTTTAAATCTTTTTGCAAGCACCAATCAACGTCTGATATTTTTTAAAAATACCTACTTCCAGATACAGAGCGGTCCATACAGTTTAAGTATTATTTTTGCAAACGGACTTATATAAATTTGGAAAAGTAAACAGATTTGGATGAGAACAGAATAAACTCTAATATTTGTAGTATTTGTACAAATAAGTTAAAAAAGCAATCTTTGAAATGGCAATCTTGATTAAGCTCGTGAATTTAAACGCTTTCGAGAACATTGTTCATGATTGCTCTGCGTTTTAGAGAACATTCTGCATTTTATTAAAGGGTTTACCCTGTAAATAAACCAAATGAAATTGAAAGACAAAGTGAAATGACTTTTATTTGACTTTCGAGGAGTATTAAGAAAACGTCGATGCAAATATGTCCTTTAAGATTCTGTATTATTGGATATTTATTCTCATACATTTTATCTTTCAAACAACCCCAGAAGAAGAAGTCTAGATCTGTTAGATCGCCAAATATTTTTTCGATATTTTTGTTTTGCTTCGAAAACCCTCGTTTAATTTTCAATATGAAGAGTACAAATTTTAATATCATCTTTTAGCGTAATGTCCTCTATTTTCTTTTTAATAGATATATCTCCCAATATTTCCTAATACCTTCACTAAAATCTTAGACGAATAAAATAGAATTAATAATAAAGAAAAAATTCCTCCAGTTTTAATGGCTGAATGAAGTTATGAGTTTCCGTACATAATTTCAAAAATTCCAATTAAACATTTAATTGCAATTTATCGTCTAATGAAGTGTACTATGTTATGTTCATTTAATACTACAATTTTTGTTTAAGTTAGGCATTTCAAAATAATCACGGTTTTGTAACTACACTTAATTCTGTCTTTACACGATAGATACGTTCCCAAACAATATGTGTAAAAAAAATCGTGTAAAAAATATACTGCATCTATGGAAAAATAGAAGATTGGTTCCGGTCATAAAAAATCCGCAAAAATAATACAATAAACCATGAGTTTTCATGTGAGGATCTTAAAAATATTGTTTCACAAAGATTGCACATGTATCATACAAAGTAAATTATCATTTGAAACGGAAAAAAACATGTCACTAATTCATGAACACAAAGTTAGGCAAAATAATATGGGTTACACTTAAAAAGATTTTATGCGTTGTCACTTTCTGACAATAAACGCATACGTTTGCGTAAGACTGCAATATTACTGTTGTCACTAGAAACGTCTTGGTTATCGTCTTCGTGCTCCATTGGGGAAATTATTTCTGTAATCTCTACAACAAAATTAAGACTACCCTCCTGTGGTTCCGATGTTTCAGTGGATTTAAGAACGAATTCAGTAATTAATCGCTGTGATGGTGTTTTGGCTAGGCCACAGTAAAGCAAAAGTTTGTTCCTAGAATTTGGGTCGATCGTGTTAAATCAAAATAAGCCGTGCAAAAAGAGAATTAATTTTTTTTCTAATTCGTGTTAAATCAAAATCGTGTAAAAGAAGTTCGTGTAGAAACAGAATTGAGTGCATTCTGTGTCATACCATCTATGGAAGAGTAAAAAAACAATGTAACAGCCGTATAGCTATAATAGATTTCAAATAGTGGAATCAGGGGAATAGAGAAATGCCGTGCACGTACACCATGATTCATTGGCCACGCTAGCGGATGCCTTTTCAATATTCGTTGCCGATTTGTCGAAAGCCGTTTAATCTTATAGAAAGCTATCTAACAGGAAAACTTCGCGCATCCACATAATCGATTTTGATGGAACTTTGTGAGATTATATAGTGAACCACAACGCATGCTCTGAGAAGGCAAATCTTCCCTTGAAAGAAAAGCAGAGTTTCTTAAACGTAAAAAGGCAGAGAAGTCAATTTGGAAGAAAAAATTTGATTGTATTATGGGAACTTTAAGAAAAGTCCTACTTATTCATTCTGTAGTATCGGGAATTTTTAGGCGTAACGTAAGACGTAGAAAGTAAGCACGAAGGACAGGTAAATGACGGTTTTATTAATAACAATACGAACTAACGATGACGCACGGCGACGGGTAGACGGAAGGACGAGGACGGACGTCTCGAGGCAAAATGGTACACGAGGGAGAGTACACGAGGCCAGCAGGCCCACGAATTTCCCGGGGGTGAGGCCCAGCGGCCAGAGTGCACGCGCACTGCGGCGGACGTGCCGTTTTTCCTCGAGTGTCAGAGACAGACGAGAAAGACGAAAACGCACGAACAGAAACATCTAGGCACGACGAACGAAGGGAACGCACAGTTTTAGAGATACACGGAGTTACGATACGCACGGGGACAGTTTTTGAATACACGCGAAGTTAAGAGATACACGGAGTTACGAAACGCACGGAGATAGTTTTGAATACACACGGAGCCACTTAGAAAATACACGGAGACGAACGGACGAACGGAGACACGGAGTATAATTTAAGTGTAAGGATAAGCACGATCCGCGAACTGCTGATCTTAGCCTAATTAACCACCATAATCCCACAATTCTTATTGCATCGTCAAATTTGTAAGTAATTGTACGAAAGCATGACACTGATAGTAGACTTAATAATATTGAAATATTAGGTTGGAAACTATGAAACGGGCGTTTTTGTTTAGTCTGTGTTCAGCTGCGACTGAGAGAGGTTCATTGTAACGTGCGCTCGATATTTTTATTTATAAAGTTCAAAGGTATTCTTCTTACACATTTCGTAAATTTTTTTCGTGTTTGTATCCCATTTTTATATTATTTTTCTCCGAAACCAAATGGAAACAAAACGCGATTTACATCTACTTTTCTTGTACGAGTTCAAATTGAATCATATCGCAGCTCAAGCTTCGAGAAACATTAATCGCGCATTCGGAGATGGATCCACTACTGAAAAAAATGCTCGATATTGGTTCCAAAAATTTCGTTCTGACAATTTGAGTATCGTCAACGAGCTTCAAGGAAGACCACCGGCCCATATTGATAACGAGGAATTAAGGATGACTGTGGAATCCGATTCACACACAACTATTCGCGAACTTGGGTCTAAACTAGGAACTAGCCATACGGCTGTGTTAAAACATCTGCGTACAATAAATAAAGTAAAGAAATTGGACTCTTATGTGCCGTACGAATTGTCGCAACTGCAGATGATCGACCGCAAGAGCAAGTGCGAAAAGTGATGAAAAGTGGATTTTGCATGATAATCAAAAGCGATCAAGCAAATGGGTAGATAAGAATACACCCCCCGGACACACCCCAAAGCCGAAATTTCATAAAAAAAAATTATGGTTACCATATGGTGGAATGCCCAAGGAGTGATCCATTATTCCTTCCTACAACCAGGTGAAACCATAACAGCGGTGTCCTATTGTCGTGAAATTGATGTCATGCATGAGAAACTTATGAAAAAACAACCAGCATTGCTCAATCGGCACGGCGCAATATTACTGCATGATAACGCACGACCACATAAAGCTTCAATTACTGTTGACAAATTAACTTCTCTACAATATGAAATTTTGCCACATTCTCCATATTCACCCGATATTTCACCGACGGATTATTACCTTTTACAGTAATTATGAATTATTTTTAAGAGAAAAGAAATACAATAACCGAAATGATATTATAAAAGACTTTGAATTCTTTATTAACTCTAAAAAGAAAGATTTCTTTCAAAAAGGCATATATGACTTGCCCAATCGTTGGCAGAAAGTCGTAGATGCCAATGGAAGTTATTTCGATTGAATATAATAAATAATGTGAAAAATAGCGCTATTTGTTTTTTATTCTTATTCAACGCCCGTTTCATAGTTTCCAACCTAATATGTTATAGGGAGATACCTTTGATGAAATTCTCGAGTTTGTAGAAAGATGAGAAAACGATTAGCGGCATACTTCATTGGTGCTCATATGCAACATAGAGGGTAAAATTAATTCTTCTTCCAACCCAAATTAGTTCCCACCTTTGGTTGTGTGAATTTTGTCTTAAAATAGTTATCACCTTTGTAGTAAAAATACTTCTACTCTTAAAATATAGGCAAAATTAGGAACAATAAATAAATGACTTTCGATTCATGAAAAATCTTAAGAAGCATTAAGAATTTAACAATACTTTAAGCAATGATCAATAATCGTATGACAATATTCAAATGTACAATTAATTTGGTACAGAAAGAGTACTAAAGTGAAAAATCAAAATGACCGCGTTCACTTCATCGTGTATAATTATTCAGGGATAACAAGCAAGGAGATGTGTTTTAAATAACAATTTATAGTTACTTGGAATCGTAAATATCTTAAAGATTTCTATGACCGTAAAAATGTTACATAGGACAATATTCTGAAAAATTTCTTATCTGCAACAATTTAAAACTATTCTCTTGGAAGCAACATGAGTCTGACTTCACAAAATTTTATGGGTTCGTCGGGCAAGGGAAGAACATTTTTTATCGGCAAAAATGAGCTGCGAAGGGGACGAAGTCACCCTTCGGGGCTCGCTGAATTTTCAGTTTTTCAACACGCCCAGCCAACCGAAAAGGATAGAAAAATACTTTTCGTACAAAAACTGCGATATATTAGAACCATCGAAGCGAGGAAGAAAGAAACGTATTTACTATAGTGTACGTAATCGAGTGCCACAAGAAAAAAGCGAGATAAACCACGATAAAACTGCAAAATACAAGGGTTGCTTTTATCCTCTCGTATCGAATTTTCATCGAAGTAAAAGAGCTTTCCTTTTCTGTCACGACCTGGTCCACGGTCGTAGGGAAGTTTTTGCATAGAATTCGTGTCTCATTAGGTACGGCAACAAAAGACAAATCTCAAGCGACAGTCACAAAAGGTTTACGCTGCATCTGAAATAATCAGTAACCTGTTGCTAATTATTCTCAAGTCATCCAAGCGGAAAATCGACAAGTCGAGAGAAGCCATGCACGGATATAGAACTGGGAGGGATAGTGCAGATTTATGCTCCAAAAAATTTGTTAACGTCCACGGTTACCCTCGTAGAGCGCGTACGTTAAAAAAAGAACCATGCAGATATTTTCGACGGTCTGTAGCAGTTCCAATCGATCGTCCCGCGTGTACTTGACTCATCAGAAAAATACCGAATTTCCAAGCCGGCGGATATAGGTTGTAAAATATATGTGATTGCTATTTATGTACATGAATTCTACTTAAATATATATATATATATATATATATATATATATATATATATATATATACATAGGATGTTAAAATAATATCGGTGAATTTTTGTCCTCGTTACGGTGTTCTGTAACTTTGTGGTGCCGCAGAACTTATTAACCTAATTTATTTCGTGATTTATTGGCTTCTTCCTTATGCAATATTACCTAACGTAACCAACGGCTCAACCTAGACTGAAGAATTTAACCCACGAATGGATGAATAAATTATATCAAATTAAAATAAATATGGATTTGTAAAATGTCTACTATCGACATATAGTTGTAAGCTTGTCGTCCATTGATTTAGAGGGGAGTCCCAGATTAGAACTTTCAATCGTACATAAATTATGAACATAGTAATATGGAGAACATTATGACATTATGAACAGCATAAATTATGAACAAAGTGATTTATTTTTCAAAGGGAACAGTTGAACTTGCGATCATAATGTTTTCCAGATTTTTCATATTTGCGGCGAATATAAAACAATGCAATGAAAAAAAAATTTAACTTTGAATTTCAACGTGAAGTTATGAAATATTCAGTAGAATGATATTTTATGTATTGTTCCATAGCACATGCATTTTTGTAGTTTCAAGCTTCCCATAAATGCATAAAAATCCGCAGTACGCATATCGCGTAGGAAAAATTTTTCAAAAGTGTCGGAAATTTGAAATCAGGCGCGCTAATTGAGAGTCCGACTCTTCAACTCCATTCTCACCATAACATTTCTGAATCTTGCGGGACGAAGAATAAATTGTGAACCAATGTTCTCGATAGGTGTCGAAGGGTACGGTGAATAATGACAAACATCAGCATTGTGTTTTGACAACTTTTAATTCTGAGGTTTAGTGTTAGGCGTTCAACCCCCGACTGCAGTTTCCCGCGTTTCTCTATAGCGAATTAACGAATACCCTGACGTTCCGTGAATGCTCAATAGCATTAAAAATGATTGCCATAACTGATTAAGGTTAATACGCAGCAGTAGCAGCTCCTTCTTCATTTCGCACGTGTCCTTGACAACGGAAATGTTACCTCAGAAAAACGAGGGAAAAAATCCTCGAGTTGGATTTTTCGAATATCAATGATTTCGCAACGCAGTCAAGGGTCAAACGTGAATACGGGTTCGTATCGTCCTACATAAGAAAAAAGAAGCGTAAACAAATTTCTTGCGCGCCGATGCTCCTTCGGCTATAATTAGTCGGACGGACGATTATTGGGCGAAGTTAATGCGAATATACATCATACACTGTGTATATACAGGGCGAATCACACAAAGCGTATGTCGACGTTCGCTTTTCTTTTGGATATGTGCGACGTAAATTGACGAAGAGAAAATTGTTTTACGGTATCTTCAGAATGCCAAAACCATCAATTTAAAATTTTAAAAATTGAAGATAAGAAATGGAACTATGTGATTCTTAATATCTACGGAAACAATTTTGAAAGCACGCAGATCTTTGTATAGAGGATCATTCTGGTAATTGGAATGCGCTATAGCTAGAAAATCGCTATCTGTAGACTATAGCTGCAAGTAGAAGATAGAAAATATTCTTGGTGGAAAATATTGCATAGTACAGTGATAACCAATTTACTGTGACTCAGTTTATCTGCAGGTGCGTCGAAACTTTTCCTTTACAGTGAATAAGTTTTTTTCTGGTATGCATTTAGCAGAAATAATATGTGATCATCAATGATAGGATACTTCTAGAATTAAAATGATATTTATAGTCAGAAATTTCTTAATGAATCAACATCGTAAAAGAACCTACGTATCTTTTGTTTCGGCATATTTATGATTTCCTGCTATTTCTGTTCACAGATTCTACGCAACAGTTGGACTCTATTTCAGACAATCAGTCGTATGTAATAGCAGAAAGAACAATTTCGTCAATTAGTGTACACGTGCAGAAATAATGTACAATTATGACCTAAAATAAGGAATACCTGTACGTAGAACGATGAAAAGAGAAACTTAGCATAACAAAACAACACAAATATAATAACACTCAACTAAAAAAAATAAATGCACATTATAATCGCTTTAACAAACCAACAAAAAAATAGATTCACGATAAGTTAGTATCAAAAGTACTGACAATTTCCGGTCATAAATTTAGATATACCGAATAAACATATTTGTACACTTTGCAACGTAGATGTACTAAATCAAATGGAAAGTATACGTCAGAAGCTAGAAATTCTGAAAAAAATTAAGAATCAATTATTTTCATCATTTTGGTAAGCCTAGAATTAATGCTCTTTTATACAATATCTTCCACCGCAATTTTCTCCTTCCCTCGGAAAGAAACCGTTATCCATCTCAATTACCAAGTTTATCTCATATTAAAATGATCTAACATAGTTCCATTAAAAAGAAATGAAAAACGAAACATCACTGCCCGTCTAGGGTCTCGTCCTGCATATACAAGAATTTATATATATATATAAGAATATTAATCTTATATAAAATGACGCAATACGTAGAATTACGTACGTATATATCGGGTTTTATACGTATACGTAATTGCGAATATAACTAGCTATTCGTGAATAGGTCTTCAGCTCGCCGATACGGTCTTGCTTCGTCAACGGCGAAGAAGTACCTTTGATGACCGTCCGGCGTGCATCTCGAATATTCGTAATATCGCGTAAATCGTTAACTTTCGAGGGAGGTTAGGTACGTTCTCGAAGAAGGAAATCCTAGCTATTGTTTCAAGCGTATAACCCAGCACCGTATGTTTCGTTACCTACTTAAGTAGACTATTGTCGCACCGGCACCGCCGTTTCGCGATTTAACGCCTTCGCTCCGACGATTCCCGATTCATTTTAATCGCTCGTTTGTTATGTACGACGATTCGTTATGGCAGTGGCAAGCAGTGGGATATATTAATTCAATGCATGAATCTTCCGTACTCTAAATGCGTGCCGCAATCTGTATAGTACAATTCATTTTCACGAATGGAATCTTTTATAAATAGTTTTTGTAAGATACGAATATTTATCGGAGATGTTTGACTGATTCTTTTTCTTTATGAGATGGAATATTGTAAAGAAAGTGAATGGCATTATGAACGATGAATTTTTGAGCGTAATCGAGTACGTAAGATTAAATTATTGCTCCTTAACACGTTGTCTGCACCGTGAATTCCGTGAAGAGCCTTCGTTAGACGAATTTTAATGATTATCACGATAGAAATTCCAGTAACGGAAGATTTTTAATATCACGCGAGTCTTTTGGACCCTGTTTACTGTGTATTAACTGTCAGGAAAATTGAGCAAGTTTTTCCCTTGGCGACAATGTTTCTTCGAAGAGAATAGCGAATCTTTTTATGATTAAAAATGTAGATACAATCTGTGCATTTATGATGCTGCTGTCAGTAAATAAAATAATGGTCTAAATATCATAATGCAAATAAACTCCCCATCGCAACAATGCAAGAAATTAGGATCCCGTTGAACTTTAGTGTATTCACCGGACTAGTTTGCAGTATATAGAACAATACGATATATTTAACCTTTAACAGTCATCGTAAGTAATCGAATTGTACCAAATTGTTTTGGTAAATACAGCACAATTTGAAAGTGTCAGATTTTAAAAGTTATGAAAAATTGCCCTTTACACTCAGAAGAAAAATATATGCAATTAATACTTTCTATTAACATTTACGATGTTGCATGAAAATGATGAAACTTCTATTTGAACGATTTCAACCTTTGACTTTATGTAATTAGAATGAGTTCGGTAATAATGGGTGAAGTAAAAAGTTTTGAGCGTTTTGAAAATGTCGATAAAATCATGGAAATCGTCGAGTCAGACCGGCATGCGAGCACTTATTCCATTGCCCAGGAACTGAAGATTAGCCAGAAAACCGTTTGGAACCATTTGCATAAGGCTGGTCTCAAAAAGAAGCTCGATATATGGGTGCCACACGAACTGACGCAAAAGAACCTTTTGGAGCGAGTTGATGCCCGCGATTCTTTGCTGAAGCGTCACGAAATGGACCCATTTTTGAAGCGGATGGTGACTGGCGATGAAAAATGGGTCACATACGAGAATGACAGGCGAAAAAGATCGTGGTCCAAGCGCGGTGAGACGGCCCAAACGATCGCCAAGCCCGGATTAACGACCAAGAAGGTTTTGCTATGTGTTTGGTGGGATTGGAAGGAAATCCTGCGCTATGAGCTGCTCCCATCGGGCCAGTCACTCAATTCGGGCCTATATTGTGAAAAACTGACCAGATTGAAGCAGGCGATCGACGAGAAGCGACCAGAATTGTCCAATCGGAAGGGTGTTGTCTTCCATCAAGACAACGCCAGGCCGCACACATCTTTAACGACACGTCAGAAGCTCCGAGAGCTTGGATGGGAGGTTATATCGCACCCGCCGTATAGCCCAGACCTGGCACCAAGCGATTATCACCTTTTTAAACATTTACAAAATTTTCTTGATGGCAAAAAACTGGCCTCAAGAGAGGCTTGTGAAAGTGAGCTGGTCGAGTTTTTTAACAATAGGGACGAAGACTTCTTCAATCGCGGAGTTATGAAATTGCCTTCAAAATGGGCAAAAGTTATTGAACAAAACGGCGCTTATTTGATCTAATTCCGAAAATTCTAAGTTTGTTAATTTTATCATCAAAATAAAGAGAAAAAAGGCTCAGAACTTTTTACTTCATCCATTATTTATGCTTGTGGAAATAACAAGCTGATAGAAAAAATGATTAAATTTATTTATACACTTTTTGCGTTTACTTTAATAATGATTATTAATTGATATTGATTTCTAAAATTTACCGAATATGGTTCCGACTTATTTGGATGTACATTTATAAAGCACTCGTAGTGTAAAAGATTAAAAGATGTTCACTTGGTGTGAAATTTCAATTCTAATGGCTTATAAGGAATATATCGAATATCGTCGAAGCAGTCCCGAATAAAAAATCATACGGCAAGAATTTAATTTCCTCTTGTCTACCACGGAACCTGTAGTATTAAAACAGTGAAATTTCTTCATCGACCAGGCAGCCAACGTGTTAATACATTAAACGCTGTCGCTCAATTAACAGAACAGGACACGAACGACACCAGACCATTTTCACCGTATTTACATTATTATATACATAGATCAAATTAATGTGGTTGCATCCACAATAGCACATCTATAGTTCTCTGCATCACTTTGATAACAGCGCAATTCTCTGCGCGAATATTCTACCGATAAGGTATCGATCGCCCTGCAACAACATGGCAGTTAGTTTCTTGTAACCTGTTGCCTGATGATTACATTTGCTACTTTATTTAACAAAGTTAATCATCTTATTTAACAGATTCACTGTCAGCAATCTCTCTCAGCAATACAATCAAGTGCAATACTTCATTGATAATATCGGCTGTCAGTTATAGTTCTAAAATGTTTGTAGGCAGTGAACGTGCTAATAAATTGTCATCCATTTGTTTCATAGATATATGGAGACATCGATGAAACTTTCCCTGGTCGTTTAACAATAGTTATTAAAACGTATGAAATGAAGCCTGACATTTTTTGAATTGCGGAATCCTTCATATACTTCCTTTTCTTCTTCTAATAATTTCGTTTTCATCAAGCAGCAACGTTATTAAAAAAAAGTTCTTCACTGTTATATTCTTCCTCTGTACTATAGGTGTAGTCCAGGACATATACTAAAGTCGTAAGATTGGTTTTACGTTAAAGTAAACATATTTTAGTTAGCGAGACAAATGAAATGACAGAAATATGATCAGATAAGTACTGGAGATTATGATCAGGACCGCATGAAGAAATCTTTCATTTAGTGCCAATAAAATGCTAATGGCAGAGATCATACAGCAACACATGGAAAGGGATATTCCAGGCCTTTGGTGCCGTTCTGAGTGCCACAGCATCAGATAATTTTTAACACTTTGTTCCACGACCTTGCTACATCATGATCCGGATTATACCGATGTCACATTAACGTCGATACGTTAAATGTGCGGCAAACAGTATAAATGAGAAAACTGACGCCTTGGTTCTGACGTGATGCTGTGCCGTTAAGTAAGCGACAATTTAATGATTAAGTTCCCGTCAATTCTCGGCAGCATTAAAAAGAAGATATGCAGCGAATGCGTTAAATCTCACTCGAAAGAGGGTCGTCCGAATGACCCGCGATGATCATGGAGATCCTCGAGGAACGTCGTTCGTTCGTCGATAATTAGGAAGCATTCGACATTGTTTGTCGCGCGGTTAATCGTAAACTTTCCGTCTTCTTCTACCGTGTTACCGCAACTCGATACTTGAGCCGAACTCTACAGTCTCACTCATTATTTTCAATCGCGTCTTACCGATGAGAGCAGGAAAATTCTCATAATTTTCGAGTGGCGAGTGAAGAGACCGGCAGTTGAGTTTTCCTTTCTTTCACACCTATCCCGTCGATCGTCCTGATCATTCAGCTAAAACTTGCTCCGTTGAGACGTAACGATCAAAGATCAAAGACGAAATTGCAAGAAACCTTCGATATACGGGTTCTCTCTCTCTCTGGTCGAGGTACATTGCTTCGTCTCTTTCCGAAAGGTTTCTCTTCTATAGTAACAGGAGATTAAAGAAAAAATAACGGAGCAAGGATACTCGGGAAAGGGGCCGAGACTTATTGAAAATGGAAAATGTCGATGGTGACAAGACGAGTGCAGACTGTTCCACGGATTATCGTTCTGAAAAGCGTCTCGAATGGAAGGAGAACGAACGTGGACGGTTTCAGGGTGGTAGGAAATTGCGACGAGCACAAGGCAACTCTCAAATTTGCATCTCCGGTTCGGAGTCATCGTGGAACCAGTTGGAGGTTCTCTGTGTCTCGCTCACGCGGACGCTACTGATTTCTCTTTCGACGAACCGCCCCGAAATGCCGGTCGATGATCCATTCGCGGCTCGTCTGCGTTCATCGAAAGACGCGACCACGTCGAGTCGATCGGCTCTTCTGATCACCCTCGGCGTCGTTTCCACGGAACTGGCGCCATCTACCGTTTCCTCGGCCGCCCACGGAGGCAAATCGAGGATACCGGAAGGCACACCCCAATGCTCGGTGAATTCCGAGCCGGACCTTGCCAGGCTAGGTTGACTGAGCGATCTCACCAGCGAGTCTGCACCCTCGAAAGAGCTAAGACTTGTCAGATCATCTCGATCGACCCTAGCGAAGTCTCGGACCGTCATTTCAGACATCGACCTGAGATCCAACTCGCTACCACCGGCCGCACCTCTGTGACTGGAGCTACCTAGTCTACGAGGACGACCACCCGGTTGACCGGTTGCCGTTACCGTCGTCGTTGACTGTGACGTTCGCAATCGATGGTTACGATCACCGAGAGTACGAGCGGAACTGCCTCCGTCACTCTCGTACTCGTACAGAGTCGGCAGAGAGGATCTTCGTGACCTTGTATCCCATTCGGAGGATTTGGACCTCTTGTACCTCTGACCATGGTTCTTTCCGTGACTCGAGGATGAAGTGGAGCCAGCCTGGTGGCCTGAAGGTGGCCCCAAGATGCGGATGATCACGTCCCATTTGGCGGGAGGGAAGAGATCAATGTATCTCGCGTCTTTGCGTATAAGCTCGTAATCCTCCTTGACGACCGCCTCGGTGAGCAACGTCCTGAGGGTACTCTCGGTGGTGATGATCTCGCGCCACTTAGCACGCTCCTCATCCGTCAGTTCGGAAGCGTAGCGGAGGTCGAGGACGCGTGAGAGCCTACCGAACCAATCGGAATCGACATCATCGACGGAACGACGAGTCGACTGGAGTGGTCTGCAGGGGATTTCCGCTCGCGCCGTGTAGGTGGGTTCTATGTTCGCGTCAGGTTCCTCGTCGTTCGGCATGTCCAATCGATGAATCGTCGGTAAAGCTGTGGTCGTCGCCATTGGCGGTGGTGGCGGAGGATCGTTGGTGATAGTTAGATTCGATGTCGAGCTCACGTCAGAGAAGTTCTCCCATTCTGGTGGTGGCGGAGGAAGATCCTCAGTGGGATAGTTTCTTATAGTCACGTCCCATTTCGGATCCGGAGGCGGTTGAGGCCTGGCGCGATACTCCGTTACCTGACGACGATGACGCTCGACGTCCTCGATCGTCTTCTTTTCCGTCACGGTCCTTAAGAATATGTCGTCCACCTCGTGAGTGGTGATTTCCGGGCGGCGAGGAGCCATCACACGTGGTTCGACGAGGGGCTCGGTTACCTCTTCGCGAAGGGTGTGATGCTCACGATGTTGGATCGCGGCGTGGGTGGTGGTGGTTGATGGTATGATCGGAGGTGGTGGTGGAGGAGTAGGTGCCAGGATGCTGGCCACTCTGTACTTGGCGTGAGTGTGATCGGTTACCTCCGTCAGGGAACGAGTCTCGGTAAGCTCCGTGTCGAGGGAGGTAAGCGATCTGGGACGACGAATCTCATGATGGCGGAGAGTCTGCTGATCTAACAATTGCGGCGAAGGCTCCCTTTCTTGCGTCGTCGTTGTCATAGCGGTTGTTTCCCTCTCAGCCTGTTTCCTGAGAATTCTCGAGTAAACCGGGGGTGTTTGTTGACGAGATATTACGCCGGACGGTGGTCCGTGTAACTCCGGCACGTACGAGAATGTCGTCATTCTTGCCGGTGGTGTTTCGAGGGAACGAAGAAGACTGGATTCCTCTTTCTCGAGAATAGTCGTGAGATTTCTTTCTAGCGTCACGCTGGAGGCGTCGAATTCAGACGGCAGGGGACTCGGAGGTGGTGGAGGAGCCCTCTTCACCCTCATTTGCACATCGAATTTCGGCTCGATCGGTACAGCGACCGGGTGACGAGGTACCGCTAGTCTGGAGGCATTTGCCGCGGTAATGGAGGATGTTTCTACTTCAGCCGCGACCGTGTCGGAGTAAAGAGAACTGGTGGCACGCATCTCCTGTACCACTTGTCGTGTGTGGGTTCCATGAACAAAGGCTTTATTGTCGTAGGATCCAGCCGAGGAGACGGGAAGCGACGGTTCCTCGCCGATCTGCGAACAAATTTCCAATCACGTAAATATACGGATACGCGGTTTGAGGCTTTTGCACTCGTCGTTAACTGAACAGTGGTTTTGAATTTTCGGGTTTAACCCCTTGCCTTACAATTTCTAGCTTGACAGCGTGCGTAATTCCCCGAGAATTAATTCCAGAAATAAAAATTTCTCTCTGATCTTTAACATTTGGCACAACTGACTGCAATATTAATATTATAGAGATAATTTTACCGTCTCGTGATCGACTGATATTTACAATTTAATATTTATTGGAAAACTTCAAAATTTCATATTGCATTTATCGCCTAACGTGTGTCACACGTTATTGTAAGCTAAGGGGTTAACACTAGAACTACCGGCGTTAAATCTATCATATTTCAAAATATTAAATAAGTACTTTGAAAAAGGAGGGACCAAGAGGCGGAAAAGCTAATCGATTCGATGATTTATGTTTTTGAAGATTGACACAGAATACTTATTCTAAGACTCTTCTATAAACTTGGAGAATTTTTGGAAAAAATTGTGTACCAGTCATTTGGACTGGTTTGGTAGTTCTAATGTTAAGCCGCGTCGAAGTGCTGTAAAACATTCGACGTTTTGCCAACATTTCAGCTAGCTTCATCTGGCTGATTTGATCCTGAGGTGTCCCATGGGATCAGATCAGCCTGATGAAGCTAGCTGCAATGCTGGCGAAACATCGGATGTTTTACAATACACAACGCGTCTTAAACCCGAAAATTCAAAACAATTGTTCAGTATATGGATACGCATTAACACTTTATTGACACTATGCCGTCCGCGCGATAAATCAAGATTCTTTGTTTTGGCGCCGGCGCTTTTCGAATTTGTCGAGAAATCATAAATCGTCGCGTTTTACTAATCACAATAAGTTATAATTCTATCCCGCAATTTTCACGAAATTTCCAGGATATATACCTTATTGCAGCCTGTACAAGATACAAGCGATACTTTGGAACAATTTGTGATTGCGAGGTAGCCGCGATATAATAGGCAACTGTCTTAAAATTTTAGCGAGACACCAATGTGGTGTCACCGGCATTTGTCCGCATATTTTCGCACGACATCAACGCGGTGTCACCGGCCGGCATAGAGTTAACACATTGACAGCCGGCCCCGCGAAAACGCGGGTTTCTAATCGACCATGAAATGAGAAACTGTATTTTTTTCTATAATTCTAAATTAAAAATTTCGATTTTGTTTCTATTTTTAATTACCGTTAAATTGTATATGACGAATATGCAAATAAAATGTTCTATTTTACGAAAATATATAATGTTTTAAATATTTTTTTTGCCTATTCAGTGATCAGAAACAAGCGAATAAGGCCGGCGTTTGGGATTTAAGTGGCCGATACGTTGCCGGCGCTCAGGCTTTAAATGTCTCTTAGGTCGCCGGCTGTCAATGTGTTAAAATGCCGGTCTCTCTGAACAAACTTTTGATCCGAAAATCAAAGATACATAATTTTCTTATCAGTGAATGGATTAAAAAATAAATTCGCCACAAAGGAAAGAAACTTACATCCGAACTTTCACTGGGATAGTCGCTTGGCAGTGTATCGGAATGCTCTATCATCAAATTGGCGTCGCTACTGTGCGTCGACGGAGGAGGATGAAGGAGCGCCTGTGCTCGCGGTATCTTTAGACCCTCGAACATCGTGATATGACTCAAGGTATAATTGGAGAGCTTCGTGATGTCGGATCCACTGGCACTACCGAACGGATGTCGGTGCACCACACGAACGTTTCTGCGCTTGAGACACATGTACGAGCATCCCAGACCCAGCAGAAGCAGCGAGAGGAAGAGTATCGCGCATATGATGAGCAGAATCTGGAATCCCTTAAGGGGTGGCTCGGCCGGTGGCGCCGGTGTCAGGGTAGCCAAACTGGAACCATATCGTTTCTTTCGATCCTTCGAATACGCAAAGGACTTGATGAATTTCAAGAAAAAATGTCTCACATGCTAGCTGGAGGAGCCGGAGGTGCCGGAGGCGCTGGAGCCACCGGAGGAGGATACCTGCAAACTATCGTGATCACCTCGTCACCATCCATCTCAAGCCCAGGATGAAACCGTACGACCACGTTGTTCGTGAAGACTCGCTGAGGATCTTGCCTCGTTCCGCATCCTGAAACGTTTCTCGAATACGTGAATTACCGTTCCAGAAGCCAAGAAACGACGATCCCCACGTGACCTACCTTTTAGAGGCAATTCCAATTTGGCGCTGTTCAATCCACGACCCTTGAATATGCAGGCGCTGTTACGATCGAAGTCTGCATACGCGACACCGTAGAACGGCTCCTCGAACTTCAGATCGACCTGCATGCTACCCTGGCTGCAGTTCAGGTAGGCCTTGGTTCGATTCAGGAAGATCATCGAAGATATGTCGTCCAGCTTCGTCACCTTGCCATCGAGGATAGTGCTCGGGGGCAGACCAGGTTGATACTCTATACTGTTTCCCTGCGAGGCATAATTGCTCTGCGACAGCACCACGGGAAGTGCCGTGCAGAGCAGAACCAGCAACCTCGGCAACATCTGTGAGGACAAGCGGGTTCGGGTTATGAGATTTGATTATTGGCAGACTTTAGCTTCTGAGGAGGATAAGTAGATATCCACTATGGTGGATAAGTAGACAACGACATGGACTTTGCAGCAAGTGAACTGAAAGACTATATGAGCCGTTTATTTTGAAAGTGGCGTAAGCACATTTAGGTTCGAATCGAGACATTGAAGGGTTTGCGTTGGATTACGTAGTGATTCCAAACGTTTGGCCGGTAGTGTACGCTTCTTCTTTACTGACAAAGCAAGATTTTCAATTTTCTATAGATGTGTACTCGCACCGTGTAAATATTAGGTGATTGCATAAGTTCGTGCCCAATTTTCATGGGCGGCGTAAACTGAACTGTAGAGTGTAGTTGTGGTGTTTTTGTTTGGTTTTGTTGCATGCACTGGTTAAATGATAGTATTATCTGCCAGTTTAACATCAAACAGCGTTCTGGTAACTTTATTTTTGCTTAAGAAAATTCTTCAACATAGAGGTCGGAAAGTGACATTTGCGGCATGTAAGTTGTACAAGCTATGGAGGGGCGTTAATGTTGGAATGGCACAGAAAAAACATTTAGAGCATTTATTTGGACCGTGCTCCTGCTTTTAGGACAATTAAAAGGCCATTTGGCTGCTTTCGAAGTTATGATTTCAACTTGGAAGATCAAGCCCGCATTGGACGGCCTTCCGGAAGTTATAACGATATTGTGTATGCTTTGGCGGAAGAAAATGCAAGGATTACAATTGAGGAGATTGCTGCGAGAGTGAACATTGATAATTCGACCGCATTTCAGCATTTAAAGAAGAATGGACGCATTTCCAAACTTCATACGCGGGATGCCGCACTTTTTAATTAGAGGAATAAGCTGCACGTGGCCATTTCGTTCCTGGCCGGAATGAAAAGAAGTTACGATGGGAAATTTTGCAGTACCCACCATACTCTCCAAATATGACACGTTCAGATTTTCGTCTATTCCGATCTTTGCACAATCATTTGAATGCCAAAAATCTTAATTCTGAGAAAGCTGTCGAAAATCACCTCAACCTCTTTTTTTAAGGGAAAGCCAAGCTCTGTTCTCAAAAATGGAATCGACATGCTTGTAGATCGTTGGAAAAGAATTCTAGAGAAGAATGGTTACTACACAATTCGTTAATAAAATTGTATTCCTGAAAATTTAGCTTACTGAATTTTATTCTTCAATCGGGCACGAACTTATGCAATGACCTAATAGTTTTGTAAAATGTAAAACGCGTAAAAATGACTCGCAAGTGCAAAGGGTTAATCTTTCAGACATATGTCCCATTGGTAGTGTAGAGCCGGGAAAATATCAGTAGTTCGGTTTTAAGAGTGACGAAGGGCTGCGAAGGCGAAAGCGGGGTTGGGTCCTGCTTAGGTCAGCAGGCCGACCGTTTTCTCCCCCAAGGCCCGAATATTCTAGACTTACAAGGGAACATCCCAAGGTGCCACACGCCGATTTTGATGAAATTTTAGTATGATGTAGTACTCGTTAGAATATTCGACACGTATTTTTTTATATCGGCAATCGTCCACGTTAAAGGGGTGAAAACCGCCCCCAAAGTTGGGGGCCAAAAGTGTATTTCGTTGAATATTTCGGAAACTATGAGAGATAGAGCATTTGCGTAAATTGATGAAATTAGCGCCTTTGCATTACGAATTTAACGGCATAATTTCTTTTGCAAAATCTCCATTTGTTTAAACAATATGTTGAAAAATAACATATTTTCGGCAGTTTTACCACTTTAATGTTATTCAATTTTCTTGAATATTTTTTTGTAAAAACTACATTTCCTATACAAAATTACGGATAAATAGGAATTTCGATTTTTTCATCAACAAAAAAGTTATTACATATGAGATTTTATCGTTCGACGCGCGAAATAGAGTCCCTACACGAGTCGTTCCTTGTTCATAACTCCCCGGTAATTTGTAAATAAATTGATTTTACCGATAACCATTCGTTGTTAGTGAGTGCGAATGCGAGTGCGAGTGCGAGAGAGTGAATAGTTGTGTGAGAAGGATGAACGAGTAGAATATAAGAAAGCGTAGGTTAAGGGACAAGCAGAGTAGTGTTGGGAGAAGTGTGGTGTTGTCCAGAGCGTAGCGTAGTGTTTTAGTTGAGAGTTGTCACGAGTTGCTTTGAGTTGTAGTAGTCGAGTTGTAATAGTTGCGTTGTAGTTAAGAGGAGTTTAAATTGTTGTCTTATTTGTTGTTAATTAGTTATAACCTTTTAATATATCGTTATTTGTTATTTGGTTGTATTGAGTTGTGTTTAAAGTTTTTTAATCAATCCCTTCTTTGAAAAATCCTCCGCCTCTTCAGTAGCGAAAGGATTGAACACCAACAGGGACAATTCGATGATTTACATGCATTACCACGATGGGTTCCTATATAAATTCATGCCCGATTACAATCTATCCAAGCGTGACACCGTTTTGTGGTTAATAAGTGGCTTTAGAGCCGCACGTTCGAGCAACGCCTTATCTTCGGACATATATTCTAACTACAGTCATTCTGCACCTTGTCTTTTCAGTCTTTTTAAACCTCACGATTTATCACCGGCCTCTCCTCTACACTGCTTGTACGTACCCAAGGAAATACGAGAAGTACATGTACATTAAAATAAAACTCGTCCGCCCCGATAATCCATATCGAGTGCTTTCCTTGGAACTGCGAGGAGAGTTGCGCAATATTCTTTTTAATTAAAAAGTAAAATTGTACCGACGGCGATATCGAGTGGCGAGAGTTCGAGCAAAAGCCGCAATAGAGTTTCATCGAGTGTTCCAGTTACGCAACACGATGAATTATTATTACCGGCGCAAAATTTCACCGAACAAGTACCGCGATCTTGGACTGCTAATTGCATCCTTTTGCCGTTGTTTATTAACACATTGCAGACGGATCACGATAATTCACGTGTTTTCTGTTCTACGTCCTGTTATTGGCCAGTCATGAGAATTCTTGGCTTTTCATTGTTGTCATCTAGAGAATTGCCGTATAACTGCTGACCACTGGGTAAAGCTACCAGTAAAACTACTGTAGGAACGGAATTTTTCCTACGCATAAATAATATTAATTTTGGAATTAGTGAGTGTGGATGGTTTGTATATAAGCGAGAGTGGATGTTTAGAGTACGTGATTTGGAAGGCGACGGATGTCAGGGCTAGCATGAATGTTTAGTCTGTAGATAAAGAGAAAATGAGTGAGTGCAACAGAGAACGCATGCTGTGAGAAAGACGAAGAATGCATGCTGTGAGAAAGAGGATCGAGGTTGGATGCGAGCGTCGATTTTTGGGAAGAGTCAGTTCGTAGAGTCCAGTTAGTGGAGTCGAGTTGAGTGGAGAGTTTTACAGAGTGAGAGTCATAGCGTGAGTGGAGAGAACATTAGAGATAAATTCAGAGTTAGAGTTATTTAGTATTATTTAAGAGTCTTATATTTTTATATATTTAATAAAGTTAATCATTTGTTTTTAATTACACGCGTTCAGTTAAGTTTCTAGGCTACGGTATTGTTAATTAATTCTAAGGGAATCTGTTCCGTTTATTCGAAGACGAGCATCGATAGTCTTTGATTGTTCGTCTGAGACTAAATCAGAATAGGACCCTATACTACTAGCCCGCAATGTCTTCGGACCATTAATGTTTTTCTAATTAACTGATATAATCGTATAATTAATCAATATTTTTGCAACTAGAGGCGCAGTCCTACGCGGTGGTTTGGGACTCATCTAAAACTCAAGGTCCCCAGCGAAATAGCTATAGCTATCGAAGCCGAAATACAAAACAACAGCGTAGTCGTATGTCACTTCAAAGTCTTTAGCTAAATACAGAGAACGTATTCCTACATAATGTTGGAATTTTGAAGAACAAATCACAATAAGCATCATGCTAACTTACTCTTACTCTTATTCGACTTTATCTTGATCTTGTAACATGTAATACTTCGTATATGCGCATGCTCACGATTAACAGAACCTTGCCGTATTCAGCTACACTCTTTTGAAAATTATACCAGTTATTCAGCTAGACGTTTCGCCCGGCTATCGTCCATCGCGGAATTCTTAAAATATGCGGAATATTAATATCTGCTTAAGACAAACGTCTTTCTACCCCGTGACTACTCTCGAGCCGTACGTTTCACCTATGCGCACGGCACGAAATAAAATGATAACGTCGTGCCAAGGAGAATCCCGCCACGGTCCGATGCACTCGCCTCGGCTGACGACTGCACCGTTAGATACCGGGGCAATATTACCACGCTCGGTGCAGTGTATTTACGCACTCTACTTTCTCGAGCACTAAGCAATACGGGGTCGCCTCAACCCCGTAGACCCTCTTGTTTAGAACGTTTCAGGAAGTTTCATCTCTTAACCCATTCACTGCCAGGAAAACTAAGGAAATATTACCTTTGCTTGTTAAAATTTGAGAAGATGACAGAAAGTTTTTAGAACATTGGTTTCATTAATCAAAAATATAATCTCGACATTTGTATTGATACGAAGAACATTTTTGTTCCAAAATTTCTATACATGCTCAGCCATTATTGTTAACTTATTAATTCAAACTTATAGTGCAGCTACGAGATATCTCGTAGTTGGCAGTCAATGGGTTAACCCATTGAGGTCCGAATTATTTTCTCAATTTTGTAGTGAGCTAAATGAAATTAATTTCGCAATATTTTCTATCATTGATTATTCAAATTTTCTTAAAATTATAACAATAACTATAGAGACAGGCGGATATTTAGGTGATATTACAAACTGATTATGAAATTGGAAAGTCGATGTTAAATCGTTAGAAAATAAAATGAAGTGGAAAGCTATGTCGAGTATAACTCGACATAGGACTGCAAAGGGTTAATGACTGTATAGTGAGGGATCAGAAACAAGACACTTAGGACGGAAGGGGAGATTGCTCTCGCACCGCCTATCCCCGCCATGTCGGTCCTGGAAACCTGTGATCGACTAATGACAACCGAAAATAAAACACTCCTTTCGTCGTTCACACGACGCAACGAATGTGCGAGTCTCTCTTGCCAATGACGCGTCAAAATTGAAAATGCGTGAGGGAGAGGGATGTCCCTATCCTTCGGGCGAATCAGAGCAAATTACCCCTCAAGTGCCTTGTTTCTGGTCCCTCAGTATAGTCAGCGTAAACTCGTCGACTACGCCACTTTGGGGCTTCGAGATAGACGAATAATTGCTTGTGCAATTTTCAAGGTGCTATCCGACGATGGAAGTTTGCCTGTCTATCGTTTATGGGGTGAAGATGTGTGACGGTGTTTTTGTATTGTTATAAAGGGGTAGTCAAGTTTTTTGGGGGAGTTGCACCGTTAATTGTATGGGATATTACTGTTTATCCGTAGGAAAAAGACGGTGGTCTGTATTTTCAACTGAATGTAACGATAGGTTGTAAATAATTTGGGGTCTCTTGGTAATGTTGAAAATTGACATCAAAAGTGGGATTATTTAACAGATAGGAATCATTTAAGAATATTCAGAAATGTTCGAAAACTGTGATGAAATTATGACGATTATATTATTTTTTAATTGGGAATGTTTATGCAAGAGTAGTATAGTTAAATTGACGGCAGAATTTAGTATTCTGTTGTCAATTTAACTACACTATTTCATAGAATTAGAATTAAGACAACAGAATTAGAATAAGTATTATATTTCATTGCATTATGTTGTTTAAAAAGATCGTGCCGTTTTATTTTCAGAACTAAATTTCTATCGTTACTTTTAACACGGTATTTATGTGCTGTAAATGTTCTCTTTCGGAATTTATAATAAAATTTTGGCTTTTGTTGCTGTAAAGCGAACCTGTAATATTTAAAATGTTGACCTACAATCAGAAAGAAAGGAATATTTTTGAATGTAGCTCATATTTTTAAGTTAAAGTGAGACTGCAATGCAACATGAATTGCATGAAATACTAATGCTGCATATGGAGGAGGTTTTATCGCTAAAAGAACAGCACAAAAATGGTTTTCAGTATTTATCGAAAAAAAATTGTTTACGAAAGTTCCATCCGTTTTTATGTAAAAAAATTTTCAGCGTTCTAAATTCTGTACAGTGTTACATTTTATTTTAATTCCAAAAACTTGAAAAATTTAAACATTCGTAAGATTTCCGAAATTATTATGTCTCTATCAGGTCTTTGAGTATTCCAAGATTTTTAGGATTATTTATACTATTTAAAAACTTCCTAGAAATCGAACCGCCTATTTCTATCTATTCGTATAACAAAATATATGGAAAATAAAATACTGAATACATTAGAAAATGTAAGTCCGCAACATGTTGATATTGTAAAATCATCTGACATATACTCCCCTTGCATCATTTATGACAATTTGAAAAATGATAAATGTGTTTGTTGTCGAGTTATCTTTAACAATTACGACGTTTACCGCTATCTCTCAAATTGCAGAACGACTTCGAGATCCACACACACTAAATGCGGCATTCTGAAATATACTGTAATATCGTTAGATTAAAAAATAACTATTTTATGCTTTTAACTTTTATACGAATATTGCGACCATTCGAATATTACAACTTTAGAATACAGGTAAAATATGGCTGATTTAATGTTACTTTAAATCCGACACAGTATTTAACACTAGATCTACGGCCGCTAAATCTGGTATTATTAAATATATTAAATAAGTACATTGAAAAAAGATGGATCAAGCGGCAAAAAATACTATCAGTTAAACAATTTGTGTATTATAAGATACACGTGAAATATCTACTGTACTGCTCCTCTATAAATTTGAGAAATATTTTTAAAAAAGTAGGAACCCGTCAGTTTGACGGCTTCCGTAGATCTAATGTTAAAGAACAACGTATTTAGAATGTAACTTTAAGTTATAGTATGAAGAACACCAATAAAAACTCTTCACATTTTCGAAAGAAATTTAATTACTTAGATTTATACTGATATAAGAATACTTACTGGAAATATGACAACTACCGTAGATATGATAAAAAAAGGAAGGTAAATACAGTGTATTCGTAGAATATAAATTGCAACATTAAAACAGTAAATTCCTCGGTTTTTAGAACACGTGATAACGTAATATGGTAGTTAACCGTTGTTCATTACTATAATCGTTTGCAATTAAAATTTGTATGATAAGAATTCTCGTTCCAGAAAGCAATATGATGGTGTCTGTAAAACAGAAAGAGCGTTCAGGCTGAACAAGTGGCTAACGAAGTGAAGTTTCGAACCAGAGCTTGAGTAATGTCATCTGCTTCAATGTACATTCGTTTTGGCTACGCTTTGCAATTTGTAATCCTCATTCAACTGTAAAAATGCAGGTGGAGTAATAACCCAATTATAAATTCGCAAAAAACTTTTGTTGCCGTTTCGTGCGACCGTGTGGGAGGGCCAAGGAAAATGAGGAAAGTTTGACAGTTCCAGAAAAAGCCCGCGACAAGGACTTTTATTAATCAAGCGCTGCAATAAATTATCACTTGATATTTCGAAACTCAGACATTTTCTGATTCTGTAGAAAATGAACCGACTGAATAAAAATGCACAAATCACTAAAACCTCGGGGGTAGCACAGACAACCATCTGCCTATTATAATTCAGTGCAATGTGACGATGTAACTCGAATTATCAAGAGATACAGTCGAAAAGAGAACAAAATGTAAACGATTCTGCGTTACTACAGACAATATTGGCCATTAACACTAGATTTACGGAAGCCGTCAAATTGACGGGTTCCTACTTGTTTTATAAACAGTTTTTCAATTTATAGAGAAGCTGGACAGTAGATATTTCACGTGTATTTTATAATACAATACTGACTTAACGAATTACCATCTTTGCCGTTTGTTCCCTCTTTTCCCAAAGTCCTTATTTAATATATTACAACGGAACAGATTTCACGCCCGTAAATCTAGTGTTAAGAAATTAAAGAGGGAGAGAGAGCTGCAAAAGGAAAATTGTAATTGTGGATCAAGAGTTGAAAGGTATTTCCACAAAGAATTTTTTACAGTCAGTCGAATCAAGTATAAGCGACATATAACCCAGTGTCTTTAACACTAAACCTACCGAGCCGGTCGAAATGACCGGTACCCAATTTTTTCTAAAAATTATCTAAATTGATAGGGGAGACATGAAGTAAACACTCCACTTCTATCTTATAAAACCTAAATTAATTAATTAATCATCTTCTTCACCTCTTAATTTCGCTTTTTCCAAAGTAGGTACTTGTTCAATATATCTAAATTTTCGTAAATATAACGTCGGTAGGTTTAGTGTTAACGGTGAAGTAGGAAATTATTAACACTAGAACTACCGCCGTTAAATCTGTTATATTTAAATATATTAAATAAGTACTTTGAAAAAGAGGTATTCAGTGGTGGAAAAGATGATCGATTCGGTAATTTATGTTTTATGAGATGGACGTAGAATATCTATTCTATGGCTCTCCTACAAACTTGGAGAATTTTTTGAAAAAAATGTGTACCAGTCATTTTGACTGGTTTGGTAGTTCTAGTGTTAAGTATACCTAATATTTAATATCTTACAACTACAAATGTCCAAAGAATTGTCATTCAGGTGACAAGCCTCTTTTTATCAGCCAATACAAATATTTCAATATTGCATGTAATACAATATTTTATACTTTTTTTAAAAAAGTAAATACAAGCATGATGAACCCAATACATAAAAACATAAAGTGTTTCCCGATCATGCATTTTATAGGTAATTAGCTCCTCCACCATGAAACAAGTGCAAAATATCGACTCGAATAGTACAGCATCGAACAAACGTACGTTTATCGTTTAAGTCTCTTGCGTCCACGCAACTCTTCCTTCCTCTTTTCCTCGCGCCACCTCATGAACCGCGCATCGCGCTGACCTGAAATCAACAAACGATCTGATTATTCATTCCCACAAATAGTTTCCATCGTACGATACCTTCTACCCAGGACAAAAGGTCCGAGAAAGTTTCTAGAAAATTTTGAATTTTTTTTAACCCCTTGCCGTACGATTTCTTTTGTGCCTGCTTCCGCATTAATTCAGAATTAAATTGGAAAAATAAAAATTGATCAGCGACTGCTCATATATCGTGTAATTTGTGCAACAGAACCTTCTTTATCCAGTGAAAGTGGTCACATTTATCGTGACTGTAAACTTTATATTTCAAAAAGGAATTTAGATTCTGACGTAGCACTTCGTTTATGGGGTGTAAGTGCAAACATGACTGGTATTAAGGTGACTTCAAACTGAATATTATTAGGACTATATATGTATCACATGAATATACATATATACATACATCAAATATGTATATACATACTATCTTATTTTTAATGAATTTAGTCGCCATTTGATATTTATTTTTGTATATAAATAAATACTACAGTTTAATAAGATAGTAGGATAATATTATTGCCATAGATCTCATAAGGAACAATGACATATTTTTCTTTGCATTGTTAAAAGCAAAACGCCACACCGTATAATTCGTTAAAATATTAGAATGTTGAAAATACCATAAACTCTATGAAATATCTTAAAAAATATTAATATTATAGCAATAATATTTATCGTGTCGTGTCTCACTAATATTTTCGATTTTATAGGTTTTGCAAAACTCGAAAATTTCCTATCCCATTTACCGCATCACGAGTGCTACTCGTTATTGTACGGCAAAGGGTTAAGCCAATTTCGATATTCGTAAATTAACTATGTTGTTTCTTTTTTTATCGTTTTCGCATGCATAGATCACTCGATGATTTAGCAAGATGAAAAACGAAGTGACGTCGACCTCGATCGTTTCCTGTCTCCTGATGCCGAGTGAGACCTCGACCGATTCTCTCTGTTGGAAGTGGTCTCCCACTTTATCTCTTTCCCTCTCCCCTTCCGTCTCTTTCTTTTCTATCTCTCTTTCTCTTGATGTTCCACCGCGTCATCCTTCGGCATCCTTCGGCATCCTACGCCTATACGTGACTTCGCTGCATTCTTCGCTCACGCAAGAATAGCAACGCCCGGAAAAACTCTCGAGCTTTTATTACATCGCGACTTCTTCGACCGATACCCGTAATCTTCAAGAAACGCTAGTCAGACTCACATAAACCAGTTTAAGGGGTGTTGCGAGAATGTTACGAATAAAACGAATATGAAATTCACGACGGGCGTGGAAACGAATCGCTACGCAGCTACCGAAAGTGCATCCGAAAGCTTGGAAAGTTCTGGAAGTTCTCAAGGTTCTCGAGCGCCTCGGAGAATTTCCAAGTTTCCAAAGATGTTCAAGGTTCTTGAGATGCCCCGGAACTTACAAATCCTTCGGGGCTTCTAAACTCCGCCCTTTCAACCCTTTAGTGGAGAGCTGACGTCCCCGGGACGATTGATACTTCAAGTGATCTTGTATCGATGTCTAGGATACAAGAGTCTTGAGAATATTGTAATTGAGGAATAAAACAACGTCTTGCTGGAACTTTTGATGACATTGAAGTGTTAGCTTTGAGTTAAATGAGGGAAATTTTCGAGAAACTAAGTAAAATATGAGTCTTGGGTTTAAAGTGCAAAATAAAGTGGAATTGAAATTTGGGTTGGAAGGAAGTGGAATTTGATATTCTTATAAAAAATTAACGAAAGGAAATATCAGTTCATTTAGTATAACGCAACGAAACACAATTTAATTCGTCATTAGAGATTCGTTTGGTTCTCTGAAAGCAAATTTAATTTGTAATTCTAGTAAGAATAAAGTAGATTAATGCTATTTTCGACAAATAAATAAATTTTAAACCGTCCAAAACCTACATTCTTCTCAAACTAGCACTTTTTAAAAAAATGCATACACTACGAATGTATCGAGAGAGCCTACGGTGGACAACGAGCTAAAAGTTCAGACTCGCAATCAGTGGACCCAAGTTCTCAAATCCTCCCCCGTCACCTCTTTGAAATTTTTCGTAATTTAATATTTAATATATCATAGCCTCAGTGGCTCGGAACCCAATAAATTACCTAAAACAGCAGGTCCTAAGCGAAATTAAATGATAGGTTAAAGTTGAAAAATACAAAAAGATGAACGAACGTATCGTATACCTATAAAAGTACATTTTTCCTATAAATTTAATATTATTAATATTAATATTTATTAATAATTATAATTATAATAAATATTATTATAAATATTATAATTATATAATATTAGTATTTTCCTATACCTATAAAACAAATCCTCGCAAGATGCACCATTTATATAATAGTTACGCTAAGTGAATACGTAAATGCCCAACCCTGTGTACAGTCATGCAAGGCTAACAATGAGCGACTACCTTTTCACGTCGTGTATATACGACATTCGACCCTAAAGGCTCAAATTCTCAACTTTCTTGATCGATCCTACACTTCACACCGGATTACATCGTTACGAAACTCCCCACGGAATTCCACTTGAGACGACGAAGAAGTCCTCATCGAAGAAGCTTTCTCCGATAGAAATTTTTCGATTCCGCCCCCGTGTCTTCATTCCATGGAACAGAGACACGATGATCGTCTCCATGGCCGTTCTTCGGCTTCACGTAGGCGTCGACTAGGTGTTTCACGCTCGCACTTTGCAATTTAACGAGAAACCTCGCACCGCGAGAAACCTTTCGATGTCAACGAGATCGAGCCACAGCCTCCTACATGATTTTCTAGCATTACTCGCGAGGGACGATGCACCGTCCTCCTTGCGGTATTCGATGAAAGACGGTATTCCGATATGGACACTTGTTCTGTGCGTAGAAGCAGTGGGATCGAAGTGGTGAGGAACGGTGAGAGAACGGGGGACGATTCGACGAAAGGAAAATAACGGTTTATATCGATCTGTTTACCTTAAGCTCATTTTTCGTATCTTTTGGATTTAACTGCTTTGGTCGTTTCGACCAGGATCTGCTATTTTAGGTGGGTTCTGAACCACAGAGGGAATGACATCACGTAGGAAAAATTATACCCTAGAGGTTATAGGGAATGATTTAATGAGGCGAGAGTAAAGATTTGCATTAAATTATTTTCGATAGGCTCGTTTCTGTATTTTTCGGGTTTAATTGCTATGATCATCTTGCCTGAAATCTATTGTTTTAAGTGGATTCCAAACTACCAACGCTAAGATATATATGAGCCGTTCAGTGCACAAATCGATTAACTCCATAAAACCTAAAGTGGAGAAACGTGATGAAGTAGTATACACTCCTTTTCACAATTCCCTTCAAAATATAAATACAAGTAAGTATTGTAGAATATTTAATCGCATTTAGCTTTTCTCTAACGAAGTACAAAATGAATAAGGTGGAATAGCCTTGGAATTAATTAGACTGACTTCCGAATTCAATTGTTTATTTTTCGATGGCCAAACAAACTTCGTCATGTAATGTTGTTAATCGTTATTATTACGAAAATTTATTGTAAACATAAAAAGTTAGGATTCAGTCAAGTGCTCTGAGACTTAAATTTAAAAAAATTCAAAAAGTGGAGTTAATCGATCTGTGCACTGGACGGCTCATATATCAGGTAAGAAAAATTTCCCAGAGGTTATGGGGGATGATTTAATGAGTCGAGAGTAAAGTTTTGCATTAAATTATTTTCGCTAGGCTCGTTTCTGTATTTTTCGGGTTTAATTACTACGATCATCTTGCCTGAAATCTATTGTTTTAAGTGGATTCCAAACTACCAAGGCTAAGATATATATTTCATGTAAGAAAAATTTCACAGAGGTTATGGGGAATGATTTAATGAGGCGAAAGTAAAGTTTTGCATTAAATTACTTTCGATAGACTCGTTTCTGTATTTTTCGGGTTTAATTGCTACGATCATCTTGTCTGAGATCTATTGTTTTAAGTGGATTCCAAACTACCAAGGCTAAGATATATATTTCATGTAAGAAAAAATTCCCAGAGGTTATGGGGGATGATTTAATGAGGTGGAAGTAACGATTTACATCGATTTATTTCATTTTAGCTCTTTTTCTATTTTTTGGCTTTAACTGCTATGGTCTTTTCTCTGCGAACTATTGTTTTAGATAAATTCCGAGCTTTGAAGGCTATGATATATAATACATGTTATATATCATAATATAGGTCCTAAATATATCAATAAATTGATCAATTCACTTATGTTTCAAAAAGAAAATGATAACTAAACTCGTACATCCTAACTTGAGAAATAGTCTCGTCGACTCTCGTAAGTAGAAAGTGGTTTAACTCACAAATATAGCGTTTCTAAGACTTCCATTATACTTATAAATCTTTCTTCAATCTTGCAGTGAGTGAAATGTGCATTTAAAAAATTAATCATCTGTCAAAATATTAGTTCTGAGTTTTCAAGTTTGAATTGCCATTATATCTGTAAAGTTTCGTGTAATATGCATATCATAATCTCGACCGTTCAGAAACGTACTGAAACAGCACATTTTCGATAAAGCAACCGAAACTGTCATCGTCGTGGATTACAAAGCAACGTGAAAATCTATTTCTGAAACATCCAACAAAAATGGATAGTTATATTCCAAGACCGTCTAAATAGTTCCTATAAAAACGGAACAATCATTTCGTAGAGAACGTTTCTGCTGAACCTTTAATAATGTACAGTCACCTATCAGGAGCGCATAAATAAGTCCGTGGAATATATTCGATTATCACATTAATTTTTTCATTGTGTCACCACCGTGTCACCATTAAGACGGAATATGACATAACACTGCATTTCTCATGGACTAATGGTTTCTATAGCTACGATAAATAATCAAGATCAATTTCCAATCGAAAAGTTATGACGGAATGCTTCTAGCGCCAGTAAATTTTGCAACAGATCGATAATTCCGAGCTGAATTGATTGCGCCTGTATTAATGGATTACACAGAATCTTTTAAACGAGTGAACACTTGCCTCGGTTTTAAAACATCGATCGTCGGTTGTATTTCGCTTCTTTTACTAACTGAACATGGAAATTAAATTTTGACTATGAAATATCGGAAATTATGGAATGCATGCGATTAGACTGCAGGTAATTGCATTTTCAACATTACTGTACTTTGTTATCAGCACACGGTGATCCAAACGATTAGAGAAATTAGCAATGATTCAACGTTTTTAAAGAGATTTAAAAGAGTGTATCGATTAATGAAAAAAGTACAATGACCCTAAAAGAATTAATCCGATTATAATTTTTTATAGAAATTCTTTTACAATTTTATCAGTTTAATTTGTTGTCGTACGATTATCATATAACATCAAAAAGGTTTCTTATCAATTTATCTGGATGGGTGGAAAATGAAGCTAAAGAAAGACTTTTTCTACTCGCAACCGTTTCATAGGTATTGGTATAGACATTTCTACTGATTGTGAGTGTTTTTTCCAAGTTTTCTAGTAAAGTAAAAATTAAAATATAACGCCTTGCACAAGTACTAATGATGAATGACACAATAATTAACACTAGAACTACCGCCGTTAAATTTATTATATTTCGAAATATTAAAGAAGTACTTTGAAAAAGGAGGAATCAAGAGGCGGAAAAGATAATCAATTCAGTGATTTATGTTTTTTAAGATAGTCGTTGTATATTTATTCCAAGACTCTTCTATAAACTTGGAGAATTTTTGGGAAAAATTGTGTACCAGTCATTTTGACCGGTTTGGTAGTTCTAGTGTTAAATGATCGCGTTTGCGTGTTTGCACTCTATTTGGATAGAGCGGATTCGAATCTAACTGGCACACGTAATACTCCTTTTACGAGGCACACAGTTTATTTACCTTTGCATGATATATTTAACGCGTTTGATTCACAATTACGCGAGTTTTTTTAACCCTTTCAACATTACGGAGATACAAAGATCCCAAGGAATGTTTGAAAAATTCTGCAGATGTTTATACGAAATATGAAGTGGATTGGAACAATAGAATTACTTTTTTCTAATGATATCTATTATTACTGCAAAATCGTATTTATTCCTGGCATTCAATTCTACGAGGTCATATGTAATTCCAAGCCTTTTTTAAGAATCAGTAAGTTCTAACATTCGGAGACCGCATATACATGTTTTTGAAGTCATTATCAGCTAATATCCAACGTTTATAATATAACATTGATTACAGAAAAGTCTTATAGAAAGGGTTAATAAGTTGTTTTCACATTTGCACATTCTTCTTCTTTTTTCTATTCTTGTTAACACATAACTTACTCGTTTACGTATTTATTGAATAAAATGTTAACATCAAATGCAGGTCGGTGTACAATTTAAACTTTTTATTTACGATTTGTTTCACTTTAACGCAAATTTTATACTTCGTTGCAAATTAATTATTCTATGGATTTTTTTGTGCGCTACATGTATCCATCTCATAAAGAAAGTCATAGGTCTTTCTTCCAGTCTGACCATAAACGTACAACTTCTCATGGATGACACTTTTTTAAACTGCACCGCGAAAGTAGCAAAAAACTAAGATTTTTATCTTAAAGCGTATATTGAATAGAAGAAATTCAGTCGTCATTGTTCTTTTTGCGAAGTAGAATTTCGAAGAATGATGAATCGGAATGGGAATTATGAGTGTAACAATGAAGAATTAAGTGTTCCAATTTCTTGTCAACTTTCTTAACTTGTCTATCTCACTCTTAGCCCTTTGCTCTACAATAACGAGTGACACTCGTGATGAGGTGAATGGGATAGGAAATTTTCAAATATTGCCAAACATATCAAACTGAAAATATTAATACATTGAATGCCATGGAGGTCTCCGGTGACCGGCGCTATTGAATTCAATGAAATTTCAGATTACTTTAAAATTGTAATATTTACAGATTTTCTAATACATTCAATATTTAAATATTGGCATTGAAAAGGTAAAGCCCGGTGGACGGTATGTCTGTATTTCTGTCTTTAAGGTTTCTGCCTTGTAAAGATGTGACTTTAATAGGAAAAGTTTTACATCAGTAAAAATGATAAAACTAGCGAAATACTGATGACGTTCAACGTGTTAATGAGACGCAATACTATTATTTCTGCGATATTATTAGGTTGTAACATATGAAATGCCCGACTTTTAAAATTAATTTTAAATAAACACAACTTTTTTACTAATAAATATTTTTAATCTGAATAACAACCATCGGATTCTAAACATTTTTTCCAACAAGTTTCTCGTTTTTTAATTTCATTTTGATAAAAATCTGGCGTTCTGATGTTAATAAATTCTTGAACAGTGTCTTCAACGTTCGCTTGACTTCTAAAGGTTTTTTCTTTCAGGAACTGGTTTAAATGTTTAAAAAAAATGAAAATCCGTCGGTGATAGATCTGGGGAGTAAGGGGGACGAGGTAATATTTCATAATTTGAAGCATTTAGCTTTTGCACGGTGATCTGTGACACATGCTGTCGAGCATTGCCATGGAGCAGGATTAGACCCTTTCGATTGACCAATATCGCTGATTTTTCTTTCAATTTTTCATGCATTCTTTCAATTTCAATGCAGTATTTCTCGGCTGTGATGGTTTCCCCCGGGTTCAAGAAATTGTGATGGATCACACGGACCATTGACCACCAAACTGTGAATATTAACTTTTTTCTATGCAAAACTGGCTTCGGTATGTGTCGTGGCTGTTTATTTGCATCTAACCATTGAGCAGAAGGTCGTCTGTTATCATATGAAATCCATTTTTTGTCACACGTGACAATGCGATCTAAAAACGGATCATTTTGATTACGGATTAGTAGCGAACAGCATATTTCGTAACGATGAAACATTTGTCGATCGTTCAATGCGTGTGGTACCCACTTATCCAACTTCTTTTTCTTACCAATTAAAATTAAGTGGCGGGAAATTGTCATGGCACTTACATTGCATTCTTGAGCAAGTTCTGTAACTATTATTCGAGTATTTTTTTTAACTGCGTGCTTCAAATGATCAAAAATACTGATAAACCAAAATCGGACATTTCATATGTTACAAGCTAATAATATTACGTTAAATTACACGACATATCAAAAATCACTGTTACAATTGTCATTTTACCAATTTAATTTTGAATTATTGTAGAGGCAGTCACAAAAGAAACAATGCGGCAAGGGATTATTTCATATATGGATAGATAAATAGATATGCACCAGTAAAATTGTAGAAACTAAGCACAAATCGTTGAATGACATTATCGTTATAATGACTGATATAGCAGTAATAGAAATACTGCAGCGTCTTGATACTGAGTAGCTCGTGAAACTTAACGTTAACCCCTTCAGACCCGAATTTTTAAATTACAATTTAATATAATTATAATTATAATTTTTATTTATAATTTGTAAATGTACATTTTAATGGACATATGGTCCTTATGCAAAATTTGTAGCATTAAGGAGATCCTGAGAAATATTTGCATAAAAAAAACTAAGTGAAACTAAGTTTAAACTTATACGTAATAAAATACAGCACGAAAAGTATTATGTACATTACAATGTGCACAGGGTCCGAAGGGGTTAACATTGTCCAAGAATCGTAGGCAATCTCATGGAATTCCATAGCGTCGATCACCGATGACCCACACGGCGTTCAACATACTAATAAGAAACGCAATTCCAAGAAGAGAACTCCCAGTAAATACATACTATCAAATGTTTCACAAACTCTCCCGCAACCAATACTTTTCTGCAGGAGGACAGACATTAACCGTTTGAGTCCCAGGGGGTATTGAAAAAACACTGTCGAAGAATCCCAAACAGCGCTGCCGCGCTTTCTCTAAATGAGTACGAAAAATACCAAGAAATACCAAGCGGCGCGATAGCGCTTTGTTTATTTTATATCGACAATGCGTAGTCTGCAGCACCAAAAATGCAATAAAAAGATCACATTTAATTTGCGTGCGATGTAAAAAAGGAATTCATCCAATATGTTTTGATAAACACCGACGTTACAAATTATAAGTGTTACTTTCCATTTAAATTGTTTGTTCATAACACAAAAATATTGTTAATTTGTAATTCGTTATTTTATAAAATGCATATGTATTATTACATGTGCATAATGTAAAATTTATAAATATTTCAAGTTTTGTTCGATAAAAATGATTGAGAAGGTAACAATGAAATAAAAATTTTCATTTCGTAATGTATTATTGCATTATTATAGTATTATTCTACCAATTGTAAAATGTACTATTTACATTCAAAGGAGCTGTGTGATGTACTTGCGTCAGTAAATCTGAGCGCACGATATCGGTAATCGGTATCGCACCGTCAGTTGTCCACAATGTTCGAAATGTGCTGGGTTTTCTCGACATAAAATCTCAACAGCGCGATCGCGCTGCTTGGGTCTCAGACGGTTAACCCCTTCGGTCCCTGTGCACTTTGTAATGTACATAATACTTTTCTTGCTGTATTTTATTACGTATAGGTTTAAACTTAGTTTCACTTAGTTTTTTTGTACAAATATTTCTCAGGATTTCCTTAATGTTACAAATTTTGCGTAAGGACCACATATCCATTAAAATGTACATTTACAAATTATAAATAAAAATTATAATTATAATTATATTAAATTGTAATTTAAAAATTCGGGTCTGAAGGGGTTAAAGCCGTAAACCAAAGCGCAATAGCAACTATCCCATTGGAAACGCTTTTAATTCTAAGCCTACCGTAGCATAAGGGTTAAACGCTAATTTAAGATCACGTACATGAAATAAATCTTCTAACAAGAGACGTCCATCGTAGAGTTTCCGCTCGGATGCGCGAGAAAACGCAAGAGAAGGCCGAAGTATATAACGCAGTCCACACGCCCGATACCGAGGGATGGCCAACGAGATAACGGCAGGGCGAGAGGTTAAGAAACAAGAGAAAAGGATCCGCGAGTTCTCTCGCCGAGCGACTACTCGCCGGCCAAGAAGAGCCTCTCGAAACTCACTCAACAGAGAACTGCACGCGAACGCTTTCGAGGAATCGTTCTCGCGGACTTGCGGCATTTCGAGCTAGCTGCCTGCACGGAAGCAAATTGCCATGGAATGGCATTTTTCTTGGATTCTAATAAAAGTGACTATACCTTGGAATTCACTTGGAAGAGGGACTTTTCAGGGGAATTAGTCATCGGCTGTTAGCTTCGTTCTTTACAAGGAGATATATGAGCTATTATATTTGAAAGTGGTATAAGTCCACTTTTTAAAAAAATGAGTTAACGGTAATTTTGGTAAGGTATACACACCTTCTCTCCGTATTTATAATCACACATTCAATGGTGTACGATTTTTCACAAAGTAATCAAAAGAATTGTGGCTATAAAATGTTATTACAAATCTTTTATTTGAAAGTGGGGTAAGTCCATTTCTAATAACTATAATTAAAACAACTTTCTTTTTGCAATTATTATTGATTATTATGACTTCAGTGTACACTGCGCTTTAGCAGTGTCAAGAAGAACAACATTGTTAACAAGATAACGGTATTATTCCTCTGATGAAACGGTGAGAAGTTATTTCACTGATTTTGTTTAGTTTTCTTTCGCAAGTCCGACTGTTTGGCTTGTGTTTCTTACACTAATAGATTGCAGTGTGAGTATTATTTAAATATAATTGTTATTAAAGCAGAAAACCGAAGTATTAGATAAATAATATTAAATACAGTTGTTACAATGAGATCACATGCCTATGAAAAAGACGATAATATGTCAATTTGGTCTGATAGTGATGTTGGTAAGTAAGAGTAACAACATTTTTCGCAGGAATATTGGAAGTTTTTTTATCGCAGAAATAAGACCCATGAATATTAGAAAAAGAAGACGAATTTATGAATCGAATTAGGAAAGCAGTTTGAGCAATATTGATTCAAGATTGCTACAAACTAAGAAGAGAATTAGAATTTTGGAATTAAGTGATTCAACGACTGACAAAGACGACGTTACTAATTTTCGATCAAATTATGAAAATAATGATTAGAAGGCTAGGAAAAGTAAAAGAAATAAAGGCGAAAAATATTATACAAAAACTGGAAATATTATTCTTGCTAAGAAATTCGAAAATAAGGATTGCAAATGTTTGAAAGTGTGCAAGAATCGTATTACAGAGATTGATCGAATATCCCTTTTTAATTTGTTTCGGAAAATGGGGGATTTTAACAGACGAAATACATTCTTGTGTGCATCTACTCAGCGTACGTCAGTAAAAAGAAGACGAGCTAGAAATTGAAAGGCTAACTGTGGAGAGGAAATAAGTTTAAAATATAATTTTTGTTATTTTTAGTTATCTTGACAAAAGAATTTACATTTTATTTATATCGATTTTTTAATATGACTGAAATTAAACCTAAATAAACTTGGTGATTCATGCGTATAAATGTCTTCATTTTAATTATAATTCTTTACATTAAAAAATCTATTTGAGTGAAGCTAATGTCTATACAAATATGAACTTAAATTTCCTCTTGATTTTATTTCTTATAATATGTTATTTTTGAAAGTGGTATAAGTCCATTTGGAGCTAAAAAATCGTATATTTTTTTAAATATTTTCAATAATTATTATTTCATAATAAAATTTAAAAGGTGTATAGTGTTAAAAACATCACTCGAATTGATTAACGTTTGCCAATATTTTTAAATTAATTCAAATGCAAACCCTTAAATATCTCGAAACATGAAAAAATGGACTTATACCACTTTCAAAAATAACAGCTCATATAGCTTTGAAGGCTATGATATATAATACATTTTATATATTATAATATAGATCCTAAAATTATTTTTTTGATGTATATATATATATATATATATATATATATATATATATATATATATATATATATATATTAGTATTTCAGTATTAGAAACGGAAAAAATTTGCCGGTCGCGAATGTGTTAACCATCTCGATTATATATATATAATACTAAAAAATACTAAAAAATACCGGCGAAAATAATGAAATTCTGACGCTGGTTGCCGCAACCTTGTATCGTTAAAGCAAGGATAAAAAGTATAACGTTTGTTTTGGCACAATAGCAATGTTACAATTACGTGTTGTTTAAAATAAAAAGATTTTTATGATTGTGTACTTGCCGGCTCACAGTTAGTGCGCCAACTGAGACATTCTCAGTTGTCTCACTGAGATAGCGGTTATTGTCGAGAACGCTTAATGTTACCGCATTCAGAAACAAAAATTGCAGGACGTGAATTCACGTTAGCGGCAAGCAGGAATAGAATTTAAAATGACGCGAATTCACGTCAGCGTCAACCAGGAATAGAACCTCAAAAGATTGATCAATTTACTTATGCTTCAAAAAGAAAATGGTAAATCAACTGGTAGATCCTAATTTGAGAAATAGTCTCGTCACATTATGCTTGTAAATCTTGCTCAGTCTTGCAGTGAGTAAAATGTGCATTTAAAAAATTAATGAGATCCAGCGAATCTGGAAACATCGGTTTCGTGAGAAGTTTCCGAGACTTTAAAACGATTGGATGCAGAAATATGGTAATATGGTCTTTTTTCAGCTTAAACTGCTATGGTTATTTTGCCTAGGACCTACTTCTTTTAGGTGGGTTCAGAACCACCAAGGCTATAATGTACGTATCATGTAAGACATTTTTTCTACAGTTAAAGAGGGAATTTCAACTCAGGTCCGCTAATTGCGAGATGGTATATTGTATTTAAATTTACGTAGAAGCTTGTTACTGAAACTAATTTTACTACTCTGAATCTGGACATATCAACTTTGAGTTGCTTTTAGTGAATTTTGAAGTATGAGATATGCATAAAGATATTTAACAGATTTTGCACGAAAAACGAGAATTGCAAGAAGGAGAGGAGACTTCCTTTGCTTTTAAGCATAGATTCTAAACATAAACTGATGCTTGCAAAAACCTAATATACAGATAGTCATTTTATTTTGTTCAATTAGCATGATTTAGAAATCAACATACTTCCCGGGGGATGAAAACTGCCGCTATATTCAAATGATCCCTTTTATTTTACTATTCTATTGTTTTACTATTCATATGGAACGTTAATTACCGTTGCATTTGTGCTGATCATTATTACCGCACGAAATGAGAATTCGATGTCACGAAGGGTTCCTTCTAACACTCAGGAAATAACTTTATATGCTTACAGACTTCATTTTCTCAATTTCTTTACAAAATTATTCAATTATTCAGACCTAAGAATACCTGAGAAGTATCACAAAGATGAATTAATTCACCCGGATATATGTGTTTAATTAAAAAACAACTTTGTGAAAGTGTTGCCTTCCCGTTGTACACGTAAATTGCACCCGTTTGAGGTCCCATAGAACGTGTATCGAAGAATTTAATGGACAGTAAGGATTTTGATATTGTTGAAACAAAATTAAAGAGTACTTTCTTTTTACACGACTCATGGTATTTTGCAGCTCGAATTAAGCCTCTCAAAGTTTAAAAATGGCATTTATTCAATTATTATTCTAACTTATTTTTTTACATTATGAACTTCAAGAGCAGCATTTCGACAAAATTTAATCAAATATACTTCAACGCGTGCAAGCAGCATGATTATAAATACAGCACAACATTGTCGATGTATGAGATCACTCCGCAGGATGTTGTTACGGTCATCACGGTTTTTTATGCATATCCGATAATTTGAGGAAAAAAGGTACAATAAAGAATGATCCCTTCCTGAATAACGGAAAATTGGAATAATGGTATTGGTAATCTTCCGAACCACTCGGTTTTTGCGAAGAAATTAAGGTCACCTAGACTTCCTTTCGTCGTCCACATGATTTTTTGTATATTATTGTTACTGATGCTGAAAGATATGTTCAGGTATCAGGAAATGTATCTCTACTTGAAGAATTTACTTGAGAAGTCGTATTCACATCTGTAAGATACATTCTTACCATATAAGTCTACGTGTCCCATAAGTATAAAGAATCATACACTTGTAGATTTAAGAACGATTTTCCAAATATGCTTTGCAAGAGCAACTTTATCTTGCCTCCATGCGACATACGGTAGTCTAAGATACATTTATTTAACAAAGTGAATTTAACAAAGTGAAGATAAGCTTTACTTCTTCATTAGACTGTCAAAACAGCCTAAAAGCTAATAACAACCGTTCAATTAAAATTCTATATAATCTCATGAACTCTCACTACAAATGGTTTGATGTTTCCTTTGGTACTTTTACTAACCGTACGAATATTAATATGGTATCGACCCCCACAGTACCAGCTAAGGGTTGACACTAGAACTACCATGGCAGTCAAAATGACTGATTCCTAATTTTTATAAAGTTCTCAAAGTTTATATTCTGCGTCTACGCTATAAAACATAAATTATTAAATCGACAATTTTTTTCACATCTCGATTCCTCGTTTTCCAAAGTTATTTAACATATCGCGTTATTTAACATACTTAAATATAATAGATTTAACACCGGCAATTCTAGTGTTAATGTCGTTGAATAATTTTAATTTAATTTTATCCGACTTGTATCGACAACTAATTGTAAGTTAATGATTTTCTGGAACTTTGTGTGTTAACTCTACGAATATTATTATGGTAGTAACCCCACAGTGCCAGCTAAGGGTTAACACTAGAACCACCATGGCAGTCAAACTGACTGGTTCCTAATTTTTATAAAGTTCTCAAAGTTTATATTCTGCGTCTACGCTATAAAACATAAATTATTAAATCGACAATTTTTTTCGCTTCTCGATTCCTCGTTTTCCAAAGTTATTTAACATATCGTGTTATTTAACATACTTAAATATAACAGATTTAACACCGGCAATTCCAGTGTTAATGTCGTTGATTAATTTGAATTTAATTCTATCCGACTTGTATCGACAATTAATTGTAAGTTAACACTAAACCTACCATGGGCGGTCAAATGACCGCTTTCTGATTTTTTCTATAAAGTCCCCAAATTGATTGGGCAGCCATTCAGTAAATATTTTAGGTCTATCGTATAAAACAAGAATTACTTAACTGATCATCTTTTTCACCTCTTCAAATCTCTTTTTCCAAAGTACTTATTTCGTATATTTCAATATAACAGATATAAAGCCGGTAGGTTTAGTGTTAATGCATTGCTGGAATTTTGTGTGTTAACTATACGAATATTATTATGGTAGTAACCCCACAGTGCCAGCTAAGGGTTAAAACCCAAGGGGAAGTTCCTTTGCTAATTTCACTCAAAATCCAAAGCATAAAGTTTCCAGTTGGGGTATGCCGATAGAAAACCACCGTTGGGCAAAGTCAATTTTACTCTAAATCGAAACTATAAAGTTTCCAGTTGCCGTGTGTCGATGGAAAGCCACCGTTACACAAAGTCGAACGTCAACATAACTTCTGGAGTCCGTTGAAATTACACGGCGATTAATTAAACGCTTCGCGGTAACTTAGCGGTCGTGTAATTCTTTCGTCGATCGGACGACAAATCGTTTTCCACGAAGAAACGCGAGGAGAATCGTGCGACGTGTCCCGGTGAATAACGATTTCCAAGGTGAACGGTGACACGTTTTATGCCACCGTGTCTCATCCTCGAGGCTACGCGACGCTCAACTTTTATTAGATCCTCGTAAAGCCGTCGTCCTCCCTATTAATTCGGCATCGTCCCCGGTTACCCGGAGAGAGTCACGAGATCGATGGACAGAGACATCACAGAGAACGAAAGAAAGGGAAGACGGATTTATTGAATATCTAGGCAGTCGAGAGCGAGAGTTTCGAGCGGAAGTAGTTACATCTATGTTAATTAATTATGCGGAGTCCTTTAAATGAAGAGGGGCATGCTTGGAATGTAACAGGTCAAACGTCGGATATATTTCGCTTGTCTGTGCGATGATAATGAAATTAAACTTACAATTACGCTAGGAAATGTACACTGTTCTGGAATGTGAAGTGTACGTAGTTGTTTGTTTGAATGCCATGCATATAGTTACTTGCTAATTTATAATTATACTGCTTTTAAAAAGTATGTAGGAACTTATTTTTGTAAGTGTTTCATTTTGTAAGTGTTTTTAGCTATGTAAGCAACTTATAGTAGCATTAATACATGGTAACAATGCAATATTACTTCATATTTTCCCACGTATCAGGATAAGCAGAAGTCAAGATCTTCTACATATAATTTCCAGTAAAAGGATAACATATTGACTTTCAAAAGATAAAATAATTTTGTACAAAATTTCACTCTAACAAGGGAACATCCCGAGGTGTAACTCACCGATTTTGATGAAATTTTAGTATGATATACTCCTCGCGGAAATATTTGACACGTATTTTTTTTATCGGCAATCGTCCACGTTAAAGGGGTGAAAACCACCCTCAAAGTTGGCACCCTGAAACTTATTTATTGAATATCTGGAAAACTATTAGAGATACGAAAATTTCGTACAGAGAGAAAATTAACGTATTTCGACCACAAATCTAATGATATAAATATATTTTTTTTAAACTCGTTTGTTTAAATAATATGCTTAAAAATATGACTTTTTTAATGATTTTGTAAGTCAAATTTCAATAAATTTTCTTGAATATTTTTCTGAGAATACCATATACCGAAACACAAAATACGGATAAAATGGAAATTTGAAATTTTGTTTGTAAAAAAAGTTATTGCATTTTTAATTTTTTCTCTTACGTTCTTGTTAAGTTATGCCTTCGTATATACATGTATGACTGCTTTAAAAGGCCAGATTTTATTGCCAGACACACATATCGTCTTTATATAAATTAAAAAAATTTGATTGATTAATTAATAATTTGTAACAATTATTGTAATAATGGTATTCATTGTTATTCTTATAACCAATATTTTCTTACACCACGAGCATTCTAAAGCATCCCTGTAATCAATTCAAGCATGTAACGTCCGAAAATAGTAAATATATAACGCATACCTCTCGAGAATTAATTAATTTATTTGGCCTGTCGGCGGATTCACATTGATATCACAAATGACTATCCCGAGGTGTAACTCACCAATTCTTATGAAACTATAGTATAAGGTGCTTTTCGTGGAAATATTTAATATCTACTTTCATTTATCGGCAATCGTCCACGTTAAAGGGGTGAAAACCACCCCCAAAGTTCGGATAACGAAAACTGTTTTATCGAATATCTCGGAAACTATTAGAGATACGAAATTTTCCTAAGAAGTGAAAATTAACGTATTTCAATCACGAATCCAATGCTATAAACATTTTTTTAAAAAACCCGTTTGTTTAAACAATATGTTAAAAAATACTTTTTTTTTCATAATATTTTCAGTTAAAATTCTTTCAATTTTCTTAAATAATAGTTTGTATACACTATATAGTCAAGCAAAAAATACGGATCAATTAGAAGTTTCATATTTGTGTTACAAAAAAAGTTATTGCATTTTCAATTCTTACGCTTGATGAACTTGTCAAGTTTTCCCGTCGTATATACATAGTTGATTGATCCGTATTTTTTGTTTGACTATATAGTGTATACAAACTATTATTTAAGAAAATGGAAAGAATTTTAACTGAAAATATTATGAAAAAAAAAGTATTTTTTAACATATTGTTTAAACAAACGGGTTTTTTAAAAAAATGTTTATAGCATTGGATTCGTGATTGAAATACGTTAATTTTCACTTCTTAGGAAAATTTCGTATCTCTAATAGTTTCCGAGATATTCGATAAAACAGTTTTCGTTATCCGAACTTTGGGGGTGGTTTTCACCCCTTTAACGTGGACGATTGCCGATAAATGAAAGTAGATATTAAATATTTCCACGAAAAGCACCTTATACTATAGTTTCATAAGAATTGGTGAGTTACACCTCGGGATAGTCATTTGTGATATCAATGTGAATCCGCCGACAGGCCAAATAAATTAATTAATTCTCGAGAGGTATGCGTTATATATTTACTATTTTCGGACGTTACATGCTTGAATTGATTACAGGGATGCTTTAGAATGCTCGTGGTGTAAGAAAATATTGGTTATAAGAATAACAATGAATACCATTATTACAATAATTGTTACAAATTATTAATTAATCAATCAAATTTTTTTAATTTATATAAAGACGATATGTGTGTCTGGCAATAAAATCTGGCCTTTTAAAGCAGTCATACATGTATATACGAAGGCATAACTTAACAAGAACGTAAGAGAAAAAATTAAAAATGCAATAACTTTTTTTACAAACAAAATTTCAAATTTCCATTTTATCCGTATTTTGTGTTTCGGTATATGGTATTCTCAGAAAAATATTCAAGAAAATTTATTGAAATTTGACTTACAAAATCATTAAAAAAGTCATATTTTTAAGCATATTATTTAAACAAACGAGTTTAAAAAAAATATATTTATATCATTAGATTTGTGGTCGAAATACGTTAATTTTCTCTCTTTACGAAATTTTCGTATCTCTAATAGTTTTCCAGATATTCAATAAATAAGTTTCAGGGTGCCAACTTTGAGGGTGGTTTTCACCCCTTTAACGTGGACGATTGCCGATAAAAAAAAATACGTGTCAAATATTTCCGCGAGGAGTATATCATACTAAAATTTCATCAAAATCGGTGAGTTACACCTCGGGATGTTCCCTTGTAAGGGATGATTACCAACTTCTCAATGTTTGGTGGCTTTTAAAGTTACGTCCAGTGTATCCTGCCAATTATAATTCACGGAAGAGAAATTGTTTTAAATTGAGTTGGATTATAGAAGGATGTTTACAGAAGTGTGCAAAAAAATTATTAGCTCTTTAAAATTTATTTATATTTGCGCAGGTGTTCTAAAATATATTTGCGCAGGAGTTCTAATGATAAATTCAGTAGGAAATTTGAAACAAAACGCATGAATGATATTTCGATTTATAGCGTTGTTTATAATGCATCCATATACGAACAAATTATTTTATTACTGTGAATAATGGAACAGAGGATATTGTGAAGTAGTATATGTACTGTGATGGCATATTTACGAGTATATAACGTACGTAGTTATTTCCAGTTTCATGAGTCAATAGATCTTTTCCCGTATAGGACAGGTCTCCTATCAGTCAACATAGCTATGACGTAATTTTCGTACAGCAAGTTCTCTCCCATCACCTAAGTTGTATTCGAAACTTCCGTTAATTAGTTATACCAAAATATCCGCATGCCTTCTATTGATTTGTTACGTTAACACTAGATTTACGGAAGCCGTCGAATGGACGGGTTTGTACTTTTTTGATAAACATTTCTCTATACACAGAAGCAGTACAGTAGATATTCCAGGTGTATTTTATAATACAAAAATTACTTAACGAATTATCATCTTTGCCGCTTCATCCCCCTTTTTCCAAAGACCTTATTTAATATATTGCAGTGGAACAGATTTCACGGCTGTAAATCTAGTGGTAAGTTTGTTACGCTAGTCGAGGTCAAAAAATTGCAAAATTTGTAAGATTTCGTGAGTGATTCCCACTTTTTAAATGGAATTTTTACAATTAAATGAAATTGCTTCAAAACTCTTGTTCTTAACAGCACTAATTAAAATCAGAAAATTCCTGCATCATGTATTATTTCTCGAAATAATCTATATCGTGGAACGAAAACACTGGAAAGTTAATATTTTTGTTGTACCATTATACGTTTCGTATCACAAGAGTTAACCCCTCTTTTAATGATTAATGATCATTTTAAAAAAGCAATTACAAGCCTTTGTCTACTGGACTGTCCTAGCGCAAAATTATCTGGCGTAAAGATTTGACGAAAACTCTGACATTACAAGGTGACTTAAGACAAGAATGTCACCATTTTTTCTAGCTATATGCAACCTGAGGAAAAGAGAGTTGCACTTTTCTGTTTCTGTGCATAATTCGCTGATTCGAACAAATGAAGAAGAATACTTGAAACAAAAATGTGATGGTATAGTATAGATTACAATATATATAATTTGGAAAAATGTCATTCCCCTTGTAAAAATGATTTAAATATTCAATTACACACGTTGTAAATACAGAGATACAATTCGTCAGATCTTCCTGCACAACTGAATTTCGGTTACGAATATTTTTCTTTGACAATCATAATTTAAGAGACAATTCACGATCCAAGAAGGAATAGGAACGTTACTTTTACATTAATCCTTTCGCTGCGGTAAAGACCAATCGAAAAGCGTTGCGGTCATATAAGCATTCGTGTATCATGTGACTTTGTAATCATTATGATTCTGAATATGATTTGTTGAAACTTCAATAAATCTTGGAGCACTCATTAATTGCTCCGTGAAATATTAAAAATAAAAGACAATTAATAATTTTAACGGACTTCGATTTCTGAACCAACCAATTAAATGGATAACTATTGCCAACATACAGATGTGCTACTTGGAAGAAGTATGCGCAAAAACTAATCCTTTGCAGTCTTATATCAATTTGTGCTGGACAGTATTTAAACCCAAACGATTTTCTATTAACCTTATTTTGCTTCAAGATCTGATAACTACTTTGCATACTCGACCAAAGTATTTTTTAATATTTACAATTAATTCCTATTAGCTCATAACACATTGGGGATTTATAGTTTCTTACGTCACTGAAAATCTCTGCAAAGTTTCATTAGAATAAATCATTTCTAGTACACAATATTCTAGGTTAGATCGTAATAAATCTAAAAAAAAACAACTTCCATGTATCTACTGTAAGACGATAAGACTGTCAGAGCGGCACAAGGGAAGACTCAGACTTTTGCATCGAAAATACCAAATTAACCATCAACGGTCCAAGAAAAAAAAAAGAGGAATCTCATTCTCGCCGCGAAGTGAACAGTAACGTCGATGCCCAACCTCAGCGAACGGCCATCGAGCCTTTAAAGTCGAACCGGTATGTCCGAAGGAGACAACGTCGATCTCGTTGCGCAAAGAGTCTACTTTCACTGCTAGCCGCGTAGCACGCGCAAATGCGATCTCGTTCGCATAACGAGTCGCGTAAACGAGCACGCGCTGACCGATCTCTTTTTGCTCGGCAAACAAAGAGAGTAGCATACCAGGATGTTTGCAGTTTCCAGTTTTTGGTAAACACTTCGCCGTGAAAAAAGAAGCCGCGTGAAGCCAAGGTGAGAAGAGTCATCAAGAGGTAAAAGGAAAATCGCTGACTGGTCGAGCCGCCTGTTCAGCCGATCACCAACAGACACACCCTCCAAGGCAAAAGACGAAATCAACTCGCGGTCTCCTTGGTCGCGCGCCGGTGCACGCGCGAAAACGTACGGAGAAACTAAGAACGGTGACGCGCGGGGATACAAGATCTATTCTCTATTGCTTTACGTGTGGTACCGCATGAAGATGCTTTACCACACGGGTCCCATTTGAGCGAGGGATTGGGATACGGCTAATCAGCGCGCATGCGCAAAAGAACGCATGCTATAGCTCGCAAAAACAGAGAAGTCTCGGGGTATGATGTACGGGGTAAGGGGAGAGTGTCGCTCGCACCGTTTATCCCCACCGTATCGGTCCAGGAAATCTGAGATCGACAAATGACAACCAAAAATAAAACACTCCTATCATCGTTCACACGACGACGCAACGAATGTGCAGCTCTTTCGGCCAATAACGCGTTAGAATCGAAATGACGTCGGAACGAGGGATGTCTCTATCCGTCAGACCAGTGGTCGGCAAAGTGCGGCTCTGGCACAAATATCCACGGAAGGCGCAATAATATTTTCATTTAAAAAAAACTTGGTAAGAAAAAAATTACATCTTATTTTGATAAATTAAAATTCTTCTATAAATCGAGAACATGTATAATTTTTTGTTTAAGTTAAAAGATAGATAGGTAATTAAAATTTTATATTGTTGTAAAAATACGTAACGAACATCGAGTTTAACATCGAGTTTAAGGAGATGTAAGCACATTGTTCGCATTAATAAATATTTATTAAGTATGAAATTTAGTTTTATTTACTGTACTACTTATTTAGTGTAATAAAAGTTTACTAAACAAGCAGATTTGGCTCCCAATTCTTGTTAAAATTGTTGTAATGTTCATATTTGTCTCTTTGGCTAATAAGTTTGCCGACCACTGCGTCAGACGAATCAGAACAAACCACAGGCCAGAGGAGTTCTCCGTTTTTGTGAGGTATACCAGTTGACCCACTGGTAGGCCCTTCCAAACCTTTACTGGCTATGCAGTGTCAGACTAGCTGAATGAAACGCAGCTCACCCACCGAGGTAGTCACCTCTCGCGTAGCGATTCAGCCTCCACTTTCCCCACGAGTCGAACCCTGAGGACCGGGCGAGGACGATGAATTGCCCTGGGGCTTAGCCCAGTCCCCGCGGTACCAATTTTACCATTGGTGCGGGCGTAGCCTGGCTAACCCAATGCTACTACCAATATGCTTTGGCACGCGGACTCAGGTGACCCCGGGTGCGTGAAGCCCGTACCTGTCCGCCCTGTGCGGACAGGCCCCTGGGGGGGGGGGGGGGGGGGGGGTTGCAAGAAGGGAGCGGAGAAAAGGAGGAAAATGTCAGGGGCGATTGTATCGAAACGATTTTTCTCGATCACGATAAGGTTTATCATTTACTGCCATTGTCCTCTCGAACAACGGCAAAATGCACGCTACGAGAAAGTTTTTACCAGTTACGTCTGGATTTCTCGCTCTCTCTCTCTCTCTCTCTCTCTCTCTCTCTCCCGCAGAACCAAGGAAAGTGCGAAAGTGCAAACTTTCCTACTCCGACCGTACGAGGAGGAAACGTCGAGCGTACGTTTCAACGTCCTATCTCGGCAATCCTGCATGCTCATCCGACTCGCTTTCATCTCCGGCGAATCGCGTCAAACGACTCGCGTAATAAACAGCGAACTCGCGCAAACCTCCTCCTACTCCCCGAGGAATTTGCTTCTCTCCCTGAACCAGCCTCCTTTCCGCCTAGCAGCCAGAGCGAACGAGAGTCGCGCGAGCGAGCGTGCCAGCAATCGTGGTTCGCACCAGTGACGTCATCCTCGGCGGATCCAATATGGCGTCCGCGGTAAGCGTTCGCCAGGCAAAATCGACCGACGGCAGCGGCAGGACCGGTTTCCGATGGGGACAAGGAGGTGGGAAGAGGGGAATCACCCAGGACGCGGACCAATTCGCGGTTTATCCGCGCGGTTTTGTCGTTTTACATCTGAAACGCCCAAGCCACGAAACTCTGGTGATCCCCCCCTTCCGTTACCACGCCTCTTCCTCTCTACCGCTTCTTCGAACGAAGAACAACACCAGCGACTTGCGCGGGTTCCCTCGAGAGAGACTTCGCGCAGTGAAAGTAATTTGCGCGAAACCTTGAGTGTCTTTTCGAATCAGGAGCCGCGAAGGTTCTCTCCTTTTCCGGGGACAAGATTGTCGTCTCGAAATTGTACCGAGCTATCGTTATTACAGCTTCAACGAGAGTCCACGATATTCCTACTTCGCCGAGAATACCTGTCAAACCTTCAGAATTCGCCGACAAAACGCGCCGACTCGAGCGGATGTTCCCGAGATCGTAGGACTCGAAGGTCAACGGGTTTTCTACGCTCTGGAAAGGCCTCTCGCGAGTCGAGATCCTCCCATGTGCGCGCAGCCGTGTCGCGACTTCCTCCCGCCCTCTCCCCGTTCTCCTTCCAAATTTACGCGCGTCGCTCCGCTCGAACTCTCTCGCTCGCCACTCGCACGTCTCGCGGAAGTAACTCGACGAACGAGTGTCGATCCTACCTTCTCTGGTTGGCCGTCTCTCTTGGTCCACGAGAGAAAAGGTTGCGAGGGACCCCGATGTGTTCGTGGTCCTTTGGAAGGTATAGATGCCGAGGCGACGACGAGGTATCCTCCTGGTCAATGGAAATTCGAGGCGCAGGGAAATATTGTTCGACACGATCGCGCGACTGCGACTGAACTCGCTCTCCCGAGAGAACGTTTTACCTGCGACCGGGGAGACACCTGGCAGCCTCGCCTTAGCGCTCCGCGAGAGCTGCTACCTTCTCTCCCTCTCCTGTCGGCTCTGCCCCCACGACTACCATCGACACTCGACTTCGAGTCGCGTTCTTTACCTGCGGCTATCTCTCCTACCTAGCTATCTAGCCTGGCTAGCTGGCTAGCAAGCTAACTGGCCGACTGGCCAACCACCCACTCGCTCGTGCCAAAGCGCCAGCCATGTATTTCGCGGATCCCCATCCTAAGTATCCGCGTATGATGGTTAAGTTGGTAATTACTTTCATGATCATTGACCATTGAACTTCCTACGAAAGAAAGGTGTTATTCTTTGAATTTGCCAATTCTGTAATTGATCGGCTATCGACAACCAGTCCGGACGAAGATAAGTTGTAAAATGTTTTTCGTATCTGGATGAATTGGTACTTTTTGATGCTTTAACACTAGATTTACGGGCGTGAAATCTGTTAAATCGCAATATATTAAATAAGGTCTTTGGAAAAAGAGGGAAGAAGCGGTAAAATGTTTTTCGTATCTGGATGAATTGGAAGTTTTTGATGCTTTAACACTAGATTTACGGGCGTGAAATCTGTTAAATCGCAATATATTGAATAAGGTCTTTGGAAAAAGAGGGATGAAGCGGTAAAAAATGGTAATTCGTTAGGTCATTATTGTATTATAAAATATACGTGAAATATCTACTGTACAGCGTCTCTGTAAATTTTAGTAATATTTGTAAGACAAGTAGGAACCCGTCAATTTGACGGCTTCCGTAAATCTAGTGTTAAATATGTTGATCCGTTTGGGGCAGAATATTTAACAGGGACATTTTTATTTTAGTTGCTTGTAATTGTGGGTAATAATAAAAATGAATTTAACTGCATAGAAAGTTTGTAAAGTAGTCATTGTACATTTATTGGAACGCCCACGTTTTAATGTGATAATTTTTCATATTTATTGCTGTATCTTAAGGGTTTTTGTTTATGTATTATTGACAGCAGAATAATGAATGATTACCGAATCATTGACTTGTGTTTGTCGTTTAAAAAAGAATTTTCTGCTTACGCTCGGAGGTTGTCGACTCTGGGGTCATCGACTCTGAAGTACATTTGTTATTACAAACATATGTGTTCAATGGTGTTTAGTTCAGGAATCTATAAATTCCTTACACTCAATAAATTTAATCAATCTCCATCTATTTAACAAGCATTTCAGGATGCGATTACTTTTTCCCATTTATTTTTACGAATCAAGCTGCTATTGTCTGAACGCTATAAAGGGAAATTGTATGTTTGATGATTCCGTTGACAATACAATTCATTTCCATTGGAAACTCCGTTTTTCCGTTTTTGAAGTGTCAAAGTTTCTTTTTGTGCTGTTGAGACTTCGTTTATAATTAATTCCGTAAAATTAATTTATATCTTGTTTCTTTTCTATGATTTATAAAAGATATCTGCGATATTAGGATTGCAGGAATACTAAATAATTTCCTGTTAAAAATCGAAAATTAGAAAAGAAGGAAATATATTTTTTAAAACCGCTTGTAACTTTTGCACCACCTTTCACTTCATTATCCTATTTTTCTTTTTTTTTTGTTTATTTTGCATTTTTCAGCTTTAACTGTTACAGCCCAGGACTTACCATTTTAGATGGGTTCATAGCGGGTACATACCGCATAGGACAAATTTCCCAGAGTTTATGGGGAATTTGAACCCAAATCCACTGGTTGTGCGTTCGAACCTTTACCCCCTTATCCACCATAAACCCCATGCTTTCTAGTTATAGTGTATAGCTCTGGTTTTTTAATCCCATATAAACACTAAATTACTGATAACAAAATTTCAAGCGTATACGTTTTTCGAAATGAGGAATAAATATTTTTTATAGAATAATGTGTTTATCATAATTTTTTAAAAATGTAGTTACATTGAATGAATTGGAATAAACGCACGAATGGGAATTTTTCGGAGACTCACTTCGTAAACCTTTCTGTAAAACAAATTAATAGATGCATGTTATTTTAACTTATTAACAAATGATTTTCTCAAAATCGTTAATTACGTACTGCACCGAGAGAAATTATGCATGAGGCTTCATCGTGATGGAGCTTCACCATGTTCTTTTTTAATACGTGACAATATTTAAATCGAACTTTCGGTGAAAGGTGTACGGGGCAAGGAGATCCAGTAGAATGGCCCAGTAGAATGACACAATCTGACTCGAATCGCTCAGACTTCTTTTTGCAAGGATACCTTCGACGCTAAAGCAATCAACGTGAAATATTGCATATTTCATTTATTATTACTTTGTATTATTTGATATTTTATTACAAATAACCAATTATCTGAGACTGCTTTCAGTTAAATAAATCGATTCCAACAGTTGTATCTACGCTCTGGCAATCACTTCGTTCAAAATAACTAAATATCCGGTGACTTAAAGGCAGAAGTGTATATCTAATATTCATAACAAATCCTTTTTCTTCGCTTAGCTTTTCTAAATTGCAATAATGCAACCTCTCGGTACGTATAATTGTATGCGAAAACGAAGTATATTATCCGTTATACGATTTATTCCTTTTGGGAATACCTACTTATTTTCTTTTACAGATGCAGCTGGAATCATTTTTCCCTCCAATCATTTCCCCGCAAATGGTAAAAAGTTAAGAACATATTTTTCACTGTGTGCATGAACCTTAATTTTTTTAAGTGTAAGAATTCGTTTGGAGGTCCTCCTTCATCATTTATGTTAATCCAGGCTAAAAAATATTTGATTACATACATTTGACGTTTAATGCTAACTAGAATTTCATTCCATATTTGAGTTAATGTGCTCCATCTTCGCAAATTAGCTCATTTACAGCCTAGGATTATGTTATTAATTCGAGTAATTCTTATACATTTAGAGTAAGATGTTCACTTGACTCCCAAATTAGCTTTCAGTTTGGAACAAACGGTAACAAGTAGAATTATTTTATTTGCACATATATTCTGATTTGTAAATGGTGTTAAACCGCTAGTCTAACATACTCTTTTTTCTATATAAGAAATAAACAAGAATTAAACTTATTTTCGTTCAATGTGGCCATCATAACCCAATGCCACCTATATGACTCCATCCAAAAAGGTGAATCTTAACACTTTAATGGCCGCTCACACAACATGTGTGTGATAGCCGGAACAACTGTTAGTGATAGCGTTAGTTAATTGTTATTGTGTTTATTTTTATTGTTTTTCTATTAAAAATGTGTGTGCTCGGACATATTAAATTATTTCGTGAATTTATATAAAGTTTTTTTAACTTAATTCTTTAAAAATATTGCCGGTCCCTGGCGAAGATTCAGTACGTAGACATGCGGCCATTGACACTTTGAAATCGATCTTTCTTATGATTTTTAAACTGCGTTATTCACGGACATGATAACATATTCAATATTAAAATATTGCTGATAGAAAAGTGAAGTATTACTGAGTACATAACTATTCTTACTTCTAACATTTCTATTCTATAAAGATGTGCATTTAACAGAAACGGTTTTGGTTCGGTGGAAATGATAAAAGTAGCGAAATACGGGTGGCATTCAACGTGTTAAAGTATTAACACGTCTTAAGCGGGAAACGTCTTAACTCGTTTCGTGTATATTAACACTAGAACTACCGACGTTAAATCTATTATAGTCTAACATATTAAATAAGTACTTTGTAAAAAGAGGAATCGAGAGGCGGAAAAGATGATCGATTCGGTGATTTATTGTTCTTTGACATGGACGTAGAATATTTATTCTATGACTTTTCTATAAACTTGGAGAATTTTGGGAAAAAATTGTGTACCGGTCATTTTAACCGGTTGGTAGTTCTAGTGTTAATATTAAAGCGTGGGAGCCGCCAAAATAAAGTTAATAAAGAAATTATTTTTTAAAAAGAAGCCGAAAGTTTTATTAAAAAATAACCCATAGTTCAAAAGTTATAGCTTCCTTATGCACAAGCAATTTTGCGCGCGAATTGCAAAAAATCGCCCGCTATGTGGTGAGAATTTAGCGAGAAAACACCCGCTTAACACTATTCCTACCACGACCGGTCAAATGACCGTTTTTAAAATTTCGATTAGCATTGCCTATATACAACGTAATTGAATCGCCTTTAAACTTCACGACTTTTCGTCAAATATACGTATAATACATTCACATTATAATACATTGTTCAATATTCACTTCTTTTTTTACTGTTCATTTTCTGGGAAAAAATTATCATTTGACAAATTCACCGGTTACGGTAGGAAAAGGTATACGTGAAGTGTCGGTAGGAATAGTGTTAAGATGTATTAATTAGAAATTTCAAATAGCAAGAAAAATGTTTATCACATTTGTACCAGTTATAGCGAACGACCTTTATAAAAACACTTTATCATTACTCCCATTACAAGACATTTCGACTTTGCAAGATAAAGCAAACACCCAGTATATACAAAGTGATTCAAAGTGATTGCCATCCCATCGCCGCTGATCAACTTCGGCTCGGAGGTAGGGACGACTCGCGCCGGTCCTCTCTGCCTACCTATCCATCCACTTATGGAAATACGCAAGAGAGCCCGAAGAACGCGACGCACCGTGGGCGTGCAATTCGCATTTGATATTTTATCGATGCTTTCTGCGATCCCTCCCTCCCCTCCATTGAACTTCTCCGCGAGAAAACGAGACGCATCCGATGCCCAGAGCAACCGGTGTACGTCGATTTGCGGAATAAAAGCGCACAGCAATACTCCGAGCTGGCGGATCCTCAAGAGAGAGATGCGATTACAGATCGATCCGTCGGGAACTGGAGATGCCACGAATTCCACGCGTGGAGAAGTGAGAAAGGGGAATAGAGAGTAAGAGAGAGAGAGAGAGAGAGAGAGAGAGAGAGAGAGAGAGAAGTGGAGAACCAACGAGACGAGAAATTAAGAACATCAGGAGCCAAATGGAGAGGAAGGAAATACCGGTGGCAAAAGAAAAGCAGAAAACCGCTCGGTACTTTCGAGGCTGACGTTATTCGGTCGAGTAGATATTGAGGGATTTTAGTTCAAACGTAACGACACGATCTTCAACGAGACGGAAGAGAAACGAGGATCATCGTTGCGTGGTAAAGACTGAAGAGGGTAAGCGTGAAATCAAAAATTGGTATATCTCGTTGTGCAAAGGTAAACGAAACGAAAAAAAAGCTCAAAGGCGAGGGGCTAAGAGAAAGAGAGAGAGAGAGAGAGAGAGAGAGGGAAAGAGGAGGAGAGGAAGAAGAAAATAAAGTAAAAGAGAGGAAAGAGAGGGCGTGGGCGCCCAAGGCCTTCCTCTCGCCATTTACGGTGGAGAGCCGGACACGGCGGAGCCACCGCGACCAAGACAAAGCCGTAGCTGATCTCGCGAGACCAAAGGAATTGAATAAGAGACGCCGGCATTTTGGTCCCGCCGCAAAGCCAAGAATTTCGGCTCTCCTCCAGCTGCTCGCAAAAACGCGGCTCAATTGCCTCTTTCCTGTTTCACAGTCACACTCGTCAACGCTACACGGCCCTCCGCATAAAGCGTCTGCTCTCTTCTTCGCATATCGTATAGGTGGTTCACACGTAACGATTACGTAAGACCCTCGAAACGGTGTTTCACGCTTGCCAAACCGCGGTCCCCGGTGATTTCGTTGACCGCTGGAAGAAAGAGGGATAAAGATAGGAGATACATACCCCGAGGAGAGAAACGTTGATGCGGAATATCACGGAGACGAGATATATTATGCCCGAAGGTATGGCTCTCCTGCTGCAGGAATTTACAACCCAGGGAACGCGTTTTAGAATTTGAAGTCTCTCCTGCGGAGGATGCCAGCGATTTCTTCGTTTCCTTTACTACCAATAAATCCTCCTTCGTTGCACGACCGTCCACGTGACTTTCCAACGATTTAACGCTTTCGAAGTCGACTAGTTAATAAAACTACAGGTACCACCCGGTAATCCTTTTACCTCCGTGAAATACTTTGCTTGGTGTACCTGTCGTTTCTTTGTATTATCGTCTCGTTTCGCGAGTCTTGCAATTTCGCGACTCCTCGAGGGGCCAACGGACGGAAGGACCGGTCGGTCCTGATCCTACTCGCCCTTCCGAATATGGCAGAACTTGCTGCGGGCAACGTTTCGGACGATGTTCAGTCGAACGTTTCGGCGCTCGTATTCTCTTTTCGATCACGGATGCGTTGTTACTTACGTAAACACATGTATGAATAGACTTTCGCATTATGGGGGAAAGTTATAGAATGCTGACGGTTCGATGATCGATGCAACGCTTTTCGCGTGGTGTTGGGGACTGTAGTGTGTATGGTCATAGGTATATAAGATAGTTCGGAAATAGGTGGATAAACTCAAAGTACATGTTATACGTGTTAGTTGCAACTTTGTAGTATACTCAAACCTGTTTTTGTGCGATTTTTTTTTGTGCGGTATATGACAATTTCATATTTCATATACCGCACAAAAAAAATCGCATAAAACAAATCGCACAAATGAAAAATCGCACAAAAACAGGTTTGAGTGTAGTGAATTACTGGAACTGGTATGCTTAACGAAAATTCCAATCGCATATTCTGCAAATAGATATACTTAATACCATATGCGATGATAAATTGCACAGTATCAACGAATTTGTCAAAACTAATGTTCTGTGTGACTTGAGAATAAAAGAATGACATGATTATGAGTTACGGATAGGTGTTTTGTAGAATTTAATATCTGGTTAGGTGAAGTTCTCAACTTTTCGTCCACCTCAATGCTCATCAAATTCTCTTTGTAAACAACTCAATCTAAAAAAAGTAAAATACTGGCAAGTTTCATTAAATATCATTTAATGCCAGAAAATACACTTTGTTAATGGCGACTGATGTGGTAGTATGTCAAATGAGCGATACTTTGCTGGAAAAAGTGTGCTATTTGAAATAAATTCTGGACCACAGTAATACACATTATTTTCATACTTTCAACTTCCATTATTACGATCATTGTGCTGCATAGCAACAAATTTTTTATTACTTTTCAATCATTCAGATTATTATATACTGACGGAAATTCACTAGTTCTTGAAGAGATTCAATGTCGGACCAGATATTTGAAAGTCCGAAACTCTGTTTCCATAAAAACATATACATCCATTGAGGTGGTTTTCCAAAATTTTGGTTTCAATTAAAGATAGTTATGTCGCCGTAAATTTCCAGATAAATCACAAACTGAAGTTGGTTGAATCTCATCTTCAAATAGATATTAGGAGAAGTGGTGGGATAGAAAGTTTAATGATGTAATAATATTTATTGTCATATAAACTTCTTCCGTAAGTGCGATGATGCACCGAGAGAGTGCAGTAATACGAGCTTTGGCATCGTATACTTCATTATATTAATAGATTCTTTCCTTCCTTTCGCAGTAATGTCTACACGGGCAAAAAGCCACTGAGATTCCAGTCTTTGATTCATAACCAACTATCTCCTCTCAAAGTATGAACAAATGTTTATATATGGATGATTCCGATAGGTAGTTTTCGACATGCAAAGCGAGGAAAATTGAATAAAATTTAACTTGCTGATTTGCTATTCGAGATCACAAACTTTCTAAACTATGAGGATATGGATGGTTTAAAATACTGACAATATAAAGAACATTCAGCTTTTAATGATCCTTTCGAATAATATTATTATTATGAACATCGTACGGAATAATTTTCATTAATTACTTCTTAAACATGTGTCTGAAACAGTTCGTGCCGCGGATATGTTTATACTTTTCGCGGTATATTGTATAAACACAGAACGATAAGCGACCGATTGGATAAAAGTTTAAAGATGCAGTTGAGTCTAGAGAAGGCATTTGAAAGAAACAGTTAGTGAAAAGTTTCGTTTTATACACTTTCGTTCTTTACACAGTGAAAAGCCATGTATGAGACGCGCATTCATTTTCGGTATCTTATGCTGAACCAGTTTCGCAAAAGAAAATATAGCAACGATTATCGCAAACAATATTTGAGCTTCTTACATGGTTTGATCGATTTCGCAAAGAAAATTTTGATCCTGAAGATCGAACACGATCTGGTCTTCCAACTGAAGTAGACGAAGACAGGATTCGTAACCTAGTGGATCAAAGGCAAAGTTTCTGGTTTCAAGTGATGTCTGAAACTTTAAATATCCCGAATCATCTGTCCACCGACACTTAACTCTCTATAGTCCGAATTTTCTGTGGGATCTGAAGATCAGTTGAACATAGCACGCTAGAAAATATAAATGATAAAAATACTGTTATAAATGGTATATTTAACTTGATTTTGAAACAATGAATTGTAAAGAATTTCATGATCTTTAACCCATTCGAGACGGCGATTTTTTTTAAACACGGTCCCCAGGAGCGAATTTTTTTTCCTTATATTGTTCATTTTTAATAAAAAAAAATTGTTTACTATGGAAATCATCCAATTCGTAAGTGAATTTGCATAAACAAAATGATTGCACACCGTGTGTGCAGCTCGCTCCTAAGAAAATATTTATTGCGTGGAGCGGATTGAACATCATGTGTGCAATGTAAGGTAAAATAAAAATACATCATTAAAATAGATAAACATTTCTTTCAAAAATAGTTAGATAATATAAAATCGTTATTTTGCTTTCAATAATGAAGAACAGAATATAACGCAAAGAAAATTTTTAAGAAATAGTAAAAAGTCCAAAAAATAAGTTGAATAATGAAGAAAATAATATAAACGAGAAATAAATTTTTAGAAAAATGTCTAAAGGTAATAAAGTAATATAACTCAGTAATGAAAAAGAAAACATAATTTGTAAATACATTTTTAGGAAATAGTACACTGATCGTAAAGCAATTATAAATTAGTTGGTTGATGATAGCGCTTGAAACATTCTCCCAAACATAATCCAGAATTCCCGACACAAGCAGGACAAGAGTAATTAATACGTCTATATTTTCCTTATTTGTAGCACTGTCGACAAATCTTTCTGTTTACTTTCCTATTTTTATTTCTAGGTAAAATTTGAGCTAGGTGATCATTTGTTTCTGGTGTTGTCGACCTTCTGTCTCGGGGTTTTCCAATTAATTTTTTTAAAATCTCTAAACGATAATCACAATAACTTAATTTTCTTATTGTTGGTGAGTATGTTTTGTATAAATTGAATGAATTTAAAACCAAAGTTTCAACTAAATGAATCCATAATTTTACATACCATTTAAATGTCCTCCTTGAGGAAGAATAATAAGACAGCATCTGATCTTTGTGATCTTTGCGAAAACCAATGCCAAATTTTGTTCTTCTATACTTTACAAATACTATAAATTCAAAAAAGTCTTATCTCAACGACTACTTTACTCAGAATAACGGATAATTCCTCATTATTATTATTGCATACACGGTGTGCAACCGGTCTTATAGCCTCGGAAATCAATTGCACACACGGTGTGCAATCGGTCTCGAATGGGTTAAGAATTAAATTATAATATTTGACAATGTTCAAAAATTGACTTTGAAGAATAAAATCTTAGATTTGTCTTGTGTTACTTCAAAGTTACACGGGCCCATAGAGGGTTAAAGAAAATGGGAACGGTAACAAAACTGAATGTTTGGGTACCGCACCAGCTCACAGAACAGAATCGTTGCAATCGCGTAGCAACGAGCATATCTTTGCTTGCACGCAATGAAAAACAGCCATTTTTGAAGCATTTAGTGACTGGGAATGAAAAATGGATTTCGTAGGACAATGTGGAAAGAAAACGGACATGGACCAGAAGAGAAGATCCACCGGAATCAGTTTCGAAACCAGGTCTATTCCTCCGCAAAGTTGTTGCCTCTGTATAGTGGGATTATCAAGGAATTTTGTATTCTGCGCTTTTTCCAGCTAACCAAACAATTAATTCAGAGAAGTATTGCGCTGAGTTGGATAAATTGAAAGAAGCAATAGCAGTAAAACGACAAAAACTCGTGAATCGGAACAATGTGATTTTTCACTACGATAATGCAAGACCTCGTGTAGCAAAAAACGTGCAAAAAAATTTTACGAAGAATTCGATTATTACCTTTCATTGCACCCACCATATTCTTCAGACATTGCTCTGACGGATTACCATCTACTTTGGGCAATGCAACATTTTTTAGCCGGAAAAAAAAATGATATTATCGAATCCATAAAACCAAAGATAGAAAAATTTTAACGAAAAACCACAGAAATTGTATAGTGACGGTATAATGTCTTCATCAAAATGGTGGGTAGAAGTTGTAGAACGCGAGGGTGATTACATTTTTTCTTAAACTTTAAAAGTATGTTTCATACATTAACTTAAATATTAGGTTGGTGCATATGAAATGTCGGATTGTATACGGCGACATTAAAATGACCACAGTTTTTGCAAAATGAATGTTTATAAATCAAAATAATTTTCATCCACATCAATACACTTCTGCCAAAGATCCACAAGGGCTTTTATACCATTTTTAATAAAATCTGCGTTTTTAGAAAGGATGAAATTGGAGGCGACTTTTTTATTGTCACCTTCATTATCGAATTTTTTTTCTATAACGAAGTGGCCTAAGTGTTTAAAAATGTGATAATCCGTTACAGGAAGATCAGGTGAATAAGGTGGGTACGTAAAATTTCATATTTCAATTCGCGAAATTTTTTTGAGCTCACTTTTGACGGATATGGTCTTGCGTTGTCGTGCAATAAAGTAGGCCCCCGCCGATTAATTGAAACGGAACGCAGTATTTTCAATTCTACGAGCATTTGTTCAATTTTTTTACAGTATCTGTCAATAGTCATGCTCTCAACACCTTGGAAAAATGGAAGTTCAGTTTTCCATGTACAGATAGGACATCATTATGGCATACGGTTGTGGGTTTACCACGAGGCGCATTTTGAAGATACTTATATCCAGAACAAAACTTTTTGAACCAACATTGTACGATTTTTTTTATTAAGAATTGCCTCCCATATGCTCTATTTATGTTAAGACTTGCAGCTGCAGCATTATTACCAAGTTTAAATTCATATCGGTTTACTACTCGTATTTCACTACTATTCGCGTTGCACAAAAAAGTTTATTTTTTTTATAGAAATTAGGTGTCTTCCAAATAAAATACATCTCAATATTGAGAATATAGACCAAACAACCTGTTTCAACTGTAAAATTATTAATTTTACGTCTACCTATTTACAAAATATGGCCAAAATGTAGTGTACAGACCTAATACGACATTTCATATGCACCAACCTAATAATAGAACAATAAACGCCACAAACTTATGGGACGACCTAATAAGAACCACAAACGCGCACCAACGAATATTCGTCTTTAAAATACCTCACTTATCAATCCCTTTATAGAGGTCTAAAGTATTCGTAAAAATCTCTTCGATCGTATTCTTTTAGCCGCATTACTGCAACTTGCACGTATAGCAAAAGTAGGTTCAATGAAAACCAGACATTGTTATGCGATTCGACTGTGCTCCCTCCCATCTTATTCTATCTCCACTTTAAAAGGTAATATAACCCGCCCCAGTTACGTGAATCGTCCTATATCTATATTACGTGGGAGAAATCCACAAACGGACAAGGGAATTTGAACTCGGACCTACAATTTGAGAGTCCAAGGTTCTATTCCCGTCGCCACCAAAGCCCCATCCACTCGATTCGAGAATTGGTGCAAGGAAAATCCTCTTGAAACTGAAATGCAAATTCCTCAATCGATCGCCTCTCTTCCGTCTCGCTTATCCTCCGGGATGTTTCGAGGGTTGAATAGAATTCTTCAGCGCTGCCAAATAAATTCTCGAGGATCAGGATCATCGGGGAGAAGGTAACGAACATATATCCATTAACAGCTGTGTGTAACGTTCCTTTATTCGTTGTCTTCGTTGATCCAACGACAGAAAAAGACAATAATCGGAACAAGATCGATTCCTCTGCTCGATCTGTCCGTTAGTCGATGGCAGTGTAACCTTATTCGCAAATAAACGGACCCGCAAAATCGTCGCATGATCCAACATCACCGTGTATCCTCCGTCGAATCGCCTCCCGAAATTTCAGTCAAATCGTTGATTCGTAATCAGCGAGAGCAACGGAGAACGCGTGAGTCCGTTCATTGAATACGATCTTTGGTACCACGAAAAAACTGCATACGTATTTTCACCGACGAAGAACCGGCAGAAGATTTACCTTCGTGCACGATTAAACTTAATGAATCGGTAAAACGACCATGTACGAGGTAAACGTTGCTCCAGACAAAGGTAACTCGTTTAGTTAGCGAACATTATCCTGAGACGTAAATTTTGCCGATTCACGAAGAGTAATCGACGGTATCCACGTTCATTAGCCGTGAGAGACTGAAAAACTTTATAATTACACACGAATTGCGTCTCAAAGGCTAATAACAGCTCGGATGTCTCTCCGTGGTGAAGAAAGTGCAGGGCGCGCGATAATGCGCAGGCAGTTTGTCTTTGACACGAGATAAAATGAAAAATTTTCACCTATTCAGAGGCCACGATATTTCTTGCATCGCTTGTTCGCGACTTTGGCGATATATTTATTTACAGACAATTCAGAAAGGAGAATCGTGCCTCTTGTCGATACTCGTGCAATTCTTTTTGCGAAAATGGCGTGCAAAGGATCCAGGACGAAAAGAGAAAAATTTCCGATCAGAAATCGGATCATCCTCTTCTCCGAACCGCACTCGGACTTTGGACTTTGAAATCCATTGATCCCGCAGGCTTCCGAGGCAACCTGGAACAATAATTAACGATGTAGATTTGAGCTTTATTTCTATTACATTCTGCAACCGATTGCTGTTCTCGTTGTTTCGATTCTAGCCGCGTTTCTTTGCCACGGGTTGATCGAATCTTCATCTGCTAGAACTGATATATGAGCAGTTTTTTTTTAAAGTAGTGTAAGTCCATTTTTGATGAAAACTTAGTGATAACAATAAATGCAAACAGCTATGAGCTTTTTATTTATAAACAGATCCCAAAAAAAATCCTTCAAAATTTTCATCGTTTTGTCAATATAAATTTACGTAGTTAATGAAATTACAAATATAATTACTTTGAAAGTTGTTTCAGTTCACTTTCCGCAAAGACATAATATTTAGTTAAAAAATTATACATCATTTCTCTACTTCACTTTTAACTAATACTTTAAAAACGATCAGATTATAAACTTAACCCTTTGCACTCCGAGTTGTTTTTACTACGGGCTGCCAGTTACTCAAAAAATATTTGCAATTGTGCGAGTGCACAACTGTGGAATATTGAAAATCTTGTTTTGTCATTAAAAAGAAGCGTACATTTTAAAATTATGTTTTATAATATAAAAAAATATAAAAATACACCGAATTTACCTGACAACGGAGTGCAAAGGGTTAAATCAACTTAATATTTAAAAAACATAAAATGAGCGTATTACATATACCAATATATATCAAACCATTCAAATACAAACCCTTAAATATCTCCATATAATATAAAATGGACTTACAGCACTTTCAAAGAAAACGGCTCATGTGTGGATAGAGGAAATACATTGTAAGGTCCAATCGATACAGCTCTTGAAATCAATCCCTTCTAACATAGCTGAAAAGATTTCGCTCGTAATGGCACAGAGACAAAGAGATTCTGTATTCGTATTTTACATGCAGTGTCCGCAATTACAATTCAACTGCATGAATCCCATGGGCGAGGAATTGAAATAAGTCGAATCAACGCATACGCACGTACGTGTGTATAGTGAGGGACCAGAAACAAGACACTTGAGGGGTAACTTGCTCTGATTCGCCCGACTGATAGGGACATCCATCTCCCTCACGCATTTTCGATTTTGACGCGCTACTCACAAGAGAGACCCGTGCATTTGTTGCGTCGTCATGTGAACGACGGAAGGAGTATTTTATTTTCGGTTGTCATTCGTCGATCTCAGGTTTCCAGGACCAATAAAAATACGTATCTATTATTTTCACGTGCTTAACAAATTTACGAAGTTTCATTAAAATCGGAAGCGGACACCTCGGGTGGTTCCCTTGTAAGTGATTGCAGATTTTATATAAGGAATTTCCTTAAGGGGTTACGCCACCTTGGCGCTCGGAAAAATAGGTATAAAAAAAAAACACTTTTTTTGACGCAGCCGTTAAGTATATAAAATGTTCTTTAGTTTACACATATATATAGTAGTTTTATGAACAATTTGCAATGTTAATGATTAAAAAATGTTAAAAAATGACGGAGATATGAGGCGATAAGTAGGACTCTCTTTTGAAAACCCTTACTCACGGTGTACATGATTTCTCTGTTAGGCATTGTCTGAAATATAAAAAATTGTTGTTTTCTTATTTATAAGGGTAATAGCTAAAATGTGACGTAGGGAAACATTTTTAAAAAAAATTTTGTAGAAATGACAGCTATTTGAAAAAAGAATTCGTATTTGCAACGAGATGTTGAGTTTAAAAACTGTATAACTTTTGAAGATGGCATCCAATCAAAAAAATCCTACGTCACCTTTTAGAGAATATTATAAACAACAATTATTGTAAATTTTAACCAAATCGGTTGAGTAGATATCGAGATATCGTGTACACCGATTTGAAAAATGTAGTTTCGAGAAAAACGCTACGGCAGGTCCTAAGTTTCATGATTTCTTACTCCGGCGCGCTCACTGCTAATTGCTATAACTTTGGTAATAGTTTGAATTTTGAAATGGTTAAACGCTTAAAATATTCCTAAAAATATAAGCAATTCATCTAGCCAAAAAAAAATCGATTTTTTGAAAATCTCAAGGTGGCGTAACCCCTTAAGCTGATGAGGGACCCATAAATCGAGTGTTTTAACATAGTGAACCTGTTTTAATTTTTTTGAATGCATGTACGCGATACATTGGGCTTCTCTGCAATCTCACGTGTTGTGCTATGACGATCTGAATCGATAAAAGCCTTGATATGACTCTCATCAACTGTAACTGGACTGCCAGATCGTGGCGCATTTTGGAGTGAAAAATCACCCGAAAGAAATTTGGCAAACCAATTTTGACACTGCCTATCTTTCAAGGCTTAATTCCCACATATGGCACGTAACTTCTTGTGTGCTTGGGATGCGTTCCTGCCTTTTCGGAAATACAATAAAATATGTCTGAAATGCGCGTTTGGTTCATCCATTTTCAAACTGGGATAAGAACCAAACTAAATAACTCATCGATACGATTTTTTTTACTAATGAAAGGTGGAAGTCCAAACAACAAGCAAAATATGGATTAAATGATTTGAACATGTTGACGAAACAAAAAAAAGTGCTAAAACCATCTATCGGCAAAATCCGCAATCACTTTGTTGCTAACCCAATACTTTGTATTAATTAGTGCACGGAAGAATGCAATAAACGATAATAGCGTGAGTGTCTATAAAACGAAACTTCATGTAAAGACAATTTAAACCTTTCTTCCGTGTTACTAAGAATATACACAAATTATAATATAGCCTCAGATTACTAATTTAAAAATCGGTTTCGTATGGACAGAACTGATTTTAGGAGCAATGATAATTACACACTTTTTATTCCTCTCCTTAAGTAGTATAATCCCTATATGTATCGGACTCGCCATTTATCACTCTGTGTAAGGATACATCATAAATTTGTCGTTTGTTATCGATCTAATTCCAAATATAATTCATCATAAAACTATTTCCCAACGAGATGCAAGTTTTTCATCCCTACTCTAAAATAGAACCGGAAAATAAATGAGACTCGAGACATCGATAAATGTCTGGCTTTTGAAATTAAGAACCAAGGACTGCTGTAGCTCTTCTCTCCCGTGCGCAACATCGGCGCGAACATTCGTACGGCGACAGAACAAAGGTATCTCGAATTCCCCGAAAGTCGCAAGAGGGAATCGAGATCGCGGCTTTCCTCTTTACCAGTGCGTCGCTTCCGAGATAATTGTGTTATTTCGGGTGAAAATTCCACTTGGACCGTACAGAGAAGGGACCCTCTCGCGCGGCTGCTAAACGGCTTAAAATAGGACAACCTGTAAATGTCCAAAGCTCGTTGGCCGAGAATTTATGCCGACCGACTTCGATATCGCAGCCACGAGTACGTCGTTGCGCCTTCGGAATACCGGCACAACTTCAACGTAACTTCACCCTTCTATCTATCGTACACCCGATATCCGATGGACGGAATATATTTTAAGACGGAGAATGCTAACGCTTTAAATAGGCACCGTACGTTATGCCTTCAAATCATCAATCTCTGTACACGTCTCATATACCGATCCTGTCCAAATATCGTCTCATCTCGTGTATTTCTCGCTCTTAACGCCTTGCCGTACAATAACGAGTGGCGCGACAAGTGGAACAAAATTTTGAAGTCTTCCAAAAACCATTAAAATGAAAAATATGAGTGGATCACGACATGATCAAATTATTTCTATGCTAGTAATATTGCATTAAGTTATAGGCCATATCAGAAGTCAGGTGCAGATTTTGGGGCAGGAGGTCGTTAACCCCTTCTCGTACGTTAACGAATGACACTCGTGATGCGAGAAATGGAATAGGAAACTGTGAACTTTTCCAAATACTATTGATTAGGTTGGTAAGAAATTAATGTCGTTTTTCGAGTTTTCAAACCTTGGCGCTTAATTTTGAGGTAGCCATTCATTTTAATCGGTTTGTCTTCTTATATCATTTTAGAAGAAAAAAATTTATTAAAAGACTTGTTTCTCGTTAGGAAAAATGTGTAAATTGTAATGGAACTTATTTTGATTAAATAAAGTTATTCCCATTCTCAATATGTGTATTTAAAGATAAAGTTGGAAAACCGACATTAATTTCCTACCAACCTAATAAATTAAACGTATCAGTGGGTCACGATACAATCAAATTGTTTTTATGCTGTTAACATTGCGTTAACACTTTCACGACCTCTGACACCAACGTGGTGCCATAGCCAGGCCAGTCGTTGTTTGTCGGTGACACCAACGTGGTGCCATTGGCAAGCCATTTGCAAAGCTTTTCAGAACGTTAGTTGCTTAACCCTTTGACTGTTAAATCATCAATCTCGAAGCTCTTCGGAGGGACTGAATACTTTTTCACGAAATACATTTCATTTTTTTTTATTGATAAGCAACAAGGTATATTGTTTCTGAGAGTATTGCACGGATACGATGTCTTATATTTGTCCGTTTTAATAATTATCACACAAAGGAAAAATATTAAATTTGTTGTTTTTTCTTCTTTTATGTGTATGTTTGCACATTTTGAATTATTTCGTGAATTTACGCAAAGCTTTTTTAACCCTTTAACTACGGCTGTCGTCAATAGACGACGGAGCGAAATTTTCGTGAGGTACGGATGTCGTCAATAGACTTCGGAGCGAAATTTTCATGAGATACGGCCGTCGTCAATGACTTGATGAATTATGCTGGGAACGGGCGTCGCTTATCGACTTTCATTTGTTTCATCGACAAAATTTCGATAACGAGGTGAAAAAAAACGGAAATATGTTACAACTTGGTGCGCTGAATGCAAAGTGGGACTTTGTATAGGTGAATGTTACAAAATTTATCACACCAGAAAAAAGTTTTGATGAAATGAAAATGTTACGTTTCAATTTCCTATTTTGTTATTATAAATTTGTATGAGTATTATAAGTATGCATGAGTTTCAGTTTCTTTACTTATAGGGGTGTTTTGTAAAAGAATATTTTATTATGAATATTTTATCTATATATTGTGCATTTGTACAACTTTTTTTTTGCGTTTAGACAAAGACATTTACGAATAGATACCAGTGGCTAAAGGTTACGTAGTTTGTTACGTTTCAATTTGCTATTTTGTTATTATAAGTTTGTATGAGTATTATAAGTGTGTATGAGTTTTAATTTCTTTATTTATAGGGATATTTTGTAAAAGAATATATTATTATGAATATTTTATCTATATATTGTGTATTTGCACAACTTTTTTTTTGCGTTCAGACAGACAGATTTATGAATACATTCCAGTAGCTAAAGGGTTAAATTAATTCTTCGAAAATATTGCCGGCCCCTGGCGACGTTTCACATAGATAGGCCCCTGCCTATCTATCGTATTCCTTCCGCTGAACTAATTTCCACATAATACGTGGGTAATTTGAAAAGTTCGCGGCTTAAGAATAAAAACATACAATTTTGAATTTTAAATTGTTTTTATTTTTCGATATAATCTCCTTGAACTTCAATGCACTTCATCCAGCGGTGCTCTAATGCTCTTATACCCTCTCCGAAGTCCGTTTCGTGAAAGTCTTCAAAATAGCTGTTCTGTGGCTATAAGTTCATCATCTGATGAAAATCGACGACCGCCAAGAAATTTTTTCAATTTTGGAAATAGGTGAAAATCAGAGGGGGCTAAATCTGGGGAATAAGCAGGGTGAGGAAGCAAATCAAACTTTAATTCAGCGATCTTTGCCATATCGCGCCGAGCCACGGCACGGTGCTCGAAGTTATCCATTTCACTGCGGGCAGCGATATAGTTTTCTTTAAATTAATTGTTTCAACAAACTACACAACAGATAAAGTTCAGCCTTTAAGGTTATGTATGAAATGAACGTCGCTTCAAGATATAACAATACAATTTTAAAGATTATTGTCATCTATGGATGAGGCCGCGAACTTTTCAAATTGCCCGCGTAGTTATGATTACTGCAAGATCGTGATAACTAACGATCAAGCTTCTCTTTTATTCTTACTTTTACTTATTATAGTTCTTAGATAGGAAATCTACATTTGATGGGGTGTTGAAGTGCGAAGTCTGCAATGGATGCTAAGGGCAATATACAGCACGCTTAAGAAACAGGTAAGTGTAAGTGTTCCACTGCAAGCTGCACTCAGGGTAAGGATGTTATCGAAAAAGTCTGCATGTATAAATATTTGCCGACAGAAGTGTGCTTTGTGAAACTTTACAACGACGTTCCATGAGGGAACTTTAAGTGTAGAATATTTTAAGTTATAACAAGAATGTCATGATCGAAATTCTACTCCAAATCTAACTATCGCAACAAGTTTAAGTAACGATATGTGTGCGTTTTCTCGAAACGAATCTAATAGATTCCGAACTACGTTGGAATTCAAGTCTAACTGTGTTCCAAGTTTGAAATGTATCTCGGAAGAGAATCCGGCAAGTTTCGACGTTCAAAAGATTCCGGTCAGTTCCAACCGAAGAGATCGGAATTTCTCTTTGTTCTGCCGCAAATGTGACTTTGAAGGAGCATGTTACATGTAATTGGATAATTCCAAGTAGAAAATCTCTTTCTATGATACAAAGAATGCTGATACAACCTAATATCTAAACTACCCGAAAATACGGAATTGAAAGATATGAAAAAATCATATCAAAATTCAAAATTCAATTGCTGCCGCGCTCTATACTTCAAATGTGCAATTTTTCTCCGACAAATACTACGATTTTTGTTTTGTACGGATTAATCCGCTGACAGATACAAATCGTCCGCTTAATGATCCGTATGGAGAATTACCGGCCTCGGAAATCAATCGTGCCAAAAGCAAACTCGCAAATCCCCAAATCCAATATTCATATCCTATATTTAACATAACTGAAAATTTTTTAAACGCGTCCTTTGTAAATGAAAGATTTTGTCTCGGTAGTCAGTGTAGCGTCAACTATAGTCTACCTAATAGGTTCCTAATCTTCTGTGAATCAGCGCCCACTTTTCGGTGAACGATTCAATAGCGCCCCCTCTGCAAGCTATAAATATTCTACGTATTTATAGTTCAGAAACGTAAGAAAATTTAAAAAAATTCTTTATTAGAGCATTATTATTTAATTGAATATTACGTCTCCCTTAGACCTCTCAGTCCCCATGCTGGGAGACTGTAAGTGAGAAGTCTAAGGTTTTTTTTTTGGTGCAATGCAAAAGGGGACGTTGGGAACCAATCGTCGCCTCCTGGCCGATACTCGCAATAATGCACTGAAAAGTTTTATTGATACCAAAAACCATCGAACGCATATTTTAACAAATACTTCTAAATGTCTTTCAACCCTCGGAGTACTGCAGCAGCGCATACTAAACGTGGGTCGGTTGCGCACCCGGCGCCGATATACTCACTAACACAAATTTAAAATCTGTCCTTGTTTCTCAATATATAATACAGTTGTTGCTGTTGTTTCGTAACTCGGCTTCGCCAGCAGTGGTTATTTCGCCTAGGTCCTACAGTTTCAGGTGGATTCCGAACCAGCAATGCTCGCAAAGCAGAGAGATGTCATCTAGCACGTGGTTTGTTCGGATTCGCCTGACGGATAGAGACATCCCTCGTTCTGACGTAATTTTCGATTCTAACGCGCTAAAGGCCGAAAAAGGCAGATATTCGTTACGTCGTCATATGAACGACGAAATACACTACCGTGCATAAGTATTTGGACACTCAATACGATCTTATTAAACTGTTTATATCTTTATTATATTTCGAGATTTTTAGATATAATTAATAGCAATAAATGTTACTACAGTATGGAAGATCCAGGATATTGTAATAATATTTGCATTAAATGATTCAAAATGATTAAACATTGAGTTCATCTATATGACCGCCTCTTTGGGCGATAACAGCAGCCACTACTCGCGGCTGTCTGGCAATAAGTTTTTTCATTGTTTCTTCCTGAATTTCATACCAGAATTTCATTCCTCAGTTTATAAGCACTAAAAGGCAATGACTTCAGGTGTCTCCATAAGATAAATTTTTGACCGATTTCAGTTGTTGTTTTTTCATTTATAATAAATGATGTCAAATATTAAGTTCATCGATATTTTTAAACCCTATATGGTTATCTGAGACAAGATCGGAAGCCAAAACTATGTCAGCGCATTTTACTTAAAGAATATTTCACGCATTTCTAACAATGAGGAAGTGTCCAAATACTTATGCACGGTAGTGTAAGTGTTTTGTCTTTGGTTGTCATTCGTCCATCACAACTTTCCAGGACCGGCATGGTGTAGATAGGCGGTGCGAGCAACACTCTTCCCTTACCCCGTGCCTCGTACCGAGTGCCATCTCTTGGCTTTGCGAACAGTAGTATACCTCACATAAGAGTTGCGCCATTGAATCACTGTTTGAAAAAGGAGGCTATGATCCAAAAAAAGCTGGAGAACAATGGGTTGCATTATTGATTTCAAGATCTCTTCTGCATTGCTTTGCGTGTGGTATCGCATGAAAATACTTCACCACACGGCCCCCATTTGGCCGATCGATTGAGATGGGCCCAATCAGCGCACATACGCAAAAGAGCGCATGCTGCCAGTTGACCCATTGGTAGAAGGAGGCCCTTCCAAACCTCTATTGGCTATGCAGTGTCAGTGCCCGAGCTGAATCAAGCGCAACATACCCGCGGATGTAGTCACCTCCCGCCTAGCAATTCATACTCCACTACTGCCCCCATAAGTTCAACTCTGATGACCGGGCCAGGACGAAGAGTTGTGCTGGAGCTTAGCCCAGGCCCCGGGCGACCAATTTTACCATTGGTGCAAATGTAGCTCGGATAATCCGATGCTACTACAAATATGCTTTGGTCGGCGCGCGGACTTGAGAGACCCCGTGTGTGTCAGACCCGTATAGTGAGGGACCAGAAACAAGGCACATGAGGGGTAATTTGCTCTGATTCGCCCGACGGATAGGGACATCCCTCTCCCTCGCGCATTTCCGATTTTGACGCGCTATTGGCCGAGAGACCCGCACATTTGTTGCATCGTCATGCGAACGACAAAAGGAGTGTTTTATTTTCGGTTGTCATTCGTCGATCTCAGATTTCCCCTTCCGTCCCAAGTGCCTTGTTTCTGGTCCCTCACTATACCTGTCCGCCCAGTATGGACAGGCCCCTGGGGGGTATTGATTTCAAGAACGGGAGTCGGTACTATTTTCTCCAAAGGAGACTGCGGGTAATATTTTTTTTCGAAAAGGGAGCGGTGAGTGAAGAAACATCGGAAGCTTTTCATCTAACTCAAAAATCATCTCCATTGTTCTCTATCCATCTTTCTCACCTCGATCAGGCTTCCTGAAGTTCTCCCTTGACACCTGGCACGCTATGATGATGCCTCGAAGCAAGTTTGTTTGCCAATTCGTGCATCACGTCCCTGTATATCACCGTATCAAGATTCTCCCCCAGCATGTAGAGGAGGAACCAGTCACCCACCTTGCTCCGTCGAACTATAGTTTCCACGGCCTCTCTCCGCACCAGCCGAAATCGCAGACGTAAAAGGTAAACCCTCGTTCGTGGCGAAAATATTATGACGATCTGCAACGTAACAATGAACCTCACTCCTTAGAGAACGCACTCAAATGTTGATCATTGGCTTTAATCTAAATTAAGTCCCTCGATATAAGTTTTCTCAAGTTACATAAGTCCTTTTGAAGTAGCTGGTCAAATTGATCCCATAATCATATTATGCGCATATGTTTTGATATGCCTATTAAATAATTTATGTCCACTGAGGACTTGTCATTACAGTTTTTATGAGCGTTTTTCAAATCTGTAGAGAAGCCATACAATAGATGTTTCATGTGTATCTTGCAATAATGCAATTTCTTAACTAATAGCAGATTTTACGTACGTACATTTAGTGTTAAATAGTAATTTGATTAATTTAGCCCTTTAACCCTTTGCAGTCCTATGTCTAGCTGTACTCGACATTGCTTTTTTGACTTCATCTTATTTTCGACCGAATTAACATCGACTTTTCAAATTCATAATTATTTTGTAATATCACATAAATATCCGTCAGTACCTATAGTTATTCCTATCGTGAAAAAGAATGAATAACCAACGACAAAAAATGTTTTGCAATTAATCTCATTTAGCTCGCTAGAAACTTGACAATATAATTCGGACCGCAAAGGGTTAACACTATTCCAACCGACACTTCACGTATACCTTTTCCTACCGCAACCGGTGAATTTGTCAAATGATAATTTTTTCCCAGAAAAAGAACAGTAAAAAAAGAAGTGAATATTGAAAAATGTATTATAATGTGAATGTATTATACGTATATTTGAGGAAAAGTCGTGAAGTTTAAAGGCGATTCAATCACATTGTATACAGGAAATTCTAATCGAAATTTTAAAAACGGTCATTTGACCGGTCGTGGTAGGAATAGTGTTAAAAGTAAGAGTTACGAGAACTGCGGTAAACTTAAATGTTTTTAATTTAAACTTCGACATGTTGCCCGTCCACTGCACTGTCGCCTCCCAGAGATTACCTGTTTACGTAATTCTCTCATCTGCTTGCACTCACCCTGTATAAAACCGTAATGAAGCTGAGCACGCCAAGAAAGAGGAACCAGAACCAGAGAAACACATAAATCTTCTCATTGACGACGTTCAGGGGCAGAATGCAGACAGCGTCGTGCCTCTCGACCTCCCCGCTGACGCCGTACTTGTAAAAAGTACACTTGGTCATTCGAGGGAAGACGTAGATCATCGGATCCACCCGGTCCTCTTGATCCGACTCCAAAAACCTGAGCACGTCGATGCCGAACGTCAAAAAGGCACCGTCGAAGAATCGATTCATCAGAAACATCTGACCTGCGGATACAACATAAAAACCGGAAAACCTTCACCGCATTTTCAATTACTTGAGTGCTACTTTCAAATACCACGCTTTAAGGGGGGCAGTCCCTTTACAATTTTCAAAAAATCAATTTTTTTTTGCATATTTCGAAAGTATGATATGTTGAGAGTATACTATATAAAGGAGAAATAAAAATTCGAAATATTAACAAAGTTATAGCAAATAATCGGGAGCGCGGCACCGCATGCTGTAAAGTAGGGACTCAGGTAATCCGAGCGGTTCGGTTGAAACTTCAAACGCGATTATCTCGAAACTGTATTTTCAAAAACTGCTCGTGTTGTAGCTCGAAAAGTTATCAATCGATTTGGCTGAAATTTTTCCACGTTTTTTACTACAACATTACCGGAAGGATGTGCCTAAAAATTTTAAGTTATCGCGTAAATAAATATATTTTAAGGGGTAAAAACTGTCGAGAAAATGGTCAAAAAAATTACCTTTTTATTAAAACGCCAACATAACTTTCAATTTTATACTTTTTTATATTTTTTTACGTTTATCCTTCCCCTACACTTGTCTATAATCGGAAAATATTTTCGTTTTTTATTTCAAATCAATATCAAAAATCCTACAGGTGCAGCAGTTTGCGGTGTCTTGCGAAAGGCGCCGATAGAAAAAATTCGGAACGCCGCCATTTTGTAAAAAGAAAAAAGAGAAAAAATGTTTTCTAAAACTAGACATATGCAATAAAATGATAAAAGGATTCGATAATTTTATCACCTTCAAAAAAATTCATAAAGAGAGACTAATTTCCTTGCGTTTAAAGGGACTGCCCCCCTTAAAATTCGAAGGAATGTGTCAACTTTTTACGACTATTGTAGAGAGAAGTGAGTTCATAAAACAAGAAGAGAAACCACTGTGTGCTCCGTTCAATCTCCTCTAACAATAAGAGATCCTCATTTTGGATTTATAGCGATTCATGTTACGCGAGGAATTTCGATTTGTTTGTTATGTATTTTGTCGGTTTCAATTGCTTCGTTCAATTGGCCTGGAACCTACTGTTTTTATTTTTATTATTATTATCATTGTGGAATTGAACGGGGAGAACACTTTGTTACAGTGTATGTAAAGTAAGTAAATGTTTACAAATTACGAACGGCATTATACACAGAAAGCTTAAATTTAGAAAGTGATACATTAAAGAAATTTGTAGAATAGCAAAGACGATTTGAGTTGACACGTAGACGGTTGATACAGTTGTTTTGATTACACACTGTACACTGATTTACACACTGATTTTAACAGGTAATCATCCCAGATCAGTTTTTTTGTTGTGCAGCTAACGAAGAACATAGCGAAAGTGAACTTTTTAACCGACGCCATAGATGATTACAGGAAAAATCAGTGTTTCCAGTAATTCGGCTTGTTAACCCCTTCGGGCCCTGTGCACATTGTAATGTACATAATACTTTTCGTGCTCTATTTTATTACGTATAGGTTTAAACTTAGTTTCACTTAGTTTTTTTTTTATATAAATATTTCTCAGGATCTCCTTAATGTTACAAATTTTGCGTAAGGACCATATCTCCATTAAAATGTACATTTATAAATTATAAATAAATATTTTTGTAAAAAGTATATTGTTGCTTTCATTCACATGAATAAAGTTAATTTTAGTATAAAAATAATTTTTTCTTCAACGAAAAAAAGTTCGGGTCTGAAGGGGTTAATAATATTAGAAAAACAATTTACATGAGGTGATTTTTCATCCGTGATACCTTTAAGAGTTCAAACTTGGCTTTCTTGTTACGTTATTAAGGCAACGTAGCCTTGAAACATTCTTATGTCAAATGCTTAACGAAATAAATGTATATCGAATTTCCGAAAGATTGCAAAATAATCGGACACATAAATTGTACCAAGTCTCTGAAGCGCTAAAAAAAGCTGCGGGCCTGTACGCGTGTTGAAACTGCAGATTGCCGTACGTTATGTGTTAAATTAGGAAAAATTTCCCAGAGGTGGCGGGAATTTCGAACTCGAGGCCCACCGGATGCACGTCCAAGTCATTACCTTCTTATCCACCATAACTCCCTTTCAGAGACGTAGACCTTGTCGTTTACAAATATTATCTGTTCACTAAATGCTTCTGCCGAAGAAGTAAAATATTTCTTTTGAAAAAATGAAAAATTTACGGCATTTTAATATTCCGATCAAAGTAAAGCTCTAAATCCCCATAAATTACCTGTCTTCCTATATCCTCTATTTTTAACACTTCGAAAGACAGAAACCTATATCGTCTACCATGTGCTATTTCCAGAGATTCGAATCATATTGACCCTTTCGTTGCGGATCCCGAGCCTTCCGGCGAAACTGAGCTTAAAACGATAAACATTCACGGCATACAAAATGAAACACAATTCTACTTTAGGTTACGACGGTACCGCCGTTTGTAGCAAAAAACACATTTACGACACGTCGAACATCTGCGTGTTCTTTGTTTCAAAAATTTGTTATAAAAAACACCTACAAATGTTATTATATAGGTATATTTTTCAGTGCACATGGTGACATTTTGTTCACGAAAGAAATAAATGTAATAAAGAAAGAAATGTAATAAAGTTGACACGTTCGATTGCCGCGAGGAATAAGTTAGAGTCTTTATAAGTCTAACTGTTAGATTGTTAGCAGAAATATTAGCCCTATATTAACCATTTGTGGTCGTGGATTATTTGAATTTTTTCTTTAACCTACGCAATAATAATAAATATAATTTATCATAAAGAATTGTGTATAATTTTTTAGTATAGACGACAAAATATATAGTTTCAGTGGAATCGCGATTTGACAAGTATAACTGCTCAGAGTTCTCACATTGCAGATTAGCGCACAGAAATTGTATTAAGAATAAACTTTTGAATGACGATTAATTTCACCGTTTATACAAACGTAAGATAAATATGATATAGAGATTATAAAAAAATATAATGATTTTATTTTATATTTGTATTATTTACCTACATCCAGTCTAACGGTAAGTAGAGTAAGATGGCATGAGTGAAACGATGCACTTATTTCCACGGAGTTTCCGAATTAAAAGAAAGAAAAAAGGCAAGAAGGATAAAAATAAACAAAATTATGTAATTCCCTCGGCAATGAACGTGTTAAAGGCATTGCATTAATGCTGCAAGGTATCCTAAAAACATTAGAAACATTGGATAATCGAATGAAAATGTATTTCAGTGTTTGAACAGTCATTACAAAGCGTCCACAGTAACATACTTAGTACGAGGAGCACCGTTTTGCATACGAATGATTGAGCAACATTTGCAATCTAATGAAATGCAATCCTGTTCTTTTCTTACTGTGTATTTTCAATCGATGAATCTTCCTTGTTAAGACAAGTCATTGTGTACGTAGATAATGAGTTCCATTAAGTGCAAATATAGCCGCGTATATATATATATATATATATTCAAAGGATATCTAAATTCAAATTTCAAAGAAAAAAACAAAGTCTCATATAACAGGTTTTTATTTTAACTCAGTTTTCCACTAAAAATCATCTTCCAAATATCACGAGGTGAAGGCGTTTATGAAAACATTACTTTGAGCTGAACCTCAAATTAACACCTTGAATGCCACCGGTATTTCGCTACTTTCTTCATTTCTGCTAATGTGAAACTTCTATTAAAATCGCATCTTTTCAAAGCAGAAGCTTTAAAAGCACAAAGAGATATACCTATGGACAGCAGGACTTTACCTTTTTGAGACCAACGCATAAATATTGTCTGAATTAACAAATTCACAAATATTACAATTTAGAAGTCGTATGAAATTTTATTGAATTCGATAGCGCCGGTCACCGGTGACTCCCATGACATTCAACGTGTTAAACTCTGATTGTTACACGATGTATAGTAGATTAGCTTTGACTTTCTTTAACACCATAGTACTTTCAGTAGCAGCTTGTTACGATTTTCTTTAACACGTTCATTACGGCAACTTTTTTCGGAACTTTTCAATTTGACGGTACGAGATAATTGTGACTGTGATTATGAGAGTCGTCTACGTCACTTATTCTTCGTCTCGAGATAATTAAACTTTTGCTTTAGGATACTGCTTGAGTTCTGTGTAACGAGACAAGTATTAACTCTGTTAACCCATTCGAGACCGATTGCACACCGTGTATGCAATAATAATAATGAACAATTATCCGTTATTCTGAGTAAAGTAGTCGTCGAGATAAGACTTTTTTTCAATTAATAGTATCTGTAAAATATAAAAAAACAAAATTTGGCATTGGTTTTAACTTAGCCCCTAAAATGGCAGATCCTAAGACAGGAGTATCAGGAATTCAGGAAGCAACCAGTGATAATGAAGGTCATGATTTCCTGCTTGCAGGAAATAGAAAGAAAAATCGAAACTTTGTTATTATAGATAGTGATAGTGGTTTAGAAAATGTAGAAGAAATGAATATGAATGTTGAACTATTAGATGATACAGAGGATGAGGTTTTTGTGGAAAGTGATTGGGACAATTGTAGTGAAAATGACATCGAAAGTGAAATGGAACAGCATCAAAGTAAACTTATTGAAGATACTGATATGTGGGGAGATGACGGTTGTCTTACAAAAATTCCTTTTGTGGGCGAACCTGGTCTCCAAAAGTTACCAAGCGGAGGTAGCCCGTATGATTTTTTTGAACTTTTATTTGACAATAACTTTTTCTCTACGAGAGCATTGCCCACATGGTGTTCAATCCGCTCCTCGCAAAATAAAGATTTTCTGAGGAGCGAGCTACACACACGGTGTGCAATCATCTTATTTATGCGAATTCACTTACGAATTGGGCGATTTCCATGGTAAACAAGTTTTTTTTATTAAAAATGAACAATATAAAGAAGAAAAAAATTTCGCTCCTGGGGACCGTGTTCGATAAAATCGCCGTCTCGAATGGGTTGAACGGTTCAACATTTATCATTTCCACAAAGTAATTCCACCATGCCGTAATACATGTTAGGGCAAAATAAAATGATAACTTCTATTTTTCTCATTGTTTTCACTCTCGATCAAACCACTTTCACGACTACTGGCACAAATCGGTTCTGTATTGAACTTTACTACTAGCCTATTACAAAATTGAGGCTATAAAGACTTAATCGGTGACAACACGTGGGACAATTCGATGCATAACATAAAGAACATTAAAATCTACGGTTCCTTATAGGCACAATGCAAACAGATCCCGATAATTCTCGTATTTTCTACTAAATCCTTTGCGTCTGTTTAATAAAATTCTCGGACTTGCATTATTCTTTAGACCAAAACGATCCAATGGTCAAGGCATTCGCTGATGTCATAAGTTTCAAAAAACTGAAAATTCTTAAATATTTAACACTGAATCTACCATGGAGGTCAAATGACCGTATTCTAATTTTTTCTAAAATATCCCCAAATTGATTGGGCAGCCATTCAGTAAATATTTTAGGTCTATCGTGTGAAACAAAAATTACTTAACTGATCATCTTTTTCACCTCTTCAAATCTCCTTTTCCAAAGTACTTATTTCGTATATTTCGATATAACAGATATAAAGCCGGTAGATTTAGTGTTAAAACCGCAAGTAGTGAGAACAACGTGAACCATTTATTACCGGTATAACTGAAACAGCGAGTACGCAATGTGTTTATATTTAAAAATATGATAATCTATGAATTTTGAATTTTAGGTTCTGATTACTTTGATCCAGTGCTCACTACGGTATGCACTGTATTGAGTGGAATTCATATGTAACGAATATAATCGTTAATAAAATAAATTACATAAAGAAATATAATTATGCCATATATGATATAATTATCATAGAATGCAGCGCGAGTGCAGTCGTCCGACAAATGTGCCTACAATTATGAAAGTGGTCAAAGTCAAAATTAAAAAAAAAAAATATGAGTTTAACAATTATTTCACATCACACTATTTTAAACAATATTAAAATTATATATTATTATAGTCAATCGTCATACATAAGTGGTATCTTACAGAGTGCGACTATAATCATCTGCCACAACGATAGAGTTAAATTAAAAAATTACATTTTCAATCACGCAAACAATCTCATCTATCTGCCCAAATCCTTTACACTTGCTCCGAATCAATCTCTACGCGTGCTCGGTATATAATCATCAATTTTTACGAGACATATTTATACGCACTCCGTAGACAATAGCCCACACCCTTGGGACGTATATTGGCGTGTATATATATACACGCATGCCCTTGAGGGCCGAAAGTAGCCAAGATAAGAGAAGAATACGACGTGGACAAAGAGAAGCAATCGATAAAATTGGTCGAAGAAAGGCAAGATACACGGAGGGTCAGGTTGATCGTGAGACGTGGAGCGGACAGCCGGCCAGCTGTATCGCTGCCAAATCTTATTGTGAATCGTTCATTCATCCTCTGTCCATTCTGTACATGTTGTCTCGCGAAAAGCAAAGACGAGGGAAACTTTTAGCGCGCCTAGACCAAAATAAACCAGCGCTTCTCCGATAGGATTCCCCGTATGTTCGATGTATCTTCCCGAATTAGTCGGACGCCGGGAAAAGAAAATATGGAACAATAAAAGCAAACGAGAACTGGACGCCCGCGAGACGGATACAGGTTCGTCCAAAGTAACAAAACAAATAGACCGGGGAAAAGATAAACGCGCCGTTGCCGAAAAGCTTCTGAGAGAACGTGAAAGTAAAAAAAAAAATACCCCGTCTCTTCTAATTTTCCAAGGTCACGAGACCAAGCTGTTCGGAGTTTTCTTCGTGCAGGAAAAGAAAAGGAGAGAGAAAAAGAAAGTGGAATGGGGGGAAATAGAAGTGGTTGACTTACCGATGACGTTGAGCAGGGCGAGAACCTCGCAGAGGTAGTACCTATAAGCCCACCAATTGTGGTAGCGCAAATTCTCCCACAGGTAATCGAGCAACATCTTCTTCTTTTGTTTCTTCTCGACCTCGGAACAGAGGCCGATGTCGAGGTCCATCATGAGGGCGTGAATCTTGCCACCCTCCCAACCCTTCCACAGCCATCGGGGCGTGTAGAACAAGATCGCCTGCAAAGCCGAACAACACCCGAGAGATTAGCCATTATCAACGATGTTGCTTGCGCGACAAGAATCGTGACACCGATCGAACTAAATAATAATTAACGCTAACGGTACGGACACTTTGTGGATACCTATTCTTACCGTAGCAGATCTTTTCACCGGTTATGAAATAACGATGATACCCTTTTTGAAAGAAATGCAACACACTCCCAACTTAAAATAGGAAACAATGTATCAAACTGTCCTTACTGAATACTGTAAAACCTCGATAAATGCACAGATTTCGGGGGCAAAGCAGTGTTCTTATCGAGTACCGGTGTCGAATCTGTGTTTACATTCGGGCTCGAGCCGAGTTTGAACTTAGAAAAAGACGGACAGTAGAAGAGACAGAGAGAGCAAGCAAACAAAGTGAGCTGCTCGAAAGTATCGGCGAGGCATTGCTAATGCAACAATAAACTTGTTTATTTATTAATTTTTCTAAATATAACTTTTCCGAAAGCATTTTTGAGATTCTTCTGATTAAAATGATACCAAACACGGTATAATTTGAATTATGTTAACAATAAGTAAATTTATTAAATATTAAGTAAATATAATTGAAACTATATCGTGTTTGGTATCATTTTAATGAGAAAAATCTCACAAATACGTCAGCAAAGGTTTAAAAAAAAATAAATCGAAAACGAAAACGGGGAAAACGATACATTGGGATGGTATCATGTTACACTGCTCCCTCGTCGAGCGTCGAGGTTCGCCAAGGGGGATCCCCCTATGTGGAGGGGATGGTCATGATGCATTTATCGAGGGAAACTTCTGATGCCTTTATCGAAGTTTTACTGTAATACAAAAAATTACACGTTTCCATTTTTCTGAACCAGTCATTTGACCGTGCATGGTACGATTAATGTTAACTACTTGCAAAGTCTGCCACAGCAGCTATCTTTCAATTTTGTATTCAATGCGAAGATTGCATATTGGGAAATTCACATTTTTAAATATATATATATGAAAAAAAGGGATCATGAATATTGCAATTTATAGTACATAACTATGTATCATTGTGGTATTTTCTTATTAACCAGTTAAGTGTGTTTGACAACTATATCCGTCATGGAGATGTGGCAGAATTTTGTGTCATGACGGCTATATCCGTCATGCGTAAAATTTTGTTACAATTTGATATTTAAATTGTAATTTTGGCGAAAACTAAATTATATTCGTAAATTTTAATATGTTTAAAATGTTTAGAGGTCAAGACGAAATGAACCATCAAGTAAAAATTATAAATAATTTGAGTTGGATCCATAACTTCCAGAGAGCTAAGTCGTAAGCAGTGATTATCGCGACACATACTGGTGAGCGCTTTGCAAAGAAATCGCCACACTTAACTGGTTAAAAACATATTTCCCATTGATAAAATTATCTAATTCATGATTACAAATTCCTTTTGTAATTTCGCTCTTCAATATTCCTACACTATTAAATGCAAGACGAAGCGAACATGACGCTATGCATAATAGTAGACAGGGACGTTTCCTCCACACTAAACTTACATTTAGTTATGTGTACCATACGTCTTACTGTGCAACAGGATATGATATACACCACGTAACTGAGCTAACAATAAGTAGGGGAAACCTACTCCACTGGTGCTAGAGTGTCACATTCAATTTCCTTTACGATACGTCCAATTAACGCGAGATACTCGACTGCGGTTGGAATCGAGCTTGTACGAGAAGTGATAATGACAAGCAAAAAGGATACCCTTTCCATTGGAAATATTCTTCGGAGCTCCATTGAGCATGTGGCCTACCCAATGAATTTTATAGACGTTATAAGAAATATACACTTGGCTGTATATTAAAACACAAGTTTTTCGAGCATGCTACTGTGCACGGGAACCGTCTTCGTATCCTTAATCTCCTGTTTTATAGCTGGCTATGTCGAAGTATTCAGTGTACAAAATAATCCTTCCAACATGGGACACGTCTTAACCAGTTAACTGTGGAGTTTCGTTTTACAAATGCCTCGCGTATACACGTCGAACGCAGAGGAAATGCTCCTATTATAAATTTTACGAAAAAACGGAAACCAAAACGTGGAAGCATTACATATTTATTCGATAAAAAATTTACAATTCAATGTTAAAAAGGTTACCGCAACAGAGCTTTGGATTGACATGTATACACGTCGAACACAGTTAACTGGTTAAATTAAAAAAACTCTAGGAACACTATGCAAGTCAAAAATTTGTTAGCGGTTTTGTCGATGTGGCAAAATGACATTTATGGAAACCATTTCCGAATAACTCTCGCTATTTGTGAGATATTTGATTGTTAACAAATTTTGAATCTTTTTAAAGATGTTACTTCCTTTATTAATACGAAATTATAACATATTTAATAATTTTTTTTATTTTTCCGGTATCCTAATTTACTCCCGTAAGCGGGATAATCTGCACACAACGATCGTCAATTATCATTAGCTACGAAATAATACGTGCTCGACGATTTTCGCTTTACACCAGCCGCGGAACATTCCGCTCGCAGCGATATTAAACTATCATTGCAAGGTAATGTGCGGTGATATGGGCAGACTGTTAATTAATCATCGCAGATGAATAACGCTTATAGCCTATTCAGAGCTGTGATGTAGATGGATTACAATTTTCATATTATTATAACTATTACTATTAGTGCTATTAGTAGATAACTATTACCTGAAACACGTTTTTCTTATTCTTATAATATTCATTTTCAGTTAATCTTTATAATAAATGCGCAAACGTTGCCAGAAATTTGGATGAACTTTAGGAGGCTGATACATTGAAGATATGCAGCTTCATATTTGTAAATTTTAAGCGTTTCAGCCCCAAGCAGCGCGATCGCGCTGTTGAGATTTTATGTCGAGAAAACCCAGCGCATTTCGAGGATTGTGGACAACTGACGGTGCGATACCGATTGTCGAAGTCGCGCGCTCAGATTTACTGACGCAAGTACATCACACAGCTTCTTTAAATGTAAATAGTACATTTTACAATAGGTAGAATAATACTATAATAATGCAATAATACATTACAAAATGAAAATTTTTATTTCATTGTTATCTTCTCAATCATTTTTATCGAACAAAACTTGAAATATTTATAAATTTTACAGTATGCATATATAATAATACATATGCATTTTATAAAATAACGAATTACAAATTAACAATATTTTTGTGTTATGAACAAACAATTTAAATGGAGAGTAACACTTATAATTTGTAACGTCGGTGTTTATCAAACATATTGGATGAATTCCTTTTTCACATCGCATGCAAATTAGATGTGATCTTTTTATTGCATTCTTGGTACTGCAGACTACGCATTGTCGATATAAAATAAACAAAGCGCTATCGCGCCGCTTGGTATTTCTCGACATAAAATAAAACAAGCGCTATCGCGCTGCTTGGGTCTTTTCGTACTCATTTAGAGAAAGCGCGGTTGCGCTGTTTGGAATTCTTCGACAGTGTTTTTTCAATACCTCCTAGGACTCAAACGGTTAATAAACAGCACAGTCTCAAAAAATCGAGTTGAAGGAATGGAATTTTTGTCTAGCATATAAGTTAGTACGCAAGATTAAATATAATTCAAGTAAGAACTGTAGTACTAAAACTTTTGCACTTCAAGAATTGTTGAAGTCTATTGCCATTCGTATTCATTTTACGCTTTAGAAATTGTGAAAACGTACTAAAATAATCGACGTTATTCCTGGGAAATGTATGAAAGTTGTTAAGTTTCGCAATTTGCATTACACATCAAGTATTTTATGACTGTAAAGCATCAAACAAATTGGCGACAGGTACGCCATTTGGCATTATTACCAAGCGACTTTAGTCACCATCAAAACGATCGCTTTGCATTTGTTGGAGGCAGTGAATCGAGGACACACTTTTGATGGTTTACATACGTTTTATTAGCGTTAGCAAAAGTGATTTTATATAACGACGTGAACCCACGCGATAGCAGACAAATAAGAATTATTATAGAGGGCCGCATTGCCGTAAAACAAAAGCAAAACATGATAGTGTCATCTGACGAGAGAAGTGATAATTTCTTATCTCCCTAACAGCATTAAAGGAGATGTCATTAGACGAGAATTTCACTAACGTTAATCGTGTCGTTACGTCAAACACCACAATTTCATTTAAAAGTTCCGTTACGTAAAATCTTACATTTCGTTAACACTAGAACTACCGAACCAGTCAAAATGACTGATACACAAGTTTTTCCAAAAATTGTCCAAGTTTATAGGAGATTCATAGAATAGATATTCTACGTCGATCTCATAAAACATAAATTACCGAATCGATCATCTTTCCACCTCTAAATTATCCTTATTTCAAAATACTTAATTAACATATTTAAATATAATTGAGTTAACGCCGGTAGTTCTAGTATTAAAATGAATCGTTTCAAAAACTCTTCATTTTTCATACAACAAATTGTTTGTTTAGCTTTTTTTTTAGTTTTAACTGCTATGGTCATTTCGCCTATGATCTATTACGATCTAAGTGGGGCTTATTATATCTTAGGTGGATTTTGAATTACCGATGCTACGATATACATATCACATAGGAAAAATTTCCCTGTGGTGACGGAGGATGACTTGATCTCGGGGCTGCTAATTTATTTTTTCCAGGACCTCCTGTTTTGGATGGGTTTCAATCCGCCAAAGCGGTGATACATTAACATTAGAACTACCGGCGTTAAATCTATCATATTTCAAAATATTAAATAAGTACTTTGAAAAAGGAGGAATCAAGAGGCGGAAAAGAATCTCGATTCGGTGATTTATGTTTTTTAAGATGGACATAGAATATTTATTCTAAGACTCTTCTATAAACTTGGAGAATTTTTGGAAAGAATTGTATACCAGTCATTTTGACTGGTTTGGTTGTTCTAGTGTTAAGGGGGTCTTCTAATATAGATCTTTCAAAAAATGGGATATTTTTGCATTTTCCGAAAGTAGACATTTACAAAAGAAAAAATATCGTAGGACTTTTTCGAATTCGTGAAATTGACGAAATTATAGATGGTTAAAGAAGACGGCGCACCATTCTCATATATTAGTGCGATAGAGCCGATAGAGCAGACATTTTGCTTGAGAAAACCATAATTGAAAGTTGCAACACACGTTTTGTTTTTGGTTTAGAAATTAAAAGAGCTTCGCAAGACACAGGGTACTGCCAGTGATTCTCAGCGCAGCCATTTCATCTGCGCTAGTATTATGATATGTAGCTTGTTTCACAGTTACATTTATTGTTTATTAGTTTTTTCACGAAAATAATCCTACACTAAACAGAGAAGTATATTTGTAAAATTTCATCATATAAAAAAGCAACATTGCTCAATTGCATTCCAAAGTTCAAGATTATACGACTTATTAAATTAAAAACGTGTTTGTCACAAAAGAACCCTACGTGATGGAGACAAACAGATTGCATATCTGAATTCAGCACAAAATATGCTATTAGAATTACATATCATAGCATTTGTGCCAAAATAAATACTTTATTTCTCTTCGAGTACTTTTCATTAACCGTGTGCAGTCATATTTCATTAAAAACTAAATGCGTAATCGTACATAGAACAAAACTATTAAAATCTTACCAAAAATTATATAGACATCAAAAACCTGTTGATTCCTTGCTTCTGGTGGCTGAGAGTAGACATACGGTGGCAACGGTAAAAATGCTTTAGTGGCTGAGAGCAGACAAACGACCGCTAACAGAGGGTTATGATTGTAAAGATGTAAATATGAATTACCAAGTAGCCCCACAAAAAGGCAGGTATTTGGTGATTCTGAATTTTGTCTTCGAAAGTACACCCAATTCTGTTTTTACACGAACTTCTTTTACACGAATTAGAACAAAAATTTAATTCTCTTTTTACACGACTTATTTTGAGTTAACACCAGCACAACGCAAGCACAAAAGCCAAAACACAAGCACAACGATTAATTACTAAATTCGTTCTTAAATCCACTGAAAAATCGGCACCACGGAGGCTAGTCCTAATTTTGCTCAAGAAATTACAAAAAGAATTTCACCAATGGAGCACGAAGACGATAACCCAGACATTTCTAATGATAGCAGTAATATTGCAGTCTTACGCAAATGTATGCGTTTATTGTCAGAAAGTGATAACGAATTAAATCTTTTTACGTGTAACCCATATTATTTTGCCTAATTTTTGTGTTCATGAATTAGTGACATGTTTTTTTCCTTTTCAAATGATAATTTACTTTGTATGATACATGTACAATCTTTATGAAATAGAATCTTTAATATCGTAACATGAAAACTCATGGTTTATTGTATTATTTTTGTTGATTTCTTAGGACTGGAACCAATCTTCTATTTTTCCATAGATGCAATATATTTTTTTACACGTATTCTTCGGGAACGTATCTATCGTGTAAAAACAGAATTAGGTGTATTATACACGCACTAATAGGTGGAAATGCTTGAACCTGATCACGGAGCACTGATCGCTCGCCGGTTGAGGGCAAACTGATAGCGAGGCGAACATCGAAACGACTTGTTATTGTCAGCGGACCAACGAGGCGAACACCTGCACGGTGCGATCGCCAAGGACCGCCGAGTATATTTTGACAACACGCGGCGGTCGTCGTACTCGGAGGTCAGTGAAGTGGAAATAATTGCTCTCCCTGCTCGTACAGTTAATGTGGATATTGCAAATGCAATTGAACGATATTTTTTATTGATATGACCAAACATTAAATATATAATACTTTGGTTAACACGTTGAGTGCTACGTCAGTCACCGGTGACTGACTCTGAACTTTCCGTTCAGGCCGCGTCAGTCACCACTGACTGACACAACTTTTCGTTCTGGCCGCGACAGCAGCGCCTTGGCCTGACGGGGATTTCCTTATGAAATCGCGTAGCACTCAACGTGTTAATGTAGCGTTATTGTTAGAAAGTAGCTCGTAAACAATAAATGTATTTGTGAAGGAAGCTACATATCATAATACTAGCGCGGGCGAAACGGTTACGCTAAGAATCACTGGCAGTACCTTGTGTCTTGCGGAACTATTTTAATTTCTCAGCCCAAAACAAAACCTGTGTTGCAACTTTCAACTATGGTTTCCTCAAGAAAAATGTCTGCTCTATCGCCTCATTCTATTACAATTACTCCTTGTTTGTAAGATAGATAGGAAAATATCCACAAAACTTGAAGCGTTTTGAGCGTTGTTTTCCCTTTGACCATTGTTTAAACATGTTTCAATGTTGATAACGTGAAATTAATATGCATCGTTATATTCGGGAGGGTCTGTAGAATCATTTCGTGCAAAAAAGCACAAATAACTTTTACGGTTAAACCATAAAAAAATTCTGAAACTTGAAAAGTTACATTTTGTTTTCAAAAATGTATTCTGATAGAGACAAACGGACCTCATATTCGTGTTCAGCGCCACAAAGTCTAAAGAATCAGCATAAATATTCTTTGGGCAAAAAATCGCGTTGACCAGCGTAATCTTCCTCCTGAAGTTTCGTGAATGATTCTCGTCCTTGCATTTCCTAGCGCCGCGAGCTCGTTTTCCCGCTTAATTGCCCATAAATCTGTGGTAATTAATCAGTGAGCCTCTCGACTAAAAACAATATTATCGTTTATTGCGGTTTTATCGTTTCCAACGAAACGTACGGTCAATCCGATATCTTTAGGCGCGTGCCAAGATGTAGGGCAGCACGCTCTTGCCGATCGCGGGAGAAGGCGACCGGCTCGTCCCGAGGTCCTTGGCGATAAGCCAGCAGCTACGGATGGAATCGAGTATATCGCGAGCACCGGCAAAATTTCACAGGCTGCCCTCGACCCTTTACGAGTACTTTGAGCAAAAATAGAGACGCCATTCGATTGGAGCCGGCTCTCGATGTGATCCTCTCGAGGAGTCTAATCGATCCGAAGATAGAAGTACTTGGTGCTCGTTTTAATCCCTCGCTTTACGATTCTCTGTCAGTCGTTCCATACGATAAGATTATTCAATTGGTAGATTATCAATAGAAATAAAATTATATCATATTAGTTATTGTGCATGGACTCATTTACTGCGGGTTCTTAGTTTTAGTTGAATTTCGTGTACAATTCATAGAAATCGATAATTGAAGACTACGAGATACTTTTTTGTTATTCCAATAGTTTGAAATATTTTTAAAACTATTACTTCGCCATGCCATGCTTGCTATTGCTTTTCTCGAAATTAGAATGTATTAAAGTGTAAATAGAAAAAATTGATGAAAGATTACTGACGATATTGACATAGAATAGCTGTTTAATGGTAAAGTCCCGATAATTAATCCGGTATATTTAGACATACTAAGTAAATATGTCAGAAGAGCAGAAATTAACGAGGCAAGAAAATTGATAGATTTAATCGTTCACATTTTGTAAGATGAGCGAAGGAAATTGAAGAATTTTTCGAAAAATTATGAATCAGCAATTTTCACCACTTTTTTTTTAGATGTAATGTTTAATTTCATCTGAGTAAATGTGAGATTAGTAAATAGGTGTTATTTATTGTATCAGTAATTTTTAACATTTTTCTTAGAATTTGTAATAAATTGTCGATTATAATAAAAATCAACACCAAACATAAAATATGGGGATAACGAGACAGATTTAATTATTTTTCGTGCGCGAACATGAATCTTGTATCGGCGGCAGCATTTATTGACAAATTATATCGTTATAAACTGATGTTTCCTTTAAAATACTGTCGAATCATTCTATTTGAAATATTTTAATTGAAATACTGACAGTTATTATATTGATTACTAAAAACCAATTACCTATGTTAACTACTGACTATTTCATTAAAAATAATGAGGAGAAATGTTCAAAAATACTGATCAGATTAATACGAAAGTTAATAAATGGCTTATACATCAATGGCAATTTCAGTTGTGTTTCTTTCTTCGCTGAACGCCAGAGTTCGTAACTTTTCATCCCAATAATACAAAGGGTATAGCAGGATAAGGGGGTCAAAAGTGCCCTTCAACCGATTTCAATGGGGATGGTCTCATTCGATAGATAATGCTCGGCGATTGATGTCTACAAATTTTTAACCCTGAATTTTGACCGGAAGGGTAGTTATGGGGAAAATTAAAAAAACAGGTTTTTGGCCCTTTTTCCCCATTTATTGAGGCGTAAAAAATCCAAATAAATTCTGACATATTTTACACGGTACCGGACATATTGGAGAATTTTTTCAGATTTTTCCGTCGAAGTAGCTAAGCGTGAAAAATCGGCAAAGTCAAAAAAAACGGAAAAAAGAAGATTTCGTATCGAAATCTTCGAGGTACAACTTTTTGGTTTATACAGTAACAATCTAACACCTACGATTGTTATCCCCAATTTTTTTCAGATTTTTAAACCACCTGCGTCATTGTGAAAAAAATCGAAAACCGATTTTTGGGACGTATTTTGATCTAAAACGCAAGAAGTAATTGTTATTTTTCCATTATTTTGATAGAGTATGTTCATTTTGTGCTTTTCAATGTTCCTGCATACAAAGCAATGCAAAGGATTGAATTGATTCAATTATTCGTAAGCTATACACTTCCTTATCAGCTAAAAATACGAACGTTCTTTCAACAGCAGCGATGGCGCAGTCGGTAGAGTTCTTGGCTGCGGAACCTCTCGAAACTTTTTGTCGCCGGTTCGAGTCCCAATGAGGCAAAATAATTTTTTTTTTTTTTTTTTTAATCATTCACTGCATAACAACAAATAATAATTATTTTTCAATTTTTCAATGGTTTTTAAACATTTTTAAATACTTATTCAATATGAAATATATGTAAAAATAATTATGGAGCATACTGTTTTTTTCATTGATTCGTCCTAGCCACATCTCGTTATTCTTTTGTACATTGAACGAATATTAGTTTACTGTAACGAGTGCAAATATGTATTCAATATTAAAAGGATCCAATTGTATATTCTGATGAATTGTAATGAAGGTGATGTCTAACGGAAAGAAGGGTCTATTTCTTTTTAAACATTCTTATTTTTGTATTTACCGCTTCTCCATTTATGCAGAGATCATCCAAAATGGACAATGAATTGAACGAAAGAGGGTATATTGGGATTTCGTCCGTTATAATTCCTTTACTGTTTTATGCAAATCAACTCCTCAATATTCTTAAATGCCTCGTCCGATCACGCCACATTAATCAAAGAAGTTATCGTTGCTTCATTGACTATACCCCTAATATAATTGGAATTTCGGGCATCAAATGTTATTGCTGTGAATGTGCGAGTGGTAACCGTACCATAGGTTGTTGTTCGCACATTGCTGCAATAATATACTACCTGTCGCACGCACGGTATCTATCGACAATTGTTAGGCCTTCAGAGATATTGACAAAAATATTTAATAAAAATGAAGTGGTGCCCATCATTAATGAACATAGTGACGAGGATTAAAGCCACACGAAACGTGTTTCAACTTTTAATTATCAAAGGGTAATCTATCGCATGCCATTTATATTTTCACACTAATATTAATTTCCGTATTAACAATTGTTATCCACTTAATACTTAAAAACATTTGTTTTCTAATTATATTTCATGGGAGGTGAATTGGCGAGAGAAAAGTTTCAAGTATTCCGCAGCTAGATACTGTAGCCTAATCATCAAATGATAATCTATCATTCGTATTTTTACATTAATATTCATTTACGTATTAATAACATTTATGCAGTCAATAATTTAAAAACAATGATCATCAGTTCTAAAGGTACAACTCGGTACCTGCCCGCTACCTACACGCTACGCAGGTAATTGCGGACTAGATAACTGAAGGGAGTACATAATACTGGAGTAAGTGTAATAAAACAATAAAACCTTCTGAACTGAATTTAATGTTTTCGTGTACTTAAAGTGGTTGGAAAACACGATTGCAATGGGGCACAAAACCTAAAGCTGAAGAACTTGATTTGCATAAACCAGTAAAGGCATTATAACGGATGAAATCCCAATGTACCTTCTTTCTTTCAATTCATTGTCCATTTTGGATGATCTCTGCATAAATGGAGAAGCGGTAAATACAAAAATAAGAATGTTTAATAAGAAATAGACGCTTCTTTCCGTTAGACATCACCTTCATTACAATTCATGAGAATATACAATTGGATCCTTTTAATATTGAATACATATTTGCACTCGTTACAGTAAACTAATATTCGTTCAATGTACAAAAGAATAACGAGATGTGGCTAGGACGAATCAATGAAAAAAACAATATGCTCCATAATTATTTTTACATATATTTCATATTGAATAAGTATTTAAAAATGTTTAAAAACCATTGAACAATTGAAAAATAATTATTATTTGTTGTTATGCAGTGAATGATTAAAAAAAAAAAAAAAAAAATTATTTTGCCTCATTGGGACTCGAACCGGCGACAAAAAGTTTCGAGAGGTTCCGCAGCCAAGAACTCTACCGACTGCGCCATCGCTGCTGTTGAAAGAACGTTCGTATTTTTAGCTGATAAGGAAGTGTATAGCTTACGAATAATTGAATCAATTCAATCCTTTGCATTGCTTTGTATGCAGGAACATTGAAAAGCACAAAATGAACATACTCTATCAAAATAATGGAAAAATAACAATTACTTCTTGCGTTTTAGATCAAAATACGTCCCAAAAATCGGTTTTCGATTTTTTTCACAATGACGCAGGTGGTTTAAAAATCTGAAAAAAATTGGGGATAACAATCGTAGGTGTTAGATTGTTACTGTATAAACCAAAAAGTTGTACCTCGAAGATTTCGATACGAAATCTTCTTTTTTCCGTTTTTTTTGACTTTGCCGATTTTTCACGCTTAGCTACTTCGACGGAAAAATCTGAAAAAATTCTCCAATATGTCCGGTACCGTGTAAAATATGTCAGAATTTATTTGGATTTTTTACGCCTCAATAAATGGGGAAAAAGGGCCAAAAACCTGTTTTTTTAATTTTCCCCATAACTACCCTTCCGGTCAAAATTCAGGGTTAAAAATTTGTAGACATCAATCGCCGAGCATTATCTATCGAATGAGACCATCCCCATTGAAATCGGTTGAAGGGCACTTTTGACCCCCTTATCCTGCTATACCCTTTACGAACTGTTGGATATAGGTAAGAAAATTATACCTTCGAGGACAAAGACATTAAGTAAGAAGGTAAAGGACATCAAGGGAAAAAAGTGCTGCTGCAAACCTGACAATCTATCTTGAACTATGTCTGATCACCCGGACTAATCTACTTGCTACAGAAAAATCCTATCTTTCTACTATGACTTTCCGAACCGTCATTTTTAAAATCCACGAATCACCAATATAGAATCTAGAATCAGGCTACACTCGTTATTTCTTCTCTCTTTTTGTTTTAATCTTTCACTTTTTCAAAGTATCACGTAGCTAATTTGTAGTTGCTTATTATTTCTTTCACTATTTAACCCGCGAAAAAAAGTTGCACTAGGTGCGCTCACACTTTCTATCACATATCTTGTTAAAATTTTGTCCAATTCTTTTTTATATTTTTTTTTGAATTCTTGGAAATTAATAAGAAACGGAAAAATCAGTAATGAAACTTCGAAGGCCGGCCGCTTTTGAAGTTATCTATTTTCCACTTCCATTCCGACATCTACTGCAGCCAAAGTTATCTTAATTAACCCTTTGCACTCTGTTGTCACCGCAGCGGTGCTGTTTTAACACTATTCCTACCACTACCGGTCAAATGACCGTTTTTAAAATTTCGATTAGAATTTCCTATATACAACGTAATTGAATCGCCTTTAACCCCTTAGCTTACAATAACGTCTGACACACGTGACGCGACAAATGGAATAGAAAATGTTGAAGTTTCCCAATAACTATCAAATCGAAAATATCAGCCGGTCACGAGACAATCAAATTATTTCTATAATAGTAATGTTGCAGTAAATTATACCAAATGTTAAAAATCAGAGTGAAATTTTTATTTCTGCAATTAACTTTGAGTTATTTCTTACGTTATCAAAATAGAAATCGTAAGGCAAGGGGTTAAACTTCACGACTTTTCCTCAAATATACGTATAATACATTCACATTATACTACATTTTTTAATATTCACTTCTTTTTTTACTGTTCATTTTCTGGGAAAAAATTATCATTTGACAAATTCACTGGTTACGGTAGGAAAAGGTATACGTGAAGTGTCGGTAGGAATAGTGTTAATATAAACTGATAATTTCATTGTCGCTGGTGCAGCGACATCTAGAAACAACTTTGTATTTTTATACGCTTCTTTTTTAACACATTAAATGTCATGGGGATCAATGGTGGCCGGTGCTATTGAATTCAATAAAATTTCATATGACTTCTAAGTTGTAATATTTGTGAATTTGTTAATTCAGTCAATATTTACGCATTGGTCTCAAAAAGGTAAAGTCGTGCTGACGATATATCTCTTCTTGTCTTTAACGTTTCTGCTTTGTGAAGATGTGATTTTAATAGAAAAAGTTTCACTTCAGTGGAAATTGAAGAAATGAGCGAAATACCGATGGCATTCAACGTGTTAATGACAAAGCAAGATTTTCAATCTTCCACAGAGGCGTACACCCACTACTCTAAATAATTTTCGAGTAGCTGGTAGCACATAATACAAATGACTCGAAGTTCCTGAAAGATCTTATTAAAAAATTCTCGGAGTGCAAAGGCTTAATAAGAATCTCCTATTTTTTACTTTAACACTAAACCTACCGGCTTTATATCTGCTATATTGAAATATACAAAATATGTACTTTGGAAAATGAGATTTGAAGAGGCGAAAAAGCTGGTCGGTTAAGTAATGCTTGTTTTATACGATAGACCTAAAATACTTACTGAATGGCTGCCCAATCAATTTGGGGAATTTTTAGAAAAAATTCAGAAAGCGGTCATTTGACCGCCATGGTAGGTTTAGTGTTAATTAAGCAGTGCAGTCAAAATATGATCAATATTAGTAATCCAATTTGTCACAATCAAGGAAGTATCCGCAAATTGTTGACGGACCGAACATATTCCAGCATCGTCGATTCCAGACCTACAAAAAACTGTAAGCCTTAGACAACATGACCAATTCCGTTCAAACGAAAAGTAGCAAAAAAAGTAATTCCGCATCACCGACTGCAAAAACGTTAATAGTGAAAGGGATTAACCCATTGACTGCCAACTACGAGATATCTCGTAGCTGCACTATAAGTTTGAATTAATAAGTTAACAATAATGGCCGAGCCTGTATAGAAATTTATGGAACAAAAATGTTCTTCGTATCATTACAAATATCGAGATTATATTTTTAATTAATGAAAGCAATGTTCTAAAAACTTTCTGTTACCTTCTCAAATTTTAACAAGCAAAGGTAATATTTGCTTAATTTTCCTGGCAGTGAATGGGTTAAGAAGAAGCTCCTACGGCATTGCCTTTCAAGAGAGCATTTAGCAAGGGACAGAGGATAAAATCATCAACTGGAAACACTTGCAAGTACGAACGGAAAGGAACAAAAGGTACGGCAAAGAGCGAGAGGGTTGCCCCTCTTTCCGGGTAGTGGCAACGTCCGCTACCGCGTCCAGCGAAAAGGGAAAATCCCTGGACGGAAATAGAACGAAAGCGGCTTCTTTGCTCGTCCCTACACGTCGAACACGCTACGACGCCATGAGTAAAATTAGCTAAACAAGAGGAAAACCCCCCTGCGATGGAACTTCTCCAACAACTCGCTATATCTCATCCTCCGTCCCTATCAAAAGCACTTCACAGGGCGAAGTCTCTTAAACTTTATAGAACAGCGACAAATCGGTAGCGCACGTGCCACTCGTGATCCACGACGTTTTCTCCGCGAGTCTTGACGAGCTCAGGAAAAACTTGGAAAACTCGTTTGAACCTCATTAACACTATTCCTACCACGACCGGTCAAATGACCGTTTTTAAAATTTCGATTAGAACTTCCTATATACAACGTAATTGAATCGCCATTAAACTTTACGGCTTTTCCTCAAATATGCGTATAATATAATACATTCACATTATAATACATTTTTCAATATTCACTTCTTTTTTTACTGTTCATTTTCTGGGAAAAAATTATCATTTGACAAATTCACCGGTTGCGGTAGGAAAAGGTATACGTGAAGTGTCGGTAGGAGTAGTGTTAACTAAACTAACAACCATCAATCGCTAACCGCGATTCTTCTCTCCCCGATGATTTTGTTTTCTAGAAAAAAAAACCCACCCCCACTCACTACCCCCTCCGCGGTAGGGCAAGGGTTGCGTCCAAGGTGTACAACTCGTTGCGGCTCTCGCGAAGCCAGCAGAAAGACTTCGACGTAACCTTGGCTTACGAACTTACAAACTAGGGATGATTATAATATCTGCTGAAATATGGATCGATAACTGGCAAGAGAACGGGAATATTAGCGCAAATCTACAACCTCTGGACGGGGAAAAAGACTTTTAAGGCCTACACGACTAAAACGGGAAGTTAGAAGATGGTACTCTGTTCGACCACCGTACTTGCAGCAACAAGAAGAAGATGACCCACTGATAGTACTTGTGCTGCTTGACCAAGGGATGCGGAGAATGCCCATGCATTCCATCGCCTTTGCTGTTCGATACACCAGGATATGGTACCGCCTGTCCTAGGCTCATGTTGAATGCATGTACCATACTGTAGGTGGTATGAAGCCAGCAGAAGGTCTCCAGGACGATCTTGTCGACGGACCCGGAGGCCTCGCAATGAATCGGCGAGCCAGAAAGGCTCTTACAGGCCAGAGTCATGCATCCGCCGAGCAGAAGGGCCACGGTAGCGCGATAGTGTAACCGGAAGGTCATCGAGTCGACGGAGATCCTGCGCACTTTAAAAAGGGACCTCAGAGATCCGAAGACATCGATCATCCTCAACAGGAGAGGCATCTTGTTCAGCGATTTTTCTCGTAACGGGCTTGCGAGTAGGCGATCGCTCTCTTTTGCCTCCGCCTCCACCACCCCCTCCACCTCTTCCTCCTCCTCCTCCACCTCCTCCTCCCCCTCCTCCTCCTCCTCCTCCTCTTCCAGGGCCGACAGATCCGTTTTTGCAGGACGAAACTTAGCCCGTCAGGAATGCACCCGTAGCGTACTTGCCCACGAAAGGAATGAAAAGCACTTGCGCGACTCTATATTATCCGATTATACCGAAGGTCTTTTCCGAGGAAAAACTACCGCAGGATCGTCGTCGAGAAAGGAAACGAAGCATGCCCGACGTGACGGTTCCACGCTGATCCCTATGGATCTCTTCGCGGTGGAATTCCCTTCGTAATCGACTCGACGAAAGAGCTCGCATTTTGCCTGGAACCTTACGCCTGATGCTCGAATTTCTTCCTCTACTTTCCTCTGTCTTTCACTTCTTCGCTTCTACCGATTCCCACCGATTTTAACTCTTCCACCATATCACTTCGGGCAGAAGGTTCACGACGCGCACGAGGAACGATCGGACGATGTTCCTCTCCTTTCGTAAGTACGCAAACGAAACGGTGAGAGGAGAAAGGAGGGCAAAATACGGGAGAACGAGTCGAGCAGTCGGAGGAGGCGAAGAAACGCACGTGGAGCGCGGAAGCAAGCCGTCGGAAGACTGCTCGAACTTGAGGGGCATCCCTTGGCCTCGATGCTAAACACATAACTTATATCATCTCCCAAGTGTCTTTCGAGTCGCGAATGAAGGTTCAACAAGGTTCCGCTAATCCCTCGGCCGTCTCGCAAACACGTTAATCGCGTTAGGAGACACGGCTGATCCGAGATGTTTTAATTCTTCAACCATTAATCCGTTAAGATCCACCGGTAAATTTCGTCCATCCAAAAGTGAACGATCTTTCGAGCATCGAAGCCAACGCGGCGTCTCTGCATACGACAAAGAAGCCAATTAGCAAGGAAAAGTTTCTCAAATATCTCACGAAATAAAGGCCTATTCGTCGCAATCGTTAAGAACTGGCCGCTGGCCAGGGGTACCTGTTGTCACGGAACGAGTAGAAGAAAAACGGAAACCAAGAGGCGGCAAAAAGAAGACGATGACGACCGGGTGGACGTAACGAGGCATTCGGGTCATTGTCGCTCTATAGTTAGAGCAACGAGAGCATCGCTTTTAATAATGTTCGAAATGAAGACCCCGAGTGACCAGTCATCCTTAATTACACGGATCGTTAACTAACCGTCCTATCGTACAATAAACTTCGGAGAGTTCTTCGGATTCTCAGAAGTAATTTGAAAGATGCGTCTCGCCGAGGGGATGGAGGAACTTCTCGAACTGACCGCGTCAAGGCGACAACTACGACGACCCTCGGCTACTAATGGCGGGTTTAAGGAGTTAATATGCTTAGGGTTTCCCTCTTGGCAATGAACTACATCTAAGCTTCTGTAAGCGGAAAGTAACACGGAGTTAGCCGCAACCGTTTCGCCTCTCGCTCTCGACCCTCTCGATGTTCTCGACCTTCCCTTTCGAGTAACTTCTCATCTATCGCGATTACCTGAAGGAACAGCATGAAGCAGACCCACTGATAGTACCTATACTCCTTCCTCTCGCTCTCCGGATATGACTTGGAATTGTCGACACCGGGGAAGGGTACCTCGAAGCCCTCTCTCTTTCTGTAAGCCGCGGTGATCGTGTAGGTACTGTGGATCCAACAATACGTATTCAACACGTCCTCCGGGAGATCCTTACTGTGAATGCAATCAATCGGATTGCCGACGTATTGTCGTGTCGTGACGATCAATGAGAACGCGATCAGGAGGATCACCGTCAAGCTATAATGCAATCGGAAGACGGCGGTATCGATGTGTACGTGCGAGATCTTTATTAGACTCTTCAGACCTCGAAATATGTCCAGCATCTTGAAGCCATGAGATGCTGGACAATCGGGTCGATTTCAACTTCTCCTCACATTTTCTCCCGAGGAATTAACTCTCGGAAGACCTCCCCCTTTCTTCTGCTGCCTTTCTCCGTATCCTCGAAGAAATTGTGAGCTTAAACTCCTCGGCGGATCTCCCCTTCGCTCATTGCGCACTTGAAACGCGCAAGTTAAAGTTCGCCGGAGATAAGATCCGACGATGATTTCAGAACTGCTTCTTCCTAGCGCTGCGCGACGTCTCCGCGATCTGTCGATCAGTTCTTCCTCTAGAGGCAGGATCGAACCGATCCCGCGATGCCACAATGGATCTTCTCCCGCGCATTCTTCTCCCGCGCATCCTTCTCCTCTGCCGCCCGTTTCTTGTCTTCGATAAATCGTAGTATCGTTTCCACGGTGACCCTTTTCGGACGATTTTCCAAACTCAGGAGTACTCTTTGCTGCCACGACCTCTTTTCGATCTCAGCCCACTTCCGGCCGGCGCAAGATCCTCCGATATCTCCGGCAACGTCTCCGAATGAAATTCTTCGCGGTAAAAACCTCATAGAACTCCCATCCAAACTTAAGAGACCCTCCACTCCTGCCACTTCAGAGGGTCTCTTCCGCGCACCGAATCGCGCAAACGGTGTAAAGGGAGCACGTTACGAATGTCGCACTTTTTTCCTCTCTCGCACACGCGCCATTCTATTTTCGCGTTTACGCGAACGAGTGCAAGCTGACCGCGAACGGAACCGCGACGAGGAGCGACGGTTAGAAATGCGTGAGGACAAAATCCCGAAATAGAGTACGACTTCTCTCCCCGTTTCTTCCTGTCCAAACTTCCTTCCCCTCGAGTCGTTTCTCGTGCAATCCCTTTCCGCGATATTCCCACCTGTCTCCCCGATCCGCCGCTCGAAGACACCCGAGAGCAATCTGTCGCCTCGCGAGCGGGAAAAAAGTCAAGCTCGGCTATCTCGAGCAGAGAATTTGTCAGCCGGGACGGTGTCCGTTGGTCTCCCGTTGTCAGTCAGCCGGCGGCAGCTGTCGCGCGGAATATCCAATGCAACGAGGGAAGAAAGGAGGGAGGAGGGAGATTTTTCTAACCCGATGAGACAAACGAGAGGACGCTCGAATTTCGCGAACCGCCAGAAACCGGCACAACTCTAAGTTCCTACTTCTCCGGCGCATCGCTTGTCACCGCTACAATAATAACGTCTACTATTTGGAACACAAAGACCGATTATCTAAATATAGTTCGACCAACGATCCTCTCTCGATCTCGTGGAGACACTCCTGCCGTACTTTCCGCCCAATTGCAAATTTCTCGGAAATGCACTCCGCGACGCGAGCATGTCAGTCCTCCGGGACTAACGTGAAGAGAATGTGTTCTTTTTTCGGTGGGGTTACACACGAAGAAGCGATACGCCGTCAATGAATAAACCCCCACGAATCGGCGGCTCGTGTCGCGCGCGAGATAACGTAACCGGTGTAATAAACGCGCACCGCGGGAAAACAGACAACGTTTCGAGAATAGATCTAATGAGTAATTTGACGAGAATAGAAGCTTTTTGTTCGGTGAAAAATCCAAGCGATATTCGCGCCTCTGAGGAAACGGTGATCCGAGTCGAGCTCAGCGACGTCGTGGATTCGATTGATATCGATTTTCGGGAACCAATAAACGAGGCGAGAAACTCAATGTATTTGAAGTTGGACGAACTCCTTGAGATCAAATAAATCTTGCGCCCCGATGTGCGCCGTCTGTCACGCGCGCACTATTAATAAATCTATCATGCCGATTGCTTCTCCGATTGCAAATTTTACGGACGGTCCGCGATATTATGGGGTCCCTGTTCTCTACCTAACTCTCTTTGACTTTTCCAAAACTGTACAGTGTGATCGTACATGGTTAACACTAGAACTACCAAACCAGTCAAAATGACTGGTACACAATTTTTTCCAAAAATTCTCCAAGTTTAGGGAACAGTCTTTGAAGAAATATTCTATGTCTATCTTAAAAGAACATAAATCACCAAATCGATTATCTTTTCCGCCTCTTGATCCCTCCTTTTTCAAAGTACTTATTTAATACTTTGAAATATGATAGATTTAACGCCGGTAGTTCTAGTGTTAAGACATTCGTACCGGGCTATTTTTTACAAACTTTTCACATAAACCGAGTATAAAACGAGGATTCTCATTTCCCGATGCGAATGTGTTAAGATCATCTACAGAAATCTCCACTGAATTATCTAACGTCCAAGGTAACCGAGCGTTCTAAGAATCGTCGACATTCGAAGATTTCCTTTTGCGGAAGTTCCCGGCGAGAACCGAATACGATTCCTTGAATACGTACCAACGAGAGCCACGAAGGAGCTAGATTGTTTCCTCCTCGATAGTATCGCAATTTCTCTGGCTAATCCTACTACCAGTGTGAACTCGAGAGGAGACTAAATAGCTTCTCCGTAAACAAATTTCATCGCGTACCAGAGTAACCGACCAACGTCCCCATTTGGTGCGCACCGCGGCGTCTAACTTTCGTGTTTCAGTAACGAAGCGTCATGCGACAGATACTTGCTAAGGAGACGATATTCGCAGATACGTCTTCGATCCGATTCCATTGATCTCTAATCGCGGGGACACGTTTGAAGGAACGTAAGGTTGAAAGGAAAATCGGTTTATCGTACTCGCAGGCGGAGTACGCTCGCGTGTACGCGCAGCACTCGCGCTTCGAGGGCTTCCACACGCCACGCAAAGCCACGCTCGACTCGTGCGCTCGTGCGCTCGTGCCTCGTAGCCAGGGCATGCCACCTCCCGTAGGAGCTGAGCGAGGAGTCAGTCCGCTCCAGGAATAGAAACGCCGAACCCAAAACACGAACAGAACCTCGAGAGCGTTACGTTAAAACGCGCCGAGCTGCCTCCGTGAACATTATCTCTCTCTTGCTGACTCTGCCGACGGTTCTGCCTTTGCCTCTAACGAGGGGACCTCTGGTGGGATGACCGTTCGCTGTCTTCGGAGGAGAGTCCATCGGTTTCGCGTGGATCGATGAAATTTTAGGTATATTCGCATAGCTACGTGGCATCCTGTCATCTTGGCAAATTTACAGTTAAGGAGGGACAGTCCCTTTACAATTTTCAAAAAATCAATTTTTTTTTGCATATTTCGAAAGTATGATATGTTGAGAGTATACTATATAAAGGAGAAATAAAAATTCGAAATATTAACAAAGTTATAGCACATAATCGGGAGCGCGGCATCGCATGCTGTAAAGTAGGGACTCAGGTAATCCGAGCGGTGCGGTTGAAACTTCAAACGCGATAATCTCGAAACTGTATTTTCAAAAACTGCTCGTGTTGTAGCTCGGAAAGTTATCAATCGATTTGGCTGAAATTTTTCCACGTCTTTTACTACAACATTACCGGAAGGATGTACCTAAAATTTTTAAGTTATCGCGTAAATAAATATATTTTAAGGAGTAAAAACTGTCGAGAAAATGGTCAAAAAAATTACCTTTTTATTAAAACGCCGACATAACTTTCAATTTTATACTTTTTTATATTTTTTTACGTTTATCCTTCCCCTACACTTGTCTATAATCGGATAATATTTTCGTTTTTTATTTCACATCAATATCAAAAATCGTACAGTTGCAGCAGTTTGCGGTGTCTTGCGAAAGGCGCCGATAGAAAAAATTCGGAACGCCGCCGTTTTGTAAAAACAAAAAAAAGAAAAAATGTTTTCTAAAACTAGACATATGCAATAAAATGATATATAAATTTCAAAAGGATTCGATAATTTTATCACCTTCAAAAAAATTCATAAAGAAAGACTAATTTCCTTGCGTTTAAAGGGACTGCCCCCCTTAACCATTTCATTTCTGACTGAATACGCAATAAGTCTGAATTAATTGCTGAAACAACAATCTATCCCTGATTTCTGATATAGCGTATGACTTAACGCAATATTAAATAGCATAGAATTCATTTTTTTTTATCCTGGCCCACTGATATTTTTAATTTCATCATTTCTGGAACACTTCAAAATTGACTATTCCATTTGTCGCGCCACGAGTGTCATTCGTTATTATATGGCAAGTGGTTAAGCGCGTGGATGAAGACTTAATCTGGAGAAAGTTTGCTCATAGACCCGATGCCATTTGTTACATTTACGTGGGTACATCTGATCAAACGTGTTGATTCAAGGAAAGTCACATTCTATGAAAAAAAAGTTTGAAGTATTATTTATAGGAATGAAAGTCCTCGGGCTAATCCGAGCCCCTGATATTAAACGGTGATACCAAATTAACCCTTGGTACGGGCGTTGCGCTGGTACAATCAATATGGCCATTTAGGCACAGGTACCTGCTCCCAGGCTCCTGGGGGGACTAATAAGTAACAATGGGACAGGGGATTTGAAATCATATTGAAATCGTTTCCTGGCGGCTGTGATCGACCAAAAATCGCTTCGCAATCAACTTGTTGGCCATTCCGAGTTTATGCCCAAGCCAAAAATTATAGAAACTTATCTCAAACTACCGAAAAATATTCCAAAGATTAAAAATACATTATAATAACAAACCTAACCCAAACCTCCATTATAATAAAAATAATTCGTTATCCTTTAACTTAAAAACTATAACGGAACTTCACTTATGTATAGAAAACAAGTATTCAGAATATTATTCTCTCTAATATATTTCACGGTCATTAACCCCCTGCCGTACCATTTTTTTGTGACTGAATGCGCAATAATTCATGATGGAATTTTTCTATAAAATGGTTTTATTTATTTAAAGATATAATGATTCTAAGCAGATTGAAATATAAATGAAGAATAAGAATATAAAATAAAATATGATCTGCTCTCTGCGGCTGTGACTTTGGAACTGAGGACGACGTTCTACAGCACGAGGAGCGGCTCTGCTTTCCTATAAACAAATCTTAAAGCCGCCGCTATCGCTTCCTCATTTAGCCGTCGAGCATTACATCGTTGCACTTCAACAATTCAGAAATGAATTTCTGAAATAATAATCCATTCCTGATTTCTGATATAGCGGATAAATTAATGTAATATTAACAGCACAGAAATAATTTGATTGCAGCGTTTTCCCCTGACATTTTTAATTTCACAGTTTTTGGAAAACATCGAAATTTCCTATTCCATTTATCGCGTCACGAGTGTCACCCGTTATTGTACGGCAAAGGGTTAAGATCGATAAGGTGATCCTCTTGTAAAAGACAATAAAAAATTCAGAAAAGTCCCTTGGTTTTAATTGCGTTACACGGGAATCGTCCTTGAAAAGTTAAAGAAGCAGATGTTAGATAGAAGTCATAATCCACTGAGTAGATCCTTGCTAAATATCTATCTAAAAACATGCGCGCCACATCAAAGCCTACCGCAGCGAAAGGGTTAAGGCTCCCCATAACGTACGCGCGGTCATGGAGTTTATGCCGCGGAAGCAAGAACCCTGCTATTTTTGAGATCAAGACTTTCTCTATGCCAGAACTGTTGATTTGTGACGAGGCGAAAGGAACTTTTTGTTTTTGCTAGTCTTCTTTTAGAATTATGAATTGTTTTTTAATACTTTGATGATGATAACAAATTTGGAAATACTTTCAGCGCGGCTGTTCGAATTATATTCGTAGAAGTCTATCCGTTGCTTTGAAGCTATTAAGACTAATATTTTTTAAACTTTGTAGTATAACGATGGTTTATGTTTATTATTAATGCCATAGATCAATAATCGCCTTTCGGGGAGCTTTCTATAAATCTTGTTATAGTAATTAAATTTATAATAAGCAGACCTTCGAACCATCGATATTTTTAAATTTCCCGGATTATCGGTCGGGCAGTCGTAAATTGACAATGAACGTGGAAGAGTTAAAAATTACTACCTTTCCACAAAAATTAACCTTTCTCTCTGCGAATTATCTTTTTTAGTATGTCGCGCGGTTACGAGAAATTAAGTGGAATTTGATGAAATTGTCTACCACCGGTAATCTATTATTATTCGATAATAGTTCATAATTAGTGAAGTAATTACAAGTATCAGAGAATATTTCAAACGCAAGTGCGTAGTCACAGTGTAAGTACGATGTTGAATGTAAAGCGTGCACTCCAAATTCAACATATCCGCTTAAAATTCACCTCAAATCACATATTCACAGGACACTATTGTTTTAAAAAAAACATCGTAAAAATTCCGAGCGGATTAAATAACCACATAACTGAAGCCATGTTAGAGATTACCCATTTAGTGAATGTAGAATCGTTTTTATTTTACTTCACTGCGCATAAAGACAAATATATCAATTTGAGGAAACGTTTTACATGCTTATCTCTGATAATGATCTATCGATCATTTAAATTATCACTTTTGAGGCTCTCGCGGAAGCCAATCCTAACATTTATATTATTGTTATTAACTGGGAGACTTTTCCTATATCACAAGGATATTTTAACCTTATTTATCCAAAACCTACCTAAAATTATAGCTGCTGGACGAAATTACTATAGAAATCAACCCACTATAAATCAAATTCTTTGTCGCGTCCGATTCAATTTAATTTAACACGTTGGATGCTATGGGGGTCACCGGTGACCGGCGCTATTCAATTCAATGAAATTTCTAACGACTTTAAAACGATAGAATTCACGAATTCGCTAATATATTCAATATTTGCCTGCTGCTATTAAAAAAGGAAAGTATTGCGTAATATACAACTATTGGGTTGGCAAGAAAGTAATTTCGGTTTTGTAATATGAAATGAAAATCAATTTTTTTTAACAAAGAATGAACTTTAACATACATTTTCCATTTTGTTCGATGACCCTTTGCCATCTTTTAGACCAATTTATGATTCCGCTCTCATAGAAATTTTGGTCTTTATCAGCAAAAAACTGAACCAGGTGCGATTTTATGCTAAACATTTGAATTAATCGTTTGGTTCTTCGAAAGCAGCTCGAAGTACACAACACCTTTGTAATTCCACCAAATTGATAGAATAACTTATTTTTGATACAATTCAGCGTTCGATGTGGTTTGTATAAAAAAGTAATGACAAATTAAAATATGTCGAAAATGTTCGTTTTTGCACTCCACATTAAAATTCACGTTAAACTAACAATTGCAAACAAAATGAAGCACAATTTCTTTCTAAATCCTGCCAAAAGAGACAACTTTCAATTTTCAGAAGCAAAAAATGATAACATTGTCGGAAGTCCTTCAAAACAAACGTAAGATTAGCTATCGACGGAAACCGAAATTACTTTCTTGCCAACCCAATTTTATAATATAATATATAACTACTGACAATGAGATGCGGTTTTAACCCTTTGCACTCCGTTGTCGCCGCAGCGGCGACATTATAATAGAAGCTGATAACACCGTTGTCAGGTAAATCCTGTGTATTTTTATTTTTTTTATACTGTAAAACATAATTTTAAAATGTATACGCTTCTTTTATAATGACAGAACAAGATTTTCAATTTTCCACAGATGTGTCCTCGCACCGTGTAAATAGTCCTACAGTAGCTGGCAACTCATATTAAAAATTACTCGAAGTGGAAAGGGTTAATAGAAGAAGTCTCACTTCAGTAGAAACAAGAATTCAAGAATTAAATTGCAATAGTTCACAAAACTGTAAAATGATTTCAATGGTCTACTCTATATCTGTTTTACGTGTAGTATCGCATGAAGATGCTTCACCACACAGCCCCCATTTGGTCGAGGGATTGGGATACGCCCAATCAGTGCGCACACGCAAAAGATCGCATGCAACCAGTGGACCCACTGGTAGGACGAGGAGGCCCTTCTAAACCTCTACTGGCTATGCAGTGTCAGCGCCCGAGCTGAATCAAGCGCAGTTTACACGCCGCGGAAGTCATCTCTAGCCTAGCCATTCAGGTTCCACTACTGCCACCACGAGTCCAACCCTGATGACCGGGCCAGGGCGAAGAATTGCCCTGGGGCTTAGCCCAGTCTCAGCGGTGCCAATTTTACCTTCGGTGCGAGCATAGCCTGGCTAACCCAATGCTACTACCAATGTACAGTCCCTGGTCATCGAATTAGGACCACGTACAAAAATTTCACTTTTATGGTTATAATGTTATATCATATATGGAAAAATGTCTTTGGTCATTCAAATTATTACTAAATACGTTGATAACAAAGTATACATAGCTATAGATTTGTTACTGTTGTGATAATAATAGAATTGTGTGGACAATTCTCCCGACTTGAATGCCATAGAAAATATTTGGAGTCTACTCAAAAGACTTGTTTACAACTCTCCAAGCACCACATTATCTGAGTTGAAAACAAAAATTACAGATATTTGGGGAAATAACGAAGATATAAAGCATATGATAAAGCAATGTATACAAAGCATGCCGGAAAGGATACAAGCTGTCATCAAAGCAAAGGGTGGAAATACGAGATATTAACATGCGTTCATATTGTTATGTACAGTAGTAGTGTATTGTGTTATTAGTTAATAAACTATATCATTACAATTTGAACAGGCCTTTTAATTTTACGGTAAACATGAAAAATGCTGAACATTTGGAGTGGTCCTAATTCGATGACCAGGGACTGTACTTTGGTCGGCACGGGGGATCGGGAGACCCCGGGTGCGTCAGGTGCGTACCTATCCGCCCAGTACGGATGATAATGACTCATAAAGTTTCAAAACCGAAATACAAAACGGCAAAAAGTCTTACCGCCGCTAGTTAACGTAAGACACTTTAGGTTTCGTTGATGTAAATTCGTTACTTGGATACGTTAGTTCATAATTGCAAGTATTTGTCAATCTTATCCGTAAGATGGTTACTCAAACATTTTAGTACTCTTGTGGCAAGTATTTGTCAACCACACCGATAACCGAACATGTACATTTTGAAATACTTAGCACTAGAACTTATAGTTATACAGGGTGGTCCACGTAACTTGTGCACCTCGAATAACTTTTAAAGTATGCGTTACACGAAAGAATGTTATATACAAAAGTTACAAGGTTTAAAAGGGTACACTATGTAGTGTGTTATTTTTTTTATAGGTGGAGGCGTTTCGGAGATTTGAAGGTCAACTTTGTTTTTTTAAATGGAATGATATGTTTTTTTATTTGTCATGAAATAGTACGTTTCAAGACGAGTTCAATCAGCTATGACTCAAGTTCATTCAAGGTCAAACTTGCTTGAATATTAAGTAACTATAATTCAAAGTATGTCGTGTTTGGTATCATTTTAATCAGAAAAATCTCACAAATACGTTAGCAAAGGTTTAGAAAAAAAAATCAAAAATGAAAACGGCCGATCCTCCCGATTTTTCTGATTAAAATGATACCAAACACGACGAACTTTGAATTATAGTTACTTAATATTCAAGCAAGTTTGACCTTGAATGACCTTGAGCCATAGGTCATTGAACTCGTCTGAAAACGTGCTATTTCATGGTTAATAAAAAAACATATCGTTCCATTTAAAAAAACAAAGTTGACCTTCAAATCTCCGAAACGCCTCCACCTATAAAAAAAACAAACGCACAACATAGTGTAACCCTTTGAACCATGTAACTTTTGTATATAACATTTTTTCGTGCAACGCATACTTTAAAAGTTATTCGAGGTGCACAAGTTACGTGGACCGCCCTGTATATACCGTTTACGGCTAATAACGACAGAAATCTATAGCAAGCACCATACATACTTACATGTTTTATGATTCATCGAAAAATTGATTACTGATCGTATAACAAGAGTATCCAATTACTCGTCATATCTTTATCATTGCTATAACAAACTGCGGTGATATTTAACCAGCAGCCTTACAACGGTAAAATTCTAACGTCGCTGTAAACGATAAGACAAACGAAATCCGTCCGGCATTCAATGTGTTAAACACGAGTCAATCATACGCATATCGGCGAGTTTTGTTTGTATGCTCTTGTCCGGAACACGTGTTCGTCGAGAGATCGCGTTGATGCGTAAACCACATCGATTTTCTCCGCGTATCACCGGAACGATAGCGTACGGAGTATTTATTTTCCTAACTAAAAATAGTGCTCCATTTGGGGGTTGATACTAGCCTCTCTCCCTGTTTGTACCAACGAGGAATACGATGTTTATCACCCGTACGTCGAATATCGCGGGGACATTCTGTAAATACAGGAAAAACGTCACAACGAACTATCCGTAACACCTAGTCGACGTACCGATGTAGAAATCAATGTCTCAAATGTACTAATATATCTTGAGGATTCTTTATTTTTACATGCACGTAATTTAACAATGAAAAATCGACGTTATTTAGTTGCTTCAGAAAAGAAAAACGCAATAAATCTGCATTTATGGAAAACATTTATATATGAATCGTTATTTTTGAAAGTGGTGTAAGTCCATTTTTGAGAAAAGTGCATTTCAGTTAATTTCAGCTAAAGATAGGTGTCTTCTTTTCGCATTTCAAATGGCAAACAACAAACAAATAAATAGAATTAAATAATTTCATGATTTCATCCAAAAAGGTTCGACTGTTACGTAGATGTTATAGCATGAAAGCTTTTGTACGAACTCTCAAATATTGCAATATGAGAAGAAAGGGGCTTGTACCACTTTCAAATATAACGGCTCATAAAGTGCCGTAGGTTTTTCTGATAAAACTTTAGCAAAGCGTTTTGCGAGTAAAAATAAACGTTACCTTAAACACACCTAGATTAAAAATGCTTCATTAATCCCTTGGCATACAAATACCGGTCGCAAAAGATCTGATGGCGCGCGGCACTCTTTATTTCGAAAAACTCACGCTACTTTTACATAAAATTGTACAATAGCAATAAAAAATATATAAACCGCAAATGCAATTATATCATGAGGCGATCCGTTGATGGAAAATGTTGCTTCACAGATAAATAAACATGTTTATACCGTTTTTATTTTTGAAAAGTAATCCGTCCTTATTATTTAAATTACCCTGTATATAATGATATAATAATCCTTTACATATATCATATACAAAAAGAACCTCATACTACCCGGTATTCCTGCAAGGTAAATTAAAGCTTGCGCTTTGTCCCTGTATGAGGTGACCGAAAATCGGTAAATTTAATTAAAATTTGTTTAAATTTATAGTTCCACATTTTAGTGCTAAATAACTTTGAAAGATAACTATCAAAGCAAAAGATAATAAAGAATATATCTCCACCGTGATTCTGCGCACTACTGCATTATAAAAGGTGTTTCGGTAATGTAACATAGAACATTCATAACGTGTCCTACTAGTTGTAAGGGTCATTACTTAAAAATATGATTCAAATATTCAGAATTTCCTATTCTCTGTAATTTGAATTTTCCAATGTGACTCTACACGAAATTTTTCTACCAAAGAAATTCTCCTAAACTCACAGAGCAATGCTACGTGTTAATAATTAAAATAATGGAATAAACACTGTCTGAGTGTGCACACGTTCAAATTTAGTAGCATCAGAGATATGCCAGATTTCGTGGTCAATTTGCTCAACAGTATTTATTCTGCAATTTTAGAAAGCAAACAGTAATAGTAGATATAATAAACAGAATAATATCGATTGCCCAAGTCTTACGACTACGAGACTGCTACGAGTGGAAACCCAAAACAAGCAAGGTCACCCGTTCTCCTTTCCTCGCGACCTTACATTCAAACCGTTCGCACGGGATTTTTAAAATTACAGATCGCGTGAAAATGAATCAGCTGAAGGATCTGTTACATATTTCTTCTCACAGTTTTATCTTATGCGAAAAGATAAATCAACAAATGTGTGTTAATCTTTCATAATTATTTCAGCCTGTTTTATTGTTCCTTGAATTACGTGTAGTGACGCACTGGAGTAGATTTATCGGCTTCATAAATATTAATAGGAATTTTTGGCTGACGCAAAATTTACGTGTTCACTGGCATACATACATTAATATTATGTCATAGACGATATGTATGGAAATGCAATATTAACGATATTAACTCGTTATATTACTCATTGAAAGGTATACAGAAATTCAGAAAGTTAAGAGACAGGAAAGGGAAAAGTGAAGTATTAGTGATCAAACTCACTATTGTATCCCTAACTGTAGGGAAATGCAACTAATTGAAGGAATGGGAGAAAAGAAATAGCTATACGACTTACCGATTGCAGAACAAATTTCAGAGGTATTCATAATGGAAGTTCTAACCAGATTCGTCTACGCGATAATGGTAATCTGTAAAACAGATGTATTTGATGTTAGAAACATAGAAACACAGTTTAATACTAGAAATATTTCTAACAAGAAATGAGTAGTTTAAGCAAAATCATCAATGTTATTAATTAAAATCGAAATTATATCATTATCGCATTTGCATCAGTATCCGGAATCTCTAAACTGTTAAACTATTGTGCGCGGAAATACGCGGTACAGTAAAACCTCGATAAATGCATCATGACTATCCCCTCCACATAGGGGGATCCCCTTTGACGAACCCCGACGCTCGACGAGGGAGCAGTGTAACATGATACCACCCGAATGTATCGGTGAGGCAATTCTAATTGGAGGGTCGGCCGTTTTCATTTCCGATTTTTTTTGAAACCTTTGCTAACGTATTTGTGAGATTTTTCTGATTAAAATGATACCAAACACGATATAATTTAAATTATACTTACTTAATATTTAATAAATTTAGTTACTATTTACATAATTCAAACATACCGTGTTTGGTATCATTTTAATCGGAAAAATCTCAAAAATACATTCGGCAAAGTTACATTTAGAAAAATTAATAAATAAACTGGTTTATTGTTGCATTAGCATTGCCTCGCCGATATTTTCGAGCACCTCATTTCTTTTGCTTGCTGTCTCTGTCTCTTCTACTGTCTGTCTTTTCTAAGTTCGCGCTGAGTTCGAGCCTTAATGTAAACACAGATTCGATACCGGTACTCGATAAGAGCACTGCTTTGCCCCCGAAATCTGTGCATTTATCGAGGTTTTACTGTACTACAGGTCGTCTACCGTGTTTACAGCTGTGATGTAAATGAGTTAAATTATTGACTCCGCTCAGAAGCTGCGATTCAACTACAGTAATATTTGATGTCATCTGATTTTAAATTATACTAAACTTATTTAAAATATCTGTGACTTATATGTTTCAATTTCATCTATTTTAGTACACCTTAATAAGTATAAAATATTTATAAATATATATAATATATCTATTCGTTTTGTTTTAAATCAGACTTTTGAAATATTATTCCATTAACGCGTTGAACGCCATGAGGGTCATCGATGGCCGGAACGGTTGATATCAACGAAATTTCATATGACTTTAAAATTGTAATATTGACGAATTTTCCGAAACATTTAATATTTAAATATTGGCACTGAAAAGATAAAACCTTCCTGACTATATATCTATTTGTGTCTTTAAGGTTTCTGGTCTGCAGAGATGTGATTTTAATAGAAAAAGTTTCACTTCAGTGAAAATGACGAAACTAGCAAAATACCGGTGGGGTTCAACGTGTTAATAATAATAGTATTAGCGTCCTAAAAATATTATAGGATATATACCACTGGGAACATTAGAATGAAATGTTATAGACAACGTCACTACTGATTGTAGCAGATCAACACAAAATAAAAAAACGTACCTAGCAACAATTGCCAATGTTGCAAAAATATTACTGCAAGAAACCAAGTTTCAGAAATATGTCGTAAGAAAACCTGCAACAATGAGATTATAAAATTTTAGCCCTTTAACTACTAAAGCTGTGTATAAATATTTTTAATGTTTAAAAATTTTAAAAGTAATTAATCTTTCATAAAATTCATAGATATGGGAACTAAAAGTCTTTCCACAAAATAATTGATTTTCAATAATATGCATTAATACAAAAGAACAAAGTGCAAGCAACACATTGAAGGAACACTTTTCATTTAAACAAATTATAGGGAGAAGTTTAAGAGTAGGAATTTACTAAGTTGCTCATTTTTAGTTATTTAAACACCTAAAATTTTAAACTAACCAGCTTTGACTTCAACAATAAATGCTTGTGCTAACCATTGTCACTGCTAATTTGCTGTAACAAAAAAGATATTTACATTGATATATTACATCCTCGTTGCTTTGCATCGTAGCTATGTATTTTTTACAACAATCAACAATGAAGCTAATAATTGTAGCTACTCTCAAACAATTCACAATGAAATTCAGCAGTAGTTATAAGATATTCAGGTTCTGAAAGACGAACCTAATAACATAAATCAAAAATAATCATGATGGTATTAAGTTTGAAACTTATTATCAGTTCCCAATTACGATTAAATTTGAATCATCCAAATATACTTGGTGGCATAGTCGATATGTAGCTGATAAAATAGTCGTACAAATTAAAAGTGACAATATAAAAACAAATTAGATTACATGTTGGCTATGTAGGCAGAACATCAAACTTTCAATTAATGAACCTAAGAAAAATTTTCAATGCTATATGTATACCATACTTTTGTAATTAAACCGAATATAACTTAATTGTATTTTCTCGCATGAAAATTAGTTACACGACAGGGTATTGACAAATGTTAAAAATGAAATTTAAATCATGGCTGTAACTTCATTTGCACACATTTAATAACGTAACAAGGTTATAACTTTCAAAAAATAAGTTATTATTCTTCACTAGGTTAGAAAAAAAAGGATTTCGGACAATGGAAACACAAATGTATCAGATATATCTTACGTTACCTGAAAATCACAAAAGCTTATAGAGGGTTAAAATTCGTTGAAAATTTTAGGTTCTTAACAATATGATAATGACAAGTATAAAAACAATAACACCAATAAGGTTATGTCCGAATATATTCAGCTAATAATGTCGCGTACCTTATAATGTCAAGACAAATTGGTTACTGGAATCAGCTTATTTCTCTACGTTTCATAACATATAATCTTTAGAATTTATCAAAAGTGGATATACCTACAAAAAATATGTAAAGCAGTCACAAACAAATCACAGAAACGTCAACAATCTGCAACTGTCAGCAGCAGTCAGTACTCAACTGTACTCAACGGGAACTGCGGGAAGCATGAGAGTACCATGTTATGTTTCGTTCGAGGGAACAAAAGTAGTGAGAAAGCGCGATTTTTGAAATAGTAATAGTCTGTTCAGCATTTCATCTTAGAAATGTCTTAGAATAATATGAAGATATGGTATGTAGATTATACAAACATTGCAAATATGGATCGCTTTGGTAACAGCTTTTTTAATTTTGCATTTTTAGCATACTCAACTGAATAAAATTTACAACTTTTACATTAAATACTACAAACAAAAAGAAATCAACAGTAGTGTTGCGACTCAAATTGATAATAAATAATAAATGAATCTTAATGTAAGTTGAAATATGTAATTCACTGTTGTTGATTAATCCCACAATTTGTATTAAAGTATATTAATTATTTACTGCAGATAATTATTAGTTGGTGTAAACAATAAGATAGATATCGCTTTTATGGATAGAACTCGGTATCGCGACGGATTCGCCATCTCGTAACAAATAATGTACTAATGAATCTACATTATCGAAGATAACTTGTATATATACTATAGTTTCCGCTTTCTAGTCTCCAGTGTTATTTTAAGTACTTCGTTCATATAAGAGCTGCTAATAGATGTCAAAGTAATGGCATTGTCCCCTTTTAACCCCATTTAAAATTTGCAAGCTAATCAGGATATTCCATAATAGTATGTTCTCAATTACAACGTTATTTATATCTTGGTTTTTCTAAACTTTAATTTCAATTTCAACGGATATAAGAAGTATCTAAATATATTAATAAATAGTAATTGAGTGTTTGCAGTGTCAGGTAGTACGTACATTACACGTAAACTGGTGGTACTTTTATTTCATTTGATAAAGTTGTTAACAACAAAATTGTATTCATAAAAATGTTAACTGTATGATACGGCACCTATTTTCCAAAAAGTGTTCAATTTAAAAGAAATATCCACTGCAAGATTAATGTCTCCTACACTTAAAAAAAATACTCGATCAAATACTATTTTATTAGGAGCATTGGACATTTGTACAAAATTGCTTTAACATTTATTAACGAAAATTTTCTCGTAAAAGATCACCTTTCACTTCCTCCTACATTCAGATATGTGTACATATAAAACTATACTTTGCTATAATTATTTTTTTTTCAAGATTATTCGTTTCCCTAATGAAACTAAGAGTCTCAAAAAATATACATTTCATCAAGAAACTGACGTATCCCTCATTTCCTAACTCAAAAATTCTACACTCAGTTGCTTCGATGGAAATGAGGATGAACAAGTTTTGCAGGAGATGATGAATCTATCAACCGGAAGTCCTCGCACATCTCTTTACGTATAACAGAATGTATCCGTATATTTCGAATAATTGCACGAGCAGTTTTCACTCAATTTATCTGAATAAATGATTTTGCGCGTTATCGGTTTGCTCAATAATCTTAAATTATTCGTTGATCCGCTCATTGGCAAACGCATAAAGACTGTCAGTAGTCTTTTTGACGGAAAACCCGCATCAAGTATTTAAAACAGAAATACAATTACGCACAGAACAGGCGTCGTGTACAGTTTAGTCGATACACACCCGCGTTGGAACGTATACTGAGAGTTGCTTACACGAAAGCAGGAATGTCTTACGAGCTACGAAGCTGCCGGAAGATTCGTAGTATTAAATAAGATGTTTCAACGACAAATCGGTCGTCGATGGAACACAAGAGGGCAGACGCTTTATAGAAAGAAACGAAAATATAGTCTTTCCTATATACCTTTCCCCGATTGTCTTAACGTTCGAGCACGTCACTCGTGATTTACAAAACAAAGAAAAATAATATCGGCGCAATGCTGCCATCGCAGGCAAACTACGAAAAAGAAACAAAAAAATGCTATTTTGCAATTTACAGAATATGTAAACTCTCAATGTCGTCACGAGAAACAAAATCAGAGAGTAAAACGCGTGGGTATGCTTTGAGCAATGTGAAACGAACGCTCGCGAGGAGGAAATTAATGAATCTCGGGACAATAAAACGATAACTTCCTCCCGATGCGCGGAAAAACGAGATCCTAAACTGGTCCCCTATCTAATATCAACGCGAGGTCGCGATCATCCGCGTCGACCGCACGCAGGACGATTGATCACTGATAACATAGATACGAAGATGTACGAATTATCTTATATCTTAACGCGAGGATTCCCGCGAATACACGGCTCAAAAAAATACAGAGAGCGCTAGAACGAGCAAAGAGGCTCGCGGGATCAGTCCGTATTGATACCTAAGCTAAATAAACTTTAGAATAGGAGAGGGAAAGGGTTTCTCTATGGCGAGTTTGACGACATGTCACCCATCCTCTTCGTCAGCTCCTGCAGGAAATCTCGGTAGACTATCGAATCTATGTTTGAGGAAAGGACATACAGAATCCACCAGTCGCCAAGGTCGATTTTTTTACTAATACTAACGCAGGTCTCGATCGACAGAAGTCGCGAAGATAGGTGCAGCAGCCTGGGTCTGACAATGGGAGCGAAAATGATAGCAGCTCTGTAAACCATCAATCCCAATAATAACATCGAAAGAATCGTGAACCAGAACCAGATGAAGATGTACGTCTTCTCGTTTACTATGTTCAATGGTAAGATGCAGAGGGAGTCGTGCTGCTGAATTGTGCCGGAAGCACCGTATTTGTGGAAGATACATTTGGTGACGCGCGGGAAGACATACACCATAGGATCGACGCGCGTCTCTTGCGGAGCATCCGCGAACTGCAGCACGCGCAGCCCGTAGCTCAAAAATTCACCGTCGAAGAACTTATGCATCAGGTACAGTTGGACGAAGATGTTCAGCAGACACAGGGCTTCACAGGCGAAGTACCGATACACGTACGTGGAGTGACTCTGAAAGAGAACGAGCAATCGGTGAATTGGTACGAATTGGACTCAATGAGGTCGAATTGGATCTAACGCGAGCGTCTCGGCCTCCCTTCTATTTTTTTTCTCTTTGACAATGTTTCTGCTCCTCCCTCTCCCTCTCTCTCTCTACCTTCCAATCTCTGTCTCTTCTGCGCACGCGTTCTCCACCTAATTCTCTTTCTGAGCGGCATTGTAATATTTCACACGTGACTATCTCTGGAAGGTAGCCCTGAATGTTCGGGAGTGTACAACAAATACAAGTGAAACGTTTTATCTGACCGCCAGAATCGTTATTCCACGAACGTTTCAATTGCAATTGGGCGCGTTATTTAAACTAAATTCTCTTGCGACAGGAACGGGTGCAGCCTCGGAGAGAAGAGAGAGGAACACAAATATCTTTACAGAGGCTTTAGTAACTCACAAATGACATAATTCAACGAATTTCCGTGTATGCGTTTTCAATCTAAGGGAATAAATACTATAATGAATGAAAATCCCGAAAAATATCGGAAGCCTGTTAGTAAACATGAAATCGAGGTCTCCATCTCCGTCATAAGTTGAAACCAGCAAAGGACATTTTTTCAATAATAGAACACAATCCGATAACAGGTTTTGATGTAGTATTTACAATAACCAACTTCTCGCCACCAAAACCTGTTAATATTTACAAGAATAACTTAGTTGAAGCAGCCTTCTTAAATCACTGGTCAGCGCATGAACTTGGTCCACGTTATAGTTGTGTAACTCCCCTATTTTTACAAAACGAACCCCAAATATCGAAAATTCATAGTCATTGAGTATAACAAAATTGTATAGGCCTCTGAACCCATTGAAATATATGAAAATAAATCCAATACGTTTTCTTTCGAAGATGGGTAATTTTATTTTAACTACACATTGTAATTTCCATTATACAAATAGCTGAATAGAAGCAGTTATTTGAAAATATGCTCAAATTATATTATAAAAATCTGCAGAAAAGCATTCTCTTCTTTAATTATTGAAATATATCTACCTGTTTATGAGCCAACAAGTAATCCGTCAACACATCCCGCTTCTTCTTGATGTTGTCCTCAAGATCCAGAGTGTGGTTCATACCCATCACCAGCGAATTCATCAAACCACCCTCCCAAATACTCCACAGCCATTGCGGTACGTAGCACAGGACCGCCTGTTAGACAAAAAGAAAATCGAGCCCAGCCATGAATTCAAATTCGGATCGATTATTCAATGATACACGGTAAATCGCCATCGACGACGGGCTCTCCTTCGTAACGAAATCGGAGCCACGTGCCGTGTGCTTCTTTTAAACTAAAGGAGTCAGCGCAAAAAATCAGATTATCTCCATCCGGCCAGTTGTTCGCTCGTGCATTCGCGCGAACTCGTTTCAGATATCCGATATTGAAAAACGAGAATGAGGAGGCAGGTGGGGGCAAAAAGATAACGTTCCGGGGGTTGAGATATGCAGAGAAATATACCCGTGCCGAGGATAAGGAAAAGAAGGTTCTTGCAGCAAGTTAAAAACTAAGAGGGGCGTCGAGACAGAGAGTAACCATTTCGCTATGGATGACGTACAGTAAAGGACATTGAATATTACACGCTAGACATTAGCAGGCTACTGTACAATGGAATGTACGAAAACATCTTGTTTGACAATTTTTTCTTTACGGTGGCCGTATATTGTTGTTTATTTTGGAAGTTGCATAAGTCACTTTACCGTAATGTACAATCATGACCTTTAACACTTTGACTGCCATATTGGTCATATATGGCCGGCCACGGTTTCTCCTGAGACGCCACGGTGGTCATTGGTGACCGGAGCGTTTGAACTTTTTACAATTGTAAAAAACTAAATGAAAATTGAGAGTTAGTGTATTTGAATATGACCGATACATAGAAGATACTTTGAAATAAAAAGTGCCCTATTGAAGAGTAAAATTTTTTTACTAGAACATCAATAAAAGAAAATATTAGAATAAATCTTGCATCTAACCGTGCACTTTGTTAAAGCACCGGTGGCGTCCTGAGCTAAGCATATGATTTCGGCGTGGCAGTCAAAGTGTTAATGACTATATGAAATTAATTATACTGACAAAAATGTAAGTAACCCAGATGACAAGTCCAAATAAATCTTCTCGCAAATTTGCATCAATATTTTTAACCCTTTGCAGTCCTATGTCGAGCTGTACTCGACATAGCTTTTCTCTTCATTTTATTTTCTAACGATTTAATATCGACTCTTCAATTTCATAACGATTTTGTAATATCACCTAAATATCCGTCAGTATCTATAGTTATTGATATAATTTTAAAAAATGAATAACCAATGATGGAAAATGTTGTGAAATTAATTTCATTTAGCTCGCTACAAAATTGAGAAAATAATTCGGACCGCAAAGAGTTAAAAACGTTAAAACCCAAACGTAAATCATCTAGATTTAGAAAAACAGAGATTTAAGCCACTTTTAAATTAAAGGGCTCGTTATAGAGATATACTTATCGAGCAGCAGTCAATACATGTGCAAGCAGTGGTCTGCAATTCATAGTGCAAGTATAAAGACAACAATTCTAATTGTGCATATTGGAATGAAGTAACCAGAAAAGATTAAAAGAAAGTTTTACCATAAAAACGTAATATGTTGGAAGACTTATGAGTCTACAAAAATATATTGATTTTTGAAAATGTGTTACAATACGTTGCGTCAGGAACAACCCGGCGTTCGGCTGCGCTAGTGATAAATTCATCGATAAATTCACGGCAAAACGCATTAACCCATTTGCATCGGGATACTCTGCCAAAATTACCCACGATATATCACGAATGATGTAGTATTCGACCAAAGTGTTAAGACATTTCTATTAAATATACAAAATCATGATTGCCTACGCAAATCGAAATTATTAATATAACACATCAATCACGACAGAGATGTAAGTACATATATCGAATACAGCTAACTGTTACAAGGGACACAGAGGGTTACATGTCACGTAACATGCTATCTAATAGACGAAATAATCAAAGCTATTGAAGTCGAAAATTAGCTAATACAAAATAAGTAAACACTCTGATAAAATTGAGGTCGAATAAAGGACTCAACGCCTCCGCTATTCGCACCAGGCAAATACACCATCCGCCCGCAAGTCCATTCCTATACATCAAAGACAACAATACTACATGCACATCTGTGAATACATTTCTACATGCTGTACGGAAAATTAAATGACGTTTTTGGTAACAGCACACAAAGGGTTCCGTCGTTAAAGTCACCTATGTGAAAAATTGTCTTATGCTGCACATCGGTATGGCATACTTACAATTACACATGCATACAATTTTCTGCTAATTTCTAGAATGTTACTGTACGTTTGAAGTGCATGAAAGGTCACCATAATCACTGTATAGTTTAAAGTTGCAAACAACATTGTCGTCAGATGCAAGTGTGTCATTTTTTACAAAGGGCATGCTCTTGATCTATGTATATTGGTGCAATGAGAAAAAAATGAGATAAATTGTACGAAACGATAAGGCAAGAGTCACAAACTCTGGCTGCAGTAAAATGTATACTTGATACTGGCTATCTCGATTTTTCGTGACCTTCATCGTAGCGAAAGGGTTCAACTACGAGCAGTACGTTTCAGAGACCCACGGGCGAACAAGATCCCTCGCCTATAGCTTGTCTTTGGTTTAATACGTGCCGCAATGTAATGATTGAGTAATTGCTTTCGTTCCCGATTTTGTCTTCCTCATTAAAAATCATTTATCTTACACGCCGGATATTACTATCGCGCCACAGATATCAAGATTTTTCATTACGAAAGGCACTGAAAGGTCTCGGCACGACCCTGAGAGACATCCGCGAGATTTATACGTCGTTTGTGCGCACGCGTGCGAGATCACCAATAAAGCAACCCTTACCTGGAAAAATAATACAAAGCAGACCCACTGGTAATAGGTGTAATATTTCCTTGCGTCAACGTCACCGAAGTCGTTCGCCACTCCTGGATGCGCCACCTCCACGCCGACCTACGGAAACGCGATATACGTCAACAATAGAATCACGATGTGAAAGGAGTACTCCTGCAACGTGACGCGCAGCTGGCTAACGCTTTATTGTCCGCGAGTCTCGGTCTTTCGTGTACGCATATGCATGCTATAACGCGGCATAAAGCATGCGTTATAATTAGATTTAAAATAGCGCATCCAATTTGTCGATTGTAATGAATGCTTAAGTTTAACTACATATTGTACTTTGTAATTGACTTTCGCATCTATACGTTTGAAATATTTTGTTTCTGTGTCTTGTGTAATCAAAATGCACCGACAGATTTTGGTACCATTTAGCGGTACCAGGAATAATGTAAAAAAACTATCGATCGGTGTAACGCACATCTGATATGTGACAATTATTTTGCGGCGGGTTTTGACAAAATTGATAAAGTTTTGGTTAATCATTGTGTAGTATGAGATAGGGAATCTTTTATCTAAATGTATGGCTTTCTTCTTGGGAGAACAACCGGTTTTCGCGTCCTTCCGTCGGCATTTACTTGTCCCGTATCGGATGTACTTGACTTGTTTAATTAACATGTAAAAAGCATGAATGACTGAATTTGTCTTATTCACACTGTATAATAAATAGAAATATCCGTAAAATACTACTTTTCGAAATACAATTTCTTCCCATGTAAATGTCAGGGGCCATATTTATCGATTTTATATCTCGTGACATTCCCATCCGACGGTATAAATAAGATGTAGAAAAATTTCACATTTAATCATTGAATTATGCTAATAGGTCTACAAAATAAGAAATTATATAGGTTTATATGAAATGTTATATATATATTACGATTAAATAACAATCGCCCTTATCGATAAAAATGACAAAGATATCCGACGATACAATGAAATTGACACGAGAGCATTTTTTTTTCAAAGTTCCACTACTTTTACAAAAGACAGTTCTTACGACCGAGAGCTACTACACGGTACTGTTTTATTTCGATCACAAAGAAGTTCCTATTTGTTTGTTTCCACTAGGTGTCGGTTCATATGCGATTTTATAAAGTCAGAATTAAAAGAAGCGATCACCCACCTGTCGATTGAACGCGTCCGGCATTGTAAACGTAGAGGTTATCCAGCAGTAAGTGTTGACAGCACGCGCAGGTTTTATTCCCTGAACGATGCAGCTGATCGGATTACCGACAAACTGGGAGGCCGTGATTATCATCGAGCACGTCAAGAGGAGCACCGAGGTGAAGTGGTTGTGCAACCGAAACACCATGGAATCCGTTGATATATCCTGCCATTTCAGGTACTGTCCAAGGCTCCCTAGTAGCTTATACATGGTTGTTCCCGCTTCTGTTTACTGTGCTCTCTTTTTTTAAAATCCTGTGATCACAATGTTTTCGCGCGGTTTTTTTTCACAAACTTCTCGCGGAAATCTTGCATACAGCTACGATAGGAGGCTCCCGCGTAGCCTCATTTACCGCTCGCTCTCGCACGAAAGCGCCAAAACGAGACGAAATCAGACGAAAGGAAACGAAAGAAGACGAAACGAAACGGACAGACGAACGTACGCGGCTGTCCACGCGGCGTACCTCCCTCCTTCCCTTTTCTTCTGTTTCTCCTTCTCCTCCTTCGCCTCCTTCTCCTCAACCGGCGTCCCTTTTCCTCTTCTTTCCGCCCTACTCCTCGGGGCGCGCTACTCCTCGTTCTTTCTTCGAAACAGCAGAAGATAGAGAGAGAGAGAGCGAGAGTGCGCAGCCGGTCACCGAACCACGTTGAACGAGTTCTCGAGCGAGTTCTATCGCTAGAACATACGATTTGTCCAAGAGGAATTTGACTCTAACGCGTCGTAAAACGCGGGTACCACCACAACATCTCGAAGTCTTGTCTCGAATCGTGCGCGTAAACAAACTCGCTTCCAGCAATTCACTCGCCTCCGCGATATATCGACAGTATCTCGAATCCTTACGACCTCGATCTCGAAATGCGCAGCCCGCGGACCTCTCTCCTACTACTTCTTCCCTTCCACTGTCTCTTTCGTTTAACTTTGGAAAACGTTCGAGAAAACACACGGTCTCCCGTTACTCTAGACCTCGTACCAGCGACGACCACAAACTGTCAATCTTGATGTTCTCTCCTCTTCTCGAGAATGTTAGGAGTAACTCAGTCTGACGTAAAATTGTGCAACACCGTACCCTCGTGGCGCTCCGTGATCCGAGCTCCCTCTTTCTTCTCCTTTCTTCCTCTCTCTCTCTCTCTCTCTCTGTCTCAACCTTTCTCTTTCTTCTTCTTTCTTCCAGACGCACTTTTTCTCTCAGTATCGCCGGGTACGAGCAGGTAGCAAGCCAATACCGAATCGTGTGGCGTCCTCCATGTACACGTACGCGCGTACCAGTCGTTTGCGGTCTCTCGGCTCTCTCGAGCGCCGACTGATGAGACTCGCTTGGTGCTCGCGCAAACCGAGGGGTAAGGGGTATTTCTTTCTCTCTCTTTCTTCCTTGCCGGGAGGATCAAGCGAGCGGAAGGGGGCCCGAGCGGAGGGGGCCCCCTGCTCATGCCCGTTCCTCGTCTCTTGCCACGATCTGGCAATGCAGGCTCTTAAGTGCTCCTGCACGCTTCTCTCTATCTTGCTACCGTTACTCGGATTTCTCCTCCTGTCTTTCATTCTTTTTCTCTTTTGCACGAAAACGTTCCAATGAAAGTAAAACAATTAAATTCGATGGATAGTCTTTTTAATAATTTCCTGGCGATGAATATGACCAGTAAGGGGGAACTCCTCGCTATCTTTGTCTCGGCAAATTTAACTGTTTAAAGCAACATTTTCGATATAATCGATAATTCGATCCTGCTTGGTTATTATTTACATTATTGACATGTTCTGTATGTCCTCTATTTACGGTTTCAGTTATCCCTTACTAGTCGGAGATATTTCCGTGTGATTCTTATATCCGTAATAATTGATGGTAAGCTTTAAAATGATATCATTAGTGGAGAGCGTGATTTTAACACTAGAATTACCAAGTTAGTCAAAAAACTTGTTCACAATTGTTTACAAGAATTTTCTAAATTTGTGGCAGAACCGTACAGTAAATATTCCAGGCCTATTTTATAAAATATAAATTACTGAATTGACAATCCTTTGCACCTTTTGATTCCCCTTTTTTCAGAGTACTTATTCCATATATTGAAATATAATAGATTTAACGGTGATAGTGCTAGTGTTAAAAGCCATTTAGATACCGAACTGATGTATTATATTGCTGTAAAAATCTCGGCATCGCAGAATGCTTAGCTTTGCGATGGTTTGCACTTTGTGATTAAAAAATCATACCACGTAAAGAGTATGACTGCAGTTCGTTCATTCTCGTTGCACCGGTTCCACCCTTCCGGCTTTTATTCTGCCGTTCGACGAAGGGTCGCTCCGTTCAGCGAATACGTGACCAGATGCACGAGGTCACAAAGACCCGCATCATGCCCCCCGGGACGGAAATGCCGACAGCCCTTGCCCTACGCTTCGAAACGCATTTAGGATCTTTTTTCAGAGTGCAAGCGCACCGTTTTAATTCTGTCTAGTTAATTGCCCGTGTTCTTTTTTAAGTTATATCGATATTACTCGCTCTTTTGCTGAGAATTTATGTTGCATTCACATCGTAACTCGTGAAAGGTGTTCAATGTCAGTGAAGGTACTTTCGTTTGTATGTTGAACGATCTGAAAGTCATGGATTAAAATGTTTACTCGCAAATAACACTGTAGATGCTTCTAAACAATAATATCACTTTTCCGAAAATTACGATAGTTAAAGTGTAACCGCATCTTTATTTCTTTGTATCTTCCTCCTTACTTAGTAGATTCCTTATTAAAAAAAATAGAATAAATTCCCCAATATTGCCACAATTTCCACACCAAATACCAAATATGATACGAGCACATGGAAAATGTATTCGAGAAGCTCACGAGGAATTCGTGAATGCATTCCAAACGCTTATCTTCATCGTGAACCCTGCATTACACGCTACAAAGAAACTTCTGTAAGAAACAGTCCACCCATTTGACGTAGGGTGAACCATGAGAAACGGCTCAAAAGCGGAAACCAATTTCTGGTAAGGCATTACCGTGCCATATGTACAAATATACCTAAAAACGAGCGTGACGCGTGTACAGCACGTGTTTACCAGAATGAGGAGACTTTTTTCGTAGAAGCGGGCACGATCAACGCGACGAAGGGAGCCTTCGAACGGTTTCGCTCCTGTGGAGATCTCTGAGAGAGCGGCTCTCTCCAATATCCTTGAGTTTTTAGCGCGCTTTTCGAACGGAACGTTTGTAATTCTCCATACACGCTTCGCTTCCTTTTTCAATTCGCTAGACATCGGGCAAGCGTTAACTATAAGCAATTACAGTGAGTAATGCGCCCTGTGGAAACTGTGCGTTAAATCATTGCAAGCTTTGACAATGATTCATTAATACTGCGAAATTGGAACTGTTCAAGATTCATTCGTCTGATTATTGCATTTTAGTATTACAATAGTTTAACATGTATTGCATCTTCATTGCGCTTAATAAGTTCACGTGAAAAACTGTTATCAAAGTTGTTATGAATAATATTTTGCGTTTTTAATAGCAACTTGAAGTGCAAAAGGTACAATAGAAGTATTATAACATCTTATATACTTCAAAGATGGTATAACGGTTCAGAATTTGTATGTATTGGGTCGGCAAGAAAGTAATTTCGGTTTTGCTGTATGAAATGAAAGTGAATATTTTTAAAGAAAGAATGTACTTTAATCGATTATATATTTTCCATTTTGTTCTATGACCTTTTGCTATCTTTTAGATCAATTCATGATTCCGCTCTCATAGAAATTCTGGCCTTTATCAGCAAAAAACTGAACTAGGTGCGATTTTAGGCTATCGTCACTAGTCAATGTTTTACCATTCAAAAAGTTTTGCAAACTTCGAAATAAATTATAATATTATGGTGCTATGTCAGGGCTATATGGGGGATGTAACATCACTTCTCAACCAAGGTCCAATAATTTTTCACGAGTTACCAAAGATGTGTGAAGTCTTGCATTGTCGTCGTGGCACACTATATCTTTCCGATTTGCCAATTCTGGCCGTTTCCGCTTAATTGTTTCTTGTAGTTTTATTAATTGTTGACAATGAACGTTTGAATTAATCGTTTGGTTCTTCGGGGGCAACTCGAAGTACACAACACCTTTGTAATCCCACCAAAGTGACACCATAATCATGTGGTTTGTATAAAAAAGTAAAATATGTCGAAAATGTTCGTCTTTGCCCTCCATATTAAAATTCACGCTAAACTAACAATTGCAAACAAAATAAAGCACAATTTGTTTCTAAATCATGGCGAAAGTGACAACTTTCAATTGTCTGAAAGAAAAAATCATAAAATTGTCACAAGTCCTTCAAAACAAACGTAACATTAGCTATCGGCGAAAACCGAAATTATTAGGTTGGTAGGAAATTAATGTCGGTTTTCAAACTTTATCTGTAAATACACATGTTGAGAATGGGAATAGGTTTTTCAAAATAAATCAAAATCAAAATCAAAAATAAATCAAAATAAATAAATCAAAATAAATTCCATTACAATTTACACATTTTTCCCAACCAGAAACAAGTTTCTTAATAACATTTTTCTTTCTAAAATGATATAAGAAGACAACCAGATTTAAATGAACGGCTATCTGAAAATTAAGCGCCAAAGTTTGAAAACTCGAAAACCGACATTAATTTCTTACCAACCTAATACTTTCGTGCCAACCCAATAGTATCGAATAAATTTGTACAGTGGTGGATAATTGTATGTATTCTTGTAAGGAAGAAAAGAAAAAGTGAATCCAAATTAAAAAGTGCAGTATTTCTAATCTTCTGTAACACCTTGGTTTTCAATTACCGAAGATAAATCACGGAGAACCACGAGAGCGTACCGAATACATACTGTTCTAGCCCTCTGACAAGCTATATCTATTCAACTTTAGTAATAATAGCACTGTTATCTGGCTAGCAAGACTATTGAATCAGTTCTGCCATTTGTGCTGGATACAATAAGCAGATCTTTAAATGGCCGCTAATTCAAGCGTGCAATACGATATCAAACAAAACAACACTTCTGTGGACCCACAGCGATGATATATCTAAAGGAACAGTTATTCCACCCCATGTTTTTCACCGTGGTAGGTATTGTTTCTCGAAGATAAGTAGCGCCAAAGTTAGACGAAACAATTCCGGAAATAATCTCAATACTTCCATTGAGTAGAAATATTATATTTCAAAGCTCATTCGTATCTCCGTGAAACAGCGTGACACAGTTAACGTATCAAGCTCCCCAGTCGGGTACGCGGCCTTACGCGCAATTATCTTAATTAGAGTCCGCTTGCGGACCACGGTAACTGCTCGCTCTAGCCTCGAAAAATTACTCTTTCCTCTCTAGCTTTGATCGAATGGTTCCACGAGAAGATAATTTCCACGTTGCATAAATCTGCCGTTGTATTGTTGATTGTCTCCGGATGGGAGATTTGTATTGGAGCGGCAGTTTCTCGATTTTCCTTAAAATACATAACTGAAACTTAATACAAATTGCTTACACAATAAATTAATATATTGGGAGTAGCCAAACAGAAGAACTGAAGGAAAGTATAATACTTTCTCTTGTAGGTAGAATAAATGTATTTTTTCTTCTGCAGTTTTTTAAGTTTTGACAATGACACTATTAACGGTGATTATGTTATGCAACTAGTATTCTTACAGGGTATATGATAAAGAGTGTAAAAAATATTAATAATCAATAAGAGGACTATTTTGAATTGCAAAATACTGCATCAAAGTACATGTACACTTAATTCTATTTTTACCCGATAGATACGATGCCGAAGAATACGCGTAAACAAAATTCGTGGAAAAAAATATACTGCATCTGTGGAAAAATAGAAGATTGGTTCCAGTCCTAAGAGATCAGCAAAAATAATACAATAAACCATGGGTTGTCATGTGAGGATCTTAAAAATATTGTTTCATAAACATTGCACATGTATCATACAAAGTAAATTATCATTTGAAAAGATAAAAAACATGTCACTAATTCATGAACACAAAAATTAGGCAAAATAATATGGGTTACACGTAAAAAGATTTTATTCGTTATCACTTTCTGACAATAAACGCATACGTTTGCGTAAGACTGCAATATTACTGCTATCATTAGAAATGTCTTGGTTATCGTCTTCGTGCTCCATTGGTGAAATTCTTTCTGTAATCCCTTCAACAAAATGAAGACTAGCCTCCTGTGGTCCCGATGTTTCAGTGGATGTAAGAACGAATTCAGTAATTAATCGCTGTGTTTGTGTTTTGGCTAAGCCACAGTAAAGCAAAATGTTCTTCTTAGAATTTGGGTCGATCGTGTTAAATCAAAATGAGCCGTGTAAAAAGAGAATTAATTTTTTTTTCTAATCCGTGTTAAATCAAAATCGTGTAAAAGAAGTTCGTGTAAAAACAGAATTGAGTGTAATTGTAAGTTACGTAATTACCAATGATTTCAAAAGTACTTTTCGAAATTTGATTAAAATTAGAACACCCTCTCGAGATGTCGATTGCTAATCTAACGCACGTGGGTATATTAGATAAGTAATTTAGAAGAAAAGAGACAAAGTGGAAGAAAAATTGATACTCACGGAAATCGGAGTCACTGCAGTTTTGATCAGAGATCACATTTTTACGAAGAGTTGAAGGTTTAGAAAAATGGAAAATATAAGGAGTAGAAAGCGGAGATATAGGCTTGTGGAGATACTGAAGAAGTTGGGACTTACGACACTGGATTTACCTGGATAACTGTGTGGGAGCATTCGAGCTTATTTGGTTGTTTGTATATGTATGAAGGAGCTATGACGGCGAAGGGACCGCAGTTTAGGCCCCCAGATAGTGAGACCGTGTTTGAATCTCCTGTCAGTTATCTTCTAGAATTTCTTCCTACGAGATACATGCAACATACTTGTGATTTGATACCAACCTAAAACCATCGGTTCTCGATGATTCAAAGCCCTCAAGCCGAAAATGACAAACAATAAACATTTTGTAATAACGATTCCATTATTAACTACACGCTCATTAGCTTAACTAGCCTTCTCGATTCATCTGGTACAAGTTTAACTAATATTATCATTAATGATATTTTAATAGTTGGAGCTAACGTAAGATGTACGACTTTGAAGAATTGCAGTAAAATATATTTTAAAGTGCATTCAGAAATTGCTTTTAGATAATTCTCAGAAACTTATAAATAAAAAGGAAAGATTCAGAAATCTACACTCCAAGCAATAACTCACAAAAGAGAAAGAAGAAGAAAACTCTTCAGTCTTCAGAATGAAAGATTAACAATCACAAACCTACATAAATGCATTTTGAATTATTACCTTCGATTTTTGGAAATTTCGGAGATATAACCACAATCCAGCATAACCCTTTGCGGTCCGAATTATTTTCTCAACTTTGTAACGAGCTAAATGAAATTAATTGCACAACATTTTCTGTCCTTGGTTATTCCTTTTTTTTAATGATAGCAATAACTATAGGTACCGACGGATATTTAGGTGATATTACAAAGTCATTATGAATTTGAAAAGTCGATATTAAATCGAAACAAAATAAAATGCAGTGAAAAGATATGTCGAATATACCTCGACATAGGACTGCAACGGGTTGAAATGTAACTTTCAACTAACTCAGAAATGCCCAGTATCATTCATTATAAACAGTTGGAAGCGAGAGATGCTAATACAACATTACATAAGGCAGACATCGATGACTTTATCATTAACTACCTCATTATTCACTAATTATTCACTTCGAAATTTCCGGATAAACTGCCTAACAATAAAATTCACGCCAACATCTGCATTCCAAACTATAACTCCTTAACAACCACCATCAGCCTTCCCGTCACGAGATTCCGCTTCGCTTTCTCAGAAGCGTTACGTGAATTCGTTCGAAATTTAAAATCAATCGTTTTCTCCAACCTCGACGATGCGCTCGACTGAGCCCCAGGGTTTTGTTTCCTCACCGGAATGTTCTCCGAAACCCTGCCAAACCGGTTCCTCTGACGGACGCCAAGTTGAGCACCGCTGTAGGTCAATCATGTCAATTGTGACAAACGTGCGTCGACTTTGTCCGTGATGATTCCCCGTCGCCCCAATGCACAAAACTTTGTAATTGTGTACGCGCAAGCACCGAGACCAAAATTAATTCCGTATAGACTGGTTTCAGATCCGTCCGAATGGGAACACGAAGAGTCGAAAAAGCAGCCAAGGCTTTAGACTCTTAACCTGTCTAGTGTCGGAAATGCTCCGTTTATTTTCTCCATTCATGTTGAAATCAACTTTTTACCATTGTCTACATCATTATGGTGGGTTTCAGATGAAAAGAGCACGTTGGGTTCACGACGAGACGGTAACTGTGTACCGTACAGCACACAAAACGTTTTGGGTCTTGGTACGTGCGAATGGTATTGGTTTTTAGGGCTTTAAATATAAACACTTTGTTTATAAACTAATTGAAAAGGCTAAGACTTTATTATCTGAATATGTGAAGAGGGTACGTCTTCTTTCTAAGAGTGAAAGTCACAGAGTGAGGTCTAAAAAAATTTAACGAGGGCCTGAGGACCCTTTTCGGTTTTAACATAAAACAGACTGCATAGCTACATAGCTAGCAGCAAGATAGCAAGAAGAAAATATAGCAGTGGGTTTTTGTATGTTCAAATGTACTACGTTTGTAGAAACATAGAAAACTAACAAATGGCAAATGGACTATCAACATATACGTACATGTATGATGGAAGTTTCGAGCCACTTGGAATATGATACAAAATTAGTCATTTCTGAAAGTTTTCATAGTTATTAATATCTCAAGAATGTTAAAAGTTTTGAAATGCTAGGATAGTTACAAAGGACGTTATTATGATTATTTCGGACCGCATGGAAAGTTGTAAGTCCTAACAATAAGTGAAGCTAGTAGTTGAAGCAGGAGAGTTTAATAATCAGTCATTGATATCAATTTGTCGTTTCGATCAGGATTTCTGTGAAAAATGTAGAGGCATTCCTCTGATCTCTTTCTTACATTCGAAACACGTTCTGTGAGCTGTACGTGTCTTAAATATTTTTAATCGCCACTGCAGTACTACTTCTTCTATTCAAGCTCTCAAGCCGTGCAGTGGCTTAAGTAAGTTCTATTAAAGCTCACAAGTAACACTCTGTAATAACAGAAAATACTATTGTGGATAAGTAAAATTCAACATATCTCACACAGAAGCGTATTTCCGAAAAAGCAAAGAAATTTGTAAAAAAAAGGACGAGTTTAACACTAAACCTACCATGGCGGTCAAATGACCGCTTTCTAATTTTTTCTAAAAATTCTCCAAATTGATTGGGCAGCCATTCAGTAGATATTTTAGGTCTATCGTATAAAGCAAAAATTACTTAACTGATCGTCTTTTTCACCTCTTCAAATCTCTATTTCCAAAGTACTTATTTCGTATATTTAAATATAACAGATATAAAGCCGGTAGGTTTAGTGTTAAATTGACGGTACATGTATTTCGCGATACTTCTTACGAATAGACGGTGGAACATCCGCTATTTATTCATGAAATTGCCATATATTATTCGTATTTCACCGAATTACTAAGATATTTCACTAATTCGAATAGAAAGGAAGGATATAGTAGCTGGGAAATCCAGAGGCCAAGCACAACACACCGGCCCAAGTTCAAAATCCCCATCACCTCTGCGAAATATTGGGTTAGCAACTAAGTGATTGCCGATTTTGACGACAGATGGTTTTAGCACTTTTTTTTGTTTCTTCAACATGTTCAAAGCACCTAATCTATAGTTTTCTTGTTGTTTGAACTTCCACCTTTCATTAGTAAAAAAAATCGTATCGATGAGTCATTTAGTTTCGTTTTTATCCCAATTTGAAAATGGTAGAACAAACCGCGCATTTCAGACATATTTTATTGTATTATTTCCGAAAAAGGAACGCATCCCAAGTATACAAGAAGTTATGTGCCGTATATGGGAATGAAGCCTTGAAAGATAGGCAGTGTCAAAATTGGTTTTTCCAAATTTCATTCGGGTAATTTTTCACTCCAAAATGCGCAACTATCTGGCCGTCCAGTTACAGTTGATGAGAGTCATATCCAGGCTATTATCGATTCAGATCGTCATACCACAACAAGTGAGATTGCAGAGAAGCTCAATGTACCGCATACATGCATTAAAAAAAATGAAAACAGTTTCGCTATGTTAAAAATCTCAATTTATGGGTCCCTCATTAGCTTAAGGAAATTCCTTCTTATATAAAATCGGCAATTACTTAGTTGCCAACCCAATATTTCCCCCGAGATGTATATATTGTTACGCAACACCCCATGTATTTACGCAACACCCATGAATGTTACGGGATACGGGACATATTAGTTGTTTATAAATAAATAAGGGATTTTATGGTCAGAGCTCTTCGTTGACGGACGTGTGTTTGAAATAAAACGTTGTCATTTTTCTATAAAAGTGTGTTAATCATTTATTATGTCCAAAAGGACTTTGCGTGCGCGGTCGACCCGTAACAATATTATTGTCTATCCTAATTAAAAATCCACTTAAAACCATAGCCGAAGTAATGACAGTAGCTAATACCAAACTATAGAATAGAACACGATGATAATTACTAAACTACACTAATAGGTGACCCCCACGCTAATGAATGCTTCAAACGCATAAAAATTCGATCAACAAGATATTAACTGTACGTCGAAGATCATTACACCTAAATACCGTATCGATATCGGGCCATTTGCTCCCACAAAAACATGAGAAGAGAGCGTCGTCCCAAAACCGTCGCGATGTCTGGCGTAGATACGCGTCCATCATTCGAAACCACGTCACGAAAAGTAGCGTGTAGTTGTCGAGAAAAGAACGACACGGAATGTATTCTTGCCTGACTACGCCCCGACATTTGCCTCTCGAACGCATCCAGAATATTTTTCCGCCTCGGTTGACGTTCCACCGTGACATCGACGGACTGCGACGAACCGGAGGGTATTCCGGGAAACCACGGCCCACGGCTCGTTTTCCGTTTGCCAGGGTGAACACAATGAACCGTGTTCCGGCTGCGATCACTCCAACGTTGCGTCCACCAACGCACAGCGCGATTAACCCTTTGCACTCGAGAGGTGACTCTCACTCGCCACTCGGTTCGATCCGAAAACTCTATGCGTGGCTATGACAATTTATGTTTAGTTTTTTTGAACTGGGCTCCTCAGCTCTTTGTGTATAGTCTTATGAAGTGTAGAATGACACCTCTTTGAATGGAGATAAGATTTTCTTATCTGAAATTAGTCCGCAATCAGGAACCGGACTGCATTTTCGGCATCAGTCCGAACTTGACAGTCGTGGTAAAAGGACTATTAGATTTAAAGTTTTCGATTCCTAACAGGAGTTAGGAAGGATTGCAAAGTCTGCTCTCAAACAAATAAACCCGGCAAAAGACATCAAACAACATACTATTTTGATACTTGTCCCGACAAACCAGGCATGCATCGCGGCAATTGTTATATAAAATATCATACAAAGCAAAATTACAAAGATTAATGTTTACGAAATTATCTTCATAAAGGTGTAAAGATATACAAAATGTTAAAATATAAAAGTTTTATACATTAATTTGTGCGTAAATTCACCAAAAATGCTGCGAAACGTCTCGAATGCAAAGGGTTAAGTTTGGAAAGTGGTGCGATGATGCTACTATCAAGGAATGAAAGGTCTTGGTTCATTCACAGCGTAGAGTAATTAAGCAGGTTTTCTCCTAATTGTTGCAATTTGCTTGAAAAGAGTTCAAATGCCCTTGACATTCCTACGTAAGGACATGTGTTCATCATGACTTAATGTCTTTAACATTTTGTCAAAATTCTGTTTGTTCGCTCACAGAACTTTACTCCATTTTCCATGTTCTATCCCACGAATGTTGCTATAGCCTTAACCTCTGTTCGAAGGATTTGCAAGCTATCATCTTTTCAAATTGAGGTTTTGTGGCTGTCGCGGCCATCGTTAACTCAACAATGGTTTTGAATTTTCGGGTTTAAGCCGCGTTGAGTGTTGAACAACATCCGACTTTTCGCCAGCATTGCAGCTGGCTTCGTCAAGGTGATCTGATACGGAGTATCATCTTTTCAAAGTTGGCACTGAAATCGGCGTTTCCCTTACTTCATTTTTCCCAAAGAATTCTTTGTTGGTTTTCTATGTCTCTACGAGCATAGTATATTTTACAGATACAAAAATCAACTGGTATATTTACTTCCTGGAATCCTTAAGAGGTTGCAGCTGTATAGCTATGCAGTCTGTTTTACGTTATAACCGAAAAGGGTCCTTAGACCCTTGCAGAATTCTTTTAGACCTCACTCAGTGACTTTCACTCTTAGAGAGAAGACGTACCCTCTTCATATATTCTAAGAATAAAGTCTTGGTCTATTCCATTAGCTTTTAAACAAAGTATTGTTATTTTAAACCCTAAAAACCAATATTCTTCACATTCATATAAAAGAAGAATTTCTATTTAACCCATTCGAGACCGATTGTACACCTTGTGTGCACAATTTGATTTCCGAGGCTATGAGCCTGGTTGCACACTGTGTGTGCAATAATAATAATGAGCAATTATCCGTTATTCTGAGTAAAGTAGTCGTCGAGATAAGACTTTTTGTTAATTAATGGTATCTGTAAAGTATAGAAAAACAAAATTTGGCATTGGTTTTCGCAAAGATCACAAAGATTAGATGCTGTCATATTATACTTGATCAAGGAGGACATTTAAATGGTATGTAAAATGATGGAGTCATTTAGTTGAAACTTTGGTTTCAAATTCATTCAATTTACCAACAATAAGAAAATTGAGTTTTTATGACTACCGTCTAGAGATTTTAAAAATTTAACACTAAACCTACCATGGCGGTCAAATGACCGCTTTCTGATTTTTTATAAAAAATCCCCAAGTTGATTGGGCAGCCATTCAGTAAATATTTTAGGCCTATCGTATAAAACAAGAATTACTTAACTGATCATCTTTTTCACGTCTTAAAAATCTCTTTTTCCAAAGTACTTATTTCGTATATTTCAATATAACAGATATAAAGCCGGTAGGTTTAGTGTTAATTAGAAAACACCGAGACAGAAGGTCGACAACAGCAGAAACAAATGATCACCTACCTGAAATTTTACCTAAAAATAAAAATAGGAAAGTAAACAGAAAGATTTTCCGACAGTGCTACAAAGAAGGAAAATATAGACGTAGTAATTACTCTTGTCCTGCTTGTGCCGGTAATTCTGGATTATGTTTGGGAGAATGTTTCAAGCGCTATCATCAACCTACTAATGTGTAATTGCTTTACGATCAGTGTACTATTTCCTAAAAATGTATTTGCAAATTATATTTTCTTTTTCATTACTGAGTTACATTACTTTATTACCTTTAGACATTTTTCTAAAAATTTATTCCTCGTTTATATTATTTTCTTCATTATTCAACTTATTTTTTTGACTTTTTACTATTTCTTAGAAATTTCCTTTGCATTATATTCTGTTCTTCATTGTTGAAAGCAAAATAACGATTTTATATTATCTAACTATTTTTGAAATAAACGTTTATCAATTTTAATGATGTATTTTTATTTTACCTTACATTGCACACATGGTGTTTAATCAGCTCCTCGCAATAAAAATGTTCTGAGGAGCGAGCTGCACACACGATGTGCAATCATCTTATTTATGCGAATTCACTTACGAATTGGGTGATTTCCATAGTAAACAAGCTTTTTTCATTAAAAATGAACAATATAAAGAGAACAAAAATTTCTCTCCTAGGGACCGTGTTCGAAAAAAATCGCCGTTTCGAATGGGTTAAACGATTTCTTACTTTCTTACCGCCATAATTATTTCGCAGCCCAGTTGCTTTTTGTTTCATAACAACCCAGGGGAGGCAATTTCTTAATAACCAACTTCATCGTGCAAGGACGAGTCGTAGTGCAAAGCCAATCAGCATTCTTAACGATTTAACGATTTAACGATCTTAACTGTCGTTGTGATGTCACTGGAGAGGTTTGAGAGGTCAGTGCGATAAGGGGGCACACCGTATACCTGTTGGTGCATGCGTACCACGTCGAGAAGCGAGCAGAGTTTAAGAGACGATTATCATCGACATGTCGGACGAGCACATACGCAGCTTGAACATTCTATAAATCACCGTGGGACGTGCCAATTTGCATGTACATAGGTCGGTCTATCGATCCCTCCATTTATGATCGGTAGAGCTATCTTTACGTTGCTATTTCTCCACCGACATTAACGAGTCATTTAGAGTAAAGTGGAAACGAACATCAATTGGAGAATTCAGTTTGTCGAAAGTCCCGATAAGCTAACGATTAACGGCGACAAGTCCCATGCGTCATAGTTAATTTTGTTGGTTTTCTATGTCTCTACGAGCATAGTATATTTTACAGATACAAAAATCAACTGGTATATTTACTTCCTGGAATGCTTAAGAGGTTGCAGCTGTATAGCTATGCAGTCTGTTTTACGTTGTAACCGAAAAGGGCCCTTAGACCCTTGCAGAATTCTTTTAGACCTCACTCTGTGACTTTCACTCTTAGAAAGAAGACGTACCCTCTTCATATATTCTGAGAATAAAGTCTTGGTCTATTCCATTAGCTTTTAAACAAAGTGTTATTATTTTAAACCCTAAAAACCAATAAATTTCCTGTTTGTAATTACGACGGCAAATCTTAGTGTTCGATCGTATAATTCGACGTTACTGTTGGCATTTCATTGACATTCGAATGATTTGTAACAGCGAATTTGCAATAAAGTGGTGATTAGTGATTATGTTGCCATTGTGGCAGGATAATCGTTTTTTTAATACGCGTGTTATTGTATTGTCAACAGCTGCTATAAATGTTTTATCGATCTTTTACCATCTCCAAAAAGTGTTGCATTTTATCTTTAAAGAATAGCTACATTCTGCCAGCTTTTGAATATCCGGTACCTTTTTGCGTATTGGAGAAACGATACGGAGTCAGACTTGGTTATCGAGGAGCTGATTTAAGACAAGTTCTTCGGTATTCTATGCGCATACGTATAACATTTAATGTCAACGTTTTATCTGCATACAAAAAAAGTCAATTTTACATTCATAGGATGATGCAACACGTGATGAATTCATACAATTTTTTGGTGTAATTTCAGTCGGGGCCCAGGGTTTCATATTTGCGATTTTAACATGAAACACCATTCTTTGCAAAATTATGAAAATTACAAGGTAATTGTACAGAAAAGGTCCCACCTCACCGATTACAATAATTTTTGGATATATTGCCAGGATTATGATTTTGGGCAATTTTTTCCTATTCATATAACCCCCGCTCGGCTGTAGTTTTCGAGGCAAAAACTTTTGCTACGCGGATACGCGGATTCTTTCTCATTTACTTTTATGGCAAATCGCCAGCCACACGCGTCAGTTTCTACATACAAAAATATCCCGGTCAATAATGTTAACGCAGTATTGACCGGAAATTTTACGCAGAAGTTTTTTTTTCGTAACCGAGTAAGAAAGTGAAGCAATCTAAATAAACTTCGGTATACTTTATTTATAGATAATGATTTTAAATGAAACTTTGTACATATTTGCCATATATTATATTTTAGTAATTTTTTTGGTGCGGTATATAGTATAGCAATCACCTTCGTGTAATGGTACGCAACACGTGACTATTTTTGATGAAACCTAATCTTTTAGTTGTCCTCAAAGATTAAAAGGTGAATCAATGCAAGGAGCTCTTTTACTTACAACTACGCGATTTTCGTCAGTCCCATCTATCGCGTAACTTCGAGGTATTACTGTACTACAATGCGATAAAAACGTAAATATCAAGAAAGACCACTTTTTTTATAATAAACTGAACACGATTGAACACAGCGAACAAAGATTTTACAATATCCTATGTTATCCTGAGCTTCAAAAATTGAAATAGCTAATGGAAGTGCGAACACGAGTTGACTCGTGAGCGATCAACGATGTGTTAAAACTATGCCCAATCAACTCTAATTTATCTTCTCGTTATAAACAGCTAAATTAAACCGAACTCTTCGAGAGCAGGTATCCCGTTTTGCACACTTCACTCGGGATACCTATCCCCGAAGGATCCGGTTTAAGTTACGTTTCTGTAACGAAAAAATAAAATAGTGTCGGTTGGACATAGCTTTAATCCTTTGCAGTCCTATGTTGAGCTATACTCGACCTAGCTTTTCACTTCATTTTATTTTTTTAACGATTTAATATCGACTTTCCAATTTCATAATGCTTTTGTAATGTTACCTAAATATCCGTGAGTATCTATAGTTATTGTTATAATTAAAAAACTATGGTTAACCAATAATAGAAAATGTTGTGATATTAATTCGACTTAGATCACTACAAAATTGAGAAAGTAATTCGGACCGCAAAGGGTTAAATGAGGGCCGCCACGAGTCAACCCGATTAACAATAAACATTAGAATTATATTTCTAGTCCATCCTCGTGAGGTAGCTTTCCGGCGAGTTGACCCGTTATAAAGACTCTGCCGCTTGCCGTAGTTTATTTGTAAAAACAGTAGATGCACGATGGTGCATGTGTAGGCAAAATTCAATGCAGTTCTAGTAGCACAAGTTTTTTGTCAATATTTAAAAAAACATAACCGAGCGAGGGTTATCGTGAGAGACGAGAAACAAGGTCCTTGAGGGGTAATTTGCTATGATTCGCCCGACGGATAGGGACATCCCTCTCCCTCACGCATTTTCGATTTTGACGCGTTTTGACCGAGAGATCCGCACATTTGTTGCGTCGTCATGTGAACGACGAAAGGAGTGTTTTATTTTCGATTGTCATTCGTCGATCTCAGGCTTCCAGGACCGACATGGCGGGGATAGACAGTGCGAGAGCAATCTCCTCTTCCGTCCTAAGTGCCTTTTTCTGGTCCCTCACTATACATGTGTAGGAAAAACTGCTCAGAATCACGATTCTGACAATATATCGAAAAATCATTGAAATCGGTAAAGTGTGACCGTTCCTGCATAATTTCCAATTACAATTTTTGAAAATTGTAAATACTGTAACATTCAACGAAGTATATTTCCTTCAAAAAGTCATTTCTTCGGTTTGAGATCTATATATGTTACCATGCGCGAAATTAACTAAATATGAACTTGCGTCGACTAGTTTTTAATGCTACCATCGGTAACAAATGTTTAATTATAATATTTGAACCGTGAAAGGTTTAAACAAAATTGTAACCCCTTTTATACCCTTTCAACTCGCGCCAGTGCTGATAACAAAATTCATTAACACTAAAGGTACCAAGGCGGTCACAATGACCGGTCCCGAATATTTTCAAAAAATCCCCCAAATTCATAGACGAGCCATGAAGTAAATATTCCGCTTCTGCCTTATAAAACCTAAATTACTTAACTGCTCATATCTTTCTCTCCTCAATTTTTCTTTTTCTAAAGTACTTATTCGGCATATTTAAAAATGTAGCGGTCTTCCGCGAGTCGTGCGATTCCGTCGCACGATCCGAGGCCATACGAGCGATCGTCATTTTATTCTCGTGCGAGGAGACGAATGTCTTTTCGAAAGGCAGTCTCGAATGGATCGGCACCGGAGATGAGTTACGTTTATGAAAGCGATATTTTATCTTTAGTTAGTATTATGTTTTACGTTTATGTTATTTGAAGTTCACCATAGTTATGTTTAATATACCATGTATCGTAAAAATAAACAGTACAATAAGCCTACAAAAATAACTTAAAGCCATAAGTATGTTTTTCAATAGAACCAACTGTCAGACAGTCCACCGTTGTGTCTCTGGCAGGCTACCATAAAAATATCTGTCATTTAAGCGATGACATTGAAAGCTCGTATCAAATAACAAGGCAGCTAGACACGATGTTTATGGATCGCTATCGGAAATACGAAACGTCCACTACCGTTCCGTGCCCGCACACGTTACGTTAATCGCGATACTATTTCTGGCAGATTTTAATCGCAGGGTACTTCTTCGAAAGCGAGACGGGTACTTGGGAGATGAAAAATAAGTATATTTAGAGGGGCACTCGAATTACACGTCAATTCGAATCGTACATTGGAATTCTCCTGTATGCCTTATCCGTGTCCGGCTGAGTCTTCTTTATCGTATCCTCCTTGACATCGGGAAAGGTTCGGAAACGTGCTCGTCGTTTCTCCTCAAGATCTAGCGCGAGCCTTTCGAGAAGCTCTTTGAAAACATAGTTGTCCAGGTTCTTTGCTATGTAATATAGGAAAAGCCAGTCGCCGAAGTAATACTGATGCGTGACCTTCAGCACGTTCCAGGGATTGTATTTGCCTGGACAGGCCATGGAGAAGACGATCTTGTTGAAGGCTGTGCTCCTACAAGTACAATTCCGACAAGAATGTAAATCAGCAGTAAGCAGGAATTCACTTTATCTTGTATTCCTTGAATAAAAGACAGGAAATCGGAGGGAAGGGAAAAGATGGTGGGAAATAAATACGTATACAAAAATACTAGCAACCTGGAGTGTAAAATCATGGTAACGATCCTCCAAATTAATCCCAAACCGGTTACCACTGCGAGCGCGATGAACCAAAACCAGAGGAACGTGTAGATCTTTTCATTAACGATGTTCAGTGCCATTACGCATAGCGCATCATGCCTTTGTATCGTCCCAGAGGGACCATACTTATGGAAGATGCACTTGGTCACCTAAACGGTTTCAATCGCTCGTTGGATACTCTTAAAGCGAATAATAGACAAGAAAACGTCAGAATACATGTAGCGGATATACCTTAGGAAACACTACATCAAGAGGATCCATCTTTCCCTCAAAATCGGCACCCGCCACTGAATGACCGAGATCGAGAAATGCCCCACCAAGGAACCAATTCGTCACATAAATCTGGACAATGACGTTTATGAAGTTGAGGATCTCGCAGAGGCTCAGAGCATAAGCCCATGGGCGATTTAAGTGTAAACGATTGAGAAAAGCAGTGCGAATTTCTTGCACTTTGTCATCGCGATCCTGCTTCGAGGGAACCGTGACGCCATTATCAGTCTTCACGGGAGTCTCAGCAAGCGACAGAGATGCCATATGCAGCCCTGACACCAGAAACGTTAGCCGACCTCCTAAAACAGATACGATCCTTCGAGAGCAGGAGGCCGCAGGTACGACGTATAGGAAGGCGAAAGGGCACAAGGATGGAACAGACCTTCGGCTTTCCTCCAAACGTAGTGAGGCATGTAAAATAAGAGAGCTTGAAAGAAGAGTACGAAAGGCACCCACTGGTAGTATGCATGGTGGACGATGGGATCTCCCTTGCTAACTGGTCCCACGCCAGGATGTGGGACTTCGCCTTGTTCCACGGACGTCGCGTTCATATGTTTCACCTGGTCGAAAAACAATCTGCATTTCCTTCCCTCCAGAAGCAATGACCATTCCGTATATACTCACGACGGTGTAAGTTGACGTGAAAAAACAGTAGGTGTTGATCACCCTCTCGTCCACGCCGGAATCGGCGATGCATCTTGTGCAGACAAACGTTCGTTAGGTTCTTTAACACGAACGACAAGAAGGCCGGTAAGTTATCTCACGAAACTGCTAATAAATCGTATACCTAATATGCTCCCCGATGTACTGTCTCAGAGATACCAGAATCGACCCGGCGAGCAGGATCAAAAACGTGGCACGATAGTGCAGCCTGAAAACTGATCACCGATATTCGTTTTTGGCTTCGAGTTGAATAAAGAGTGTTGGTGTAGGACCAACGCGGACTCTTCATTACCGATATTATCGATGGAGACGGCATTCTCGGTGACCTTGAGTTTAACATGATCCTTAAGAACCGAGATCGCGGCCACGAACGTTGCCATGACGGTGGGATGAGAACTGCTTCACATTGAGACCCACCCGTCGTTTACCTTTCCCTTTTAACCCAACTTTCGTTTGTCGGAAAGCTGAGACTTTCGTTAAATATTGAAACACAAGTGAATACGAGACACAGAACGATTCCTTATGAACCTGACAAAGTATGCCGAGTGTACTGGGGTCTGGAAGACTGTTAGATCTCGTCTCTGTTATCAGTTTAGTTACGATTGCGCAGCGGCCTCAAGTGCCTCCTTGTCTAAAGCTTCACGAAACTCTCACTATCGAGGAAGAAGGCACAGTTATTATTGCGATGTCATTAATGTTTGCAGATAAGAAGGCGATAACGTGAAATTAGTGGGGAGAAGAAGAGAAGTGGGCATGGTAATCACACGGTTACGCCCACTCTTTACTGTTTTACAAGTTCCTTCCCAATAATCGACGATCATCGAGGTATCCCTATTATTCCTCTCAAGGCGGTTGCCTCTCCTTATCCAATGTGAGTCATCTCCCGGTAATTCCTATCACGATAACAAATTTACGGGTATATCAAACCTCATGTGAGGCGATTCCCTGAAAACTCTAGCTCGTGGAAGACCACACTCAAAGAATAGCTCAGAGTCTAGAAAAAGAGGCTGACTACCAACATTTCCGTAGCGTTGACGCACGTACGATAAACGATTGGACTCATGACTGCACAGGACGGAAAACATGGTTTTTACAACCAAAGCGAACGTAAAACCGGCCATTCAAGCGGCAGGGGAGACGATAAAATGTATAATGTAAATAACTATAATTAGGTCGCGGCTTAAGCGACGCTAAACGCTTGAACGAATCTTGCTGGGTGAAGAGGATGCGCGACTATCGAGCTCGCATAGTTGCCTTCATATTGCTCTCTCAATTTGTCCGTTTGATAGGAAGAAACGCGGTTATCCGTGCCGTCGTCGTGCGTAATACATCGGTGGAAATTACGAAATCATTCTGTAATACGTGTCAAAGCGATTCAGCTGATTAACTCTTCTTATCTCGTATAATGCTCCTTTCGTACAATAATATTCAGATGTGTGCCTGAAAGACAAAGATAGTCCTGATAAGATCGTCCATCTGCGATTTTTGAACGTTTAAAGTAGTCATAGGTTGCAATGATTCAGTTGTATCAAAAGATCAAATTAAAAATTCTGGCTTGATGGATGATTGTTTTTATCATTCGAGTTCTGCTTCCTAGGATTTTTCGTCAATGCGAGAATTACAGACAAGTAATCATAATCCTCTAGTATATTTAGACACAGTAGACGAATATGATGGAAGAAAACGAAAGATCTGGTTCACTTTATGCCTACATTTTGAGGAACGTAAAAAATTGCAGAATAAACAACGTTAGAAAATGTATAAAACTTTCAATCATTGTAATCACCTTCGATGTAGATCTAGTGTTAACACTTCCGGTGACTTTGGTCTGCCGGCGATTATTGGCCGCAGTTACGCGATCGTGACTTTGATCACGCAAACGATTATGTTACTGCTCTGCGAGGTTCTGTGATCTATTTATATCGATGTATTATCTCGTTTATTCGCTCCTAATGATTGTTTATACGAAAGATTTGTCGGATTAACGAATTAATATCACGTCTCTTTCGTATAATATTAGATTCAATTAGAGTAAATTTATCTGTCTTCAATTTCTTTATGATTCCTTAACTTCTCTGTATCACGACCTTTAAACTCATTTTTACATAAAGAAATAGTGCTGTCAACTGATAACAGCCAAGTAAGATTCAAATGATGAATGAATGCATCGGAGAAATGAAGAAATTTCTAGTCATCTAGATTTTTAACACTAGATCTACTGCCGCCGTCAAATTGACGGGTTTCTACTTTTTTAAAAAAATTTCTCAAATTGATAGAGAAGCAGTAGAGTAATTATTTTACGTGTATCTTATAATACACAAATTACTTAAATGACCGTATTTTTTGCCGCTTGATCCATCTTTCTCCAAAGTACTTATTTAATATATTTAAATCTACCTGATTTGGCGGCCGTAGATCTAGTGTTAAAAATTCAATTAATTTCTAAATAAAATACAAAATTTATTAAATAAGTTGAGTAACAAAATAAGTGTGATTTGGCTATTTTTAAATAATGATCTGCCTGAGTCAGGTACATGTTTTGCGCGAAAAAATTTAAGTAACTCGAGGGTTAAATCTGTAGTTTGGCTAATCTAATACTACCTCACCCACGCGACCAGAACAATGCTACATGTGAACCATAGGTACAACATTGTATCTTAACACGTTGAATGCCGTGGAGGTCACCGGTGACCGACGCAATGGAATTCAATAAAATTTCATATGACTTTTAAATTTCAATATTTACGAATTTGTTAAATTAGTTAATATTTACGCGTTGGTCTCAAAAAAGTAAAGTCCTGCTGTCTATATATCTCTTTGTCCCTTTAAAGCTTCTGCTTTGTAAAGATGTGATTTTAATAGAAAAAGTTTCACTTCAGTAGAAATGAAGAAACTAGCAAAATACCGGTGGCATTCAACGTGTTAAATAAGATTAGATTCAAACTAGTTCGGTAACAAAGGTTCAGATGTAACTCCTATAGTACAGTCAGTCCTCACAATGTGGTTGCCCTTGGTTTCTCCACACAAAGTAGCATGGTACCTCAGAAACACCATACAAACAGTTGCTATTCCGTCAAAGTGAGAAAAACTATAAACTTGTCAATTAAATGAGGAAATAACGGTGAGCCTTAGTCACGCATTTAAAAACTACGAGTGCTGAGAAAATAATCAAGTCAAGAAGAACCGTTTCTAGACAGAATCTGAAACTTTTTCTTTGCTCAACGAATACTTTTAACATTGAAGACATCCATGATCATCGCGAGTCGAATAATTTTACAAATTTATGAACACAGTTCCTTCAGACTATGCGACATAGTCACTTAACAAGCTGGGAAAAGATTTAAAGAAGAAAAGGCTTCGAAGAACGAGGAGAAAAAAAGCTAGAACAGCGGGGGTCGCCAAAAAGAAAAAGTACTCTGTAGTGAAAGAAGAAAAAAGAGAATTCTAGCAAAGGGACGAGGAAGAAGAGGAGGAAGAAGAACCGGCCGGGCAGCAGAGTTGAGCTTGGCTAAAGCCGGTTCCACAGAATTCGTTTTCGTCAAAAGACATGAATATCGAGGATCAAATGCTTCAGCACTAATTTCGGACCTGCAGGCCAATACTTCGTAATACTAACAATTTTCTTTATGACCGTCGCTATATTTGCCGGAATATATAGATTATATTTCAATCTAGTCGCAGATGTCTATTCGAATCAAGATTCCACGTTACTCGATAATAAAATCAAAAGCTCACGTTGCAGGATCGTGCTAATGTATTTTCCAGAATGCAGAAACTCTCCAACTTTTCTCCAAATACAAAATGATAATCGTCAAGATAATAGAAATATATAGCCAGAGAATTTCACTCGATATCGTTAAAGACTTTGGTACATACACTTACAATTAGTATCGGGACTCAGCACACTTGACGAAGTGTATGAGACAGGCTTTAGTGTGCCAATAAGAGAAGACGATGGAAGAAGGAAGAGGAGGAACGATGAGTAGACTCGAAGGAGGAGGTGAGAGGGCAGAACGTCGAAGGTGGGACTTTGACCGGCCGTTGCCCCCTGAAGCGCTCGAGCCCGAGCGGACCTACCTACTCTTTCCAAGGAAGGCTCTCTTCTTCGCTTTTACCCCTCCAACATCACCGAGTTTCTTGGTCGTCGTTGGAATATGCCTGGTTGGGCCTCCGCTCGTCCTCGAAACCCAACGAGAAACAATCAGAAACGTTCACGAAAACCGCGCTTCGCTTACAGTGGAATTCGAGTGCCACACAAATGTCAAGGTCCGCACACGTTTGTAATTCGAGAATGTTTCGCAACGACTCGCCGAGATTCATCGTCGCTCGACCCTCTTTTCCTATTGATAATCGAGGCGCGACTATTAACCACTTTGTGCGCAAATAACCGCGAGGATCCCACGAATGAAATTGAGGGAAGGTTATAGGCGAGTGATCCACGGACTAATAGTCGGAACCCCTGCGTATCGAGGGATGCAAAATTGATTAGACCTCGAGCGGCTCGGCAGGAATCCATTGGTGCGCGGAGATCGCACGTGCAGTAATGCGTGATTTGCAAACATCGAAGAAACGTTACTCGAGCGAAACTCGTGAAACTCGTTTTCACGAATCCATCTTAATTACGCGATCTATGTCGTTATTCTTTTCTTTCCACCGCCTACGTCTTTACTTACCATTGACCTATAAACACGATACTCGGACTTGACGTTAACATGCTCTGTTACGCAATTCTCACGACGGATGCACTGCGCTGTGGAACGTGGGGAGTCTCCAACAACTCGGGAAGATTTCTTACTCGCTGATATTTATTTGTTCAATTTCACAAAGAACGTTCCTATGAAAATATATAACATTTGTCACGTTGGCAGGCAGTATTTTTCTCGGTTCCTTTCCTCGATAATGTATTCAAAGTATCTTCCAAGTGAACAGCGCGCACGCGCAAAATCAAATTACCTTCCTTTGATCATGATTACCAGAGCGCGACAAACGTTTCTCCTCTTTCTTATAAATATTATCGACCTATCAACGAGCAAAGGATCACAATAATAGTAATAATAATAGCAACAGTAGCAATACGGGGATAGAAGGCATACATTGTCATTATTTACCGATTATCACTCGTTTTCCAGCGATCGTCGAATGACTGGATCGTTGTAATTTAATTATACATATATACCTATAATATAATAATGTTGTCTTATCAGTTCTAGAAGCACGAGGAGGCACGTGCATACGTCGACAACTGGGTTCTTTTCTTTTTTTCGTGCAAATTAATCGGCGCGCCATTGGCACTTGCAGTGGCATATTCTCGCAGACTTACGATATTGTCGCACTTTCTTGATATATCACTCTCGTCATCAGAGAGTTATGAAAGTAAAAGGAAAAGGTAAAGCGACTTTCCGGTGGATTTTACGGTGCGACTACCAGGACCAAGTTCCGAAAAACTATCCACCAACCGAGAAATAAGCCTGCTGTAAGGCTCGCGAGATTCTACGAAGCGAAGAGTAATAAACGCGTCGCAGGTTCGTAAGAAAAGTACAAGAAACTTACACCAGACGAACAATTGGCGTTCTCAGGAGCCAACACTCGTGGTAACGAGCCAAAGCAAAATGGGTGAAAGGTTTGAACGAACAGAAGATAAGAACTCTAATGTTAATGTTTCCATTCACGCGTACGATCTAAATCGATAAAAAATAGAAGAATCACGACGATACAGAGTGTCTCCATTAATTGGCAGTCTTACTTTGAGCACAGATTTCTCGCGAAGACGATATTGCGAACGCGATTGTGCGTTCCACATTTTATCTCGTATCAATTTATTTCTTACTACTAGAATTATTGTCTTTTATTATTCGCGACGGTCCCGTTATACGTTTTGTCAAGAATTTCGATCGAACGTTACACGACGTTGCGGGAACGATTATGCGGGACGGTACAATGAAACGCGGCAGTAACGAGAACCGATAAAACGTCGTCAAAAAGGTTGGAATGAAGGGCTTATTACGACTCTCATCGCGTTTCGTTTCCTCGGCGCATTGAGTTTCTTTTTGTGCGTAGTACAACAAAGTTCGACGAAGAATACAAATCGGTATCTACACGCGTCTCTCTCAAACTCTCTCTCTCGCTCTCTTTCTCTCTCTCACACCCACCCTTTTGCTTCATTTTATATATAATCTATATATTTGTAATATATATAAATTTATATTTTCTATTTTGTAAGACGGCCTACAATATACATGTACTCTTACGCGTATAATGGGAATATAACTGTTAGGATATAGTGAAATTACGAATCTGGGAAGACGGCGCAGTCAGTTCTCATGTACAGAGAACAATCTCTCTTCGCAGAGAAAAAAAGCTTTACGTCTATAGCGTAAAAGAGAAGGGACTACGAAACAAACCGGACCATATGGCATCATACAATTCTCTCGCGCGCTCTGTGTTCGTCGTTAGCTCGACCCTCGCGACAATCCCCTCTCCACCACTGTTTACGGAGTCCCGCCCTTTCGGGGAGGCACGATTTTACATTTTTGGTTTCGGCTATTACAGGTATTTTGGGCCGAGGTCCCACAGTTTTATTTGGGTTTCGAGAAACCATGGTTATAATATATACAAACACCTTGTACAAAGCTCTTTCGAAAAATTGTGCACACACGTTACATTCCTATACACGCTTCAACTTTTAGGTTGGATGGAAGACTTATATTTATTGAAAGTAAAAATATGTAACGTACACATTTAGGGGAAAAAAAGTGAAATACAAAATATTGTTTAATCAACGCAAAACTTTTTTAAAAATAAACGCGTTATACAAGGTACTGGAGTATATAACAGGAGAAAGAAAATGTCTAGGGGTAGCAGTCAGGAGATTCGAATCAGGGCTGAAACTTTTAGAGCCCACGTTGCGATCGTAGCCCTCCGAGACTCTTGTATCGAGACGAAAAGTGAGCGCGTGAGTACTCAGTGGAGTCGAAAAAGAAAGGTCCGTGAGAATGGAATGGAAGGAGGATGGAAAGAAGTGAACACGCCGTCTCCCGCTTTATCACACGATCGGAATTCTATAAAGGCCTCAACGTTTCTCCCAGAGGCCCGACGCTAAGCTCTTTCGTTTCTCCCTCTCCGTCATTGCCGTAAAAAACGCTTCGTGATTTATCGTGAGATATGAGTCCGTATCACTGTTCTATAGATTGCGAGAAAATCAAAGCATTATTTATTGCGATAAAAGCAATTGTCCTTAGAAAAATAAAAGTGGCCAACCGTCGTGTAAGAATCATGCTTTACGGGCAAGTATCTCGAGACAAATCGAACATATCGAACAGGTGTCTTCACTCGACTTGCTAAGAGCGGAAAAATGGCTATCGAACAACGAACGGAATTCCACCGTTCGAGAAAGACGGAGAAGGGAAATTGATTGCAACACCGAGGGAAAAAAAATGATACTGATCAAACGTTCCATCTATCGATAGAGGCATATTCTCCCGCGAAGGAGCTAAACGAACAAGAAAATAGTTTAACTAAAAATGCTATTCCTTCCTAGAGTTCTCTCGATAATAATTCTCGCGGATGATCGAGGGGCAATTCTTGTCGCGTCTTGCACGTCCTTCTTTCTCTGCCTCGGAATGGAATGTGCGTGGAATGTGGCGTGGCTTTTCGGCGGCAAGAGAAATCTTCGGAAAAAATGATGCGCTTCAAAAATCGCCATCTCGATCGTCGAAGAATTGTATGCGCTCTCGTAACTTAATGTTACTACACGGATTCTTTGCCTTGAAGCTTCGTAGCAAGATCCGATACCAGTTGCTTGTACACTAGCGGATCTATGTTCTTTCCAAGTTGATACAGAATGAACCAATCGCCAACCTGAAACTTCGCGGCGATCGTTTCGATCTGATCTTGAGGCGATAGACGCGAGCGTGCACGCAATAGTACAAGTCGAATTTTCGGACCGGCTACAACCGCCGCGCGATAAGCCAGAGTCAACCCGCTCAGAACCGAGAGAATGATGAACCAAAACCACAGGAACACGTAGATTTTCTCGTTGACGATGTTTAGCGGCAGCACGCACAGACCGTCGAATTTCTGTACAGTTCCGGATGCACCATATTTGTGGAAGGTACACTTGGTCACTTTGGGAAAGACGCGCGACATCGGGTCGATTCTTTCTTCGGGTTCCATTTCCGTAAATTTGACTACGTCTGATCCGTATGTCGTGAATTCACCGTCCAGGAAGAAATCCATGAAATAGATTTGACCGACGACGTTCACGAAGTTCAATACTTCGCAAAGGAAGAAACGGAAGGCGTAAAAGTTTTGCATGTGCAGATTCGTAAAGAAATACTCGACCAATAACTGTCTTCGTTCAGTCTTGCAATCTTCGCTCATTACCGGACAATTGAGATCCAAAACAAGCATTTTAATTCTACCTCCTTCCCAGGTTTTCCAGAGGTAACGCGGAACGTAAAAGAGGATAGCTTGAAAGAAAAGAGTGAAGCACACCCATTGATAATACTTGTGATATTTTACTTCATCCTCGCCGTCCACGTGAGTCATTACACCAGGATATGGCACATCCTTGCCAACGACGCCAGTTCGATCAGGAATCGTGAAAGTTGAATAGATCCAGCAGTAAGTGTCCATAACATGAAACGGTATTTCGTCAACGATGCAATCTATGGGGTCTCCGATGTATTGTCTTGACGTTACCAGTAACGAAAACGCGATTAATATGATCACGGTGGCTTTGTAATGCAATCGAAATACATTGTTGTCGATGCAGACGGTATCGAGCTTCAATAAGCCCTTTACCGAGCCGAATACGTCAAACATGGTTCCTTCTGTTCCTGATGAATTTTCTATTAAGTATGGAGTCTCCGAACGTGGTACGCCTCTTGAATCTTCTACGGGGCCGTATACTAGCCGCTACTGCTCGACAAAAGCAAACTTGAATTACTAATTATTCACTAAAAATCGGCAGTATCGTTGTCCCACGCGACGCGACGCTGTCGCGCGTCTACGAGAACACCCGACACTCTCCGAGCACGCACGAAAAACAGACACCTTCCGAAGTTTTTTCGAACGGTGCGCGGTATTCGCGTTACCGTACCTTTGACAGCGGTTTCGATGGCCGGTCCCGCCTCTTCCGAAGTTTTCGAGAACACGTGCGTTTCGTTCCGGCTGTTCGGAGATTACTAGGCGCGCGAGCACGGCTGCACCGCAGCGGAGCGTCACCGAGCGGCTCTCTTGTAATGGCTGCGCTCAGCGCTCACAAACGCAAACGCCGCACGACACGAGCACCACGAGAACACGAGACACGCAGGCCCACGAGTTGCTGCTGCTCCCTTTGCTCTTCCCTCGCTCAATCTCTTTCTCCCTCTTTCGTATTTACGTTAGTCACGTCTTTCTTCTTGCTCTTTCTTCGTTCGCTCAGTCTCACTCACTAGCCGTTCGCAAGTCGGTCGGGGATCGAGGACCATACGCGTTTCTTTTGCTGCGCGGGGAGATTCTATCCCTACTCTGGATTCCCCGTGCGCTTTGCCTCACTGCTTCGTTTCTCTCGTCCCTCTACTTTGTCCTAACCCCACTTTTAGTCTCAACCGTCTACTCGGAATCGTCGGGAGCTAAGATCGTCGTCTCTTTCGTGAATGCTCGGACGAATTCGGTTAAGATCGGTGGTAGCAAGTCTCATCGTGTTCTACGCATGCGCGCGCGCGAGAGAGATAGGGTGCATTGCGCGACTGTTACCATGGTGACCAGCCGTGGACGCTTTTGATGCTTCTCAATATTACGTCTTCCTCCGATCATTTTTATCGGGAATATAATTATATTGGTCCAACAATGTGAAGAAAAAACGAATGGCATAGATCTTGTGACAGCTGGCATAAAGAAACGACTGATATCGCAAAGCACGCGCCTAGTGTCATGCATATCAGACTTTATGCTCACATATCGTTTTGCGTATGAAATGTTACGCCATACGTTTTAATTCTATACTTTAATGTATAGTAATAACTATCGATAAATAATAGTGGCTATCGTCTGTTGTTACAAAGATATTTAGCGTTGAACTACATATGTTTTCATTCATCATAAAAGTTTTCGATTCACATATTTTGCAATTACTGTAGTTAATTTAAAAAAATTTAATTTAACATTTCATACGAATAGTCGGAAATAAATGATTATGTTCAGCATAATTGCAATTACGACGACTCTATTTCAGTGCTCTTTACAATTGCCCTTGTGAGTTCTGTGAATTTAAAGATACAATGCCTACCGCATTAAAGACGTGGGATATCAGATAACAGCTAGTCTGCAACTACTATCGCTCATATCACAGCGCATCAACTAGCTCAGATATCAACTAGCTGTCATCGGAAACCGTTTCTTCTTCCTATCATGATTATCGAAGAGAAAAACTTAAATCACTTATTTATTTCAATTCGCGAAACGACTCATTGATATTATTGCTTGCAATATTACGCTGCAAAAATCCGAGGAATAGAATTGTGTTCTTAACTGTCCTTCGTTCAGGATAGATAGGCATATAAACGTTTGGTAGAATGCGTAAAACAGCACGTGCTAGAATCGATAATTTCTCCTGTCCTCGTTTACAACTTGTTGCGTACTGTTACATCAGATTACACCGTACCGATGTGTCGCAGCTGTTTTCGCTTGCAGCTTCAAAGCGTTAGCTTTGTCGCAATGTTGCGAAGTGTAAATGCACATGTGTACTATTTCTTAAAAAATTACTTTAACATACAAAACTAATAACACAAAATTCTGCTCCAACTTCGGTCCTGTGGCGCAACGGATAACGCGTCTGACTACGGATCAGAAGATTCCAGGTTCGAATCCTGGCAGGATCGTCTGTTCTTTTTTTTATTTTTGTTCTCGATCGTCTAATATCCATAAAATTTCGAATTATCTTGTATACATTACCGGAATTACTCGAACAATTGCAATATTGTAAATGTTCATGTGTATTTCGTTTTGATTTGTAAGACACACGAAGCAGGCCGTGAGCTCGTTGGACCAGGCGCGTTTATCTTCGTCTGACCGTTGTGGGCAGTCTTTCCACGGTTCGAGCCATCGTAAAAGAGAACCGCTGACTAACAGTCTACGCTTACTCACGTTTCTCACGAGAGAAATATTCATAATATAGGTATGCGTATAGGAGTACCTTCAGCAGCAGCTATTTGACTACTTCCAAAGATCGGGACGCGCTGCCACGAATCAAGAATACCGCTCTACATGGATATGTAGCCCCTACATGCATATGTATACGTATCACACATAAAAAGGTTAAATACCCGCATACAATGACTCGCCTCGAGAAAAGTCTTAATCTTACTATTCTTATACATTCGATAAGGGTTTGGAACCTATTCTATATCGCGCATCTCTTCTCTAATCGTTATTATTAACAAACTTGTTCTATTAATAACAACGACACTAACGTACATGCCTATAAAAAGAAAACGTCTGCATATTGTTTAGCCAAGACGAACAGGAGAAAACCCACTTAATGTCATGGAAGTTAATTGAAGATGAGCATGGCTGACGGGTCAAATTAATTGACCAACTGTAGATGAATCTAAAAGAAGGCCGATCGCAAGGTACATACGCCCTCTGGAAATATGGAATTAACGAAGCAGTTCAGATATCTCGTTTAGAGAGAAAGGAGATAAGAGATTTCCTAATTCTTCGCTGTTCCGCTGAAATCTTGAAGTAAACTTTTCGAGAAAACGTTCTCTTCGAAAAGGGACTAAGAATTTTTGACCGCGGTGGGTTTTCTTACCTGCGGTCTGTGGGTAGGTCGATAGTCAACATGGCACGATACTCGATATGTCAGCTGGTACGGATACCTGCGCGACTTCCCCGTCAAGAGAGAACGGTGTGCCTAAAGAAGAGAGCGCGACCAAAAGGAAAGGACCGGTTTTTCTGGTTTCGATCTTTACGAGAGAGAGATATCTTCTCGGTAGCCTTCTCGGCTACGGCATACCTGCAATAGGATGCACATACTTTGAGCCCATGAATTTCTCAAGTATCGACGACTGAAATATATAATGATGCGATAAGATATATTTGTACCGAGTTCTACCAGGTTATCGGTACTTTCAAATACAAAATACATATTCCTGTCGTATTTGCTAACAAGCGGCGCGATCGTATACTACTCTTACGAGCGTTCCATGTTTCTTATTACTGTTCACTTTATCGTAAGTTTTGTCCTTGATATACTGACTTCAGTCGTTTGATACGAATAAAATTAGCTCTAACACATTAGTTCTAGTAAGAGCTACATAGCAGAATCAACGGAATATCGACGGAGAGTTACGCATCTGATAATCACCGACGGTGCTGTGTTCGTAAAATTAGTACTTTTTGAAAGATGTCTCTTTCCGTACGTACATACATTTGAGTAGTTCAGCGTTACAAAGTTCTGTTTCATAGCAGTATTTTTTTGTTGATCAGAAAATCGAGATTAACTACACTCCGAGCAAATGGAGCAAGAGATACGGAGATGTGGAGCTCTTGGCGTACTTCCATAAATTCTCATCGGAAAGTAAAGACTGAATTATTTTGATCGAGTAAATATCTCGGTATTTATAGTTTTCAGATTAAGATACAAAAACCATTTTAACATTTTAGTTTCTGCGACTGCTCGTAAAACAACGAAGTGCATACTTAACGTATCATATGGAAATACCGAGCGCACCAAGTACGATATATATGGTTCCGATTTGCCCAAAGGTACGTGGAAATAGTATAATTGTCAGCAAAAGAAAAATACTCGAACGTTCATCTCTTTTTAGATGCTCCAATATTCGTATTTATTCACGGTGGATATTGGCAAGAATTCAGCAAAGAGTTTGCTGCATTTGCAGTGCCTGTCTTTGTTGCAAGTGGGATCAAAGTTATAACAGTTGGCTATGACCTGTGTCCCAGTGGTAAAATTGTTTTCCTCTTTTATTTTTCTACGAATCAAAAAATGATTCGAGACGATATTATGTGTACAAATATTATAAAATTTTGTTTTAATATATTTCAGCGAATTACAGATAATTAGTCATTTTAAGCACAAACACCTTTCATGTCTCGGTGTCACCCGTATTCCAGCCACTTTAACGACTAGATTAACTTTGTTTCAGTGCGACTCGGAGATATTGTATCGCAGATAAAAGCGGCGATCAAGCAGATCCTGGAATCTGCATCCAATTCTGGAGCTCGGTATAGCTGCAAACGATACTACGAACAATAGTGAAATATTAAAGTGTCCCACATTGTTCGCGATAATTTTTTTAAATTATCATTAAGTCAGGTGGAAAAAAAAATATAATATGAAATGAAAATACATGTTTACGTAGGAACGTCTGGATTTCGGGTCACAGTGCCGGGGCTCATCTCGCAGTGAGTCTTCTATTCGATAAATCGTGGCTAGATGACTTGAGAACAGGAGGGTTCCTCCACTTGCTGAAAGGTATCGTATTAATTAGCGGTATCTATAAACTTGGGCCTCTGCTAGATACCAGTTTCAACGAAGCTCTGAAACTTTCAAAGTACGTACCTCTTTAAACGCTCATATAAATTTCATCCTATATATTATATAAAATCGCAAACTTTTAACGTTTATTTTATACATACATTAAAGAGAAGAAATCGACACGTACAGCTTCTCTAGTATTGAGATAAGAAACATCGAACCTATTCAAGGACTAAAAGTTATCGTTACTGTAGGAGAGTGTGACTCCCCAATATTTATAAATGAATCACGCGAATGCGCTCAGGTAAGTATTTTCGATACAATTTCTCGCATTACTATCTTCGACTTTACATTATTTATTAATTCTAACGGTTACAAACTAAATTATGCTATTTTATTGTAGAAACTCATTACGATGGTAGACAATGTCCAATACGTTTTACTTCGCGAGAACGTGGACCACTTTGACATTGTCGAGAAACTTATGGATAGAAGTTTCGCTCTGACGAAGCTTATACTGGATAATATGTCTTCCAAATAGAAAAGACGAGCGGCGTGACAATATTTACGAGATGTTAAAAACCCCGTTGCCGTCAACGGGAAACTATGTTTAACGTATACTGTAACGTAATACATTTTACACGTGAACACTGTATGAGACGCGGTTTCATTAAAAAATTTATTAAAAATTGTATTCGCGTTTTGATACATTATTAATAAATTACAAATCGATGGTGAAAATTTATACAGTTATAGACGATATACGATCGGTCACCTGTCTGTTAACGGTTTTGAATAGCAATGATCGACACGAATTGCTCTTAGTCTCTGTTCGAGTCATATAACATCACGAGCTTCTGAACTTTTAGTCGAGGATTGCAAGACATTTTGTGTCGTTTTTAACGGTACCAAAATCGTCTTAGTCGGCTGAACAATTTGTATAAACGCGTTGGTATGTTTCCCGTGTGAATTTTTTGTCGCAATATTAGTGTTCGACACTTGTCTATCACTAGGTTGGTTAGATGGTAGCTTTATTATCGTAGATCCACTGTTCATTCCTACTACATGTTGCAAAGGCGTTAACACTTGACCGGCCTGCAACTTTGTCGCATTAATCAAATTATTTGAGTTCGTACCTTGTGTGTTTAGTCTCACATAATGGTTCGTAATATTTTTCACATTGATTACATTCTTTGTATTCACCGGTATAACTAATGTCCTGTATTTACTTTCCTTAAGGGGAATTATTTTGGAGCCGATCTGAAGCGTTGCGCACTTAGTAAGAATGGCGTTTTGTTTTTGCCTCTCGTTTGAGACACCTATAACGATGTCTTTAATCGGTACCTTTGATGCTTTTTTGTCTGATCCTGATTCGTCCCTCTTTTGACATCCGTCTTCCCAAGTCGTGGGAGGCTTTGCGAACGAACGAACCCGCAATAAAGGCTTGACATCTACTAGCAGCTTATCTTTCGTCGATTTTTCGCATGTAATATTTGGCGGATCCTCTACAACATATGTATTATATATATGACAATGTTTTGTCTGCTCGGTATGACGTTCTTAAGAGACTAACCTTCTATATCGACACTATCAACGGTATTCACTATATTTGTGGACGAATTAGCGCCAGACGAAGTGGCTTTCGAGTCAACTACTACCTTTTCCTCCGATTTTGAATTCTGTTTCTCATCAGGAGCACTACATTTTACACTGTTCTCTGTTTCTTTGACTGTACCGATTTTTTCATCATTTGTACATAACGCGCTTCTACTCGTGTTCGAATTTTCATTTTGTGTCGTATGTTCTGTATTTGTACTATCTTTTACTAAATTACTTGTGATATCTTCTTTAGGGGCACTCTTATCTGCAGAAATTTTGTTGTTATCAACATCGCTCTCGTCGTGATCCGAGTTCTTGTCGGGGTCTATACTTGATTTCTCATCGCTGAAATCGTCGTTCCAGTTCTTGCTATCCTCGTCTTCACTGACTATACTTTCCTCGTCATCTTCTTCATTCTCTGTTGAGATTTCTTCATTACAAAGCTCATCCTTCAGCTCTTCCTGCTTCTTTGCATATTCTTGAAACACTTTCGATAATTTCTTTTCACCCTCAATCTTGTTTTGCATTAATTTTTCCCGTAGAAGGGGATCTTTTACAGCAGGATCATCGTCTAGATTTTCAAGAAATAATGAAAATGTATCCCAATAATCTTCCCGTCGAACGCGTTGCAAATATTCTCCCAGTTGAGTGAATGCTTTTTTGGCTAAAACAGACATTGGCCATTGCAACGTTTATATTATAAAATTGTCACTCTATTTTCTGATTATTTTTATACTCTTGATTAATAAGTTCTATTAAATTGCTCACAACAACATGATAAAAGTGAATTTATAGATATGCATGCATCCTTTATTTGACACTTTAATAAAGGTTTCAGACATAATCTGTATTTAAACTGATACAACTTACCAATTTGCTGTTGTTTTATTGTATTTAGTCCTAAATTGTGTAAGTCGTTGCATTTTGTGACACACTGTAAAATGTCTCTATAGTCTGGAAAGATCAGTGCATCCGCGAAAGCACCAATCTTCCCTAATTTTTTTCTTTTAGAAATTTTAGAATTGATAAAATTTGTGATTGCCTGATCTACAGCAACAATTCCAGCCGTACTTAAATGTTTCGGTCTTAAGTATGAACGGCCTGCATCGCTATTTTCTCCAGTATATTCACAATATTTGTTATAAAGTTCTACCATTCGATGTTTGTACCTTTCCAATTTCATGTAATGACTGTTATCCTCGTCATCAAAGTCAACTTCTTTTTCTTCTAGGATCTTTATATATTTTTCACACTTTTTCATTGTCTGTAGAATAAGCTTAACTTTTCTATTCGTAAATTCATCTTCTTTGTCGCTTTCTTGAAAACCATTTTCTGTTTCCGTGACGTTATGAGTACTTGGATTATTATTTACTGATCTGTTGTTTAAATATTTATGATTTAATAGTAAAGTTGAGTTTCCTTTACAACTATCTTTCATTTCATTCATTACTTCTTGTATGTGTACATATAATTTTTTATTACTATCCATAATACTATTGCGCTTTTCATTTAAAAAATTGATAAAAGCTTCGGAGTTGGCATATGCCGAATTCAGTTGTTCATAACGCCTTTTTAGTTTATTTACAATAACTTCCATCTCCATTGACCGATCTCGTTGTAAGCAGAGGCTGATGAACATTGGAAATATATCCTGCTCCATTTGACCAATACTTTTCTTTTCTTTTACAACTAACTGTGGCTTTAATACTTGCTGCTCCTTGTCCCCAGATGTACTTGCAACTTCATTATTATCCTTAATAGCATTATTTGAACATGCCTCACTGTTATTAACGTCAGCAGAGACTTTCATCTTCTTTTTCACGATACCATTATGACTTTCACTTGTATGCGACCATCTTCGCTTCTGCTTATATACTTCCTGTTTTTTATTGTTACCTAATACAGTCTCACTGTTCATATCGGATGAATCTTTTTGTTCCCCAGAACTGTGTACATGTTTACTATTCTCCTTATTCTGTGACAACAAATAGAATAAATTAACTTTTAAAAGTAACCCATAACAAACTTGTGTTATTTAGAACTGTCTAATATTAATTTTTAAAAAGACCATTATAAAAAAGTCTCGATCATGTTAAAGTATTACTGGAGTTAATTATATTTGACAATAATTATCAATCTCTTTTAATCAATGTTAAAACTTAAGGTGGAAGTCAATATATCGTTTGCTGTCATCGCAGATGTACACAACAACTTATGCAACGTTCTATCTTTTATAACGTATTAATACATGTCAAAAGTCTTAACAAATTTGGGGGAGAAGAATTTAAAAGATTATGATATAATATAATGGATAAACCTGTTTTTCTCCATCATCGTCGGATGATATGCATATGATCTCACTCTTGTCCATACTCATTACTCTCCTCCGACACTAATTCAACGGAGATTTTCTGGTATTACACAGGCTGAAGCCAAACAGCCGAAAGTTGAACGATAATGTAGCAAACAGATTTTTAATGATTCACGTGTAACTTAATTGTCCGTTAGGTCGTAACATTGAATTCATGGTATAGTGTGACACAATTAACATGGCGTCTGAGCGATGGAGCCACTCGCTTTCAACCGCCTATTTGCGCCATTTTGTTTCTGGGGTCCCTAAGCTGAGCACCCTAAAGTAAACGGTCCACATAGTCGTAGGTCGTAGCCAGGGTAAACAAGCTGCCGTGTTAAGAAAAAGACGTAAAACAGCGTCGCTGGTTGGTAGGTGGCGGTACTATTACCAAATTCAACGCCCTGTACAATGGATTTGAAATATCGCGCGCTTAATAAAGGCGTTGATTCAAAATCGGCCAAAATTGCCCGAGACCAATTTTTCTGAACTTTTGCATATTAGTAGCGCTTTGGGTCGAACATTTATTCCGTGCAAAAAAATTTCACCGGAACGTCAACGTTCCCCCCCCCCCCCCCCGGGGGGGGGTGTCAAAGTAGGTACTTTGCGAAAAAAACTTTTCATAAAAATAAGATATCGACCCGACACTGATACCAAAAAATCATAAAAAATTTAAGCTATCCAGCGGTGTACAAGTTCACGTAATTTACTTATTGCTTACATAAGTTTATCACGTTTTTCGTGTTTGTCAAGGTGAAAAGAATTCAGAAAAATTGTAATTCCTAAAAAAAGTATCGCCTGATTCTAACCAAAACGCTGTATTAATAGTACATTTCGTGCCCTTTCAAATGGTGTTTGTCAAACCTTGAGGAAACTATTCGTTTTTGAGTTATAAATTAAAATGTGAGTACAAGTTGAGGCGCGCGGTCAGATACTTGACGGAAATATTCGTTGCAGACGTGGAAAAAACGCTTCCTATGATTGCATATACACTGTATATAATACAACTATGTTATTTTTATCAATTTTACTGTTTTGAAAAAGTGAAACACATTGCTAACTTTTGTAATTCGTTTTCTTTAAGCCAGTCCAGGTTTTTAATTCGCTGTCATGTAATTTATCAAGAAAATTATATTTTGGTTGTTTATTTTCGTTGAACTTTCGTAATTGATCAATAATATTTACAGTTTTATTTATTAATAACGTTGTTTCGTTTTGTAGATTGTCCTGCAGTGAGAGTATCAAAGATTGATCTGTACTGTCATTTGTGATACAGCGCTTGCAACATACTGATCTTTCGTGAATTATAATACGATGACTTATGAATATTTCTGCCCTTAATTCTTTATTTGAAACAAAGATTTTTTTCTTCAATACCTCTACAGCCACAGATGTACTACGAATGACTTTTAGGAGCTCCTGTTATTGGTAAAATGGTGAAAGATTGAGTGTCCCTCTCACTCTCTCTATTGACTTTTTACTCAGTACAGTGCATCCTATATACCATATAAATATTGAATGTTTTTTTTTAACACCCTGTATATAGCAGTATTATGCTACATATATGCATTAATTAACAACAAAGACGATAGAAACGTTAACATCAACAGACCCCAGAACTAAGTTCAATTCGTATGATTAACACTAGAACTACCAAACCAGTCAAAATGACTGGTACCAGATTTTTTCAAAAAATTATCCAAGTTCATACGAGCGTCATGGAATAAATATTCTATGTCCATCTAAAAAAACACAAATCACCGAGTCGATCATGTTTTCCGCCTCCTGATTCCTCTCTTTTCAAAGTACTTATTTAATATAACAAAATACAATAGATTTAACGCTGGTAGTTCTAGTGTTAACACTGGGGGTTGGAGGGTTGAATACACCGACCGCGATTTTATTAAAGTTTATGTAGAAAGAATTGAAAAACTTAAAAAATGAACAAAATATAATTCGTACTTCGGAAGATTTCAAAGTAACGCGGAGTACGGCGATGAACGTGTATTAACGTGCATCGTACCGGCAGACTGCGGTTACGAAAGCTAGTGGCCAGGCGTCGCGACGTGTGAAAACATGTGTGAAAACGTGTGTTGCTTCCAATTTGGGAATGATATTCGAACAAGCTGAAAGTACAGACCAAAACTAAGGATCGCGACCGAACGAGATCCGGATCCGTTCGACCACGATTAATCCCAGGGGCAGACTTCTCACCCTACTCGCGCGCGATTGTGATAGCCTCACCTCCTGGCCCTGCCTACTTATCTTAGAAAAATTCAAACACACTGTCGAGATGGTATGCTACCTACCTACCTATCGCCTATATTTAAAATGGCAAATCGCGACTCAAGCATCACAAAACATTCACTCATCGATCATCATTCAAGAGCCCGGGTGCAAGGGCCTACACTAGAGAGCCACCCCGGGGCGACTCCGACACCCGAGCTCCGTACTCAACATTCGCTCTCTAAGGTTACGTACCATTTCCTGAAATCGACTGACAAGCAAAGCGGACATTGCGTAATTTATCGCGTGAATCTATCGTCTACATCGCGCACAAGGGCACCGTGATATCGTGGACCTTTGGAAGGTCGTGCGAGACAATCTCTAACCATTTTTGAGTAGAACGGTAACGCATATGGTATGCCTTTTTCAACCATGTGTTTTTAGATTCTACGTGAATTCAATATCAAATACCATATGCGCCAACTTATTCACCATGCGGTGAAACAGAGGATTAATTATAACCGCGGGGGCTCCTTTCAGCAGAATAGATTCGGGTTCGAGGAAGTACGAACGATAAATTATCGTTCGTTTCTAGGAGTTTCAAGTGCGACGCAAGATCCACGGCCTAACCAAACACACAAACGTGGAAATTACGTCGTGCACGACTCGCCTTGACATTGTCAGTCGCAGAAAATTGTTAATCTTACGAGCTAGAGCTCTGCTCGCCGCCAAGACTTATTGGCGTAGCACCTGGGCATGCCAATATGTCTCAGTTGAAAAGCGAGCACGAGCAAATGTGAACTCACCGTTTGCGCTGAAAATCCTGAGCTCGAAAAATCATTAATTATGATATCTAACGGTCTATTTGCCTTTCTCAAAAATATTGGTTCATTAAAATCAGTGAACTGTTCATTTAAGCAAGGACTCTACTATTAATATTTACATCTCCAAAGATCAAATACTTTATATTACATTGAATATCATAGTGAACTTTATATTGAATGTTATAGTGAACTTGATATTAAAAATATTTATATTGAATTGGCAGATTAAAGGCATGCAATATCCTCGGGAGATTCCGTCATAGAAGTAAATGGTTCGAAGGATATAGAAAGGACTTTGCAAATTGCTACTTAGATTCTAGAATCCGCCCGCCGCGAAGTGTCTTCTTGCACATTATATTTGACAAAATTTTGTGGCTCTCGAGATCAATGGAAACGGAAAAAAGTCGGGAAGCAGCACGTAATTGTGCATTACAATTCTCATTGCGCGATGGTTCAAGCAAATATAATAAAAAATACGAAGTCGGATGGGTGATCCGTCTTCAGAATCTACACGCGCAAAGTTAATTTCGCGGAATTCATTTGCGACTCGAGCGTATCGTTCATCGAGCAATCGCGACGCACAAGAAGACCTAGCCTGAGCTAATAAACATCCTAAGTATGCAATTGTACATGAGTAGGATACTATTTATCGAACCCATGGTCACGGTGCTCGCAAAAAGAAATGATACAACCAGTCGCCCTTGCCGATTCGGACCAATCGTCCTCCGGCATGAATTGGGGTCCCGGAGGAATCTAAGAGCATGCGACTCACCGATCGCAGAAAACAACGGGATGCCCTTCCAAACCAGCTAAGCGCCGCACAGAGTTCCGCGATCGTCTCGACGAGGCAATCTCTAAAACGGAGCACAATTTTGCGTTAAAACCACCGTTCCGGTGGTGGTACATCTGCCAACGGGAATTTCACCGAATCTACCACCGCGACGAAAAATAAAATATAAAAAAACGCGGCCGTTTTCCTCATAGTCGGCGAAAAGAATGAATCTACTTCCTTCGCGATAAAAATGTTGCAACGAGAGCCACGACGCTTTGGAATAAATGTTCTATCTCTATAATATCGAAGCAAACACTGACTTTACATTCGCGGTGAAATTAAGGGGCAACGGTGATCTCTAATAATCATTAATGATAAACTATAAGGTTAAGTCAGAGACAGGTGCTCTTTAAAAGCAAGGCTGTTATAACTAATGCGTAGCAAACACTGACTCTAAGACCGCATTGCGTGCGGCCACTAGTTGCTGAAAAGTAAAGTGATGAAGAGGGGCAAGGGGGAACGGGGGAGGGGTGGTAGAAGGCGAAAAAAGGAAAGACCGACAAATTTGTCATATTTCCTGTCACTCAACAGTCAAGCGTCTCTGTTCAAGATATTGTGCATCTAAAGGTACGACAAATTGAAGAAATAATACTCACGAAGTCCGAAATACTGGAAACTTTATCGCAGGAGCGTCCCGGTCGGCGAGAGAGAAACGGTACGAGCAACAATTTTCGTTCTATTGTCGTAAAAGCAGAAGGAATCAACAATTCAGTATCATATTCGGACGCGTAAACATCAATAACTAATTCAGAGTTGAATTCGTGCAGAGTTTTTGAATATTTCTTACCGAAAAATGAATCAAACGGAGGAGCACAAATTTTAGAAACGAACGAAGCAAACTTTCCAAGATGTCGGACGCTCTGCCGCTTGGCGCGCCGCGGCGGTGCAGTGCATGCGCGCTCGTCTTCTGCGCAGCTGCCATGACGGCAGTGGGTAAAATAGGAATTAAGAGCAAGCGATGGCAAATCCGAACCGGCGTAATATGCAATTTTCCAATGATACACTAATTTTACGTCTGCATCGTTAGACACAGTAAGAGAACTGCGATAGTTCGAATCGTAATGTTAAGAATTGCGCGTACTACGTGCCAATATAAGAAATAGAACTCAAATATTCCGAAATGTTTGCCCGTGAACCGCAGCAGAATCGAGAGCGGGAAGAGAGGAAGGACACGATCAACATGTTCCGTCCTATCGTTGGAAAGAAAGAATACATCCATGATTCAGTATTATATTTGGTCGTACAAACACCAATAACTATCTGAGACTAGAATTCGAGCACAGTTGATGAAAATTTCTCACCGAAAAATGAATCCAATGCAGGAGCACACGTTCTTACAAAGAAGCGAGGGAAATAGCCGAGGACGACTGTAACGCCACTACTTCGGCAGAGCGCCACGAACCAGCGCGCAGGAGTGGCGGAAAATTCAAACGATCGTAAAGTGCTCTGCCAATTATATTTGAATTCCATCTGCATAATATTAAATCTAATTAAGGACTTCTGACCGTTTAAAACATAAAATTAAAGATGGGGGATGATGGACATATATCTGGAAACTTCCAGATTTTTTGGGATTCGCAGCCAATTAGCCCGTTATTGCTTTCAATGTGAGGACAATAAAATAAAATAAAAGTTTTCGAGTCATTGCGAGCAACAACGACCCGGGTCCCACCACGTGGAGGTTGCTGCGATTAGGGACCCAAAAAAAGTGGCCGTCCATCCGCCATCGCATTTTGTCTTTCGCCTGAAACATTTTCCCATCATTTTTACAAGTTTAAACGACGGAATGAACGACGGAATGAACGACGGCATGAACAACAAAATGAACGGGAAAATGTGCCAGGCAAAATTTCTTGCTCTGCTTTACTTTCGTAATCCATCTCGCAATGGGAGAAATAAATTCCCGACCGTGATGCGACGAGCATTCATTGCTTAAGGACTAACGCGAAATATATTCCTTATTAAATTAAGCTCACGAATAATCTTAATCTAAACATACGACGAACGTCTTAGAGTCTAATCCATTACAATTACAATTTGACCGCCCGCTCGCAATTTCAATCTGACCTTCGATATGGGAGCAGTTTTTGTACACAGTGAAAATCATTGTGTATATGCAAATACTGTTCCCATAACATTTTTGGTCTAATTAACTTAAATACTATTTGCGATCGCAAGTACTTAAATTTATTTTCGCTCTTCTTCTTTCTTCAGATGGTAGTCTGGAAAATCTTGCTTTCTCTCAGAAAGCAAACCTCTTGGACAGAAAATGAAAAAAAATCATTCTGCTTGAAGCAGAATTTAGAGAAACATCGTATTGCTTCAAGAATGAAGAAAGTCAGACAACAATTATTTCATGAATCAGACTTCGAAAACAGTACAGACGATACTTTGATCCAAAAATCAAACGTATCGAAACCTTTGACAAAGAAACCATTAAAAAATGGTAGCCAAACGATCGTAACAAAATCTCAGAAGAAACAATTGGAAACCTAACACACAATTTGCAGGAGAAGATGTCATTGAGAAATATGCACGATCGCCCTTCGATGTGGGTCGATTCATGCAATTCCTGTAACAAAAACTCCTGTGTTAGTAAAATTTTATTACACTGTGGATTCCCCCAGCGTCTCTGGACGCCTGTCTCTCTTAATTTCCATGTGTATGGTCCACTTCATTTCCTCTATATATCCACGGCTCTATTTTAACTTCTGCAACAGAATCTCATTAATTTTACCCAAAACGCGGATTTAAAACGAAAGATCGCCGACTTTTGAATATTTTAATAGACGAGTATCGAATATTACGAAAATCGAGAGAAGCATGATTTATTAAAAATTTTAGGAAATGCTAATTTTATGAACTTACGATAACAAATGTCCAGAAATTTAACAATGCTAATATAAAATTTGTAGTTACATACCGAGTCGACAAACACGAATTGAATAATATGGACAATTTAGCAAATTGTGCAATGTCACAATCATTTGCTATCAAATAAATTACTTAAATGAAAAAAGCTAATTTCGACGCAGTTACATTCGAAATTATTTGAAACATTTCCATCATCCGAGCATAAAAATAAGTGCATCACTCTTTAATTCGCGACGCGAGAAGTGTTAAATAAAGACAGACTTCCCTCTTTGCTACAATATAACTCTACTATTTAGTGAAATAAATAAGCAAATATCTAAAAGCGACGCGTTTACTCCTTATCTGTATTTGCCATCCGTCTATCACACTGTAATTTCGATATATATGTTTCGGGCGCAAGTTTGTTATTTTCATTCTATTAAAAAAGTATGCAAAACCCGTGGTCCGTAATTTTTGTAAGAAATTTTCGACAATTTATCGAAACCTCTACGTCGACGCGGTATTCTCACAAAAATGTCATCGCGATCAAAGTAAAAACCCAGACAATATTAAATTAATAACTTTAACCCAGACAGCCAGCAGCATGTTTCCTATTTCGTGAATTTTATTAAATTAACTGACACTCTTTTTCTATCTGTGTCATCAAATGTGCATATAACTTGTTGCACTTTTATTTGCGGAGTGGTTTCAATGACCACGATGAAATTCGTTGTCTGATTGACCTCAATAGACAATACATAATATAACTTGACAAAAATTCTACAGAAATCCTCAAAATTTCTTGTATTAAAAGAAACATTCACAGCAGTATTTCTATTTGCAAGCACTTGATTAACAATACAAAAATCATGACATGAAGCAGCCAAAAGGCGCTTAAAATCCCGAAATGATCGAGCAGCCACGAGGCGCTTTCAATAAAAATCGCGAGAAACCCGTGCCACTTTAGGCTCTTACTGTTCGCAACGCTAGTTCAAAGCCCGCCTATTGCCATTTCATGGCTCTCATTCTTCGCAACGCTACTTTAAAACCCGCCTATTGCCATTTCATGGCTATCATACGTAATATTATTTGATAAACAATCGCGTACTGCCATTTCGAGGCTTTCATTGTTCGCAACGCTACTTCAACACCCGCCTACTGCCATTCCGGGGGCTCTCATAATTCGCAACACTACCTATCCGGAAAAAAAGAAGCTATCGTTGGGAGCATGCCTCCTGAGGCACTCCATGGGGAGTTGCATTTATGCAACTCCAACTGCTGAGTCTTAGCTCAGCAAGTGCGCATCTCTCAGCTGCTTTTGTATTTCGCAACCCTAGTTTCGCGATTGTTCAAAAGAAAAACGCGTACGACTCATATTTCGCAACGCTAATTTAGAATTTATGAAGAGCACACTCCCGAGCACCTATTTCAGGTGCTAAATCACGATGCTGTACTCTACAAATTATTAAGAAAATACTAATTCACAACAATATTCAATAAAATACTAAAACAAACTCCCGTGCTCCTTGTTCAGGGGCTATGTCGCAACTCTACTTTAACAATTATTTATTCAAAGACAAACCGGGCACTTTCAGTGCTTTATTTCGCAACACTACTTTAAAGAATAATTGTTCAAAGAAAAACCGGGCACTTTTCGTGCTTCATTTCGCAACGCTACTTCTACAGATCTAATTAAAGCAAACTCCCGTTCGCCATCTCGGGCGATCTCTCTCGCAACTCTATCTCTAATTTAATATAATATTCTAATAAAGAAAAAACCGAGTACATTCATATCGCAACACTAAAAACTACCAATTAAATCGAACAAATCCGTGGGCACCATCCGGGGCTTCCTTAATTTCGCAACACTAACGAGCAAGGTAAACGCAACTCTAACTTCGCGATCGAAAACCGCATGCAGCCAAGATGCGCTTGTTGGACGGGAATGTTACATCCGTCATCGCCGTTAAACGGCAGAAGACAAACACAGAAAGCGAGCATAGTGAATTAACAAATACTAACAATGACTTTCCATCCTAGAACCCCAAAGAGATTCCAGGATGAAAAGCCATTCGATGCAGCCCTCTTCGTGACAGTTTGTCGGGCCTCTTCGGCACTTGTTAGCCACTTCTTCTGCCGCTAGAGAATGCTCGAATACTTTGCGCAAATATAATTCTTACTATTATCAAAATTCAACAGTGAAAACCACACCACGAGCGTGCAGAGCGTATTCGCTTCTCGTGTAGCACAGTTTTCATAAAAAAAAGCAAAGTATTCGAGCCTCGCGCCGGGAGTTTCACCACGTGCGCAGAAATTTACATACTAGAAACTACGGTGAAAAAGAGGGGAACACTCAGTTTGACCGTAGTTTGATCCCAGGTCCAGGCATATCACTTTTACCCGACCTACACAGAGAATGTGATATCCTGAATTCCTGGCCCTTCCTGCTTATATTTAACTCACATTCAAGAACGGTATGCTACCTACGTACCTAATACCTATATTTAAAAATGCAAATCGCGACACAAATCACACAAACACACAACACTCCACGGTTCTCATTCAAGAACCCGGGTGCATGGGCCTAAACTAGAGAGGACTCCCCGGGGTTCCTCCGACACCCGAGTTCGCATACAACTTTCACACTCTAAAATGTACGTACCAATTTCCTGAAATCGACTGACAAGAGTGGCGACCATTGCGTTATTTCATTATATTACTACCGCGATTTGAAATATTTATAGAATTATAAGTATTTGTCATTGTATCGTTTGATATTTCAGACAATGTATATGGCATATGTTGCACAGATAGAGAGAATTTCATCATTGGCATACCATATACATCGATGAGTTGTAGTAAGAGTGAAAAGGAGAATAAGGCAAAGTATATTGTTCAAGTTTGTATAAATTATTTTATGACACGAGAAAATTTCAAGCGACGCAACATCCACAGCCTAACACACATCACACACATGTGGAAATTACGTCGTGCACGATTCGCCACCGCAGTGTCAGTCGCTGATTTTTCAAAAAAAAGGCCGTGCCCACCGCCTTTACCCATTCGAAGTGCACCTGGGCACTCAAATGTGTTCGGGCTTAAAGTGAACACGGCAGGACTTTGTACTCACTGTGTATTTTTGCTGAAAATCCTAGCTAAGAAGATGATTAGTAGAAATCTGACGGCTTGATTTATGAAAAATTGAAGCAAGTGACTCGAATTTGATATTTAATCAAGCAAATGACTCAACTTTTATATTTATTTAAGCAACTGACTCGACTCTCATATTTGTACAAGCAAAAAGAATTTTAATTGAAGAAGTGAACTTTATAGAAGCAAAATACTCTACTTCATGTAATTGTAAATATGCAAAATTTACTTTGAATTGAAATTGAATAATGAAAACCGGGAGATCTCGTCATCAGAGGAAGAATTTTAACAGGAAAATGTATTAATTGTCACTCTGACTTCGAAATCTACCCGTCGCGAAGTGCCTTCTTGCAGATATTAATATAATTGTCATTGAAACGACGCGAAACAAATTTACAAAATTCCGAAATTTCGTCCATCAAAAGCACAAATCGAGCGATCTATATAAAACATAAATCGTCTCGAAGAAATCTATTAGCCGCGATCTTATAACAAATTTTGTTATAAGAATATTTTTAAAAATGAATATAAAGAACGCACAATATTCGTAAATTGTTCATTTGTATTGATCAATTCGCAACGCTAACTGTAAATTTCATGATTACATTCATGTAAATAATGCAAAAATCGCGCTACAGGAAGGCCCTATCCTAAGCTACGATATATATGACAGTACACAAGGAAAATAAATGACAGTTTTTACTCACGAGTAATTTTTCAATTACTCGTGTTCACTATGCTCGCTTTATAGAACAATACAACCAATCTCCAGTGCCGCTTCGGACCATTCGTCCTACGGCATGGTTTGGAGACCGGAGGGACAGTTAAAATTTTTGACTCACCAGTGTCGAGACACCAGAATACCTTTGGTTACCTTCGAATCTCTGCCGCTGCTGTCTCTGCCAGTGTTGTCTCCGCCGCTGTTATCAAGGTTGTCCTCAGGTCATCTCAAGGAATGTGCAAGGTCTAAACAAAACAAAGCATTTTGCATTGCAAGAGGCACCGTTCGTAGAACGTTAAACTGCCTTCCGTTCCGATTTTACAAAGAAAACTAATTGAATTTTGAAAACAGAGGATGAAAAAAAAGTCGTAATTATATATCAAGAAACGTTAAGAGTAGATCGTAAGAATTGATTAGTTTATGAATGATTTTCAGAATTGAGAATTCAAGAAGAAGTTATATATCGAACTATGTATCGAAACTTTACGACAAGTACGTAGAAATAAAATATCTCTGTGTTTACGTTACTCACCTTCAAAGCGGAAGGTGCGTCGCAGTTTCGCAGGGTACAGCGATGCCTCACGAATTCGAGCAAAGTCTGTAACAAAAATAAGACGCACATCTTAAATACTTATTCCCTGAAAATTTCATGTCGGGGAATTTTTAATTTTTATTTATTTTATTGGTAGAACATACAATGTAAGGGTATGGAAATTTGATAGAAAACTTGTAAGGACGTTTTTGAGAAAATTTTCAAGTAGCAACTGAAACTTGGGGAAAAATTGTGGGGTACATGCGAATTAAAATTTCAGCTCACCTATAAAAGATTTGCCCTTCGCCGGGGAGTGATTGTCGCCGTTCAACCATCCCGTCATTTGACTGTTCTGTAACAAAAAAATTAAGATTTTCATTAGTATATGCCGCCTTTGTATTTCTCGACTGCGAATGTTTATTTCCCGATCATGTGATACTTACTTTTTAAATTCGTGAAGCCTTGCCCGATGGAAATCCTTTCCACAGCTGCTCCTGTTGCACTGACTCTACTTCCGGCTCGGTGTAATTGAAAAAAAGACGATTCGCGACCGAGAATTATTTTCGGCGAACAATTTGACTCTACTTTCGCGTAAAGTTATAAACTTAAGTGTATAATATGAAATACGAAGCAAACACTGACTCTACCTTCGCGTAAAGTTATAAATTGAAGTGTATAACATGAAATACGAAGCAAACACTGACTCTATTTTCGCGTAAAATTACTAGAAATTTAACACTTATTAAAGTATATATAAAATGCGAAACAAACACTCCAGCGATGCCTCACGAATTCGGACAAAGTCTGTAACAAAAATAAAACGCAAAATATAAAATATTTGCTCTCTGAGAACTTGAAAATTTAGCTACTTCTTTATTTAGTATAAAAATGTTGCAAGTATTCTCTGAGAACTTCAAAAGCTAATTGATACTTTATTTTCATTAATTAAATTGATGGAAAGAACAAAGTTAAGTTTGCAAGGGAATTGGCAAATTTCAAAGTTATGACGAGTGTACGGGATAAAATTTCAACTTACCTTCACAGACTTTGCCCATCGCCAAGGAATGATTGTCGCTGCTCCACCATCCCCTCATTTGACTTTTCTGTAACAAACAAATTAACATTTTGGTTAGCTTATATACATATTTTTTAATTAAAAAATTTCATTTCTCGAGCATCTTATACTTACTTTTAAAATTCGTGAAGCCTTGCCCGATGGAAGTCCTTTCCACAGCTGCTGCTCGATGCACTGACTCTACTTCCGGTTCGAACAATTTTGAAAAAAATAAAGAAGCTACCACGACCGAGAATCATTTTCGGCGAACAATTTGACTCTACTTTCGCGGAGAAAAGAATTCTTAATATTTTTAATAATTATTGATAAGATATTAATAATTATAATAGCGGGTTGCAAACACTGACTCTATGTCGCGTAAACTTCTTATAAATTGAAAAAATATTGAGTAATAAATATATACAAGTATAAATATTAATATAATACGAAACAAGCACTGACTCTAGACCGCATTGCGCTCGGCCACAAATTTTGCTGAAAATAAAAGGGTGGGGTGGGGAACACAAGAAAATCAAACAACCATGTTTTTCTTTTTCATATCAAATCAAGTGCTTGCTTCAAGAAATACTGCTTAAAAATTATGTCTTACTCATTGATTCGTTATGTCCTTTGTGTAATACAATATACTACTAATTAAATGTATAAACAATAAATATTGCGGGCTGCCACTGTTAAAGTTATATGATTAGTCATGCTTATTCCCTATTACATATGAACACTATAACCCCCTTCGATAAATTCACGAAAATCTTTATAGAAATTACGGACGAATCTAACGCAGGACCTTAATACCCTACATCCGCAAATACGGTTTTTATTTACTTCTATACTCATGCCCTGAAACCTATGTAAATCCATTGCAGCGTCTCAAAACGGAAGGATAAGTCGTAACATGTAAATATCAAGTAAAAACGATTCGCGATTTATTTGTAGCATAGAATTGTAGCCGTCGAAATTTAACACCGGAATTGGTAAACACTGCCACAATAAGGAGCAGCTTTCTTGGAAGTCGACTATCGTTTTGTAAATATTGACTAAATACTCGTATATTGTAAAAGGTTTCAAGTAATCCCGAAAGATTTCAATCGTTGCATGTTTCCGTAGAACCGTATTAATTCGTAGAAATGTAAATTCAACTCGTCGGATGTTCGACTCGATATCAATTAATATGAATATTGTATAAATTCAAACAAAATATCGCGAAGACCCGAAGTAAATGAAAATGTTACTTGCGTATGGCGTCGTAACATCTTACTCTTTGTTGTTCCAGCGTGCACGTGTCCGATCGTGCCAGCCCGAAAGGTCTTTCAAAGGATACTCCGAGTCCTGCAAGCACACACGAGCAAACTATTAAATAACTGCGTAAAAGTACAAAAATTCCGTATAATCACGTTTCAGAGCAACAATAATCGCGTTCTTCGTCAATAAAATCGAAATTCAAAGCTATAAAACAAATACTAATGTTGTAGACGAGAAAAGTGTTGCATATACGTCGCGAGAGGTCAGTGACGTCACCAATTGCGTCGTAGTTATTTCGCGATTGTTACTAAATTCGTAATTATTATTGTCAAAATTGATAGATATGGCACAGCAGAAGACTATTACGTAGTAGATAAACGAGTGAACGATTTTAAAGCGGTCGGTAAACGAGGACAATGTAAAAGAAACGGTACTCACAGCAGATACGTGCGTGTTAACGGCACGAAGTCCGGAGAGAGAAAGAGGTAGGTGACCCCACTGGTAGGAGTGGGGATAGCTCGCGGCGGCTCGGCTGCCGCGCGGTGGGGGAAACGCGGGCCAATCGGAATACGGCTGTATGTCATGCGCAACACGGCCTATCCTCTAGCGCGCCGTAATCATAGATTTTGAGAATTTCAAACAAATAATTATAAAGGAATCTCGAAATAAGAGAATTGAGCATGAATATTATTAAAATAGTTATTAAGTAGAAGAATCTGCAGCGGTAATATGTAGAAGACATATCGTTTGGAGCAGAGAAACGATTTTTTTTACTCGTTTAAATAACGAGAAGTTGTTCTTTATGCGATAATATAGTATTAGTATTCAATGATGATATAAATAAATAATAGAATTAAAACGATTTGGGTACCAAAACCGTGGGTGTAGATCGCATAACTTCAAAAATAACCAACTTTCTGCTTTCTTTCACTTTGTCTTTCATTCGCGGGTTTCTCATGAAGACCATATTTATAATGTTTCCAATTTTTTTTTTTTTTCCTTTATTTATTTAAAGTCGCATCAACCACATTAGAGGGTTATTAGCGACTAAACGTTAGGCTTCACAATTTATCATATAAGTTGGTAAGTTTTAAAAAACGTAATAAATTTTGTGTTGAAACAGTGTCCTTTAGATTATCTTTTAGGGTATTTTTAATGTTGAGCTGCTGTCTGTTAGTGTTGAATCTTCTGCAGTGGATGATGATGTGTTCTACTGTAAGCTGGGTTTCGCATAGTTCACAAGTTGGTGGTTCTTCTTTATTGAGAAGGTATTGGTGTGTGAGTTTTGTGTGGCCCATTATGATTCTTGAGAGTATAGTTTGGTCGCGTCTTGGAAAGGTAGCAGCTATTGTTTTCTTGAAAAAGTCGTTTTTGATTAGTGTTAATCGTGTTTTCGACGAGGAATTCCATATTTTATTCCAGTGTTCCTTTATTTTCTGTTTGAACTTAAGAAGTATAGTTTCGGATGGAAGATTGGGGTGGTGTTTGAGGGGTGTTAAAGATGCAGCTTCCTTGGCCGCTTTGTCGGCTCTTTCGTTCCCTGTGATACCGATGTGAGAGGGGACCCAAACTATTGTTATAGAGTTATTTTTTTTAATTGATGCTGTGTAAAAGGTTTGGCATTCCTGAACTGTAGGGTTGGTTGTCCATTTATCGTGTAGTAAGGAGATGGCATTAATAGAATCGCAGAAGATGATGAAATTTTTGTTTTGACCAGTGTTAGTGGTTTCAAGAGCATGCTTTAATGCACTGAGTTCACAAAACAGGATAGAGGAGTCGTGGTGGAGGTTGACTTTGATAGTTGTTTCCTTGTAGACGATTGCATATCCAGAGCCACTTGGTGATTTAGAGCCGTCTGTGTATATATGGATGTAGTTCGTCCATGGTTCCGTTAGTTCTTGAAAGTAATTTTTAAGTAGGCTTGGGTTGGTCTTTCTTGTTTCGCTATGTTCGAATAACGTAGTGTTTGTTTGGATTTTTGGAATGGATCATGGAGGCATAGTGTGGATTGATTTTGGAATTGTACCCGGGATTTCTATAGAAAGTTCTTTCAGATAATTTCGTAGTCTGTTGTGAAATGGAAGAGGTGTTCTCTTTTTCGGCTGTCGGGATACGCGATTGTCCTGTTTGAAGATAGTCTCAAATATGGGATTAAGTGGAAAGGAGGCAGTTTTGATAGCAAATTTAACACTTAGATATTTCCTTCTAATTTGGAGTGGTGGTTCAGATGTTTCGCTCAAAATGCCGTTGATTGGGCTGGATCGGAAGGCACCTATTGCTATTCTGAGTCCACTATTGTGAACAGAGTCAAGTTTCTTTAGAGTATTTGAATTCGCAGAGTTGTAGACTATTGATCCGTAATCCAGTTTAGATCTAACTATAGCTTTGTATGACAAAAGTAGAGTGTTTAAGTCTGCTCCCCAATTGTTTGCTGCTATTGTTTTGATTATATTGAGTCGTTGGCAGCAATCGATTTTCAGTTTGTCGATATGCTGTTTCCACGTTAATTGAGAGTCAAATGTTAGCCCGAGGAGCTTTATGGAAGATGATTCTTTGAGTGTCTGATTGTTGAGGATTAATTTTATTTGTACTGGTTGTCGCATTCTGCTAAAGGTTATTATTTCCGATTTGGTGGCAGAGAATTTAAGGCCCGAAGTAAGTGACCACTTGTGGAGTTTGTCAAGTGTTTCTTGTAGAAGCGTCTGGATGGTCTGGGGATTTTTTCCTTTACATATTATGGTCAAATCGTCGGCAAATAGAAACCCCTTAACTGGTCTTGTAACTTGGTTCAAAATATCATTTATGGCAACCAAAAACAGCGATACGCTCAAAACGGAGCCTTGTGGTACACCATTACATAAAATTTTTTTTGAAGAAAGAGTGTTATTAGCCCGGACTTGGATTTCTCTGGTGGATAAAAAATTTGTAATAAATTTTAGGATGTTTCCGTGTATGCCATGCTTTTGGAGGTTTCTTATAATGCGACTTCTCCAAACCATGTCATAGGCCTTTTCGATATCTAAGCATACGGCGGTCAAATATTGTTTTTTGGCAAAAGCATCACATATGGTTGACTCCACGTTTACCAGGTGGTCCAGAGTGGAGTGAAATTGACGGAAGCCACTTTGGTATTTGGAGATTATTTGCTTTTTTTCCAGGAACCATCGGAGTCTATGGTTGACGATTTTCTCCATTAATTTGCACAGTGTGTTTGTTAGCGCGATGGGCCGGTAGTTATCTGAATCAGTTGAGATTTTTTGTGGCTTTAGAATGGGAACAATTATAGCTTCGTTCCATTTATTTGGGAAAATATTGTGAATCCAAATACAGTTGAATAACAGTAGCATATAGTTAATTGCAACTTGTGGTAGGTTTGTTAGAAGGATATTTGGGATTCCGTCTGGTCCTGGACTCGTGTTCGTACATTTCCTTAAAAAATGTTGAAGTTCTTCAAGTTGAAGCGGTATGTTTAGGGCAGCTAACTCTGGGTTGTTATGTTCCATCGTGGAGGATAAAAACTGCTCTGATTCCATTTTCTTTTTGTAATTTAGGAACTCCTTGGTGTAGTTAGAATCGCTAGAGTTGTTCTGGAATTTTGTAGCTAAAATTTCGGATATTTCTTTGGGGTCTGTGGTAATTTGATTGTTTCCTTTATCTAAGGCAGGGATCATGAACTGAGAGTTCTGACCCTTGATCGATTTTATCTTCTTCCAGATCGTTGTAGATGGAGTGTGAGAGTTCAGAGATGAGACGTATTTTATCCAGGCCTGTCTCTTGCAGTTTTTTATAATTTTTCGAGATATGGCTCTGTATTTTTTGAAATTGGTGAGATTATCGGTAGTTTTTTGTTTTTTAAATCTATTGAAAACGTGTTTGCAGTCTTGTATGGCTTGTGAGCATTGATCATTCCACCATGGGTTGCATTTGAATTTGGGATTGGCAATGTTTTTTGTTCTTGGAATAGCTAAGTTGGCTGCGTTTATAATGTATTCAGAGAATCGATCAAGTGCTGTCTTTAGGATGTTTGAGTTGATTGGATTTAAGTCTATGAAGCGAGTGGATGATTCGGTTACTAGTTCGCGGTACAGTGTCCAGTTTGCTTTTTGGAATTTCCATTTTGAATGTTTGTATGGTGTGTTGTTCTGATGTATCTTATATGTTACCCTTATTGGAAAATGGTCGCTATCATATAGGTCATTTATTGTACACCATGTGGTGTTATGTGTGATAGATGGACTGCATAGCGTTAGGTCTATTGCACTAAAACGCCCTGTTGCACTGCAGAAATGTGTAGGTTCATTCGTGTTTAATAAATTCAGATTTATTGAATTAATTACTTTTTCGATAGTAATTCCTCTAATATCGGTTTTGTATGATCCCCAAAGATGATTGTGGCTGTTGAAGTCTCCAAGAATGATGTAAGGTTTTGGTATCTGATTAAGTAAGTTAATTATCTCCGTTTCCTCTAGACGTTGACTGTTTGGGATGTAGATGCTACATAAATATATAGTTTCCGGGCATATAATTTTAATGACGATAGCTTCCAAATTCGTTGTAACCGCTAATTCTTGGCTGTGGATATTGTTTTTTATTAGAATGGCTACTCCTCCACTTGCATGGGAGGTGTTACGGTTTTTGAAGAAAGTTTTATACTGTTTTATTTTTCCTGCAGTTTGATTTTTGAAATTAGTTTCTTGAAGACAAATTATTTCAGGTTGGGATTCATCAATCAATTTTTGGAGGTATTCTAGCCGGCTGTAGAAGCCGTTGAGGTTCCATTGGATAATTTGTAGTGGCATGATATGAGAGCAGATTATAGATATTATTTAGGAAGGGCCATGAATAGAGCTTGATAGGGTTGGTGAAGGTTCTGTAGATAGTATGGAATGCAGGGAAGTGGATGGTTCAGAATTGGTTTCAAGTTTTTTGATAAGCCGGTGAAGTCTGTTTTTCATACTTTTGTCTTTGATGAGGTAGTGGATTGAATTTAGTAAGTGTATTAGGGAATTCATATCCAGGGTATAATCTTTAGCGATTTCATTAGGGTTATCTGAGCCTAGGGCATTTTCTAGAAAGCTTTTTAGTTGGTTGTAATTGAGAGAGGAATTATTCGTAGAGTCAATCAGAGTATGTTTAACTGATTTTAATATATCGTCCATTTCTTCTATAATTCTGTTTAAAGACTGGCTGCGTTTTACTCTTTTGGTCGTGGAGGGGGTTGCTGGTTTGTTCTTCGAGTTCGATCTTACATTTTCCGGTACATCAATTGCTAAGGTATGCTCGTTAACTGATTGGTCCTCAGAGGATGTTGAAAGCGGTCTTTTTTTGTGAGGAATTTGAGAATTGGTTTGATTTTGTATCGTTGTTTTATCTATGTTTGACGTCGACTGTGCAGATATATCAATGACACTGTTTCCTTTACTTTTATCTTTGTCGGATTGCGTATCTGATTCATGTGAAGACCTTAGATTATTAGGTGTGTTCAGTGTTGTTTGTTCGGGTCTGGTTGAGTGATTTTCGTTAGTATCCGCAATATTCGATGTGTTGTTGATTTGAGATTGAGCGGTACATTTGCTGGCGATGTGTCCTTCTTCTTTGCATAAGAAGCAGGTGACTTTGTCAGTGGATGTAAATATTCGGTATTGGGTATTTTCATGGGTAAGTAGGAATGATTGGGGAATCTTTTGGACGTCATCTGGATTTATATAAACTTGTCTCCTGAAGCTCAAAACGTGAGCGAAACCGGGTTCTTGTAAACCGGCACGGAGAAATGAGAGTTTAGAGCACAGTTTGACATTATGGTTGGTTAGAAATTGTTCGATATAGACGTGGGGAATCGTGGGTGAAACGTTGGAGAGGACGATTCTTTGGGCTGGGTTGAGTAAAGGTCGAACTGCAGCATTTATGTTTTTGATGAGTAAAGATTTGTGGGTAGATACGAATTTTGTGGCCGTAGATTTGTTATCAAGGTAGATGCAGACTCTGTCTTGAGAAATTCGGGAAGCGAAACGAATGGCGATCGGTCCGGTGATTTTTGCTACTGCTTGTACGTATTCCTTCAAAGGAGTACCTTCTACAGCTTCAATGATGATAGCCTGTTCTTTACTAGGAAATGTACTATTTACTGTGGCTGATGCGTAGGATTTCGTTTGTTGAACGGATGAAACATTGGTAATAATTTCGTTCGATGATATATTAGGATCCATGGTTGAATTTCTGTCAGTAGGAGTCACGTCACTGTCACACACACTATTGTACATTCCACCGTTAAGGTGAAATGACAAAGCTTCACAGTTACGCACACCGACACCGACACCGATTCGGTGTGATAATTACACGAGGAACTTGTATACAATATATGTAGTACACTCTATTTGGCACTCGCGAGCGATGGTAAACACGTCTTCTCCCAACGATTGCTGAAGAGTAACTTGTTTCCAATTTATATTCGCATAATAATAGCATAATGCAATTACTGCAATATCTCACGAGCAACAGTGATAAAGAGAAAATATCTGACCACCGTCGACTCTTCTTCAATGCGAGGCTTAATTTCTACTTAATCGCGAAATCACAACGCTAACTTAAACGCAAACTCTTAGGTATAATTAAAACTAGGAATCCGAACATTCGGTAGTCAGGGCTACCGAATAGTCGGATTTCGTGGCTATTCGCTCGATACCACTTACTATTTAGCATTACTATTGAGCAAAGTATCGTGCTAAGAGCACATTTAATAAAACTGAAAATCATAGTAAGTGGTATCGACCCAGGTCCCACCGCGAGGAGGTTGCCACGAATCGGGACCCAAAAATTCATGGCCAACCAACCTCCATTTCATTTTGCTCTTCCTCTGTTACATTTTCCCTCGACATTGAATTCGTCGATGTCGAGGGAAAGTGTAACAGAGGAATCGCCGACTCTACTTTTATTTTTTCTGTTTCGCGGAGAGAGATAGACACCCGCCGAACGGTGTCGATCTCCCTTTACAATATTTACTTATACTAAACTCTTAAATCTAGCCTTACTTACTATTTGTAATAAGTACAGGAAGAGAATAAACTATAGGGAAAGAAATCGCAGCAGCCTTTAACTTCGTTCGAGAAGAGAGGCAGATTATTATATCGTATTAATTTCTCAGCATTAGAAATCGTTATAATGAACGAATTATTTTTGAATGTATTAGAGGTTAATTTTTCTAGCAACTAAGATCCTGCCTGTAGCATTGCTAAATTTCATTAAAATCTAGTAAGACATCTATCCGAGGACTAAGTCCTCTTAACGTTAAAAGCTTTCCTATTCAGTAACTTACTATTCTTAAAATTGAAAGTCTGCATGTTCGGTTAATAACTTGTCTTAGAACAAGATATTAATAATTTGTCTTAAAGCTAAAAACCTACCTATTCGGTAACTAACTCGTCTTAAAATTAAAATCCTGCCTATTCTGATACATTAAAATTAAGAGCTGACCAGCTCCATAAAGACGATATCTTGCCTTAATATTTAAAACCTGTCTATTCAGTGAGTAACTCGTCTTAAAGCTAATAGCCTGCCTATTCAGGGACTAACTCATCTTAAAGCTAATAGCCTGCGTATCCTTAAAGTAACTCGCTTTAAAATTAAGAGCTCGCCGGCTCGATAAAGACAATATCTTGCCTTAATATTTAAAACCTGCCTATTCAGTGACTAACTCGTCTTAAAGCTAATAGCCTGTCTACCCTTAAAGTAACTCGCTTTAAAATTAAGAGCTCGCCGGCTCGAGAAATAAAATATCTTGTCTTAAAATTTAAAACCTGCCTATTCAGTGACTAAGTCGTTTTAAAATTAAGAGCCTGCCTCTTTAGAAACTAACTTGTCTTAAAAGGAAATGCCTGCCTATACAGTAACTAATTCGTGTTAAAATTCGAAGCCTGCCTTTCCGATAGCTAAGTTTTCTTAAAATTAAAGTCCCATATAATCGATAATTAAGAGCTCTTAAAAGTAACGTCGTTACCATATTTTCTTAATAACGAATAACCTGCCTATTTAGTGACTAAGTTCAATTCCAAAATATTTGGTAGCTAAATCCTCAGGATTTAAATTTGTTGAAAAATAAGGAATCGCCTTATCCGAAAAAACATAAACTTAAACTTAATATCAGCTTCTGCGATGCGTATATTTCGATGAAGCTGAAGAAATTGCCTCTTCATAACAAAGACCTACTAAAATTCTACAAATTAATTGAGGCGACCACAGAAATATCCTAAAACCTGATATCTGAGCGTGCGATATGTGGATTCCATTGAAGCTGAATAAATTACCTCCCGATGACAAAGTCTTTCCAAATTCCTGAGAATCTAATTTTCTGACACCTAAAATCTTTAGAGAATTAGAAACTTAACTATACGAAAACTAATTTTACCAATTTCGATGATAATCTTAAATCGTTGGTTATCGTCATCATCGTCATCGTGGAAGATGGAAATAGTATACGTTAAAAGAGAACGACCCACTTTCGCTACAGTATACACAGAATATCATGTACACGAGAAAATTCAAAACAAAATTCGCCGTCAATCTAAAATCCTCGATTGCACTTTCATAAAGTAAGAATGCGAGCTTATGGGAGTCCATGCAATTGCAAATTTACGATAAAAATAAACTATGATTTGTACAAAGCATTTGGGAAAATGTATCGGCTGAACTTAATCGTTCCTCGACAAAAAATTGAATAGAAAAAACAAGTAATTCGAGAGACTAACAGTCACAGTATCGATATATTTATATATTATTGTAAAATAATATGATATATTTTGACAATATATCAATTCAATTTATAGTTCGTAATGTTTCATTTGACAAACGCTTGCGAAAGCAGCTTCACTTTATTATTAATCATATTGATTTTAATCGTGAAAAGAACGCGAGCACCTGTTTCCGAGGCGCTACGGAAATTCGCGGTTAACGGAATCGCGAGCACCTTTCCGAGGTGCTGACAATTTTCGCAACACTAATTTCGCGACGAGGAATAATCGCGAGCGCCTACGCGAGGCGCTGTGAATTTTCGCAACGCTAAGTTCGCGAGAAGTGATCGAACAAAGTCGCGGGCAACCTGTCCGAGATGCAGTTTTAATTTCGCAACTCTAATAATCGCGAATGTTTTAGAAAATTGACGGGACGATGTCCCGCACTGGCGTCATGATATACACGCAGAAGTGTACTGCGATATTAATCGCAGTTTTGCGATTTTTCGCAGAGCTAAAATCGTGAATATAATATCGAACAAACCGTGCATTTAGTTTCGCAACACTACTTTACAAAATAGAGAAAAGCAAAATCGCGTATAAATTTTCGCAACACTACTCTGAAAAATAAAGAAAAGAGCAAAATCGCGTATAAATTTTCGCAACACTACTCTGAAAAATAAAGAAAAGAGCAAAATCGCGTATAAATTTTTGCAACACTACTCTGAAAAATAAAGAAAAGAGCAAAATCGCGTATAAATTTTCGCAACACTACTCTGAAAAATAATAAAAAGAGCAAAATCGCGTATAAATTTTCGCAACGCTACTTTATAAAATAATGAAAGAAGCAAAGACGCGTATTGTTATTTTCGCAACACTAATTTCGCGGACGGAGCCGAATTCGCAGCTTTTTGCTGCGAATCGGCGAAGCAACTAACTACCACACAACTATTACTACTACTACTACAAGCGAACATAGTGACAAAGTAGTAACGTAAAATATGAACTTACTGTATATTTCTGAAAGAAAAAGGAAAGAATTAGGGTTAAAACCTGAAAATCCTAACGAGAATGATTAATTAATATAATAAAAGCGACGTAAGAAATTTCAATAAATAACATGACTTTAAATCAGAAGACACCATAAATGTAAATGAATTGAAAAGTGAATTAAAATCTATTAAAATGACTCTACTTACAAGTTAGAGCATTGACACTCTATATGCAAATGAATTTAAAAGTTAATTATAATTGACTAAAAGTGACTCTACTGAGAACATTGAAATTTCTCGATCAATACCATCGTCAAAGTAATTCTTCGAAAAATTTAATATACATTCGTTATTATTACTTTGACAATGGAATTGACCACCCGCGAAATTCTTACATACTAAACATCCTAGAAAAATCGTTACTACTCGCGACTATGGTACTAATTACCATAATCGCGGTCACTATGTTCGCAAACTAGCACACTAGCACACATAAAATACAACCAGTCGTTCGGTGCCGTTTCGGACCATTCGTCCTACGGCATGATCGAACGACCGGAGGAACTTTGAATTTTGTCACTCACCAACCGAAGAAAGTGATAGTTGAAAAGTGTTTACCTCCCCGTTGAGATCGGAGTCCATGGCCTGGCTGCATCCATGGCCTGGAGATTGTCCTTCCTTTAACACAAGAGGAGACAACATTATAGAATCTCTAAGGAGAATTATTTGAATGTACGGTGGGTAAAATTTAAACTCTAATTTAATTCTCTTAACCGTTTGAGTCTCAGGATATATTGGACAAATTATAAAAGAGATAAAACATTTGTCTTTATAGAGATAGAATATAGTGGACCTTTTGGATACTGAGACTCAAACGGTTAAAGTGAACTTTAAATTTCAATTGAAATAGGGGTTGATTAATGAAAATATTAGTGAAATAATGAAACTTACATCCTCCATCGTCCACCGACTGCACGATGGAGGTCCTCTCCGCAGGAGAGCAGGCACTGACTCGACTTCCGCAATTTCGGCGATCAAAATTCGCGGCCGGTAATTACAAACGGTTTACGGTACGAAGAAACACTGACTCTACTTTCGCGAATACTCGTTTCGAGTATGTTTTAAATATTTGCGATACAAAACTCGGCACTGACTCTAAGACCGATAAATCGGTCGCAAATTTTAATATGCAAGCGTTTGTCAATGAAACATTACATTTATATAATCGAGATACTTTAATTATAAGGTACTGGAATTAAAATTATATCGTATACTGTGACTGTCGTCGTTCGAATTACTATTGACTGACAAAATAATAAAAAACTTCAACGATACAGTTCCCCAAACGAGTTACACAGATCAAAGTCCCATTTCTAATTGAAGATTTCATAATTCTGTGAACTTCTAAGCGCGAATATTATTCTATACTCGCACTACAGACTTTACGATAGTGTAGTCGAGTTCTAGAAAGACGGCAGCTTCTACTATATCATTTGAAAAATATCAAGAATCTCGAAACACGGGGGAATTGTAGCGAAAGTGAGTCATTTCTCATTTAACGTGAGTTCCAACTGATTGAGAATGGCACAACATCCCAAAACCTTCTGCCGGAGATACTGTAAACAGAAATAACAATCGGACTTGAAAAAATGAATCTATTTTTGTGAAAATTAATTAAGAACTGACATTACGGAGGAAATGGAGGTGGAAATATTAAGCTACGATAATTGGGAGTTTCGAGGAAAGAGAAAATGAATTGATAACATAATACAACATCTACGGCAAGCAACCATCGAAAATAAATGTGCAATATTTTAATGGCTATTTCACAACACGTTGTGTTTAATCGTTTAAATTATTTAGAAACACTTGCGCGAAACCGTAACTTTAAGTTATTGACATTTACACGAAGTAATCACTTTATGTCACTGACACTATCACAACACGTTGTATTTAATCGCTTAAATTATTCAAAATCACTTGCACAAAACTGCCACTTGAGGTCACTAACACTTCCACAAAACATTGTATTTAATTGTTGAAATAATTTAAAAACACTTGTAAATAACTGCCACTTGAGGTCACTTGAGGACACTAACACTTCCACAAAACATTGTATTTAATTGTCCAAATAATTTAAAAACACTTGCAAGTAACTGCCACTTGAGGTCACTGACACTTCCACTAAACATTTTATTTAATTATTAAAATTGTTTAAAATAACTTTTAATTTATTGTTTAAGTAGTTTAATATCATAGCACACATACACTGGTAGTCGTTTTGCAAGGTCACAGGTGACTAGATGCCGATAGGCAAGTCCAAAAGTCCACTTAGAGACCGACCTGTCAAACCGTGCGACCCGTTCGACCACTGAAGCTATACTGGCTTGCCGAGGCGGCTCGCGGCTCGCGAAACGCGGAACGCGGAGCATGCGCAGTAGACCCCGTGCACTGAGATAACTTTTCTCCATAAATCGGTTTGCAAATTTCGATTATTACAACATATTTCATTCATAATTGTTTATTACAAATGTAATTATTATTTCATAACGTTTTTCTTGTTAATTTTAATAAATTTTATGGTGAACAGATATTATAGGAGTGAAATTACGTCGGTTTATAATTGACGATTTACTTTTCTATTCTTATAAATATTTCATTCTTATGTAATACTTTTATCTCATTAATAAATAATATGTTTTCCATGTTAACAATTAAACATAATGTTTTAAGGAAGTGTCAGTAACATAATGTGACGGTTTCGTGCAAGTGTTTCTAAATAATTTTAACAATGAAATGCAACTTTTTGTGAATGTGTCAGTAACATTAAGTAACAATAAGTATAGGCGTTCTACTGGAACTCTTTTGGGAAACTGTATCATTTGAATTTTTCGATATTTTGTCATTCAATATTAATTCGAGCGACGACAGCAGAAACTCTACAACTCTACCTGCCTGACATTAAATCCAATGAAAGGATTGTAACATTTTGAAATATAATTTTAAAGGTGGGAGATAATGGACAGATACCTGGAGACTTGCAGAATTTTAGGGATTCGCAGCCAATTAGCCCGTTATTGCTTTCATGCGAGAAAAATAAAATAAAATAAAAAATTTCGAGTCATTGCGAGCAAGAACGACCCAGGTCCCACCACGTGGAGGTTGCTGCGACTGGGGACCCCAAAAAATGGCTATTCATCCGCCATCACAGTTTGTCTTTGGCGTGAAACATTTTCTCGTCATTTTTACAGGTTTAACCGACAGAATCAGCGATATAATGAACGACAGCATGAACGGGAGAATGTATCACGCGAAATTTCTTGTTTTACGTTACTTTCATTATCCATCTCGAACTGGGAGAGATAGATATCCGAACGTGATGCGTCGAGCATCCGAGACTTAAGGACTAGCACACAACATTCATTCCACACATTCTGATACTTAATTCTAGACTTAAAATTTCAATAACGGCGATCTTAACCCATAACCCACCACGATCTGAACCTCCCCTCCTGTATTTCAGTCTGACCATCGATATGGGAGCAGTTTTTGTACACTTTTGCGCACAGAAAAGCGATCTGTATGTTTGTACAAATACTGGTGCCATAAAGTCGTCGGTCTAATACCCTGAAATATTATTTGTGATCGTGGATACTTAAATATTCCCTCCTCGTTTTTGTTCTTCTTTCTTCAGCTAGCAGGCTTGAGAATCTTCAGTGATCACTTTATTTCACCATAAACCTACCCAGTTGTGATAAAAATATGTTCCCCATCGGAAAACCCTGCCTGCGGAAACATCACAACGATCGTTTCCCACTTAAGAAAGAGTATGAGCCCAATGAACCTGCCTAATTAACACTAGAACTACCAAACCAGTCAAAATGACTGGTATACAATTTTTTCCAAAAATTCTCAAAGTTTATAGGAGAGTCATAGGAGAAATATTTTACGTTCAACTCCAAAAACATAAATGACCGAATTGATCATCTTTTTCGCCTCTTGATTCCTCTTTTCTCAAAGTACTTATTTAATGTATTCAAATATAATGGATTTAACGCCGGTAGTTCTAGTGTTAAAAGTTAAGATTTCTTTGAAGAATATTACCTGCCTCCATATCCGTAAACCAAAAAGCAAACCTCTTGACCAGAAGATAAGAAATATATTCTGCTTGCCACAGTACGAACAGAAACATCCTACTAACACCAAAATAAAGGATAACAAACAACAATTATCCCATGAATCAGATTTCCAGGAAAATCCAAGCGATATATTTATCCAAAAATCGAACATACCAAAACCATTGACAAAGGAACCATGAACAAATGGTAGCCACACTATCGCAACGAAATCTCAGAAGCAATATTTGGAAACCTGACACACAGTTTACGACACAAGACACAAGAGACAAACATCCATCGATCAGCCTCCCAGTTTGTCGGATCCATGAATTTCCAGCAATAAAAACTCATTCGTTAGTAAAATTTCATTACTCTGGGGGTCCTTCCAATAACTCTAGACGCCTGTGTCTCTCAATTTCCACGTGTCCAATTAATTTCCATTAAATATCCATGGTTGTATTTTATTTTTAATAAATCGACGGTATTAATGTCCGTATCCATTTGCCGTCGTAAAAATTAGCTTTCACAAAAATCTCAAATATCTACTTTCGTAATCTACAACAGAATCTCATTAATTTTGTCGACAAAAGGAAATTGCATAAAAAAAGAAAGAAGAGGTGCATGCGCAAACAAAGTTAATAGAAAATATGTTTTTAATTGCGTTAAAAAATGTTAATAACATTGAGGACGATAATCAGCAGTATGTAGTGGCAATATCCAATATATGTAAAAAAAATAGTAACCAGAAAAAATCACCGTTATCACTCGAAAATTTATTCTTTAGAGAAACATTCAAATAATTCATGATGAACGTATGATAAAAATATTAAAATCTGAATTGAGTCAATCCATAGCAAGACTTTGTAATCACGTTAAAATTCATCGGAACGATGTGCTGTTCTATCAGCACGCGATAAATGATTAAAAAGCACTTATAATTTTTGTAAAAGTTTTGACAATATTCAGAAACATATTTTGCAGCAATGCATCCATTCGTAAACGCTTGATTTTCATGAAATGACAATGGGTATAATAACAAACAAAGGGATGGGGAGGGGGGGGGGGGGGGGGGGCTTGGGGGGATCATACAAAAATCGTATAGTAAGTAAGAACCCGAGAAGCTACTGCAAGCATCTGTTAATTTCGTCAGTGTCTTATGGCGAAGAAAATCCCGTGCAGCTCTTTCGTCTGCTATTCAATCGCAACGCTACTTTGACGAATCCGCGAGAAAAATCCCGAGCAGCCACTGTGGGCGCTATTATGTCACGCTACTCTAATTAATCGAATTCGCGAGCAAATCGCGAGGATGAATTGTCGCAACACTAATTCGCGGAAGAAGGGAGCGGACATTGAAGCCGCTCATGGAGGAGTCGTCGTTTTGCGACTCCAGGGCACCATATCCGGTACCACCTTTGGTACCAGCTTGTCGCATGCTGCTCAGTTATTCGCAACTCTAATTCACCGAGTACCGAGCAAGGAAAAACCCGTTTGTAAATTTTCTTCGCAACGCTAATATCGCGAAAAGCTAAGAAGAGATGATTCCTGAAAAGCCCTAATTTCAGCAAAATCCCGCGCACCACTTTGAGGTGCTCTTTACTTCGCAAAGCTACTTTACAATGTCCTGATGCGATCAAAACCCGTGCACCCGTCTTTGGTGCTTCTTCTAATTTCGCAACGCTACTTTAACGATTCGTTATTGCAACAAACTCCCGCGCATCCATTTGGAATACGATATATCTCGCAACTCTACGTTTCACAAACCTAATGCGTGACAAACCCGTGCATCCATTTCTGATGCTGCTTCTTTTTTCGCAACGCTACTGTATAATTAAATTCACACAACTCCCGATGACCCTTTTCAAGGGCAAGCAGTCTCGAAACTCTACGTTACTAAAGATCCTAAACCGAGCAAAATCACGGGCACAAAGTGTGCACTTGGTCTCGCAAAGCTACTTTGGCGCATCTAATAAAAAAATTCAACGCGCTTATTCCTGTTCGCAACGCTAATTTCGCGTGTACTAATTCGAACAAAATCGCGACTGCAGCAGCGAATCCATCGTTGGGAGGGGAAATATCAAACCCACCAAATACCTAACTACTACTACAGAGTAAGAACTACATGCACTAAGCGAGCACAGTGACAAAATTTAAAGAAAAAATAATGGCGCCCCATTCTAGAATCCGAGGATTCGAGAAAGGTCAGTCATTCGTTGCGACCCCTTCTTGCGACAGTTTGTCGGGGCCTCTTCGGCGGATGCCTCTTCTCTTTTCGGGCTCCTGCCCCAGGAACGTTGCTCAAATATCTCGCCAGAGTGTCGACAATTTTCAGCTTCCCCGAGGAGCTTTCGCGGCGAAACAACGCGAGCGAAACGCAGACGAGCAGCGATTTTAGAAATTGCCGCCCGTGCATACGCCATTGCTCGCGATGCTTCCAATTTGAGCATGATATTCGAGCAAGCTGAAAGTAAAAACTAAAGCTAACAATCGCGACCGAACGAGATCCGGATCCGTTCGAACACGATTAATCCCAGGGGCAGACGTCTCACCCTACTCGCGCGCGATTGTGATAGCCTCACCTCCTGGCCCTGCCTACTTATCTTAGAAAAATTCAAACACACTGTCGAGATGGTATGCTACCTACCTACCTACCACCTATATTTAAAATGGCAAATCGCGACTCAATCATGACAATATATTCACTCATCGATCATCATTCAAGAGCCCGGGCGCAGGGGCCTACGCTAGAGAGCCACCCCGGGGCGACTCCGACACCCGAACTCCGTACTCAACTTTCACGCTCTAAGGTTACGTACCATTTCCTGAAATCGACTGAACAAGCAAAGCGGACATTGCGTAATATGTAAAGTCAATCTATCGTCCACGTCGCGTACAAGGGAACCGAAATTTCTTGGACCTATGGAAGGTCGTGCGAGACAAATGGAAATATTTTTAAGTAAAACGGTAACGCATATGGTATGTCTTTTTCATCCATGTGTCTTTAGATTCTACGTGATTTCAATATCAAATACCATATGCGCCAACTTATTCACCATGCGGTGAAACCGATTATAAATTATAACCACGGAGGTTCCTTTCAATAGAATGGATTCGGATTCGAGCAAGTACGAACGGCAAATTGTCGTTCGTTTCTAAGAGTTTGAAATGCGACGCAAGATCCACGGCCTAGCCACAAACATACAAACGTGGAAATTACGCCGTGCACGACTCGCTTTGACGTTGTTAGTCGCTAAAAATGATTAGTCCTACGAGCTAATGCCCTGCTCGCCGCCCGAACTCATCGGCGTAGCACCTGGGCATGCCGATACGTCCGAGCTGAAAAGCGAGCACGAGGAAATGTCAACTCACCGTTTGTGCTGAAAATCCTGACCTCGAAAAATAATTAATTAGTGATATCTAACGATCTATTATTCTTTCTCAAAAATATTGCTTCATTAAAATCAGATATTGATCAATATTGAAAGTAAACTGTTAATTTAAGCAACGACTCTACTATGAATATTTATAATATCTCCAAAGATCAAATACTTTACGTTAGATTGAATATCATAGTGATCTTTATATTGAATGTTAAACTGAACTTTATATTGAAAATATTTATATTAAATTGGCAGACTAAGGGCATGCAATGTCCTCAGGAGATTCCGTCATCGAAGTAAATGGATTAAAGGATATTGAAAGGACTGTACAAGTTGTTACTTCGATTCTAGAACCTAGCCATCGCGAAGTGTCTTCTTGCACATTTTACATGGCAAAATTCTACGGTTCTCGAGACCAACGGAAACGGAAAAAAGTCGGGAAGCAGCACGTAATTGTGCATTACAATTCTCATTGCGCGATACGAGCAAATATAATAGAAAATACGAAGTCGGATGGGTGATCCGTCTTCAGAATCTACGCGCGCAAAGTTAATTTCGCGCAATTCATTCGCGACTCGAGCGTATCGTTTTCGTACATTTATTCTGTACGCAATCGCGACGCACAAGAAGGCCTAGCCTGAGCTAATAAACATCCTAAATATGCAATTCTTCATGAGTAGGATACTATCTATCGAACCCATGGTCACAGTTCTCGCAAAAAGAAATTATACAACCAGTCGCCCATGCCGATTCGGACCAATCGTCCTACGGCATGAATCGGGGTTCCGGAGGAATCTAAGTGCATGCGACTCACCGATCGCAGAAATTAATGAACGGAATGACCTTCCGGGTCAGCTAAGCGCTGCACAGAGCTCCACGATCGCTTCGGTAAGATACTCTGTAAAGGGGGGAAAAATTCGCGTTAAAATACGATCAGCCTAACGTAATCATTGGGAAAAAATGCAGAGATCATACATTTTAAAGAAATCAACTTACGAAATAAAATTGGTAGTTCCGGTGGTGGTACATCTGCCAATTGGAATTTCACCGACTCTACCACCGTGACAAAAAATAAAATAAAAAAAAAACGCGGCCGTTTCCCTCATAGTTGGCGAAAGGATGAATCTACTTCCTTCGCGATAAAAATGTTGCAACGAGAGCCACGACGCTCTGGAATAAATGCCTCTTTAATTTCGATGCAAACACTGACTTTACATTCGCGGTGAAATTCAGGGGCAACGGAGCCTTCTAATAATCATTAATGATAAAGTATAAGGTTAAGTCAGAGACAGGTGCTCTGTAAAAGCAAGGCTGTTATAACTAATGCGTAGCAAACACTGACTCTAAGACCGCATTGCGCGCGGCCACTAGTTGCTGAAAAGTAAAGTGATGAAGAGGGGGAAGGGTGAACGGGGGAGGGGTGGCAGAAGGCGAAAAAAGGAAAGACCGACAAATTTGTCATCTTTCCTGTCACTCAACAGTCAAGCGTCTCTGTTAAAGATATTTTGCATCTACACTTACAACAAATTGAAGGAATAATACTCACGAAGTCCGAAATACTGGAAACTTTATCGCAGGAGCGTCCCGGTCGGCGAGAGAGAAACGGCACGAGCAACAATTTTCGTTCTATTGTCGTAAAAACAGAAGAAATCAACGATTCAGTATCATATTCGGACGCGTAAACGTCAATAACTAATTCAGAGTTGAATTCGTCTAGAGTTTTTGAATATTTTTTACCGAAAAATGAATCAAATGGAGGAGCACAAATTTTCGCAACCGAACGAGGCAAACTTTCCAAGATGTCTGCGTAGAAAAAAGGTCGTCGTAATTCGTCAATTTCGTCGTAGAAAAAAGGGAAATCGGCCACTCAGTGTCATATTCAGACGTACAATATACTAATAACTAACTGAGAGTAAAATTCGACCACAGGTTGTGAAAATTTGTTACCAAAAATCGAGTCAAATGCAGGGGCTCTCACTCGCAAGCAAGCAAGGAAAATTTTCGAAGACGACTGTGGCGCTGCTACTTTGGGTGAGTACCGGTGAGTACCATGGCGTAGCGCGCTACAGCGGTGGGAAATTCAAACGATCGGAAAATATAACCATAACCTTTTTTTAAACCATTTTCATTGTTACTTAGACATTCCACATAATTACAATTCTGCTGTATGATTGCAGCAATTCATTTTTTTATAACATTTTTCATTTCCTACTGATTTTTTAAGTCACATATGGTAATTTAATTCATTATTAAATCATATTGAATACATTTTATTTTATATAAAAACGCCAGGTAAAAAATCATGATTATGGTCATGAATGAAGTTAAATCGCGACTGTGATTGCGATTCTGCAATCACAGTGATAAATCACTTTTAGTGATTTTGCGCGCCATCTTTAAAATACAGTTTGTCTGGGGATTTCGTTTTAAAGAAATGACTTATAAGGTGCAACAGTAGTTGGTAATCCGTTGGTCTTGTGATCGAACAGCTGAAGAAGAGGCGAATACAGCAACTAGCAAAAATATAATTTTCTACGGAGTTGTTCATTTAAATACGTAAAGTTTAAGAACAGACAGCAAAAATGGTGGATCGGGCAAATATTAAAGAAATCATACCGGCGCTGCCGGATGAAAAAATCGGTAATTATAATATAATAATCATCTCTTTTTTTGACAGAGCCCCTCCCTATAAGAATATAAAATATAAAATGATTTACTTGAAATTAGTAACATGTTATATCGCTGATTGCCCATGCATTTTAATTTTTACTATATGATACTCATTATGCATCTTATTTGCTTATAGTAAATATTCAATTTTTAAAACACATTTCAGATATGCTTGCAGCCACTAGTGTTCTTCAACAGCAAGCTGCTGATATAAGGAACCAAAGAATCAAATGGCAGTCATATTTGCAGTAGGCATTTATTTTCAAACATGCTGTTATAATGTATGTGAAAACCAGGTTTTAAAAATTAATATACTCTTTATTCGATAGATCTCATATGATATCAAAAGAAGACTTTGATTTCATAGTTGCCTTTGACACTGGTGATGCTAATGCACGAGAAGCCAAGCTTAAAGAAAATCCACATCAAGCTGCGAAAACTTTTCTTAATTTACTTGGCCATGTTTCAAAGGATCAAACAATTCAGTATATTCTTACTATGATCGACGATATGTTTCAGGTTCATAAAGTTTACACCTATGGCATTTCATAATTTTTTAAATTTCTTCTAATATTATAAACATTTTAAATATCAGGAAGATCGTGGTCGTGTGGAAATTTTCCGAGAACACTCAAACCTGAAACGTGAATCTGTCTGGGGACCATTTTTAAACTTGTTAAATAGACAAGATGGTTTTATAATGAATATGACTTCTAGAATTATTGCTAAACTTGCTTGTTGGAGTCATGATTTAATGGAAAAAACAGACCTTCAATTCTATTTGACATGGCTCAAAGATCAATTGAAGCTCAGTGTAAGTATATTGCATATAATATATTCATTATAACTATTTGAGCTGATGTACTAATTTCAATAATATTTTAATATGTTAGGATCGTGATTCTGTATTTTTTTTTTTATTATACATGCAACCTCTTTTCAGGTTTAATTTTTGAAATACTTATAAGAAACATGTAATATTCGTCTTTTAATGTGAACTACTTGCTGCTTACGTTTATATTAGGTTCATGGGTACATTGGCATTTCATGCTTGTGTTGAGATATGACTAAATGTCTCATGTTTCAGATTGTAAATACAGCAAAATAGGATAGAATTATTAATGACGTTCATTGTTACAGGCAATTGATAGTAGGCTGCCTATTAGCAACACCATTAAAGAAACTAGTTGAAACCATCTAACAGAATTATAGTCATAGATAAACCTAACTTAAAGTTGAGCAGCACCGTATTCTTACCTTATTCTCACCTTATTCTTAGAAAATGTGGCCCATTTTTTAAGAGTATTTCAGAAACTAAAGTCAGGCAACAGTTACGTGTATAGGAAAAAGTTCTTCAGAATCACAATCCTAACGTAGTAAACACATAATTGAATGTTGTGAGCTGTCTTTCAGTTCTACAATTACTAAAAGTTTTATTAGCTTTTTCACATTCTTTGTTGCTTAGCTTCCACTTTTAAAATAACATTGTAGTTATGTGTGTGCACATTGTGTACCTTTTACAAGGTGATGGTTTTAATATCTTATTTGTTTAACATAAAAATTCTAATGTGGGTTTAAAATGACCCTTACTCTTAAGGGTGACCATGGTTACTCGCTACCCTGTGCTCTCTGTATACAGACTCATTATAGTCTTTTATTAAAGTTATTTTTTCAAGCGAAGGATAGTATTTTTTTTCACTAAAATAGTCGAATTCTTATTTCCAATATTTCTGTAAAACGCAGAAAGTGTTTTTTCTAATCAAACATTTTCCAATCGGAATAAACTATTGCCAAAAGATAATATAATCCCCGAAATTTTTTCAAAACTAAGTAGTACTTTTAGTACAGATTACAATATCATACTTTTTACTATGTACGAATCATTCTTCGTAATTTTTGCAGTTTTAAATTTGATCTGTTTTATATATTGTACATGTATCAGCGTCATCGCATAAATAACAATACTGGCATACGGCGATAATGCGCTATGCACATAATAAATGCAACTAACAAAGGATAAACAAGCAAAAGTATTGCAACTGACTATTCATCAGATTCATGTTGCTTACAAGAAGGTAAAGGGGTAGATAGGACGTGTTTCCAAATTGTACAAAGATTTGAACACATAAAAAAGTCAGACGGGATTTTAGTTTGAGGCCCTTCAGGACACAGACTTGCATGTGGGAGTAGAACAAGGCAACACTACGGACAAGGAGGCGAATGAACTGCACGAATTACTCAATCCGGTTGGTTCTGTAACACTTAATCAATAATCGTTAATATCAAGAAATTGTATGAGGAGTAAATTTTTCTGATTCGTTTTTTATAACTATAATATAAAATACAGTGCAAATGAAGATATGATAATGACATCAAGAAAGAGAAAAATGGTTTTGAATATTCAAATTTATAACACTTTGGAAAATTAATATTTCCTTTTACATGCATGAAATTATGCTTCTTGGTGTTTGTTTCACGAAGGAGACAAGTGGCATTTAACTGCACCTTTCGTGTTTCAGAAAAACAGTATTCCTTTCCTGTATTCCTTATGTAAACTCTGTTGCGAAATATTGGGTTCTTTTTTCTAGATCTTTTATAGGTATAAAATGGGTTAATCGGTTCATTTTTCGTGCACACACATAACTGAAAACTTGTTACACTTTTCAAATATAACACTCTTTATATTCTTTCGATTTAGAACAATGAATATATTCAATCAGTTGCACGTTGTTTGCAAATGATGCTCCGTATAGACGAATATCGTTTTGCGTTTGTGTCCGTCGATGGAATTTCTACTATTCTAAGCGTTCTGTCAGGCAGAGTGAATTTCCAAGTGCAATATCAGCTTATCTTCTGCTTGTGGGTCCTTACTTTCAACCCACTTCTCGCTGAAAAAATGAACAAGTATGTATTCTACGTTTAAACGTATGCACAAACTTTGCGCAACGGTCATATCAAATTCTCTCTATATTTCAGATTTAACGTTATACCAATATTGGCAGATATATTAAGCGACTCAGTTAAAGAAAAAGTAACTCGTATTATTCTTGCAGTATTTAGGGTAAGATATGCTTCATACAAGGATTCAATTAATATTTTATAATCATAATTAACATATTTATATTAAATAACATTTTAGAATCTTATTGAGAAAGTGGAAGAAGGGCAAGTTGCCAAAGAGCATTGCATTGCTATGGTGCAGTGCAAGGTATTGAAACAACTATCAATCTTAGGACAACGTAAATTCGACGACGAGGATATCACCGGCGATATTGAATTCTTAAACGATAAATTGCAAGCTTCCGTTCAAGATTTAAGCTCCTTCGACGAATATTCCACGGAGGTGAAATCTGGCCGCCTTGAATGGTCACCGGTTCACAAATCTGGAAAATTCTGGCGTGAAAATGCTAGTCGTCTAAACGAAAAGAATTACGAATTATTGCGAATCTTGGTTCACCTGTTGGAAACAAGCAAGGATCCCCTGGTTCTTAGCGTGGCTAGTTTCGATGTGGGAGAATACGTTCGACATTATCCACGTGGAAAGCAGTATGTGAACATAATAATTTTAACAAGAACAAATTGCTTTACACATCCTAGTAGCGAAATGTTTAAATTATTATTCATTTCTATAGTGTTATAAAATTGTAAACTTTGAATGTATGTCACATAAACATTTTTATTCAATATTTTGCAGCGTAATTGAACAACTCGGTGGAAAACAACGAGTTATGCAACTTTTAGGACACGAAGATCCTAATGTGAGGTATGAGGCACTTCTGGCCGTTCAGAAACTTATGGTACACAATTGGTAAGTAAATACGTTGATTTAACACAATATTGTTTATCAACTCAATGGATGGATGTTAGTATACCTAATTTAACGGGTTCATTATCAGGGAGTATCTTGGAAAACAGTTAGAGAAAGAACAAAGTGCAGCGCCAGGAGTCCCAGGCAGTAAGTCTGGATCACAAGTTCCTGCAAAAGCTTAAATGTATGTACATTTTCCATCGTCTACGTTTAAAAAAAGAATGCAGAAGTTTTGGCTGCTTGATATTTACATCAGAAGATATACTTTCCATCCGTCATTGCAGATTGGCGTGTTTAATTTCGCTCGAAATCAAATCTTTCCAGATGTACGGTCTTATAACGAAGAGACATTTTTTTTATGGGTTACGTCGAATATATTTTTCTCCCATATATAATTCATTTAAAATATTCGTCGAACACGTATGAAAGTGCTTTCACTTAATTCGGAAAGTCTTCTAATAACTAACGTGTACTTTAAACTGTTCAAATTTACAAATTTCAATTCGCGAAATCAATTTCTTAAAGAAAAAATAAAAAAAAACGTATAAAGTATTCATCTACATTTTGGTACATTGACAGGTATAATAAAATCGTTACGTAATTAGGAAAGAAGTAGCCCGGGAAAATATTTCTCTGTAACACCCTTCTTCTCGGATCTGTAATTTTTCGATCATTCTGTATGTAATATAGCACTTACATTCCGTTAATTCTATCTTCTGATGACATGTAAAGTTGTTTGCATACACAGCCATTTAAGAAATCTTGCAAAAGTATTGTTTTTAGAAGGATTCAGTTATATCTTGTTTGTTTAAAGCCTCCTCGACTGTAATGTTTAATAATTCAGAGTATGTATATACATCTATGTATAAATGTTATATATCAACCAGTTTAACATTGATGTTAAAAATATGCGTATGCTTATAGAATAATGTTATGAATTTGTAAGTACAATGTTTAATGGAATGTTAGGAAGAACAAAGTATTATTACATTCAAAATAAATAGTAAAATGTAGACATGTATATCGTAATAAATATCGTTTAAAAAAGTTAAATGTTGGTCTATCACTTCGAAACACAATTTGGAAATAATAGACGAAATTAAAATAGGAAAGCATAAAGTACAACAATGGAACTTGGAAAATGATAGTGTATAGGAATGATGTCACTGTACTATGTCAAAAATAATACAAATTTTAAAGAGAAGACTTCGTATACATCTGTAAAAATTATAGTGTCAGAATGTTAAATAATAGTTCTAGATATTCCCCGCAATTTTGGTACTTCAAATAATAGCACGCGTGATATTTCGCACATGATACACACATATGATTAGTCTCGCGCGCCATCTATAGATAGCAGTGCTCCGCAACCTTTTTATCCTTCCACGGCACAACAACGTTTTTTCGATAATTCCGCGATACACCACAAGTAAAAGCTTGCAAATACATAAATTACAATAATACGTATATGTTTTTATTAGATAATAACCACAATAAAATAGCTCTATGTATGTAGATATTTAGATATTGAGAAAATCATCGCGGCATACTACTGTGCCGCGGAAGAGCGGTTGCGGAGCACTGATCTATAGGATCTATAAATCTTACAGAAGTTACAGAATATCCTCCCCTGGATATCTGTAAGCAATGACACTAAAGCGGATTAAGGAATTTAAGGCCTTGCGCTCCTTTAGATGTTCTGTAAAAGTTGATAAGGATAAGATATATCGATTGAAGATAGAACGTTTCATGAAACCTTTAAAACAGTTTCAAATCTTCCCGTAAGAGTTCGCTTTCTTCGATTCCATCTAAACTTAGCTCCCTGCTTTAACCTGTAACATAAGTGAACATAAGTGAACAGTGTAACATGTGTGTAACATAAATCTGTGATATACAGTGATTAGTTTAAAAAAGATATATCATCTGGTACAAGTTAAACACATTTGAAACTAACGAACAAACATGAGCATATGCAGCGGAAAAGCATTTGCAAAATTTTGTTGTCGGACTAATGTTATACGATTTGCGAACCTCGAAAAAGCACGTTCGTCATTTTGCAATGTTCAAACAAGGTTGAAAACAAAAATGCCAAGACCAAAGATCATGGAAGAGTCAGATCCGCATAAGGATTACTATTATAAAAGCGATGTCAAAACTGGATTTTACGGGTATTTTCTGTTGGCAAGTAGAAAAAAAAACAATTAGAGACCATTTGTTATATGTATTTAAATCGATTTCCTGTGTCACTATGTCACAAACTTGACGTATCAGTTAGTTGAATTGAAACAATTGCTGTAACAATCCGCAGTATGTACTACTTTAGGGGATACCAATTGGAACATGTCTTCTTGGCATTTGGCAAGTTAAAAGGTTAAAGTGGAAAGTAAATTTAATTGAAGATTTAAAAGAGCGTACTTCACGAGAACCTGTTGATCTACTAAAGAAGTATGATGAAACATGTTTATTAAATTTAAGATATGTAAAGGTACAAAATTTGACAGAGGAAGAAACTAATAACTTTTTTCAGCATAGAACAATTGGAGTCCATGGATTATTGTACTGTAAAAGTGAGAGGAAAGTTTCTGCATGAAAAAGAAATTACAATTGGACCAAGAGGATTAATTCTTAATGGAGTACCTGCAGGGGAGTCAAATCGTAATATTGTGAGAGTAACTGATGTCGACAAAGGATATTATGTAATTACACCTTTCAAAGTGGCAGATAGCGAGTAAGTCTGTATGGTACTTTCGAACTGACAACAATGCAATATTAATTACTTGGATATTAGTTTAACAATTCTAGTAAATCGTGGCTGGGTTCCCAAAAATATGAAAAACCCAGCAACTAGAAAAGAAGAGCAGGTACAAGGTGTTGTAAATCTTACTGGAGTTGTGAGATTAAATGAGAAAAGAATGCCTTTTGTTCCGCACAATGTTCCCGAGAAGAATCAATGGTTTTACAGGTACAAGAAGATTATGTCATAATTGAAATTGTTAGCCACATAAATGTAATTGTAAACACCATCTGTCTCTTGTTAGGGACTTAAATGCTATGGCTGAATATTTGGGCACAGATCCAATATATATAGATGCAAAAGCACCGACAGATTTCCTCAGTTTTCCTATAGGTGGTCAGACAAAAGTGAACATAAGAAACGAGCATCTGAGTTATATTGTTACCTGGTTCTCCCTCTCTGGAATTACATCATACTTATGGTATAAGCAGTTTATTAAAAGGGTACCTGTGTGGTAATGCTATCTTAAGCGTTTTTTAAAAAAAGATGTATGGTAAGGAAGAAAAATAAATCGATTTTCACGACGACACTTGTCATTTGCAACAAAACGACCGGCAAAATAAACGAATTCAATTCGGAAAAAAAATGTATATTCGTAGAACTCTTTATTTCGTAAATATAACAAAGCGAGTGCTCTATATGTAGGATAGTATTGACGAATCGTGCGTCAGAAATTTCTGCTTCCCATCAGTGTAATATTAAAAACAATAACGACAACCACCACTAACAAGAATGTCAACAATGGCCATGGTATACAATTACGTCAACAGAGTCAGCATAGAAAATACCTTTATACAAATATGAAAATATACAATATACAAGTTACATTGATTGTATTTATTTTTTATTACGTATTATCCTATTATAATAATAAAATAGAGCGATATCGTTACTATTTAATGAATCAGCGGACGCAACCGCCAGCAATTACGCGCGAGAGTAATTGCAAAGGAGGAATACTCTCTGGTTAGGCATTCCGATGATACTCGTACCTCTGTGGAAACTTCATCACGTATATCGATATATTTTTATACGTACGTATGCATGTACGTACGTATATTTGTATGTATGTAATAACAACAACAACAACGACACGCGATGACAATCGCGGTACCTCCAGGGACCGTCAGGTACCGAAAAGAAAGGTACTTCGATGGCAAAAAAGCACCGGAATTATTGATTGCGGCGAAACGACTGATAATGATTTCATCTTTTTTTTTTTAATTCGCGCTAAAACCACGAGACACAGCGTCGGACAAAACGTTTTCTCTTTATTGTCGCGATTGGTATATATCATTTATCAAGAAATTAATCTAAAACACGTCGACGCAACGAAGCATAAAGTTTTCGTGCAGGATACACCTTCCATTATCTAAGCCGAATCTCATTCCTACGTATACGTATACTTAATAATCTTAAAATATTTCTTAAAACGACGAAACGGGAATATTGGTCGCTCGATTTGCGATAATTTGCTAGAGACTATAAACCGTTTGCACGAAATCCCGACTTGTGTAAAATACAAACACCTCGAAGACAAAGTATTAAATATTTACTCGTAATACACCCTCTGCCTTCGTTCTCCGTTACGTCGTACGAATTTCATTCAACGGAGAACAATATTTGCGACGAATAATCGATATAGACTAATTAACGGACCTATATGTCATCGTCTATGCCGATCTCATAAAAATCAGGACCGGCAAAAGAATCGTATTTTCTCTCTCTGCTAGAATTTTCGCGCTGAGAATAAGAGGAAAGGAATTCCTTAAAAAGGCAGAAGAATTAATATTTCCAGTATAAACGAGGAGTCTTCGCGACAAATTGCTCGACAATCAGCAATTGTGTCGATGATCCAGTCGCCAGCCCTTCCTCGCAGATGTTTCTCCTTCCTCTTCTATTTCGCGGATAATATGCAATTTCGCTAGTCGAGCATCGTCCTCAAGAGGGAGAGAGAGCATGGTTCACGAGGATATTACTCGTCGAGGACGCAGGTGCGTACAAGGGCGTCACAAACTGCGTACGGATCGCAGTTGCTGCTCGGTCTCCTATCTTCGAGGTATCCCTTCTTATCTTCGGCGACACCACGAGGTATTCGAATACTGACGTTACGATTTGCCACGCCAGCGCTGAAATCGTGTATACTGCTGGTCTCGCATTTGCCGGTCAACCTTCGCTCATTGTCCTTTCCTCCACGAGGATCGTAAGCTTGAATGTGCCTCAGGTGGTGCTTGCTAAGTTTGTCGATAGCTTTTTCGATCTCGGTAATGCCATTCTCAATGCGCATCGCTTTGGTCGAGAAATTAGTATGAGCTCCAGCTCCATTCCACGAGCCATCCACAGGTTTGGGATCAAGAGTAACGATAACACCGTATTCCTCAGCCACGCGGTGAAGGATGAACCTGGCGATCCACAGATCATCACCAGCGCTGATGCCTGCGCAAGGACCAATCTGGAACTCCCACTGGGAGGGCATTACCTCGGCATTGGTACCGGCGAGTCTAACTCCGGCATAGAGACAGGCACGATAATGGGCCTCGACGATTTCTCGACCGATCACCTTGTCGGCACCGACCCCGCAATAATACGGACCCTGAGGACCCGGGAAGCCGTTCTTTGGCCAGCCTAGAGGCCTACCGTCGAAATCCAAGAACGTATATTCCTGTTCAATACCGAACCAAGGGTCTTGGTCTTTGATTGCCTCCATTGCTTCGTTCGCCTTGAAGCGTTTATTGGTTGCCGTTGGAGTTTTATTACTGTAGTAGGTGTCGCAAAGCACCAGCTTGTTGTTACCCCGTCTGAAGGGATCGTTGTATATTGCTACGGGTGACAGGAAAATGTCGCTGTTTCCACCTTCCGCTTGGTACGTAGAGCTACCATCGTACGTCCACATGGGCAACTCTGAAAAAACGAAGAAGTCATTCTTGAATTGGTCCTTAATGAAGCGGAAAGCGACGCGAGACGACTTTGTTTCGCAGATAAGACGTGTTTGATATCGTAAATGTAAATGTTTGCTCGGGGAAACACCGAACGGTGTCGATTTGAGAACGACGTAGAAAAGAAGTATCGATTGGGATATCCTAGTAAGATTCACGAAGCCTTCGATGTGAAAGAACTTTTTTACGATCGGACAAATAAACGCGGCAGAAGCTAAACGGAAGATTGAAAATAGATTCCGCTAGAAGCCGAGGAAATATGCGTTGATTGCTCAATAGTTGTTTGTTGACTACGAGTCAAGGGAGTTCAGTGCTCCTAGCTCCATCGGTCTAATAACGGACGTTCGGTGATTAGATAAGGTCTCATCAACGCGTGCGTCGAGATAACGATATTTTCGCAAACGGCGAGTCGTTTCGAGTCACGTTTTGATTAATCACGCTGAATGTTTACCCGGAGGGCGTGCATTTGGTATCGGTAAACGTGATTCGGCCGTCAGATGAGGCAGCAATACACGTGCCACGATTCATGAAGCCAATGACTTCTGTTGAGGTTTCGTTCAAAATTGCCGATCATTTTTCAACGCGTTATGCAAATATCCGCGTTCACTCGATCGAAGGCAATTACTAACCAGATGGATTCGTCGGCACGAAGTCGAGGGTTCGGGTCTTGCTTCGTAGTCCTTCACCGGTACCATCGATCCAGATGTATTTCGCTTGAACCTTATTCTCTGGCTGGGGCAGTTCGAGGTACCTGTTCAATATAGACTTGTCTAGGGCCGCATTCGGCGAGTCTCTTAGCATGTTACGCGACATCGTGGTGCTGCAACTAAAAAAATTACATTTCTGTTAAATTGTGTACTCCTCAATGTTATCTTTAGTATCAAGGCTGAATAAGGAACCAGACTTTGGTTATTTCTTACATCAAACGGTTATTTATATTACCTAAGTCATCAAGAGCCTTGATAATAGAGCACTCGTTTAGTTTGCTCAACGACATAGCTGCCAACGATGCGCAAATTGTTTACGCGAATTTATAAGTTTTACTTTCGGCAATTCTATTAACACTATTCCTACCACGACCGGTCAAATGATCGTTTTTAAAATTTCGATTAGAACTTCCTATATACAACGTAACTGAATCGCCTTTAACACTAGATTTACGGGCGTGAAATCTGTCACATCGCAATATATTAAATAAGGACTTTGGAAAAAGAGGGATCAATCGGCAAATATGGTAAATCGTTCAGTCATTGTTGTATTATAAAATACACGTGAAAATTCTATTGTACAGCTTCTCTGTAAATTTGAAAAATGTTTATAAAACAAGTAGGAACCCGTCAATTTGACGGCCTCCGTAAATCTAGTGTTAAACTTCACGACTTTTCCTCAAATAATACATTCACATTATAATACATTTTTCAATATTCACTTCTTTTTTTACTGTTCATTTTCTGGAAAAAAATTATCATTTGACAAATTCACCGGTTGCGGTAGGAAAAGGTATACGTGAAGTGTCGGTAGGAATAGTGTTAATGAATATTACGGATATGTTGTTTGGGAAAAGAATATAGCCGTAAGAGTCATAATCGCGGTTATTAACCCTTTGCGCTCCGAATTATTTTGTCAAGCTTGTAGCGAACTAAATGAAATTAATTGCACGACATTTTCTGTCGTTGGTTATTCATTTTTTTTTAATGATAGCAATAACTATAGGTACTGACGGATATTTAGGCGATATTACAAAGTCATTATGACTTTGAAAAGTAGATATTAAATCGTAAGAAAATAAAATTAAGTGAAAAGCTATGTCGAATATAGCTCGACATAGGACTGCAAAGGGTTAAAGTAGCTTTTCCTACTGCACCCATAACAGCTCGCTATCACCTACTTACGGTGATATCACACGATTCATTTATGGACGGTGTAAAAGAACTTAATTCGCCAAAATAGCTTGAGAAATGATGTACACAGTAGTATACATGAATTACTCCGTAATTAATGATTCTTTGGAAGACATTAATTTTGATTTAAGTAAGATTGAAGCATCAAAGAAGAAAAGCCTTTGTAGCTAGTGAAAATTTGATAGGGATACTTAAAACAATAATATTCCAGAGTACATCCCTAAAGTATAATATGCTGTACAGCAAGAGTAGACTTTCTGGGTCGACAAGTATTGTAATAAGACGCGAAGCGAAAATCAACTTATATAAAGCAATACACGATAAAAAATATTTATGTTCATTAACACTAGAACTACCAAACCAGTCAAAATGACTGGTACACAATTTTTTTCAAAAATCCTCAAAGTTTATAGGAGTGCCATAGGAGAAATATTCTACGTCCAACTCAAAAAGCATAAATGACCGAATTGATCATATTTTCCGCCTCTTCATTCCTCTTTTCTTAAAGTACTTATTTAATACATTGAAATATAATAGACTTAACGCCGGTAGTTCTAGTGTTAAGTGCAGCCTTAATCTTAATCGAAACCAACAAATTTCTATATGTATTAGGTTGGTAGGAAATTAATGTCGGTTTTCAAACTTTATCTTTAAATACACATGTTGAGAATTGCGAATAATTTTTTTAATCAAAATAAGTTCCATTAAAATTTATACATTTTTCTCAAAGAGCAACAAGTTTTTTAATATATTTTTTTTTCTTAAATGATATAAGAAGACAAACAGATTAAAATGAACGGCTATCTCAAAATGAAGCGCCGAAGTTTGGAAACTCGAAAACCGACATTAATTTCTTACCAACCTGATAGTAATCATTTCTACGCATAAAAACGTTTTTCCTTACGAAGATACTAATCGTGCTTGGCGGCTTGGAATCCACTTACAACAATAAGCCTTAGGCGAAATAACGGTAATAGCCGAGAAAATACAAATGAAAAGAGAAAGTACTGCTTTTTCTATTCGAGACTCTGGCAAATCGGATATTTCTCCGAAGTCTTTCGATTTACTAATTGCAAGCTACGAAGCTTTACAATACTTCGCGCGGAAACAGTTTCGGTGGTCCCCGCCGAATGATCGATACGAGTATAATCGGAACGGTTGATGATCCGTGGTATAGAGTGGCTATAAATCGGCAACGACGCAGGGAAGACCGCAAAGTGCAATTGCACTTTACCCTCGGACAGAGAAAAAATCGGGGCGCGGGAATCGTGTCGATCGAACTTCACGTGGAGGATAGATATCGCGGTTGTTCTTCTTCAAGAGACTTTTACGGTTTATTTTCCAATTCATTGACCACTACTGTCAGCAGTATTTACCAGGAAGTCTCGTTGTTCAATTCGACTATGTGAAATTGTTAATTGTACATGACGCTTTACGAGTTTAATTTAATGTGGCATAGATTATGATTTTATCGCAGGAACCGTGAATCACCTTTGGGATTCATAGGTATAATTAGTCACACGCTTTAATGGAAAAGAATGTTAATATAACAAGTATAGCTGCCGGATAGGTAAAATTATAGAATTCAAATCTTCTAGGCAATGAATTCTAAATTAACCGAAAGTTATTCTAGGAAGCGATGATGCATATCCATATAAATTCGATGGCTTGACAGTTATTAACAACAATTTTCTCGTTCATTAAAGATTGACTTTTCGAGAAAATTATAAATTAATTCTTTATTATTTATGAACGCTTTATTATATATCTTGAAAGAGTTAACTTCGGTGGAAATAGTCGCTGAAAATATTACAAGGTTCGGTCTTAATAGAACCATTTCACTCGTAACACGATTCCATTCTTTTTTATTAGACACGTGAACCGTTACACACATCCCACGTATGGAGCTATAGTAGCTAACGATCGATCTTTCAATTAACCATTCCGTTATTAAGGATGACTATAAAGCACTCACCGCAAAATGTTTTCTGTGCACAAAGAACAACTATAGTAACTCTATCAAAATATTTTGTTTAGTGACGAAATTGTGTTACTTTCATAAAACAATGAAATGTTTCTAGCTTTGTGTACTTCAGAGAATCATGCTAAGGTTCGACAAACGACTTCCATAGTTTCAGCGATTGCGACATATAAAAAGTAGTTTCCTGCGTTATGGCAGTACCCATTGAAGCACACAAAGATCCTATTCTGGCTATGGTGGGTATGTTGTTAAAAGCGCGGACACTCAAGTAATCGGCGCGAATACAAATGGCCTGTCAGCTCTGGGAAATTTTTCCTAGGCGCTATCATAAGTAAGGATTTAACCCTTTTAGTGCCGACCAGAAAAATGTATTAAATTAATGACAAATTTATTTAAAATATTCGTTGAAAATCGTAGAATTAATATGTATCTAACATTGTTGGGAATAATGAACAAATCGGTTACTGATTGTTGATAGTCGTTAGAATTAAAAAGAATCATCATTTGGTCAGAGTTTAATATAGAATAATGTAATATGGAGCATAAATTGTGTATTCTCAATTATTTGCAATAAAATTACTAATATCATATGAGCAAAATAAATAATAATCCCATGATGATCGGCATTAGGAGTGTTGCTAACGACGATATATCGGCATCCGGCACTAAAAGGGTTAACCCTTAACGCTCCAAGTGTGCCTCTCAGATATGCGACGCTCTACTCCAAATGTATTAGGTTGGCAAGAAAGTAATTTCGGTTTTCGTCGATAGCTAATGTTACGTTTGTTTTGAAGGACTTCTGACAATGTTATCATTTTTTGCTTCTCAAAATTGAAAGTTGTCACCTTTGGCAGGATTTAGAAAGAAATTGTGCTTCATTTTGTTTGCAATTGTTAGTTTAGCGTGAATTTGAATGTGGAGTGCAAAATCGAACATTTCCGACATATTTTAATTTGTCATTAAATAAATAATAAATAATAACTTTATTCACAAAAAGAAAATACAAATGCCCTTACGCACGAGAGTATAAATACATGTGTTTCAATCACAAAGATTACATAACATAGTAGTGAACTTTAACAAATACATAAGGGAAACATCTCGTTTGGGCCAGTTTTGTCTCGAGGAAAAAAATTTAGGAAAAATAAACCTCGACGAAAGATAGAAGGTTATTAGGATGTCGAAATTATAGCTATGGTTAGTTGCTTAGTAAAGAATGTTTTAATCTTTTATACTTGTATCTCTTATATTGGAGAGTAGTTGTATCGTAATTGACTAAGTTTCTAATGTGTGGGTATGGACTTTTTAAATGTTGGGTAAAGAATCTTTGTGTTAGCTTTTGGACGAAACTATGAATACTAGGTATACTGAGAGAATTGTGCATATAGTCGATTCTGGTCCATCTCGGATACTTGCCTATAATTCTGAGGCAGCTGTTTTGAATGACTTGCAACTTTTTAAAATTAGTAGCACAAGTATTACACCAAATTGGGGCAGCATAGGTGAGGAGCGACCTAATATACGTATAATAAACAAGCTTTTTGTTGCTTGAGCTGAGGTAAGTGTGTCGATTAAATATTGGATAGAGATTACTTAGCGCCCCTAATGCTTGATTTCGCTTTATATTTATATGCTGGGTAAAAGTTAATTTTGGGAATTTGTCATTACTTTTTTATACAAACCACATCGAAAGCTGAATTGTATCAAACATAAGTTATGCTGTCAATTTGGTGGGTGTTGTGTAGTTCGAGCTGCTTCCAAGGAACCAAACGATTAATTCGAGTGTTTAGCCTAAAATCGCACCTGGCTCAGTTTTTTGCTGATAAAGACCAGAATTTCTATGAGAGCGGAATCATAAATTGGTCTAAAAGATGGCAAAAGGTCATCGAACAAAATGAAAATGTATATTAAAGTTCATTCTTTGTTAAAAAAAAATTAAGTTTCATTTCATATTACAAAACCGAAATTACTATCTTGCCAACCCAATATTTTTGGGTCGTTATCGGTAATTATTTACAAATAAAAAATAATACTTCTGAGTCAGTTACAAGCGAACAGTGAAGACAGTCGGAGATGAATAAAGATTGTTTTGAATGACTTTAATATCATTTTTGACACGTCATTGTAGCATTTAAAATCTAACACTTCAAAACTTGCAAGTCGAAGTATGATGAGAATAAATTGGAGTTGCCGGTCGATATTCACAATTAAAAGTCGGAGCGTTAAGGATTTAAAAGCTGGGACTTTTAATTAGTGAGTCCGAGTTCAAATCCTCAACACCTTTGGGAATTATTTTCTATGCGATATGCATATCACAGTCTCGGTGGTTCGGAATCCACCTAAAACAGTAGGACCTTGGCGAAATGACTCTAGCAGTTGAAATCGGAAAATACAAAACAAGACGCTGTTCTCACATTCAGCTCGTAAAGTACTAACTCTCTGTGGTTCTCATCAAGGTATAATGACGATTTCCTGCCACAGCTAAGACTCCATCAAAGCTATTTTAACTTTGGGATTTAATAATTATACTGTACATTTAACCAAAGGAAACTCCACAGTCCCTGGTCATCGAATTAGGACCACTCCAAATGTTCAGCATTTTTCATGTTTTCCGTAAAATTAAAAGGCCTGTTCAAATTGTAATGATATAGTTTATTAACTAATAACACAATACACTACTACTGTACATAACACTATGAACGCATGTTAATATCTCGTATTTCCACCATTTGCCTTGATGACAGCTTGTATCCTTTCCGGCATGCTTTGTATACATTGCTTTATCATATGCTTTATATCGTCGTTATTTTCCCAAATATCTGTAATTTTTGTTTTCAACTCAGATAATGTGGTGCTTAGAGAGTTGTAAACAAGTCTTTTGAGTAGGCTCCAAACATTTTCTATGGCATTCAAGTCGGGAGAATTGTCCAAACAATTCTATTATTATTACAACAGTAACAAATCTATAGCTATGTATACTTTGTTATCAACATATTTAGTAATAATTTGAATGACCAAAGACAATTTTCCATATATGATATAACATTATAACCATAAAAGTGAAATTTTTGTACGTGGTCCTAATTCGATGACCAGGGACTGTAATACCTGTGTTGGATGCCGACCTAACTCTATAAGATAAAGACACCAAATATTCGCAAACGTGATTCAGGGTCCAAACGGGAACTCTTGCTCATTTTCTATTTTGCCATCGCTTTCCCTTCGAAACATATTTTGAAGACCTACAGTCTTGACAAGATTCACAGGGAAAGCGGCCGCCCTTTGGAACCTTAATCACGAGAAGTCGGGGTCATCCGAATCTCCCACCACGCTGTCCGAGAGCCCTTAAAACCTCGGTCTCATTTCCAAATCAAAGAATCGTCTAGAATCGCTGACAGTCGGTATCTTGCGACGACATTATCCTTCAGTGGTAAAAACTCCAAACGCGAAAGTAGTTCTTTAGAAATAAACAGTTATAAAACTCCTCACGGAATACAACTCTAAATTTGGTTTCAGAAGTGGGATTACAACGCCTGTAAATACTATTACTATCGTCAATAATCGAACGATCAATTTCAATTAACTGGCAAAAGATAGAAGAAATTATTCGAACCACCAAAGGTTGTGCACTCGAATAAATAAAGACGAATGAATTCAATGAATAACCATCAGTAAAAAAACGATATAATTTGCTCCCGGAGGACACCGATTGAAATCCACTAGACATTTATTTGTAATAAAAGTGATCTGAAAATGGAACATAACAAAGCGACGGACACTTGGGCGGGTACGTCATCGTGTACATTCACGGTGCAACGGGCAAATTGCACGCACGTACGCACACAAGAGCCTCTTTGTCGGTGACTCGTGCTGCGAAAAGGCAGATATACACGTATATATAAATACAGGAGGAGAGAGAGATAACGAGAAACAGAGAAAGTAAGGAGAGAAAGAGATACGTGTAGGTGCGACCACGTTCGAGGCGCGTGCACGCACGCAACTGGCGACACGTGGGAGCTGCGTGAGCAGCAGTACGTGAGCGCATTGTCGACTGACAACTGCCAACTGCCAAATGCGTATGCGTGTTAGGAGGAAGGTCTTTAACCGATTCCATTTGGATAATCATGCGCGAACCTTCCCATTTCAAACGCACGGCGGATGCTCAGTAAACGAAAGAACAAGGACGACGATCTTTTCATCACGTTCGCCATGCCGTATAATTCTACAGGGCTACCCGGGTTAAAGTCGCATCGGCAATTTCGATCGGAAAGTTTCGCGAACTTTCGGCTGCCGGAATTGCAACATCACGGTGATGTTTCTTGGACGACTTCTGCGGCGGATGAATCAATTTTATTTGGGTGGAAGAAGAGTAATTCATTCGTAAATTGAACCGTGAAGAAGTATTTACTTTTATGGATTTATTCGAATGAGCGGTTATTTTTTTGTTAATACAAACTTTCTCTACAAATTTAATCCTAAGGTACGAATGCGAAACCTTAATCGCAAAAAAGAATTTTCTTGGCATGTTACATGAGCTGTGTGATATTTGGAAACGTGTAAATATTTCTGTACAAGTTCTGATTTCTTCTATATATCGATAATGTTTTTTATATGTGAGTGGTCGGTTAACGTTGCAATAGTTCATTGTTTGTATGAATAATGTAGATACGACTAATTTACAGTATGGTGTTGGTATTTATGTTATGCGAATGTTCTATTTTTTCATTTATGCAGAAAACTGAAGGTGGTTAGAACTTGCAATTCATGTTATTTAAGGTTTTCAATAGTATTTTGTGTTTGATGATTTCATTTTAACACGATGACGCGCATATATATATATATGCATCTTTCTACTGCTGTTTTTACGACCACTTCTTTTCTCCCGTTTTTATTGTATCTAAAAATAAATTGCATACATAAAATGATATATGCAGCTTGATACAAGTCCAGTGGGCTTTATGAAACTCCGTTTTCTCATTCGTAAAAAAAAGTAATTTCTTTTTTGCCAAAAATCCGATGAAAAATCTGTGACCGTTTCAATTAATGATACATTACTCATTACCGAAGTATCGAATTTTTTCATTGAACATATCTTAACGTCCAGAAATAGTGATGATCATCGATGACCAGTAGCAGTCAAAATATTAACACTAGAACAACCGGCGTTAAATCTATCTTATTTCAAAATATTAAATAAGTACTTTGAAAAAGGAGGGACCAAGAGGCGGAAAAACTCATCGATTCGACGAGTTATGTTTTTTAAGATTGACGCAGAATATTTATTCTAAGACTCTTCTATAAACTTGAAGAATTTTTGGAAAAAATTGTGTACCGGTCATTTTGACTGGTTTGGTAGTTCTAGTGTTAAGAAATATCCAGCAAAGAAGCTCATTTTTCGTAGCATTCAACTGTCAAATCACAATGCCTTCGGAATACCACAAAACCTACATTAACCCTTTGCGGTCCGAATTATTCTGTCAATTTTGTAATGAGCTGAATGAAATTAATTTCACAACATTTTCCATCGCTGGTTATTCATGTTTTTAAATGATTGCAATAACTATATACTATAGGTATTGACGGATATTTAGATGATATTGTAAAGTCATTATGAAATTGGAAAGTCGATATTAAATTGTTAGAAAATAAAATAAATAGTAAAACTATGTTCAGTATAGCTCAACATAGGACTGCAAAGGGTTAATCATAAAAAAAGTAAACACACATTTTTCTTTGTAATCACAGTATCTTTGAAAATTTCGTATATTCACTACTTCGCCGAGAGAACGGAACCGTTCTCCAACGTCTGGGTTAGTTCCACCAGCGTATAATAAATAATACCGATCACCGCATAACATGTCATGGTGATAGCCAATAACAATCCAAAAATAAAATAAAAATCCATTCGAATAACGTCCACAAACTGCCACGTGGCCGAAACGAGTTTAGTGTCTGCAAGGACGCTCAAGTCCGTGCACCGGAAACCCGAAGGTCCTCAGCATCCAACAAAATTTTCCACGATCGGGAGAGATCGCCCCTCTTCTTCCGCCTCGACTCCTCGCGCAGAAATGAGGGAGTCTTTGCAAAAGCGAGAAACCAGCTGGCGCCAGGATTCGCGACGTGGTATCGCAATAATACTTTCCAGTGACGAGAAACGATCCGAGAGTATCGTTCCCGTCCGGTCGAGGGCGATCGATGACCCACTTTTCTTGCAATTGCGACGTCTCGTCGATTCGATGCAACGAGTTGACGTCCTCGCTATCGAGGCAAGACGAACGACTTCAGTTTGTTGCTACTGGCAATGAACGAATAATTGGATCGAGATGTACCCGGATCCGGATTCACATCCTAGACCTTTCTTTTTGGAGTATTTAGGTTTGAAATGTGTTTTTCGAACTGTGTTCTTTGGATCGATTCATAACGATCATTTTTATGTTACCCTATGGAACTTTTTCTTATGTTTGGTTTAGATACCATGGCAGTTTGGATTAGAATATTTTAGATGCATTAATACCAATTCATTCGATAGAAACCCATTTAGATAGTGATACTTGGAGTTTATTGTTGATTTTGTGTTGCTATCTTTAACTGTTTTCATTCCTTTTTAATACTAGAAACGTTAAATTATCGATCTTTATGCATATTCTAACAGGAAGTGAAAGTTTCTTGTTTCTTCTACGGTTTGTACTTTGAGAAGAGTCAATAATTAATTGTCGAGACTTAACAGTTAATACAAGCAGTAATCCTGCACTGCTTCGGGTATCATAGAGGAGATTCATATTAAATAGGCTCATTATTAAGATAGAAACAGAAAATAGAGTATAACAAATGGGAGATGTAACCGAATACAATAGGTGCTGCATATTTCCTCATTACATCCTGTAACGCAGAACGATCGTTTTAAAAATCAATACTCACGGATAAACACTAACAATGTACCGTTTTAAGTCTAGAAAAATTGCTTGGGGTTCATTGTAATACACGTTATGGAACATCAGAATGCTATCTTCATTTCTATGAATATTTGAAATATTCGTTGCAACAACTATAAATAAAAGTCTTATCAAGTATATATATCTAGTATATATCAACCACACATTTATCTTATGATATATACTTGTTTGTTTTCCGTTCATATATATTTTATATGTATACGTTACGTGCATAAGAAACATCCGCAGTAAGAAACTAGGTGCGATGTTTGTATGGCAATACCTAACTTCTTCCGGCACAAGTATTTTAACACTATTCCTACCGACACTTCACGTATACCTTTTCCTACCGCAACCGGTGAATTTGTCAAATGATAATTTTTTCCCAGAAAATGAACAGTAATAAAAGAAGTGAATATTGAAAAATGTATTACAATGTGAATGTATTATACGTATATTTGAGGAAAAGTCATGAAGTTTAAAGGCGATTCAATTACGTTGTATATAGGAAATTCTAATCGAGATTTTAAAAACAGTCATGTGACCGGTCGTGGTAGGAATAGTGTTAAGTTCGAAATACAGAACGACTTCACACGTGTGATACTGTTATCTATTAGTAAAAAAACTGATCTTCGGGTGGTGCATAATTTGTACATTTAACATTTTAATATCTGTTTTACTTATGAGTTTATTGTCTCATCATCTTATTCAAATTTCGCAATTACTTAAATTACACGTTTCTGTATGTACCAGTACCGGAAGTGGTTCAAAAGGAGTAGTAAGGAAAAATAGATCTCTTTCATTTAGAGTAAGAGAAATAGATCTCTTTCATTTCCGACGAAGGGCCATATAGAATTGTAAAAATGTTGTGATTAATAACGAAGAAGTATCGACGTAAATGACGAACTTCACAGAATAGTCTGGATAAAGTGTTACGAACAGTTTTCTTGAAAAAATATCACAACTATTCATTTATTCTTTTTTTCATTTCAATCCTACAAAGGAGCTGATTATTTATAGAATTAGAGATATTCCTAAGATGACGAATAGGACGTCAAAATAGGGCCGTTTTTTTAAATCGAAAAAGCACTTTGATTGTTATAAAGCTAGATAGTTTTTATGAAACTACATAAGATTTATTGGAATCATTTTTTGTTATTATTAACACTTTGCAGGTGCGATTATCCGTGATGTCAAAAATGTAGCGAGCAAATCTAATTTTTCCACGTGCCAGTTAACTTGATTGCTTGCAATTCTCATCAATTTGAAGGAACTGAACTTTGTGAATAAAATATTGACTAATTACATAGAAATTTCTATGTCACTATTGTGAAAATTAAAATTTCCAGCATTAAACATTTATGCATTTCCGGACTGTGATCACAGTTTGTTGCATGTAAAGTGTTAAAATGATCAGCTTCTTCGTGCTACAAAAATTTGAAAAATGTAATTCTATGGTTGCTACAGTATCCGACTAAAGACTTATAACATTTAATATAAACAACTATGTATGTTTGGTTGGCAAACACTTCGAATTATACCGCCGGTAGAAGCAAAGACGATCAGTATTCAGGATGGCATACGCTTAAGTCAATTTATGTAACTACCTTAACAAGGATAACGAATAACATTCAATTTGTTTTGATAAATTAATCTGATTAGGCATCGTAGAGTCAATGGACATCTCTGCAGGAAATATGTGGTGTGTTAAAAGACAATCCAACGGCAGTAGGACTTAGTTTAAAGTTTTTTGTTCTTATAGTTTCAAATGTATAATAACTTCTGTATCTTGACTATTTGTTACTATCATTTTGATTTTAATTGTCATAATTATTTCGTCAAAGGCGATATAATTATACTTTTAAGTGAATTTCATGTATCTCAGGCTATGATATATTATCCTTGTCCTCGTTATATGGAGTTTAATCAAGTCTGATACAGAATGACGTAGTTCAGGGAGACAATTACAGTTTTGTAGCCACATAGAGGCTTTCAGAAGAATTATATATTTTTAATTAATGCGGAGGAATACTGTTCATTCTTAACACTTCATCTACCGGAAGCCTATTAATAGGCTTTCTGTTTATTAATACTCATTGGCCGACAGTCTATTAATCTGTTATTACAGATGATAATAAAATAAAGTTACGCTGCCTCGGAACAACTGAAATTAAAACGACATAATGAGTATTTCTTCACATTTGAATTTTAATGTTATAGAGCTTTGCAAGTAGGTACATACACTCGTGCATAATGCTCAGAAGAATGAGCGGTAGATAAAGTGTTAATTGGAATTTAAAAAACATTTATGCGGGAATACATTATTAACTCTCTTCGATTGAAATAATTTTTCCAATTTGTCGTCCGATAGCTCAAGTCAATTCAGTATTAATCTGTACCATTAGATATTTGTTTAACGGTGATAGAAATTAAAAGTATTGCAAAACACTTCCATGAAGCGAACAAAATATTGAATACATACCAAAATCAAAAATTCCAACAAGTAGTCAGCTGTTAGTTATGTCGACTATAGTTTGACGATTTTAATATTTAAAATTTTATTTTAAGTATCTGGAGAAAAGCCGCGTTACTTGCCGGAAAATTTGATAAATCTTTAAAATCTCTCAAATAATATTCCTAAAATGCAACCGTACAATATGACTTTATTACAAGCGCTTGAAAAAATCGCGTCTCTTTCACGAAGATCTGACACATTTTCAAAATCTCTTAAGCCAAATTTCTACAATACTATCATTAAATCCGCGAATTCCCAGTTGACGAGAATATCGCTCGTCTTTCTGGGACAGTGATAAACGTATTTATTGTCACGGCTGTTCGCTTGTACGCTCCGTATAGTACGCAACAGGTATAGTAATACGTCTTGTTTACATTCGTGTCTGCCCGTTCGTCAACAACGTATCGGTGCCGCGAAGGAGAATCGTTGGGAATTTATCTCACGGGGTCATTGCGTGAAAATAAATGGAAAGGTTAATGCACTTCCTGCTGGATGAGACGAGGGTCATGTAAACCGTTTCGTTCGTTGCTGAGAGGATTTTTATTTGATCACACGGCCTACAGTCTTCCGATATGGAACAACTATTCTTTCGCAACGAGGCCATTTCGCTTGATGCCACTCAATAACGAGAAACATATTGTTCCGTTCGATTTCCTACGGTTGACCCTCTTGCATGTAGCGATGAGAGTTCCACTCGGTCTGTTAGAAGTTTTCAAACAGAGTTTAACCGTTGGAGAGTTTTAAACTGCTTATAAGTACTCCAACGTGAAAATTCTTTGAAGTTCGGCAACGTTTAGAACGCTCAATGGACTTAATAAATGTCATTGTTTTACTTTCTTAGCACCAGACATACCGACGATTGCCAACGTGCTTTAAAATGTCAAATAAATACGTTAGCAGAAAAGAAATGAAAGAGAGAAAAAAGCTTGATCGATTTAATTGATACAGATAAGATAGACGTAGAAAATTTTTAGGTTTGAGTTTGGGAACATTTATAAAAAAAAGTCAGGGCAAGTCATTTTTACTATTTTGATAGATCTGGCGTTAATGCAAATGCACAGAATTTATTGAATAGTTCAATTGCGTTAAATACTACAGGTGATATAATGAACAACTTGTGCTCATTGTACTATTTTTGCAATGAAAGTTATATTATAATTACAGTATAATATTCACTGAAACTTTCATTGTGCAAGTACTGGAATAGATATACCTTTTTTTATCGTAACGTTGTAATATCTTATAAAATTGAGGTATTCTGTAAATTATTTACCTTTTCCAATTTTCAAGAATTACCGATTTCAAATGATATTGAGAGACATTCGAAGTAATTTCGTATTTAAATTAAAGAAAAATTAATTTCTCCCAAGTTTGCAGTTCCTCGCGTTGAAATTTAACTTCTTCTCGGTTTATTTTTTAACCTGAAGTAAATTTAAAATAAAAAATATCTGTTTTATTTATATCCTCAAGAGATATTTGAAACGGATTCATAAAACACGGGATTAAAATTATTTTTCAGACAGGCATAAATCAAATTGAGCTGCATATGTTCCACGGATCAGAGTATCGAAGTTACACTGATTTTATTTCCTGAGATTTTGAGATCCTATTTAAATCATTGCTGTACTTCAATCCTGCTCAGAATTTGTTACTCAGCTACTTTTCATTCAATGGTAAATGATTACCATTTATTCAGCCATTACATTTTAAGAAATAGTCAGTACTTCTTTGGATTACTTTAAAAGAAATGTCAGGATGATGTCGTACATTTTGTTTCATTCACTTACAATTACATTGTCGCATTTTGAATTAAATAACTGATTTTAATGAACTTTCCGTAATTTCAGTTGAACCCTTGACGGTAGCAGCAAAACTTATTGACAGCGTATATTGTTATATACTAATGTTTTATTACAAATACTGATCCTTTACTTAAAATGCCAACAGTTTTTGTACTAATCAGTATAATACTCAGCACTTATATTATACAAGATGGCCCAAAATTTATTTACTAATGATCTTTCAAAAATCCACATTTATTCTGTAATAAACAATTAACATACTTCTTGAAAATTATTATTAATTAGCTTGGTAGGTTGTGTCCATTAAATTGACAACCATTTTTTTCTCAATTTGTGAAACTTAATAGTATAAATGTTGTATTTAAAAATGGTCCGGTGAATATTGTGTCATCCTGTATTATCTATTGATCATTTGTTAAAAATACTGATCTAGTAAATAGGAATTACGGTGAATTAACAGAAAATTGCATTATTTTTTTTAAAGTATCCCTCGATTACATTACCATAATCATTTCTATTGTCAAATAGAAATGAACATTCAATGAAATTAATTCCATTTGAATAACGATTGGAAGAAACACTTCTGACTCCCGAGACTACTCGCAACTACTTTTCCCTCGAATTACATAAAGTTCCACCAAATCCTCTTTACAAAAACATAATAAGAAAAAATCCAGCTACAACCGTTTATCTTGCAAGAGCGAGCGACAGATTTACCATTTCGGACAAATCGTTCGATCTGCTTGACGGTTAGCTAACAATAAGTTCGTATTAACGCGACACGATAACGTATTATTTTTCTTAACAACGCTAACGACCGTTATCAATGCCCGGTGTTAATGAGATATGCGAATTCCCTTGGTAGCGGCGATATACAATGCCAGACCTTGTATCACACGCGGTGATCTCGTGCTTTCGCGTTCTCTCTCTCTCTCTCTCTCTCTCTCTCTCTCTCTCTCAGTCGTAATACTTCATATAAATAGAACATCCGAGTTTCTGTTGCTCCTCTCGCCTATCGAAACTGGAAATTTTTGCTTTTGCTTTTTAACCTGCCAACACGTGGATTCTGCCGCAGTTTCTTTTTGCATTTTTGTCTTCAACTACTATGGTCATTTAGCCTTAAACTTACTGTTTTAGGTTAGTTCTCACCCACCGAAGCAATGAGATATTAACACTATTCCTATCGACACTTCACGTATATCTTTTCCTACCGCAACCGGTGAATTTATCAAATGATATCTTTTTCCCAGAAAATGAACAGTAAAAAAAGAAGTGAATATTGAAAAATGTATTATAATGTAAATGTATTATACGTATATTTGAGGAAAAGTCGTGAAGTTTAAAGGCGATTCAATTACGTTGTATATAGGAAATTCTAATCGAAATTTTAAAAACGGTCATTTGACCGGTCGTGGTAGGAATAGTGTTAAATAATAGATTAAGAAAAAATTCTTAGAGCTAATGTTTTTTGATATTGAACTATATTAGGTGTGCAAAGAAGTTTGGTACTTCTACGTTTCATTGATTTTAATTTCGATTTGAAATTGAATTTTTAGGATTTGTAGCCTCAATATTATGGCGTTTGTTATACGGGCGGGAGATAACTATTTGTGGGAGAATGTCATTGTAGCAGGAGTACTGTGATCCCTCTTTCCGACCTTTAATAGATCTAATCATTCTTTCTGAGTTTAATCTGATTTGATTTCACTCTTTTAACTTATTCTGAATAGAAATTGCCGTAAAACATATCCGCGGCATTGGTAAATTGACCCTGAAATTATTGTCTGTGGAAATCTCATTGTCATTCAACGGGCTCAGGCTTTTCTACGGATTTTATAATTTACTGGGAAGATGGCGTTAAGTGATGGAAAATAATGGAGAACATTTTTATTCATGATTTCTCCAATTTTTTATCAGCTAGGTAAAATTGATTTCGTGAGATTATTTACAGTTGGTTATTTATTTTTATCTGATGACAGCAATAACTATATGCACTGTGGAATATTTACATAAAAGTGAGATTGACAAATTTCGAAATTAAAAAGAGAAGAAGACAGAATTTAGTCAACAGGTGTTCAAACGTCAAACCGCACATTTTTCCTTTGATGCCAGAATAGTAACAGACTGGACTGCTACTTTTTAGCGCAAATGTAATGATAAAATGGCACACGATTACGCTGTCGTATGAATAACTAAGTTTCTCCAGACAAGTCCCGGAAAGATTTGTTTCAGTGAACATCTTATCGACATAGTCAAAATGACTTATTGTTATGCTTTTCCACAAAAATGTCTTAAACTTGTAACCCTATTTCTCCTTTGATTTTCGAGGTCCGTCACGTACAATATGATATATAAGAATAAATCAATCGTTTCTTCTTCTTTTTTTGTCAAAATATTTATCCATAGCATCTTTAAATGTTTTAGTGCCACGCAGCGCGATCGCGCCTTTCGCGTACTGTGGTGAACTGTGTCGCGATGTTTGGTCACGATCGTCAATTCGCAACGCGCTTGGTTCGTAAAGACTATTTTTTTTCAAATAATTGTAGACCACCTGCATAAACAAGCTGTTTTATATTGAATTTACTTGTATACGAAAAAAAAGAGCAGCGTGATCGCGTCGATCGGCATTTCTCGCAAATAAATGAACGAAGCGCTATCGCGCTGCATGGCACAATCCGACACGGATTCTTATAAAACCCTGGCACTAAAACGGTTAAACATGCCAAATAAGACATCATCGTAATGTTAGCCTTCTGTGGGCCCTTACAGTTTTGAGGCAACATAAAAAACATCTATGTTTCTATTCTTCGAATGAATATTGTTAACTGTACAATCTATTATTAATTTAATTTTTGAAAATTACAAATTCTCCTTGTAATTGAACTAAAATTTCATTTTTTAATATTCATCAATATGCTATTTTGTAAGAAACCTTCAGGTTCGAAAAAAAATCGGACTACAGAGAGTTCAGTGTCCTACTTTATATTTGTAAGTAATATTCAACGGTAGGTACATGATGAAATTCCCAAAGGTACGTTCAGGTTAACAATGGCAAAAAAGAAATTACAAAAAAAAATTACAAATTAGTCTGATCTCTCCGCGAAAGTTTCGAGACTCTCGCGGGAGTTCCAAGTCGGGTCGTCAATTACGCTTCAGTCGCACGTCGCAAAATAAGGTCGACTGGCAGTAAACGTATAATTTACCGGTTTATCAAGAATTGCGCATAGCCCGAGAAGCCGAGACACGTAAGTTCTTTCGTTGAATTTGCGGGCCACTCGTTTCTCACGCTGCAACATGCAGTTTTTCTCTGCGATAAACGACGATGGTACAGCGGTGCTTCCGGTTCCCTCAGTCCCTCAAGTATGTTTGCACCGCTGTGACTTTGGTTGACCATTGTGCGCAAATTCCAAGGTAAAGACATTAATTTCTGGCTGCTAATTGTTTACAAAGCTCTATCAAATAGTTATTCAACCGAGAAAACTCTTTTTAACGGAGTTAAATTATATTAAAACTATAATAACGGAGAGACCTTGGACCTCAATGTTTCGAGCAGAAGGTGCCAGTTTAACCTATGAAATGTATTCAAAACATAGCGGCCACTGTGTGCTCGTTTTCGAGAAATTAACAATTGAAATTACAAGTGATTGAGATGTGTTTGTAAGTTATGAAGGTAACCGTATATGTAAGATGAATAATCTAGACTATCTTAACACGTTGAGTGCCACGTCAGTCATCGGTGACTGAAACTGAACTTTCCGTTCAGGCCGCGTCAGTCACCACTGACTGACACAACTTGTCGTTCAGGCCGCGACAGCAGCGAGCGTGGCCTGACGGGGATTTCCTTATAAATTCGCGTGGCACTCAACGTTTTAAACGCATAATATCATTTCTTTGTGGCTATGGTGGATAACGAAGTAAAAGTTTGGACTTGGAATTAATGAGTCCAAGTTCAAATCTCCCGTTACCGCGAGAAAATTGATTCTATCTGATGGCTGTATTATAGCCTCGGTTGTTCAGAACCCACCTCAAGGAATAGTTAAGGCCGAAAAAATACAAACAAAAGAAGACGATTTCTTCACTTCAACATTAAGAGCATCGATGAATCAAACAATCTATAATTAAACTAACTCTGAATCGTGAAAAGAGGCATAATTTCATTTCAAGAATATAGTTTCTAACATAAATGAAAGCCAAGGTCTCTCAGCACTCATCCATCGCCTAATTACTTTCCCTTTGCAATTAGCCAACGTCTCCAACAATTTCCAACACCCCCGGGCCAAAAGACAAGAATGTCTTCATAATCGCACCAGCAACACGGATCGCAGGGACCGTGCCTTTGTTTCGACTCGATGCTCGGACAACGTAAGCGGAATAGAATTCTTTTATTGAGAGCGAAAGGAGGTTCATCGACTGCAAACTTTCCACTGCTAAAACGGTCGCTCGCAGCGGAATGCTTTTATGCGGCGATGATTAATGTCTTTATCTTGGTTTCAATGGGAGCAGAGATTCACGATGCATCCAGGACAGCGACCACTCGTTGCTGTCCGCTGGCATTTAAATATCAGGACGATTATTTGCGATTCACGTTCACTCTCCATCCTTCGCCGACGGCGAAGAGCGATGACTTTCGAAAACTCGTCATCCTCCGGAGAATCTCTCGCGATTGCCGTTTACGGACATTATCGTAACCACGTTCCCTCTGTATTCTATACGAAAGATGACCCGTATAGAGATTTCGGGTGCCCATTGTTATTCAAAGAATGAAAGCGAGGTTTCAAAGGGGACTTCTATGTTTCTTACTTTCAATAATTCGATCCCCTTTTTGAGAATTCTGTAAGTGGATTTTTTGAGAATATTGCAAAAGAGATTAATTTGGCTTCAAGAAATAGTTTTCCATATTAAGAGAATTGACTTTTTAATATCAGAGGGATATATATTTTGGGAGCGCTTTGTGCTATTAACACAATGTTTGAAATGTGCAGCTTTAGAGAACGTAGGAACACGAGTGGTAGATCTAAGAAGTCGTGTTTCTTTTGTCAAAAGAATTTACTGTTTAATGTTTAACAAAGACATCAATTTTTGGAAACACTTTGAGACAGACGGAAAGTTCAAATCCAAATTATTATCAAAGTTACAACATTGCGAGCATGGTGGTACATTATTTTGCACAGATCTAGAAAATCTATTTATATTTTCAAAGTATGTTGCTTTATACGTTAAGCAACGTATACTTTTAATGGAGTAATGCTTTTTTAACGTAGAAAAGTGAAAACATTTGTCTCAATAGTTATCTTCAAAAGGAATCGAAACACTGGCGCCTCTTTAAGCGAAGGAGACTTATAACGACGCTCCGTCTCTTTGTTAAACACAAGCAAGCGAAGAAGCAAAAATGAAACGGAAACGATCAAGGAAACAGTTTTCAATGCCAGCTGGTCGAATATGAAAGAAATCGAATGTGGGTTCGCGCGATAAGCAAAATTCTAATCTCGGAACACCCATTTACACCTTATCGAAGATATAAAGATTTCGCGCGCAAATCTCGACAAAAGTGGAAACAAATTCTCGAATAACGATGGCAGAATAATGTCTCGAAATTTCTTGAAATCCGATAGATTCGCATATTAAAAAGTCTGGTTTTAGATGTTACGAAAGTGAACGCTTTCTCTCTGGACGGATCATTGGCAAAGAGAGGTGCGGAGGAGGATAGAAATCGGTCGAAACTCGATCTTTGCTCTTCATTCATTCTTTTCCTTCCTTTATTTGATTGATTATTGCGTCAAAATGTATCACGCAATTTTTCCTCATGGGGTTTGCATTTTTATTTTAATATCGTGCCATTCGAATATGTTGCGAATTACATTCCGACTTTCTCAATCGTATATCTCTTTTCTCACAGTACTTTGCATTTCTCTAATATTCCATCAAAATTCGCAGAGGTGCTATTTTATTAATAAATTTTATAAGTCTCGGGTGAAAATGCAAACAGTTACGAAACTCTGTTACACTAAACTTTCACGATGCAATTGCAATCGAATTATTCAGCGAATCAAGTTCAATAGAAATTTTACGAGTTAACCTCGAATCCCAGAGTATTAAATTACGTCGCATTGCCAAGGTTAATCACGCTAAAACTACTTTCCTCGCAGCCCGAATCGCTCACAATGAAATTTCGCCTGCCTCGTGAAAAGAATGCCGAGTAAACTTTCTCATCGATCTTGACGACTATATCCCAGTCTTTCAGCCGAATTACTTTCGGTTACGTTATAAGTTATAGGCTCAAAGTCCAACTTCTTTTACAAACGCTGCGCCCCTTTCGATACTTTACCGCTCAAACGAAATATAATGACGTTACGACAGAATAAAGTGACTAACCTGAAGCTCCTGCTGATGGTGACCCATTTCTGCTCGTGACCTGTCACGATTTTCTGCAGGACCTTCGTCCCGCATATCTTAACGAGTATATTCGACGTCATTTTCGATCCGTTTGTCGATCGTCGCGCGCGACGAAAACGGCCTGTCGACGATTGCGCGGAAAATGCCCGACGTTAGCTGAGCAGCGACACCGAGCCGCGAAAACTCGATGAGGAAGTGGATAGGCTGCCGCGATTACCGCCGCGGTTTTGTTCGCCGTGGAAAAATGACGATTCTCCACTTGCCGGTGGAGTCAGCGAAAATAAGAGAGGTTGTGATAAACGAGGGTATGAGGATAGAAACGGCAAAGAGAAGCGATTACTCTCTCTCTCTGCGAGAGCACGAAGGAGCAACGTCCTCTCAACTGGTCGGCCGGCAGAGAGAGTGGTACCTCTTATATGGGTGCCCCTCCCATCGGACTCCCATCAAGCGGGCCGCGAGTCTCCTCGTGTTTTCGTATGAATTTTAAACTCGCGGCTTTCCTGTAAACAAACCTCTTCTAGTCTCCCCTTCCCACGATCTCTCTCCTTCGATCTCCCCTACGATCTCCCGTTGAATCGTGCTGTTTTGCTTCTCTATAGCTTGATATTATGCCACGTGCCGAATATCGCGTCCGACTAATTGCCGAGACACGAGATTCTCTCCCGATTCGAGATCAATCCATCGAAAGTTATAACACCCAGACAACGCGTACGGGGACGTCCTTTGGAATTTGAGCGAGACGGCGATATCGATTTTCGTTCAACGATCGTCAAATACACGTCGATGCGTTATTTGTCGTGTGCTGTCGTTACTGGTGATTCTTTCGTAGCTTTCTGTGGATAATATTGTATTTCAATTGTACGAGTACACTTCGTTCTTTGCTACTGTAGTGCGATCGCTTTCTGACAATGTCAAATATAGTGTACCGTGCGTGGAGGAGAATTTTTCAGCGTTATAAGCCGATTAGTTCGAAGTTTTATTCGTTGATCGGCTGATTGGAGACCGAGATGTAACGGGTCATTCGGAGTACGATTTCGGAACTGGAGTTTAGATTTCCTGTCCGACAACTTGGTTGCAGTCGGCGAAGAACGTGTACATCGATTTTATTGGGATTCTTGTGTTGAGTGAATGGAAAGATTCTGTTCTTGGAGGAAATTGGGATTTTGAAAAGTTAACGGAGACTTTAGAGTCAGTGTTAATGACTTTTCGCGAACATTTCATCAGTTTTTCGATCTCTATTGAAGAAAGAGATGACTTTGTGACATCGTTCTGAAGAAATTTAATGAGAACTAATATTTATGTCGACATAAAAAATCATATTCCAATGAAAATAAAATTGAGAGTATGAGGAACATATTAAAACTCCTTGGAAAACGAGGTTCTTAGGACGAGAAGGTTGTCCTCCGAAAGAAGAAACAGCGGAATTAGTAAAAATCTGTATTATCCATTCAACTGTGCAAAAAGTGAATTTACTAAAATGCATAGGTACAAAAACCGGATAAATATCACTTGACCTTGCAAGCGCAGAATATTTAAGTTTGAAACAAAGAAAGGGTTTTTCATTTTTGAGTTACGGTTATCTCTCCGCAAAAATACGTTGCTGCCTTACGTTATAGGCAAAGAAAATTTGTAAATTTTCATTCATAATTGTACTGTTTATTTTCCTACCGGAATATAAAAAATAACTTGCAAGTTAAACCTCATGTAACAGCATTGGTGGAGAAGTTAACATCACGAAGAAATATCAGAAAAAATGTTCTGCTACTGAATACTCAAAAAACGATTTTGCAAAGTCAAAGTGCAGCAGGAATTCTTTTATTAAATCTCAATTTGAAACTATTTTGAGTAAGATCCATTCAAAAAAGTCTAGTCAATAAGGAATGTAGGATGGCAAAGAAAATGTATTTTCTTTTGCCACTTAGTTCTCGATGATAAGGCGAATTAGAAATTCACTGCGAGATAAGAGAAGAATAACGTGTGAACTATTTGCACGAATTATTTGCTTCTCCCTTACAGCTTATCGATTTGTATAGGCTTAGCTGCGATTAGTTATTGTTAATAACATGAGAGTGTGATTTGATAAAGTCCGGTAGACCTTTCTTCAAGGAGGAATTCCCCAAATATAGTTTTCCTTCTGTCAAAGTATATATGGTGTTTTTAAAACTAAAGGTTTCCAGTAATGAAATTGGAGATCTTCAACGGAAAGAAAATGAAGAGGTCATAATGTCATTTAACCGTTAAAGTTACAATATCACATTCGCGAAGGGGAAGATAGGACGAAACAGTTTAAATGCTTTAAAAACTCCCAAGTTAAAAATTCTGGATGATAAAACACCATTAAATTTTTATTTCAACTATTTTATACTTAATTACTGCACATCACTAAAGAAATTGTGGGACAAATGATTGAAGGGCTTGTTTTAAACCAGTGCACCTTATTAAGGCCCATAACAAAATAAAAATAACAAGATATACTGTAATATAAAAAGGTTCTATGGCGAGACGAAGTTGAGAAATGTTATGATAAAGAGACTTAAATTCAGATCCACTATATAAGAGTTGGAGGTTTTATCCACGTCGTCACTATATTATCTAGATGCAGTTTGTTATTTTTACATTTTCATCTTCAACCGAAGTGATTATTTCACCGAGAACGTACAATTTTATGTAAATTTTAACCCACGAAGACTATGGTACCGTGGAATTTTGTTACGAGATAAAAGATGTCATTTGACTGTATAAAATGCTGAAGAGCGATTGGTATTGCTAAAACATGATGAATTTATGTTCGAATTCTTTCTGCTTTACTCCATTTTAAAGATCAGGGAATCACCAAAAGTCTGATTTATACGGAATGTGTAAACTAACCAATATATTTTATGCTAGAACTGTCTCTCTTTCTTACTATTTGCGAACTATTATTAGATTATTTTATCGCTACCATTCATGGGGTTACACTAACAAGGAACCGCGCGAATGCGAAGTCATATGAAATTTTGTAGGATTGTGCAATGGTTCGCGATACGAAGTGCCATGTACATACTTCATTAAATTATTCTATTTATTTCTGCTCACATTCACCCTAAAGATTTAAGTATGTAAGTTCTCTGTCAGTAGGTCCATGACTAGGCTTACAGTTTTACAACGTAAACTCTGATTTTACTAACAAGTAGGAATTAAGTCTCTCTGCTGTTGTTGCTATTATTTCAAATTTGCAATTTTGTCAAAATTAATACATTTGGATTTGCGAATCATTTCATGTTTCTATTTCGTTTGTAACGCAACTCTAATTTGACCTTCTTCGAACTTAACACTAAACCTACCGGCTTTGTATCTGCTATATTGAAATATTCGAAATATGTACTTTGGAAAATGAGATTTGAAGAGGTGAAAAAGATGGTCGGTGAAGTAATGTTTGTTTTATACGATAGACCTAAAATATTTACTGAATGGCTGCCCAAACAATTTGGGGAATTTTTAGAAAAAAATCAGAAAGCGGTCATTTGACCGCCATGGTAGGTTTAGTGTTAAATGCGTTGAAATAAATACCTTGAATTCTCCACATTGACACTCAGAAGCGCTGTTAAAAAATTTAAAACGCCATTCACATCATCGTCGACGGACCAGAAGTTAGATCCGTTTTACAATTACAATAATCCACCCGAGCTGCGGTGAAAGTGCCCACAACGATGATGACTCTTTGTCGCGTCCCAGAGGTTAATTGATCCCATCCGATCCGAGCTCGTACACGGTGCGAGACTTTTAACCAGAGAATTCTAATTGTCGTGAGAGCCCCCGTCAAAGTTTTATGTTTCCCCGCGGGAAAACGAAAGATTCGAGAGAACGACCACCCTGCAATTCCGTTGCATCCGAAATTATTCCAAGTGGCGGACTAAAATTACCAGATTTTCCACGAATTTGAAATCATGCTTTTTCAGCCGGACGTTCTAAATCCGTCTATATCTACCTTGGCGAGACGAATGCGCGATAATCAATTGGGTATACCGATGGTAAATGATAGAGCGAGAAAGACTCGTTTATAAACTCTAAGCACGTATCGTGACAATTCGATGGTATCGTTTCTCGATAAGAACAAACCGAAAGCATTATCGTGTTTCAACCATGTGCTCGCATCGAGCGTTCAATGGTTTTTGAACAAAGCGCGCTCTTTTACTAGCGGCACGATTCGTCGATACGAAATTATTTGCCGATGTATTTACGAGCGAATATATCCGTTGACATTCGGACGGTGAATCTCGATGTCGCGTCGACGGGTTTGCATAAATTTTTCCATCGCGAAAGGTGACCGTCCTGCTAATAGAATTCCAAAAGAACGGATCCCGTGTCAAACCTGCCGTGGCCTCTCGGTCTACCACGAAAATATTCCATCGATCGTGCACTCGGGCAGTTTCTAATTCTCGATTACTTAGCGGTATTTATTTGTTACGGACAGCGAGGCAAAGCGTTTCGCTTTCTCTCTCTCTCTCCACTTATCTATGCTTATCGTTGCTTACGAGCATTTCGGCCTTGAACGAGATAAGTAACCGGCAATGTTTCGTTCGACTCACTGCGCGCTTTTTTTTTCTCTCATCTCTCCTTCCTTCTCGAAAATTTGAAAGCGTTATTTGAAAACTTCCCAATGTGTGCGTACGTGCGCGTGCGCGTGCGGGTGTATTTAAAACGCGACGAGCTTTTTGCAAATAACCGGGATCAGTCTGTAAGTCAAGGTCTGTTGGCGATTACATTTGGCGTCTAACAATTGAGCTTGGTATTACAATTGAGCTTACAATTACTTTGTGTAATAACAATTTTGTGTAATAGGGGGGAAATTGTACTTGGAGTCTAATTACTGCGTTTAGTATCACTACACAAGTAATTTGTGTAATAACAATTATTTTGTATAATGACTATGCTCGTGGGCTATATTAATATTAATCTTTAATATTTTTATTAGTGTGTTGACCATGTTGTTGGAAATTTTTCCTAATGTGTAGCAAGATTTACAAGTTTTTTTTTAGAGATATGCATTTTTTGATAACATCAAATCATTCTTGTACAACATAGTACATCTGTAAGTTAAAAGCGCTTTAAGTGTTAACGATCAATGGGAACTATTTTCAGTCGATCTGGAACATTTTTTACTAACCTCTTGCATTATTACTCTACCCATTGAATTGCTGAAATGAAAGCTTACCATTTGATTTTGACTACATTGCAAACTCCAAGAACCAATTAAACATATGAAAATGATTTGATAGTGACATTTCTTATGGAATTTTTCGTCTCACCACTTTTTATGATATGAAGTTCTTCGATTTCATATTCTGCCCTGCAAGGGTAATTCAATATTACTAAGCATTGGGTTAAAAGAACGTTGTTATAGAGATGGTATGTTGAAAACGGAATTTGTTGCATATTAAATAACGTTAAATTCCTATTAATTTGTGTATTACATTAGATTCTAAAGAATCATGAAATTGAGGAAGAAAGTTATGCAATCAAAGAAATTGCCAGGATTACTTTTAATCACGGCGAACTACAGAAACTTCGAAAAGACACTGAAAAGTTAAGTGCGAACATAGAATGAAATTGTCTCAAGTTCAAAAGGTTAAGCAACTATTAAGCAAATGAATTTCGGTTTATCCAGTTAATCAAATAAGCCCTATCCTAGTGCCCATTCAGAATAATGTTCAGCAATTGTCAGAACAATACTCTCCGTTTACTCTAACTTCAGATAACAAGCAATTTGAAGAATATTTCCCATACTTTCCAGCTATTCCAATATTCCGCTGCAGAAACGCGTAACAATTATTGCAAGACTTAATCTTTCGGCTACATGAACCGTATCGTCCTTTTGTCATTGTCCTTTCCGTGAATTCCCATGCAAGAGTACTATCTCCACAGAAAGACACGTCTTCGACGATAAAGAAGAAGAACAACGACACAGAAGACGAATGGAGGAAAACGAGTCCGATTAAAAAGTCGCGCCAGCGTAATTCTACACGAGTGCACCGTGATTTGCGATAGCAGGCTAGTGTGCCAGCTTCCAATCTTTTTTACTTCCTCTTCGCGAAATCAATTCTCTCGTGCGGCTACGCAGAACAGGATTTTTTTAATCGAGCGAAACCATTTGCGATCGTGTTATTCTCGCATTTGAATGTCAATTGGATGCTGTTATGAGATTCACAGGATGGTCAAACAAGGAGGCGCGAGCGTGGGCTTGTTTCTACGGTGAGATGTTCGGTGAAATAAAAAGCGACGAATCTAACGAGGTAGTCGAGCGGATTCCGGGGCCTCAGAAGAGGGGACCTCGGTTCGCGAACCCCACCGTCCTCTCTGGAATTTTTCCATGCGATATTTATGCGCGATAGAACTGATCTTTTGAAGCGCACCTCGGCCCGATAAATCGAGCAGTCGCATTTACACGACTTATTTAAATAAAATGCATACATCCATACATACATATATATTATTATTAATATATAATTATTATTAATATATATATATATATATATATATATTAATAATATATTAATATAGTATATAATATACTATATATAATATAGTATATTATATAGTATATAGTATATTAATAGTCGGTAGATCTAATGTTAAGACATTTAATTACGTCTTTATATGAAATATTATGAAGTCTTAGTAATATATATATATATATATATTTAGTACTATACTATACTACTATATATTACTATATATTTAGTATATAGAGTGTATGTGTGTGGACGCACGCGCGCAATATTAACACAACATGTAGCAAGATGGTAAAAATGACTGCGTTCTAAATGTTTTGCAAATGTTTCTAAAATCTTTAATGTTATTTCTTTTTCAATTATTTACGTCCACTTCGTAGACTACAAGCGGTTGAATCGGTCAAGTTACTTGTCTTTTCGTTTCTTCTTCTGTGACGTATTTATTTGACATGTTTAAATAATATTTGATTAATAGTCGGTAGATCTAATGTTAAGACATTTAATTACGTCTTTATATGAAGTATTATGAAGTCTTAGTAATATTATGACTTAACTAAGAAATTTCGATCTTAGATTCTGATGATTATTTTGTATATTTAGCCAAAGTATCTTACGATGACCGAATAGTTTTAAAATATTATTACATATAATACGAATAGTTTTTCATATCGTGCACAAGCAAATTGTCTATATATGAAGCTGATGCCATAAATGTGTAAATCCAACGATTAGGGCTTTTCTTTACAAGTGTTTAAAGAAAAATTCTGCAGATTTATAAAGATCCAGTACTTTTGATTCCTTTACTCAATCTTGGGGAATGTGGCAGATTAAATTAATCTATTTTCTGTTATTCTTTGCTCTTTCTTTCTCAACGTATTTATTTAGTGTGTTTAAATAGATCGGACTAGTTGTCGATGGCACTAGCGGTGATAATGAAACATTATTATCATCAGAATGTAGAGCAAAACGGACAAAATGCACTGGCGAACAGAAGTAAACACGTTCCGCGCCACGTGGACCACAAGTGAGTCATTTTGGATCTTTTGTGTTTCGTAAATCGTCAGATACGTCGACAACGGAAGATTTTAGCCAAAAAATCAACAATAACTGATTGATAATAAGTTTACATTGATTCTTTATGTCTACGAATTTTTTAAATTGCGGTTCTATTGCAAAAAAAAAGATTTTTAAAGTCTTACAATTAGAAGCCAAGAGGGTTGTTCATTACTGGCTCAAGTTATTCTTTATTGATTGGAAAACAGATAAATAAAAAGTATCATAGCTTTCTAATATTCTAGTAGAAATTTCGGTTTTAGAAATTCTTAACTATTTTGTACATTTGTCCTAATTATTCTAAAGCAACCTTAATTGCCACTATTTGCGAAAAAGAAACAGCAATAAACATCTAATACAAGAAATGCTTACTACTTTAATTAATTAATTAATTTCAATTAATTGATAACAGATTGGAAAAAGATTTAGATTACCAAAGGTTAATATTTACCCATAATACGAAAAGTATAATAGGCATTAATTTATGTGCTATTGTTCACTTAAGTATATCATTACCTTATTGTATAATTTATTACATAAATTAAGTAACACAGACGAATTGAATCTATCGGGGAAATTTAAGTTAAACCGGGGAAGCACATAACAGATCTTCTTCATTTGCTGATAGTTGTTCTTCTGTCGATAGCTATAATTAGAATAATGTCGGTGTTTTTCTGTAATGCTAATTTAACGTTCCGGCTGGTGATTCCACGAGATAACAGCAGTTTCTAAGTGTTGCACGATTGCCAAACAGCGTTATATCTTTGACCTTTCTGACGCTCGATTAAACGGTAAAGACGGCATTTTCGCTCTAAAATTCTTACGTCTTTGCGATTCCGTTTATCGGGGAAAGTAACATCGTCCGACTTATCGAAAATTACCCGGCATCGTAATCGAAATCGAGGTGTCGAACCATATATTCGACCATCTCGCCGTTTCAAATCAATTTAGGGCACTCGGTTGTTGATTTTAGTCGTACGAGATCGATTATCAGAATTATCACGGATATCAAAGCGATATCAGGGGGGTCTTTAAGATAGATCGACCTCGGAAATTTCCGAAATTTATTCATCCTTTTGAAGGCCTCCAATTTTTCATAAATTTCGTAGAAGCATCGCAAAGGAAACGAAGACGTTCTTCCGCTTCTACGGCAACCAATTATCTTGATGTTGGGAGGCAAGAATTTGAGCGATGTCTTCTTTTATTTTCGCGTCGCGATAACGTCTCTTTATCGGTCCAACATCTTTATCGCTCGTTGTTCACAGTAAACAGCATTTGGTCGATGGATCGTAGAGAAGAGAAACGAATCTCGCAGGCATTCAAATGTCTCGGATATCGTTGACTTTAATTGAACAACGCCGTTGAGTGTTTTTCGTAACTGGAAAGACTTTCGTATTGATCAATTAAATCCCACTTGCAGGCGGTATTACCATGATTCCGATTTCAACGATGAAATAATTAGCGTTATCTTCCTGCATTTATTACAGATCCGATTAATCGAAGAACTCTCGTATTGGAACGATAGTAAGTGGAAAATGTAGCAAATTATTCGCAATTATTCTATAGCCGTATGTTTTGAATCTTATTTGCGATTATTTAAATTTACTATTATTAGCTTCATCGAGATAAAGCTAGATGGCTTCAGGGGGCGCATTATCTAATGTGTGTCTCTGTCTATGTGCTCGCGTGGAGAATATATGTTGGTCAAATTTTGTCTTTCTAGCTGCAACCATATATTTCTTAATACATAATATAAACCCTTAGCTAGCACTGTGAGGGCTATATTATATTAATATTCATATGGTTAATACTCATAGTATCCGCTAAGAGTTTAACGACGTTGATATTATTCTAATAATAAATAGTTAAATATTTCAATGCAGATATTTACAAAGAAATTTTAATATTAAAAATAAGGTATTAATTTAACCTTGAGATACTTGACTGTATTATTGAATAGTAAAAATGTTGCCACATTAACCCCTTGCCCTACGAGTTCATTTGTGACTGTCTCCGCAATAATTGAAAAATAAATTGGTAAAATATAAATATGGCAGTGATTCCTGATATATCTTAGAATTTAAAGCAATATTAACAACATAGGGATAATATTATCGTGTCGTGTTCCACTGATATTTTCAATTTGACAATTTTTGAGAAGCTTCAAAATTTCCTATTACTGCAACCGCATCACGAGTGTCACTCGTTGTTATAGGGCAAGGGGTTAACTACACCGCAATGGTGTACGACTTTGCAATATTGCAGTAAAGATATTTTGTAAACTAATGATTTTTTGCCGAAAGTCTGTTAATACCTTTCTTAATACCAAGTTCTTCTTATTTGAGGAAAATGGTGACAATGGTTAGAAACATGGATAAATATCGATTAGATCATCTCTTGCAAATGAAATTTATAATGATTAGAGAGTTCGTATTATACTTTTCTGTGTTATTAATGATCATAAGTGACCTTGAAAAGCCTTGTATGATAGGTCATTGTACTCGTTTCAAGAGCTGCTATCACAGTGTGAAAAAAGTATCTGGCTATTTTTAATAACGAAGGTTATCCCCTTATCATGCAAGTACCTCCAACTACAAAAAAACGATAATGCTGTACCATAGACCTTATTATACCATCGAAATTTTCTTAACTCTAAAACTACCAAGCGGGTCAAATGACCAGTACACAAGTTTTTCTAAAAGTTCCCCTAACTGATAGGCGAGCTATGCAATAAATACTCCACGTCTACTTTATAAAAGAGAAATTACTTAAATGATCAATTCTTTCGCCAATTGATCTCTCTTCTTCCAGAGTACGAATTTAATATTTTTAAATATGATAGACTTTAAAGAAGATGTTAAAGAAACTTTTCTCTAAGCCTGTTATATTCGAAGACATATAAGATGGTGAAAATAACCGTCTCACTCTGTATATTGTAATTCTGAAGACGTAGAATAATGAATTTCAGGACTTTTATAAATGCCTGAAAAAATAGTATCAGCATTTCGAAGTATATTTAACATTAGAACTATCAATGATTAATCCAGTGCATATTTCGTATACTAAATAATAATCATAGAAGAAAAAAGGTGAAGGGGATAAGAAAGTCAATCGTTTTGATCGTTTTCATGTTGTGAGATAGGCGTAGAAAGTAAAATGAGACTTCTCAAAAATATTTGCAATCTGCCATTATGGTAACCTTAGAAAATCTAGTGTTAAATTCCACCGGAACATTTTTAAACCGCATACAAGTAATCAAAAATAAATATTAGAAAATACAAGAAATTTAATTCTTGTAATTGAAATTAAAAATAATGAACAATATTTCCAAGTATATTAAAAAAATTATTTACATCATTCTAACATAAGTGTATTTATCGTTGCAAAGTATGTTTGAAATTTGATTCTCAAATACATCTCCCACCTTGAAACATATTTTACCTTAACGAAATTTATGTAAGTGTTTCTTACCAGTAGTATCGAAACAAAACAGATTTCGATATTTATCAGATCTGATATACTTATACGTGAAAACACTATACGTAATCTATCTCATGGTCCTATCTATTCAGATATGATATTTAGATTTACATGTAATATATTTAGAGTTTATTCGCGGTATCAGTATCACCTTAATTGAACTGAGTGCTTTACAAGCATAAAACTCGATCAACTCGATCAAAAACAACCGCTTCTCAAGTGTTTCATTTTAATGAATATCTTTCCAGATCCACGAAATAATTCTCAATAATTCAAACTTTTCAAGCGACGAGTAGGACTCGCACGAAAACATTTCGAAAACAATAAAATTCGAGGTTACTTCCGGTTCATAATTCTGGCTGCCGAACAGCGCATCTTTTTGGCCGACCTTAGGAAAATTCGATGATACACTCATCCTATCGTCAGAGGGACATACGAAGTTCTTTAGAGGTTATGATAGGAAATGAGGTATGTCAGAGGTATGTAAAATGAGTGGGTCAGAGTTCAAATTCTCTTTCACCTTTTGGAAACTTTTCCTACGTTATTAATTGATATATCGTAAACCCGATGGTTCAGAACCCACCTAAAACAGTAAGTCCTAGGTGAAACACCCATAGCAAATAGAGGGTTATAGTGGTTAAAGAGGTATAAGTTCGGACTCGCAATTATTAGGATTGAGCTCCAAGTCTCTACCGTAACCTTTGTAAAATTTTTCCTAAATTATAATTTAATGCATTATAACTTCAATGATTCGATATCCGCCTAAAACAGTGTGTCCGAAGCAAAGTGGCTGCAGCAGTTAAAGCCGGTGAAATACAGGAAAAAGAATAACGAATATAGCAGTCAAGGAATAGTTGAAAAGTTTCCATTATTGTTACAACAAAAAATGGTGCATCTGAGTTTATGGTATCGATGTGTAAAAGGCTCTTAATCTGTGAGCCTCGTAGTTCAAAATTGTTATCACCTCCGTGACATGTTTCCTATGTGATATGTATATCATAGCTTCGGTGGTTTGGAACCCACCCAAATCAGTAGGTGGTCCAAGGCGAAATGACCGTAGCAGTTGAAGCCGAAAGAAGAAAAAACAACTGACAAAACGAAATCCTCGATATTATTGAATATAATATCCAAAGTTGACTCTGCATTTTGCATATATACAAATCAAATCTTTCCATACGTCGACTCGAAATAAACAAATAAACATGATTACATAATGCATTTAAATTCGCATCGGATAGCGTGATGCCAACATCTCAAGACGTCTTTCGCTATTAACGTTGCGTTTCTTTCACGCGTAGCCTTGACACGATAATTTAGACCGACGGAAGTACAATGCGTTCTAAGAAACACCGTTGGACCTTCCGACGATTCTCCTCGGAATTTCTGATGCTCTCGAGTAATTTTCCAATGGCTCTCATAGGTATAACGTGTCTCGAAGGAAGGGTCTCATGCTGAGCGGCGCACCCTTCGAGCCAAATTGAAAGGAAGCCATGAAAGCAATTAAGAGCATTAATTATCGTACGCGAGAACTTTAGGATAGCCTTTCGAAGAGTCTCGAAAAAATGTATGATGTTTCTCATTATGCAATTGCGATCGATATTGGCGCGGAAAATTATCGCGGCCATGTTTCCATAGGTGGATATTACGTTCCAACGAGTACTGAGATAACGAGTGAAATAAAGATCATTGAAGCTTCGTAATTTAAAAAGAAAAAAGTATCGATGTAGATAGCATCTACAGCAATCGATATGAGTCGATAACGACGATGCATCCGAGGTGCATAAGTTCCAACATGCGGCGAGGCCGTCGAACAATGCATCTTGCCAACTATATTTCTAGCGCGTGGCAAAGTCGGCTTCTATGATCGCTGTCTTTCATTGTCAAGGGCTCTCAGCACTACTTATCCTTTTCTGTACGTTATAATCGACTCTTTTTCGATACTTAATTCTCTGCTCCCAATTGCATTCTTTAATTCTCTATAGTTTGAATTTTTTGTGTCGTTTGGAGGTTAGTTACACGATAGCGCATTAAAAAAGTTAAGAATAGAATTTTAAATAATAAATTTCAATTGATTTGCACACGTTTGAAGCCGAAGAGAAATTGTAACTGTTAAGAATTAAATCATAGTGTGTCTAAAGTCAGACTAATTATTTCGGAGGATAGAAACGCAAATGCATCTTGCATTATCTTAAAGTGACAAGGACCCATGAAAGTTTAAAAGGTATTCTTGTGTAAGCGTCATCTTTTGGGCTCCCTCAGTATTCTTTTTAAAAAAGCAGAGAACTATTGTACATAGATTTTTACGCATGTATTTACTATTCATTTCGTATATAAAAGAATATATTTTTATCAAGCTGAAATATTTAAAATTGTACGGACTTCCTTGACCAAGATTTTAAAAAGAAAACAGTCTAATAGCTACGACCATTCTAGCCGTTTTGCTATTCCCAAACAAAAGAATGCAGCAAAGTGCGATGAAGAATTGAAAAAATAGATATATCTTATTTCAATAAAGTATGGCAGCGATTTGGAGTTCAAGTTTTGAATTTTTTGTACAATTTTCGTTGTCTTTAGCATTGTAAAATATTAGAAAAATCAAGATTTATCGAAGATTATGGTTCTCGCGATATAAAGAAATATGTTCAAGATTCTTTCAAAGTTTGAAACCTATCGGACAGCTAGATATGATTTCAATCATACAACAACACTAGATTTCGAGATAGACGCATTCACTTTGCAGCACGTCTAGTTACAACAATGAAGATTCCCTTTTCCATATGTCTATCACCTCGTTATCTCTACGAATTTAAAATGCGATAAAAGAAACCGATCTTTTTAAGGTTTTAGATCATTATCAGTAGCAGCAAGCCTTTTCATGACCCGAACCTCTCTGTGATAACATTTCCGTAAAAATGATGATTCACCTTCTACTTTTAATCCATCAAATCGGGTGTACTTGTACCATAGTGCACTATTTTCTTAGCTTTTCTAAAAAAAAAGCAGTTTATGAAACGTTCTCATAATTTGTACGTTCTACATTTGAGCCGTTCAGTGCACAAATCGATTAACTCCATAAAACCTAAAGTGGAGAAACGTGATGAAATAGTATACACTCCTTTTTAAAATTCCCTTCAAAATATAAATACAAATAAGCATTGTAGAATATATAATCGCATGCAGCTTTCCTCTAACGAAGTACACAATGAATAAGGTCGAATAGCCTTGGAATTAATTATATTGACTTCTGAATTCAATTATTTATTATTCGATGGCCAAACAAACTTCGTCATTTAATGGTGTTAATCGTTATTATTACGAAAATTTATTCTAAATATAAAAAGTTAGGATTCAAACGAGTGCTTTGAGACTTAAATTTAAAAAAAATCAAAAAGTGGAGTTAATCGATTTGTGCACTGGACGGCTCATTTATCGTTTTCTTCAAATATATCTGCTTTGTATACGAATCAGTTACATTTATCACATTTTTAAAGTATTTCGCTTCTTTGACAAAGTACACAAAATATTTTTCCTGTTTTTTAAAAAGACATACCGCAAATGACTTAGTATTTTTACTAATTTTCCGATTAATGAATGGAAAATATTTATGACATGTATTCTATTATAAGATTGGCGAGAAGTATTAATATGATGGCTTTCTTTAAAATTATTGTAAGATCTGAGTGACAAAATTTAAATTCCTTTAAATAGTTACCGTTAATATTCTAATATCCAAATTAACTCTAAATATCATAAGTCAGTGAAGATCTGTATGCTACATCTTTCTAAAATCTCGTTAAAATCGAAGTTAACACTAGAACTACCAGCGTTAAATCTGTTATATTTAAATATATTAAATAAATATTTTGAAAAAAGGGGAATTCAGAGGTGGAACAGATGATCGATTCGGTAATTTATGTTTTATAAGATGGACGCAGAATATATATTCTATGACTCTTCTATAAACTTGGAGAATTTTTGGAAAAAATTGTGTACCAGTCATTTTGACTGGTTTGGTTGTTCTAGCGTTAAACAGTTGCGATTCTTCAGTTATCTGTACAAGGAACATTTCTTGTATTTAATAGCAAGTAAGAATGATGAATCATGCGTATTTGAACAGCTAAATGTAAATAGTTTAAAACAAGAAATTCCCCACTCAGCTGTTATATGTAGTTTAAACTAGCACGACACTAAATAGCTTCTCTTGTGTATAGCTGAGATTTATTTCTCTCATTATACAAAATATTCAAAATCAATCGTTCTGTGACCAACGATTACAACGTATGAGCAAGGTAAAGGAAATTGCACTATATCAAATTTGCCTGGTGCATCAGTGGATACTTTTCAAAATTTCAATATTTCGTCCCTTCAAAGGGAGCAGGTTTTTTGAGATTTCTTTCGTTTCATTATTTCGGTATAACGGATGCCGCTCTGGCGAAAACGATCGCGCGATCTCACGGCAGATCGACACGTTTTGTAATCGTGCCAAAGGTTATTTAATAACGATCACGATTACACGAGTGAGTAACGTGCAAGTCGCATTCATAGAATCCCGCCGACTCCATCCGGCTTGCAATCGCACCTGACGTTTCTTTGATTAATTACGTGAGCACGATATCGTTAACGTGATCGTCGATGAGATATACAAGAGCGACCTTGCTAGAGTTTTACAATAACCTGTAGCAATCGCTTGGCGATCAGGAAAAATTTTCAAAATCGACTTTCGCCACGATCAACGGGGTTCTGGCGATTGTGAAAATGTCAAGGCAACGATATGCCGAACGAAGTAACGTTGTTCGCATAGAAACCATAGAAATTGAATTAAAACGGTTTCCACGTCACTTTCCACGATAAATGGATCGTTTTCAAACTTTAAATCCCACCAAAAGTCCACATTGAGACGAACTATTGGGTTGGCAAGAAAGTAATTTCGGTTTTCGTCGATAGATAACGTTACGTTTGTTTTGAAGGACTTCTGACAATGTTATCATTTTTTGCTTCTAAAAATTGAAAGTTGTCACTTTTGGCGGGATTTAGAAACAAATTATTCTTCGTTTTCTGTGCAATTATTAGTTTAGCGTGAATTTTCTTGCCAACCCAATATTATAATCAGATCAGTGAGAGATATTCGAAGGATTTACGGCTAATAGAAAATACTCCCGCAAGGGCTATTGAAGTTGAATACAACAAAAAGAAACTGGGTCGATTAACGATCAGAAGATAAATACCTTTTATGACGAGATCTCGCTAATGTCGACTATTCTTCATCTACGCCTGATGAGTCTAAGAGGAACTGGAGGTTTTGCCAAGTGCAATCAAATGCATCTATCAGGTGACTGCCGTTCGCGTTGCCACAACCTCCCGAGTTCAGAAACGTTGTGATATAGATAATGAGAGCAAAAATAGTAGACGAGACGAGAGTAAACGTAGGCTAGGCTTCCGGGTATGAACAGAGACCAAGAGGCTAAGTAAAAACTATCCGACGATGATGTTTCGTCCCACCCTCGTAATCCCCTCCATTTCATCGTGTCATTGTTTTCTTACATACGACTTAATGTTTCTGTCGCTTCGAATAAACAAGAGATCCGTCATTCTATTTACAATAGACCTTAGATTACGATCTTTGAGTTGACTATGTAGCTATGTTGATAGAAAACTCGGTATTTGCCTGATAAAATTCGCCAAATTTTCCCTACGTTTGACAGTAGTGCGAAAGCAGTTTGCTCTTGATATTTCCGAGTTTGAGTCTGAAGAGCGCAGCTGACGTTTGGAGGTTCGTTAACACTAGAACTACCGGCGTTAAATCTGTTATATTTAAATATATTAAATAAGTACTTTGAAAAAAGGGGAACTCAGAGGTGGAAAAGATTTATGGTAATTTATGTTTTATGAGATAGGCGTAGAATATCTATCCTATGACCCTCCTATAATCTTGGAGAATTTTTGGGAAAAATTTTGTACCAGTCATTTTGACTGGTTTGGTAGTTCTAGTGTTAAAAGGTAAGCATATAAGTGTAAGTGTTGGGAAAAAATTCAGAAAAATTCTTGTTATCCCTGCACCGAATGAAGATACTTGATAAGAATCAAATATTCGGATACTAGATAAATTGGGAGGAACAGCGAAAATAATTATCGGAACACATTTGTTTATTTGACAATGAGACTTTTTTCCCTCTATTTCTTCGGCTTTAACTACTGTGAGTTCCGATCCACCATTGTTCGTTAATCATTCTCGTGTCTTTATACCTATATTCATATTTGTTACTATTTTAAATTCGTAATGATTGAAGTAGCTGCTGCAATTCCACCAAAATTACAAACAACGATATCTAACATAAAAAGTACGACCGTGTACATCAGCGGTCGCCAAAGTGGTGGTCCGCGAGAAAATTTCGCTGGTCCCCAGAAAAATGTGGAATATACTTACTCATCACGTTAAGTTATGTTTTAAGATGCATTGAAACATAATTCAATTCATAACAATACGTGGAAAGTTATAAAAACGCTACTACATAAAATAACGCCACGGTAAATAAGTCGTACTGCTGTAGCTGCATTGTTTTAGCTACATGTTTTGTCTCGTTTTGTAAAATTATGGTTTATTAATAAAGCTTTCGTAATGAGGTTACAATTAATAGTTTCATTTTATTAACTATGTACATTTTATGTGTTCTTAGATCACAATTTTTTTTATAAATATATTTAACATTTAAAAAGTCCTATTAGTGGTCCGCGGGATTTAAATTATGAATTTACTGGTCCGCGAGGTCAAAAAGTTTGGCGACCGCTGGTGTACATAACTATTGAGTTGGCAAGAAAGTAATTTCGGTTTTGTAATATGAAATGAAACTTTTTTTTTTAACAAAGAATGAACTTTAATATACATTTTCATTTTGTTCGATGACCTTTTGCCATCTTTTAGACCAATTTATGATTCCGCTCTCATAGAAATTCTGGTCTTTATCATCAAAAAAACTGAACCAGGTGCGATTTTAGACTAAACATTCGAATTAATCATTTGGTTCCTCGGAAGCAGCTCTAACTACACAACACCCACCAAATTGACAGCATAACTTATTTTTAATACAATTCAGCTTTCGATGTGGTTTGTATAAAAAAGTAATGACAAAGTAAAATATGTCGAAAATGTTCGTTTTTGCACTTCATATTAAAAGTCACGCTAAACTAACAATTGCAAACAAAATGAAGCACAATTTGTTTCTAAATTCTGCCAAAGGTGACAACTTTCAATTTTCAGAAGCAAAACTGATAACATTGTCAGAAGTCCTTCGAAACAAACGTAACATTAGCTATCGACGAAAACCGAAATTACTTTCTTGCCAACCCAATATATTATAGTCATAGAAATACTGCACAAAATGTTAGTTTGTTGGCTTGCAGTGTTGTCCATAGTCTTATTATTCTCTCTGTTTATACTCTAGGAAGTCGAGTGAATATTAATAGAACTGAAGTATTTTTGTGGTGCCATAAGAGCTTCTGGTTGTCATAGTTCTAGGATTTTCGAGTGTTTATTGTAACTTCTGCGTTTTCACATCTTGGTTAAACGATTATTTGTCCTGATCTTTTAGAATTTTCTACGTCAATTTGACGTTTGCTAGTGGAACGACTTTTCACACAACTTTCGAAAATGACAAGTAAAGACAAAACCACAACTACATTTGACACTATGATGGCTAGAAAGATAAAATCTGGGACTCCTAAATGATGGAATCAAATTTATATATGTATGTTGTCAACTCCGAAAAATTCGTATCATCGATTAGAAATTCACTTACAATAATTACAATCGAAATCATAGAAAGGAGGATCTAACAATGACGGAGATAAAAGCTGGTACTATCAGATAGTGCACTCGAGTTAAAATCTTTTTGTCGTCAGCTCTGAAAAACTTCTCTCGCGTGATATGCGTCTCATCAGCTTTAAAACCACTCAGAAATTGTTAGTGCTTGGAGATACGAGGAGATTAATCGAAACGTGCAGAGTGAAAACAAAGAAATTTGTATTCTTACTGTATTCAATTATAAATCACGAGTATTGATTGCACTTTGACTTGCTTTAACTGCACTCGCGTTGCATGGTTGACTTACTTAATACCGTGTCAACGAAAGCGTATCAGGGAGAGACCAAATAATACGTGCAAATGTGAGAATCAATTTTTGACATTTCGCATAAAGTTTCGCTAAATAATTATAGAAGGAAAGTTTTAAAAATCAGACGATTTAAAAATGCAGAACCGTAATATTTCAATCAGAGAAGCCAGCTGTCATAGAAGAATCTTTAAATATATAATATGATCATTGACTCTCAAAAACACAATTATTATATTTTAGGAGAAAATCATTTATTATGGGAAGCTATGTCAATTTTACTTGATTTCAAATTCCAATTAATTAACTATTTCAGGAAAGAATGCTACTGCATCATGAAACTCATTTGTTGAAGCATTAATTCTAAATCTATCAAAAGAGACCATAAATATTTTATAAGGGTAACATTTAATTAAATTTTTATTTAATAACGTCCTGCAACCAAATTTCACATGCCGGAATCACGTTCAGCTCCCTTATCAATTTCGTTTGACGTTCGTGCAGTATTAAATCATAAAGAAGAAACAAGCAAAACATATATTCACGGAGGCGAATGTAAACAGTGATATTACTCTTTTTTGCAAAAGTAACATCAGATAATTTATGCTAGTTATTATTTATTGCCACTTTACGACAATACGAAAGTCAACAAAAATGATAAGCAACGTGAACATAAATCTGCCAAGAAAAATTTAAAAAAAAAAGCATGCATCGAACAAGAATTTTATCGTGTTGCAATTAAAAGCTGGCGATTGATATTCACCTATGAATCCTTTTAACACGTTTCACGTCACGTGAATTTTTAATGGTTATCCAATCGTGTCACGTAGGCCATCCATATTCTATGTTATCGAGTCTAATAATAATTATTTTATTTATAACATGTGCTTTCTGATATTTGCAAGATTATAAAAATCATTGTAAGTAAAAAAGGAATGAACCCTAATGACCCACGATGTGATAGGTACACTGTGCTGATACTTACGTGTCAGCTAATAATGCAGTAATAACTTATGTAACCCGATTTATAATTTCAAAACAGTTCTGGAAGTCAATGCAGTTGCAACTACAAGGCTTTCTTTTTTTCCTATTTGCTACATTTTCTTGGGAACAGTTCAATCATTATTGACACAGTGGTAATTGTTATCTTGATTGCGTAATTCATATTATTTAATATTGTACTTATTAACCCTTTGCGGACGGAGAATTTTCTGAGTGTTGAGAGATAATCATTCATTTGGCGATCAAGAACTATTTTTTTATCGGAAAATTCGAGTGTTAGTGTATCCGAATTATACATTAGTATTTACAGAATAATATCTCAACGGTTATCTTTTAATTTTGCAATTCTAATCCTGTATACATGCCTCGATAAGCTATAATCAGATTTTTTCTCAGACCGCATATATGCGTCAGTAGCCCTCAAAGGGTTAATGTAATTTTTATAATGCAACATATTTTCAAATTCAGGCTGTTTCCCTTTACTATAATAAAAGTGCAGCAACTGTTGTATATGAACGTGTGTACATAACGTCGCTATTGAATAATTGATGAATTCATTGACAAAGCAATATTACACATAAAGTTGGATAATGCTGTGTAGGTTACATCATGATGTTGATCAGTCGATGATTTTTCTAAAATGTCATTTGTAGATTTGACAACATTTGCAGTGACATTATCTAGTTTTAAACAGGACGATTCTTTTTTATTTAAATTTACGTTCTAATGTACACAGATATTAAGTAACAAAAATCATTAAAAAATTTAATTGTGATTAACAAGGCTACTACTCTCAACGTTAAAATAATTCCTTTAACGCTTCAAAGTTTTCGATTCTTTGCTTTTCATAATATGAACTCTGAACCTTTTCACCACGTTTATTATCACGGTGAATTTGCAAAATCGGTCATTATAAGATATTTGCATTTTTATTCGTCACAATGCGTGCTTTCCATTTGTGTATTATACAATTAAGTTTTTTTAACATAAAAGTAATAATCTCATGCGTATGCGAATACAATTGTAGGTTTGATTTATATTTTGTAAATTTCAGTACACGAACTGTGAATGAAGTAAAGTAGAAAAATTAGCGTGCCACACTTACGTGACATTAGTATCAAACGTGCTAAACTGTTTGCTAACAATTATAAAGATCGTTAAACAATATTAACTTTTCAAACGCTCAATCATTTTCTACCATTATTTACTCCCCATGGCCTCATACCAGTTGCAAATTTAAAGCAAAAGAATAAATATTTCTTTTGTCAATTTCGCAACATATTAAACAATCGATCATCAATTAATTTCACATTCGTATCATTAATTTCAATTACGTATGGCCACCGAAATTTTTATAATTCGCTAAAAACTGATTCATCAACGCGGCAATCAATTCTTACCACGTTCTACAACACGATTTCCTCTTTCCTGTACACGTATTCCATTCTTGCCTTTCGATACAGTGATTTAACATGTGTACTCGAGAAGCAAACGTTTCCAGAGAGTTTAACGCCTTATTAGACCGCTTTATCGACGAATTAACAGTTTCACGACGTCTGTAAAATGTACTATGTTTTATGTTGTGTGAATTGTAATTGTCAACACGTTAAAAAGGAAATGTCGTCTTGTGTCGCGGTTCCTTTGCAGAAGACATAGGAAGATAATTTGGATTAGGCTTTATTGTAATTAACACTAGGTCTGCTAAGCACGTCAATATACCTTGTTCCGAACTTTTTAAAATTGTTCTTAACATTTTTAACTCTGTATCTTCTTTAATTTTTAACGTCCATCTTGCAAATTGTAAGAAATTAAATCAATCATAATTCTTGCACCCTTCTTTCCTTCTCTTTTGATTTATCTAGTATCCTTAACACGTTGAATGCCACGGGGGTCACCGGTGACCGGCGCTATTCAATTCAATGAAATTTCTAACGACTTTAACAAGTTCGGCCGCACAGTGGAACGAATGGATAATCTAGGTGGGAAAAAAATAATAACTCGAGAACCATTTATTTTAGAGAAAAATGTTATATACAAAAGTTGCATAGTATCGTGGAGAGAATATCGGTGCAATATTAATTTTTTATTTGTTATATTTCTTCAATGTTATTTAAAGGCCAACTTCATTTTTTATAGGAAAATCTATATCTTTCTTTTCAGATTTTCATTCAACAGAAGAAATGAAGAAACTTTTGTATAAGTCATTTTCTTGTTTGACCTGTTTGCCCGTCTCCCCAACTTTCGGCAGGTATAACAAAGAAGGGGACAGGTAGACGCACGAAATCTTTGCAGAAATTACTTGTATATAGTCTGAGGAATATATGTGGGAATTTTCAACCCAGTACCTATCGGTACTTTTTAGTTATTTAATTTTTAAGTGAACCGTGTACCGCAGAGAATATGATTCCCTTCCACCCAGATTACCCAGCTCGGTCCTCTTTGCTTGTAAACTAACAATAAGAGCAATTAAGTAATAAAAGTTATTTTTTATTATTTCTATGTTGTATATCCTATATTTATATTTCAGTGTTTATTCCATTAAATTTATTTTCCAAATCCGACTGAAAATCCTATTTAACTTGAACAAGAAGAGTGACACCCATATTTGGGCAACGGGGCCCGCACGGAAACATACCCGTCACCCAGATATGCGTGAGGGGGCGTCGCACAGTGGTCCATTTGGCCGAAAACCTGGCCAAAAAGCCAAACATTTTTTTCGCGATTTTCAAAATTTAGCAATTGCGTTTGATTTGTAACATATCAGAGCATCGGTTTCCATTAATAAAAGTTTTTATTGAACATCGCTCTTAGAGATATGCAATGTCAAAGTTGGCACTTGAGTAATGTAACGTATTCACGTCGAAATTCAGAATACGTTTTCAATGTGAAATAATAGTACAATCAACTTTGTAAGTATTTGTAGCTATTCGTCATACTTTTAAATTATAAGTACCTTGGTTTCATTTTTTTATTTAATATTTTACAACTGCGATGGCACAGATTGCAAAACCCATACATTTTTTTCCTTTTGCAGAGGAAATAGTTGTGAAGTACGCAAAAGTACAACGGGACTTTTTTTTTTAAATTAAACTTTGAAGCTTCCCGAAGAAGTCCCCGTTGTAAAATTTTGCGACTTTTTGCGATTCTACGAGATATTCTTATTTGTTTGTCGCACGCGCCGTGCTCGGGGAAATACGTTTATGACATACGGCCAGGCTATCGTGCCTTGGACAAACGAATAATGCTAATCCTTCACTAAGGTTACCCTTGTAATTAACGAAACGCTATATTTATTTCGTTCGGGTTAAAAATCAAAATAATTTTAAGCAAGCTGGTGGCCTTTTGTTCCAAAGCAACAATAGATAGCCGGGATCACCTCGACCGCTTACCGTCATAAACCGAAAGATGTTTGACGTTTCGGCTGAAAATCTGGCGAGTTGCAGGTATGAGGGCTATATTTGTTTCTCGCAAAGTTTAGTTTTTCTCCTTCCACCGTAATTTTAAATACTGGAATGAAAAATTGGAGGTGGAAGCACCGTAAAGTATTTATACCGTGCTACGTTTTCTGACACGGTAGATATCACTTGTACTTTGTGAAAGAAAAATATATTTAATTTAAAAATAATAAGTCAGTTAACTATAATACGTTCGTTATAAGGTAATTGTTATGATTCTCTGTAATATTAAAAGCTTATAAGATGAATATAATTCACTGTGATCAATAAATGTATCATAATATCTAAATAAATTCTTAATTTTTTAATTATGTTTGTTCGCCAATTTGTTTTTGGAAATTCTGAGTTCAGTTTCTTAATTAGCGACCGGAGAAACATAAGAATACTCATTTTCGTGCCGATCCGACAATTTTTCAATACTCGCATCCGCCATATTGAAGTCGCCATTTTGTTTTTGGAAATTCTGAGTTCAGATTCTTAATCAGCGACCCAAATAATACTAATACACCAATTTTCAGCTAAATTGAAAAACTCCTTGGGGTTTTGGCCAGGTTTTCGGCCAAATGGACCACTGTGCGTCGAACGTGTTAAAACGTTAGAATTCACGAATTCGCTACTATATTCAATATTTAACTGCTGCTATTAACACTACACCGTCCGCGCGATGAATCAAGATTCTTTGGTTTGGCGCCGGCGCTTTTCGAATTTGTCGAGAAATCATAAAACGTCACATTTTACTAATCACAATAAATTATAATTCTGTCCTGTACTTTTCACGAAATTTCGAGGTTGTGTAGCGCATTGCAGCCTGTACAGGATACAAGCGATACTTTGCAACAATTTGTGATTGTAAGATAACCGCGACGCATTTGCGATATATTGGGTTGGCAAGAAAGTAATTTCGGTTTTGTAATATGAAATGAAATTCAATTTTTTTGTTAACAAAGAATGAACTTTAATAAATTATATATTTTCCACTTTGTTTGATGACCTTTTGCCATCTTTTAGATCAATTCATGATTCCGCTCTCATAGGAATTCTCGTCTTTATCAGCAAAAACCTGAACAAGGTGCGATTTTAGATTAAACATTTGAATTAATCGTTTGGTTCCTCGGAAGCAGCTCGAAGTACACAACACCTTTGTAATTCCACCAAATTGCCAGGATAACTTATTTTTAATACAATTCAGCTTTCGATGTGGTTTGTATAAAAAAGTAATGAAAAAGTAAAATATGTCGAAAATGTTCGTTTTTGCACTCCATATTAAAATTTACGCTAAACTAACAATTGCAAACAAAATGAAGCACAATTTGTTTCTAAATCCTGCCAAAAATGCCAACTTTCAATTTTTAGAAGCAAAAAGTGATAACATTGTCAGAAGTCCTTCAAAAGAAACGTAACGTTAGCTATCGACGAAAAACGAAATTACTTTCTTGCCAACCCAATAATAGGCAACTGTCTTAAAATTTTAGCGTGACACCAACGTGGTGTCACCGGACGGCATAGTCTTAAAAAAGTAAAGTACTGCCTAACATACAACTATTACTAGATTTAACATTAATAGAAAAAGTCTCACTGCAGTGGGAACAGTGAAACTAGCGAAATTCGAATGACATTCAACGTGTTAACCCCTTCGGACCCTGTGCGCATTGTAATGTACATAATACTTTTCGTGCTGTATTTTATTACGTATAGGTTTAAACTTAGTTTCACTTAGTTTTTTTTATACAAATATTTCTCAGGATCTCCTTAATGTTACAAATTTTGCGTAAGGACCATAGGTCCAGAAAAATGTACATTTATAAATTATAAATAAAAATTGTAATTATAATTATATTAAATTATAATTTAAAAATTCGGGTCTGAAGGGGTTAAATATACTCACTTAGTCGTCGGTATATCCAGTGTTTAGAACCTGATTCGTTTTAGTATAAATACTAAAAACACTTAGAAGTAATCCAATTCCCCCGATTTACTCTGTCATTAACACTAGAACTACCAGACCAGTGAAAATGACTGGTACACAATTTTTTCCAAAAATTCTCCAAGTTTATAGAAGAGTCCTAGAATAAATGTCCTACGACCATCTTAAAAAACACAAATCACCCAATCGATTATCTTTCCCGTCTCTTGATTCCTCCTTTTTCAAAGTACTTATTTAATATTTTGAAATATGATAGATTTAACGCCGGTAGTTCCAGTGTTAATATCTCATGATCCTACTCGAATAATCGCACGAATAAAAATTGCTCCAGTTAACGTTCCACCACTGACCTTTAACCCAGTTCGTATTCGTCAATGACACCGCGAAGGCAACGCGTGAAAGGAGGAAAAGAAGGGAAGGTGGTCGCGTGTGGCAACGACCGGCGCAAAGACCACCCTTCCGCACTTCGCTTCCTGCTTTCGGGCAGTGTCACTGATTAGCTCGTTGCGTGGCTAAAGTCTGGCCCACTGGCCCCATCGGCACGCGCGATTCGACCCTAATATGCGAAACGACTCTCGATCGATTCACGTCGGCGTTATATCGCCATGGAGACTCGCGAAAACAAAAGCACGCGATCCACGAGACCCGATGACCCGCTGGACACTCTTCTCGATACGATATGGTTGCAAAATATATTCACCTACTTTTGTAACTGGAGCTGGCGAGTAAGATCATGTACGATTAAAAATTATTCGGATTTGCAACGCTGCGATCGATTGATCTTTTCACCACTTATGTATATACTTTATGAGGTTACAAGGTTCGGTGAGGGAAAGTGAGTCGTTGAACGAGATAATCTCTTATTAACATGTTGGACGCCATGGGGTGACCGGTGACCGGCGCTATTAACCGTTTGAGTGCTGAAGAATTTTCTTGTATATATGTCAAAAGTGCGGAATGAAATGCGTAGTTATTTTTTTTGGAAAATAGTAGAAACGGTTATAATTAACTCTAATTATTACATAAAAAGTAATTTTTACCAACAATAATATTTTGTATTCTCACTTATTACAAGATTGTTTTGCTGCACAAATTCCATGAATTCCTTTTTCATATATAGCGCAAATTAAGTTGGATCGTTTAATTCCATTACCATTTTTTTACTGCATACCTCACACTGTCGCAAGTCAATTTCGACTCAAAATTTAACTTTAATTAGTTCATATATTAATAATTTAATTGGAATTTAATCTCATTTTTATTATTAACAATAAATTCTGCTCTCAATTAATGCGAAAATTATATCGTAGTAACATACGGCAGCGCGATCGCGCTTCTACGCATTTTTGGCACAACACAAGAGAAGCGCGATAGCCCTTCGCCGCACTCAAATTGTGAAATTCAATCAAATTTCATATGAAATTTAAATTGTAATATTTAGAAATTTTCTAATACATTCGATATTTAGGTTTTGACATTAAAAATGTAACCTCCTGCTGACTATATATTTGTGTTCTTAAGGTTTCGGCTTTGTAAAGATGTGATTTTAATAAAAAAAGTTTCACTTCAGCAAAAATGATGAAAATAGCGAAATACCGGTGGCGTTCAACGTGTTAAACATTACTTCGATTTGCAACATTGCGTGGAATTGACTTTTCCATGATTTACGTGTATATGTTATATATTTATATTTAATAAGCTTAGAAGGGACAGTGTGGGAAAGTGAGTTATTATACCTTATCATACACATATTGGGACAATGGGATATGTTATGATGATGCAAATCACTTTCTATCTTTGATCTTTTTTGACACAGACTATTCGTTTGGGGATTTTGAAAGGTAAAATTGTTTGATGCATTAAAATCAGTTACGAAACAAAATTTAATGGCATTGGATGCAACGTATGTTATTTGTATGCACTTTGGGTGCAAGCATGTATGTACTTGCAAAGGGCACGTGTACCCGATTCTTTTAAATAGACCGCTATATTTTTTGATGAAGTAATCAATACAGCGTTCGGTTTGTTTCCAAGGAAATGTTGAAGTATTTTTGCATTATTGTTTCGTTAAGCTTTAAATCGGAGGCTGGCGTTTTTTTGTTGTATGAAGGTCACAATGAAACTTGCTCCCCTTTAAAAGACCGCAGTCGATACGACTATTTTTATTGTGGCTTCTAAGTACTTGTTGTTTTCATTTTATAACATTATTGACATGGTGTAAAATGTAGAATGAAAAATTATAGCAAAAATTAACAAAAGAAATTAACAAGAAATTAACTTGATTCCGAACTAGATGTAAGTATTTACTGTCACATTACTAAATTATGTATCCTAATTAATTAACGCATATAAATATAATAAAGGTTAAACGTACGATACTGAGCTCAATAGATGGTATAAATTGGTGATATTAAAATTTGTAATATACGGAGTCTCGAAAAGTAACGGCTTCTTATAGTTAAACCCACTGATACGTAATAAAAATCTGCTCTGATTGGTGCTTTGAAAAGTATTTTCAAAACTACAAAAGAACATGAAAGCAGTAAGGCTGAAATCAATAAACAATACTATGCAGACTGTTTTAAGGTGGTTTACGTCAAAGGAGACAAAAATGTCTTGAGAAGAATCATGTATTCAGAAGAAAAAATTATTTTTTATCACGTATTTTATTTCACTAATTCAGCTACCCTTTGCAACTCCCTCTTACATACCGGGTTGATCGTTTCTAAATGAAAAAAGTACAATCAATAAATCGAATCCATTGAAACCTCATCGAAAACAGCTCAATTATTTGTATTGCCTTTGTCCTCCTACGTCACAGTTTACATACAAATTTAAATTTGAGATAGTACCAGTGACTGATCGTTCGCATTCATGGCATCGATTAACATTACCGAGAATCTACTCGAGCTGCTTGTTTCTTTCTTTCTATTTAAAAATGTTCCACCGTTTGAAAGGAAATGCGGTCGATTCTTTAAACCCATTGACCTACCTCGAATTAAGGGAGTATATATGAGAGAAAAGGTATGAGTTTCGGTCAAGAGCTGCTCGAAAAAGCACAGCTTTTTTAAATGCGCCTTGCGAAAAGCTTGCTCGCATTAGCACGCTCCCTATCGCGCGTGTCGTAGCCGCCCCATGCGGGATTTTCTATTCGTGTCGTTTAGTATTCTAACAGTAACTATTAGAAACAACATTATCATAAAATATTTCACTGTAACAACTTTACAATTACGTTTGGTGAAATCGTTATAAATATTAGTACGCTAATTTAGTCGAATTTCACGTGTTAATTTCTGCCTCACATCTGAGCATAGCATGAATGGAAACTGACGGAGAAACGGTTCCTCAACGAAAGTGTTAAAGACGTTCTCCAATACGAAGAGATTGAGAATGAAGTGTACCGAATTTGCACGCGTAAAGCGTGTTACGCCATTCATTGATCTTCTCCGGCGTTCGTTCGTCAAAGAACGACAGCTGCTGCTATTACATCATCAACGACTACTTTATGCAGCCTCTAATAACTATTTAGCACCATACGAACCATTTTCAATGGGCAGTTACTCGAACACGAAAACTTCTCATGGAGCACTGTTTACGGAAGTAACAAACGCATACAGAGCTGTGTGTCATAATGTATAACATGCAACAAGCAGAAAAATAAGCAAACGGACAGGATCAAATGTTTTCCGCGACATTTAATATCCATGTAAACATCTGCAGTCGCGACAGAGTGAACGACAACATTGAATTATTTAAGATACAGACGATAGAGGCTTGGCCGTCGACATTTACAGGCATCGGTGCAAATGAGGAATGCGAATGATTCTGTATAGGAGGAAATGGGTTGCGTTAGACGCGGTTACTCCTTTTGAATTTTAACGCGTTCGCGGACGTGAATGCTATAACATCCACTTTCATCGTAACGTAGAATGACATGAATGCTATAGCAAAAATATAGCAAAAAATTAAGTTTCATTTCATATTACAAAACCGAAATTACTTTCTTGCCAACCCAATAATTGGCGTTATCATTTGGCATGACATGAATGCTATAGCATTGATTAATGCGTAAATGAAACTTAATTTTTATGAAATGAAACTTAATTTTTTTTTAACAAAGAATGAACTTTAATATACATTTTCCATTTTCTTCGATGACCTTTTGCCATCTTTTAGACCAATTTATGATTCCGCTCTCATAGAAATGCTGGTCTTTATCAGCAAAAAACTGAACCTGGTGCGATTTTACGCTAAACATTTGAATTAATCGTTTGGTTCCTCGGAAGCAGCTCGAAGTAGACAACACCTTTGTAATCCCACCAAATTGACAGCATAACTTATTTTTTATACAATTCAGCTTTCGATGTGGTTTGTATAAAAAAGTAATGACAAAGTAAAATATGTCGAAAATGTTCGTTTTTGCACTCCATATTAAAAGTCACGCTAAACTAACAATTGCAAACAAAATAAAGCACAATTTATTTCTAAATCCTGCCAAAAGTGACAACTTTCAATTTTTAGAAGCAATAACTGATAACATTGTCAGAAGTCCTTCAAAACGAACGTAACATTAGCTATCGACGTAAACCGAAATTACTTTCTTGCCAACCCAATATAATTCATTTAATTTTATATAACTTTAATTTTTTGTAACTATTATGCAGTTTAAAGTGATGGCCAAGTGATTCTTTGAGTATTTTCATATTATTTTACTTTTTCTCTATGTAGTTAGAAGCGTAAGTTAGAAGTGTAATACTTGACTGTCTACTTTTGCAGCTCACTGAAATTTGTACTCTCCGCGAACGTGTTAATGACGGGTAAAGCTAATTTCCAGCCGTTACGTGGCCAATATTTAGTTTCTATAGGTAACAGAGAAGTTGATGCTGCGATTAAAAGAATGCAATCGAGGTAGGTGTATAGCAAGGCTTGTTGCGGAGAATTTAATAAGGTTTAAGATTTGCTAACAAAATGAATGGGTATTCTAGATAAACTGGTTTAAAATTGTAAGTAACAGCAAATGGCGCATTTTATATTGGAGAAAGTGGAGTCTCAAAGTTTGAGGACATATTTATATTGGAATTTTAAACACGAAATTTTATTCCTACCATGAGGCTGCATAGTACAAGGTAGCCCAAAATTTAATTTTTCAAATGAAGGACAAAATGGTAACGATTTGGAGGACATAATCTACAAAATTAATTAAAAATAATTTACAAGAAGTATTAGTTTGGTAAGAAATTAATGTCGGTTTTCGAGCTTTCAAACTTTAGCGCTTAATTTTGAGATAGCCGTTAATTGTAATCGGTTTGTCTGCTTATATTATTTTAGAATAAAAAAAAGCATTAATTGTTTCTCGTTGGGAAAAATGTGTAAATTGTAATGGAATTTATTTTGATTAAAAAAAGTTATTCCCATTCTCAACATGTGTATTTAAAGATAAAGTTTCAAAACCGACATTAATTTCCTACCAACCTAATATATTTATTGTTTATAAAAGAATAATTGTCAATTTTTAACAGATGAAAGAGTCACGCTATTTTTGAACGGGCTAGTGACCTTTGGGCCACCCTGTATAATTGTAGGAGTAAAGATAAGCATTAATTTGTGAGTATTTAGTATACTCACTTATTATACTAATTAATAATAAATAAATTTGAAACTAATGGATGTGGTGAAGTAGATACATACTCTTCCCAAGTTAATTGCGTTAGTTTGAGACGCACTTTGTATATAAGACCTTTTTTATTTTCAAAAAATGATATATATCAGTGTTATCAAATTTTGATATAACTTATTTTAAGGAATTACTGCGATGTGTTAAATTATATATTGTATTACTATTGTTCGTTGTATTTGGTTCTATTGAATACTTCATTGCCTCCGTTTCAACTTCTCTGTAATATTATATTCTATTAAATTACACAGAAACTGAATTTAATTTCGGTGTATCATTCTAGATGTATGCTCTTACACGGCCTTCATTTTTAACAATCGATAACATTGTAAATCTACAGTCTTTTGCATCTTGTGAACAGGAATTTTATATAGGATAAAATTATATTACAAGCGGTATTCTTTAATTCCCCGTTAGGAAATAATCTGTATTCCGTAAACGGAGTAACGTTTCAAGGTTTGCAAGACATGCGAGACTACCGAGTCTTCTTAAGACTATCAAATTGCTTAAAGTTTTCAAAATATTCAACATTTCCGAACGTTTCTAGTTTTAAATGATAATCGAAATGGTATTGAACTTCATGTTCCCTAAATAACTTGAATATTTCAGAGAAAACAGACGAAATACTCTTCATTGATTAAGAATACAATCTGGAAACACTGTTTCCAACGATTGCACTCTGTCTCCATGTCCCATTTAAGTCTGCAAAATCGGTAATTATAAGATACTTGCATTTTTATTCGCTACAATGCGCGCTTTCCATTTGCGTATTATACAATAAAATTTTGTTAACATAAAAGTAATAAGCTCATGCGTTTGCGAATACAATTATAGGTTTGATTTATATTTTGTAAATTTCAATACACGAACTGTGAATGAAGTAAAGTAGAAAAATCAGCGTGCCACACTTACATGACATTAGTATCAAACGTGCCAAACAGTTTGCTAACAGTTATACAGATCGGTAAACAATATTAACTTTTCAAACGCTCAATCATTTTCTACCATTATTTATTCCCCATGTCCTTATATAAGTTGCAAATTTAAAGCAAAAGAATAAAAATTTCTTTCGAACAGGAATATCTTATCTAAATAACTTGAATATCGCAAAGAAAACGGACGAAATGCTCTTCATTGATTAACACGTTGAGCCCGGCGCCGATATTGCTATTCTTTCCGTTCAGTCGGCAGCAGGCGAACACTTAACGCGAGCGCTTGGGCGAAATTTGCGATTGCTAGAATGAAGATGAATCAGATGAGGAAATTCCTGTGCATATTGAGAAAAGAAGTATTCATGAATTACGAAAAAAGAAGGAGATGTTCACAAAATCCGAAGATATTGTTCGGGATGATATGAGAAAAATTCAAGGCTATTCGAACGCAGGACAGCTAGAAATTTGACTAAAAAAGTCGTCACATTTTGTAACACATGCAAAAGCAAGCCATATCTTTGTTTAGAATGTTTCAATAAATTTCATTGAAATTACCACATTTATTTTTTAATTTTGACACTGTCAGTCCCAGGGACCAACGCTGTCCAAACGAAAAGTCCACTGTCGGTCCACAGGGACCGACGCCGGGCTCAACGTGTTAAGAATAAAATCTGGAAACACTGTTTCCAACGATTGCACTCCGTCCCCATGTCCCTTTTAAGTCTGCAACAACAAAGTCACTCAAAACGGTCCAACGTCGTTCTAACTATTTCTTAATCTTATCTCTCACGAGTTTCAAGGTTGCCACGCGAAGGAAATGCATTATGAGCGACCAGTGCCCATGTTTGTGTCATTTTTTCTTAACTCTTTACGTCATCTTCTCTCCCCTGCTACATGGGAGCTCGTTTTGCGTCAATGGAGTCAGATAAATTGTCAGGGTGGAATAATACTTTCTCTCGGAGCGTTTCGAAAACAGCGATACCCTTTAATTGCGAACGATTAAAATTTCGATGAATGCCCTCACGGCGTGCGTATGTACGCTGATAGCCTGGCGCGTAAAAACGGTGAACGTCGAACTATCTCATTTTCCTCGCTCGTGCAGATGTTGTTGGTATCGGTCACACGTTAATCGCGTGACCACTTTTAATGGTAGCAGCGCCGCATTAATCGTTATACGAGGGACACGCAGTCGTTCTTCGTTAATAGCTTCCTTGTTCGCTACGCTTATTTTTTAAAAAGGAAACATGGGTTTCAGCTGGAGAATGTGCCTCCGCCTGATTGTTCAGGTATATTAACACTAAACCTACCGGCTTTATATCTGTTATATTGAAACATACGAAATAAGTACTTCGGAAACAGAGATTTGAAGAGGTGAAAAAGATGATCAGTTAAGTAATTTTTGTTTTATACGATAGATCTAAAATATTTACTGAATGGCTGCCCAATCAATTTGGGGAATTTTTAGAAAAAATCAGAAAGCGGTCATTTGACCGCCGTGGTAGGTTTAGTGTTAAAGTCTCTCTTTATTTTTAAAATATGTTACCCCTTCGACTTAACGCTTTTCTAGTATTATTATATCTACAATTGCACGATTGTTAGCTGAATTGGCCGTTGCGCAGAGTCTGTTTATTCTCTAAATATCTTATTCTTCTGTGCCTTAACACTAGATCTGCGGGGTTAAAGTTTGTTATATTTAACCCCTTGCCCTACGATTTGTTTTGTGACTGTCTCTGCTATAGTTCAGAATTGAATTGCTAAAAAAAAATTGATCAGTGATTCTTAACACTAAACCTACCATGGCGGTCAAATGACCGCTTTCTGATTTTTTTCTAAAAATTCCCCAAATTGATTGGGGAGCCATTCAGTAAATATTTTAGGTCTATCGTATAAAACAAACATTACTTAACCGACCATCTTTTTCACCTCTTCAAATATCATTTTCCAAAGTACATATTTCGTATATTTCAATATAGCAGATGTAAAGCCGGTAGGTTTAGTGTTAATATATCGTATAATTTAACGTAATATTAATATTGCAGAAATAATATTATCGCATCGCGTTCCGTTAATATTTTCAATTTGATCAGTTTTGCAAAACTTAAAAATTTTCTATCCCATTTACCTCATCACGAGTATCACTCGTTATTATAGGGCAAGGGGTTAAATATATTAAATAAGTACTTTGAAGAAAAGAGGAATCAAGAGGTGGAAGAATTGGTCAGTTAAATAATTTGTGTATTCTAAGGCACATATGAAATATTTACTGTACCGCTTATCTATGAATTTGTGAGCCGTTTATAATAAAATAGGAATCCGTCAATTTGACGGCGTCCGTAGATCTAGTGTTAAAGCAAATACAGTATATTTAAAAATGTGAAGTAAATAAGTCAGCAAAAGAGATACTGAAGGAAAGAAAAGACCTGATCGATTTAATCGCTTGCATAGTACAAGATAAACATAAATAATTGAAAAAAAATCAACGTTAGAAATTTGTGGAATATTTGCAAAAAAATTTCAAGTAAGTTTTTTTGACCACTTTGGTAGATCTAGTGTTAAATTGATGACATCATTGATGACCTAGTTTCGAATGGTTTTTGAACCACGCTTTACTAATACGCGAAACTAAATATATATAATTTTTCCTAAATATATTTTTTTATCAGTAATCTTAGCCAAATATATTTTGTAATTTGTCACACGAAATACACTATGCCTACAATATAAATTAAAATTGAATAAATAAAAAGGAGGGTAACAAAAATAATATTCTATAATACGAAGTAGATAAAGTCAACGCAACTCTAATCTCGAATTCTCTTCGCAAATCCGTGTTCCTTTAAGTATTCTATTTATACTGTAATGACATTTGAAACAACATCTCTCATCAAAAACAAAGTTTTTATCGTCTGTAGTTGCGGTTTTCCAATTGCGTGGTATTTTCCGTCTAACATCTATTAAGTCGTCTGTATCATTCCATTACATTTATCATACCTACTTATCATCACCTTCATATTATAGAAAGCAGCACAATGTATTATATAGTAATAAGAATAACAATAATGGCAATAATTTGTTGGAACCAAAAGGAATAAATGAGATTATGAAAGGAAATTGTGTGTGAAGCTAATACTGCATATTAGCACACACTTCCAAGGTCATGATACCTATTTTCCTGTTACGTAATTTCATCTACAAATGCTTTGTCAGTTACCAACACAATCTAGCTTTTCCTGTCAAATACAAGACTCTGCCTTTCCGTTAAATTATACGGCATCTTGTTATTGTAACAATTTATTGCGAAAGACAATATTATAGATGCTACATCAAAATCGTCTGCGTTACTATTTCACATGCATCGAAGGAAAGTCGATGTTTTGTATTCTTTCGGCTTCAACTGCTATAGTCATGTCACCAAGTATTTTAGGTGGGTCACAACTCACTGAGGCTGTGATATATCAGCACGAAAACAAACGCAGTGGTTTAAATGTTACTAATTTTTTATTAAAATTTCACTTTTCAGAGAAGAAATAAAGTAGATAATCCGAGTTGATATTGTAATTCATAAATTACTTAACCCATTGACTGTCAACTACGAGATATCTCGTAGCTGCACTATAAGTTTGAATTAATAAGTTAACAATAATGGCCGAGCGTGTATAGAAATTTTTGAACAAAAATGTTCTTCGTATCATTACAAATGTCGAAATTATATTTTTGATTAATGAAACCAATGTTCTGAAAACTTTCTGTCATCTTTTCAAATTTTAACAAGCAAAGGTAATATTTGCTTAGTTTTCCTGGCAGTGAATGGGTTAACACTATTCCTACCACGACCGGTCAAATGACCGTTTTTAAAATTTCGATTAGAATTTCCTATATACAACGTAATTGAATCGCCTTTAAACTTCACGACTTTTCCTCAAATATACGTATAATACATTCACATTATAATACATTTTTCAATATTCACTTCTTTTTTTACTGTTATTTTTCTGGAAAAAATTATCATTCGACAAATTCACCGGTTGCGGTAGGAAAAGGTATACGTGAAGTGTCGGTAGGAATAGTGTTAAACAATTATCTTCTTTGACGCTTGATTCCTCGTCTTTCAAAGTACTTATTTAACTCTGCTGTTCTCCTCGGGCCTGTATGACCCGAAACGAAGATTACGTTTTAACAGATAATATGATTTTGAGATTTTTAACGTCTCTTTCTTTGTATATTTTACAAGTTTTTAAACGTGAAACCTTTGTTCATTGCGTCATAACCACTCAAAGGAATGCGAATTAATGGGAGCTATTAATGAGAATAGCAGGGTTAATATATTTGAACATAACAGATTTAACGTCGGCAGTTCTGGAGTTATGTGATAATTTAGGAAAGATGTCCTAAAGGCGATGGGGGATTTGAACTCGGGTCCACTGATTGCGAAACCAAGCATTTACCTCCTTATCCACCACAGCCCCTCGAAGACAATTAAAAATCTCAAACAGTTTTAAACAAAGAATTTTATCTGTGGCAATTTGAAGGATAATAAATACACACGATGTTATGAGACTTGTGCACGTTGCAGCCCAAGCGCCGTGCCATAAATGTATCTTAAGACGAGAAATACGATTTGTTTGTATTTGCTTCTTTTTCTAATTGTCGATTTCATCATCTACAGGTGTTTTTGTAAAAGACAACAATTGTCGGTGCATTAGAAATAACGAAGAATAATGTGTGGAAAATAAGCGGAGCTAATGAGCAATTTTAAAGATATGGCTCGAAGTACGTTTTCTAAAGACTTGTTAATTTGTAGACGTTAACGCACTGTCTGCCGGGTAATTTTGTAGAATTTCTTTGTCGGAAATGTTCAACCAAATTTTCAAGGTAGGTATAATTAGTTACAAAAGATCGGAAAACAAAAAGAAATTAGAAAAAAGAAGATACTACAAACAAAAGATCGTGATGACGAAATGCCAAACAAGTCGTGTTGACCACCTTGGTAAATCTTCTGATTTAAGACAGTTTGAATTTGGATGAGAACAATACCGGCCTTTTTTTAAAATATTTAAAACAGAAATTAGTATGGAAAAGCAGTTAAGCAGGCAGTAGCAAAAAAAGTCTTTGTGAATGGACAATACTTTTTATTCTGTTATTAAAAATGGGAAGCTAATTGGACCATTAAAAATACTTCCACGGTAAATAAGCTATTTAACTCTTGTTTTTCCGCTGTATTGTTATTGTAATTGATTTTTACGGCATGCATTGTCCATAAATAACTTTAGTTACCAGGTTATAAGTGACGAATGCCGATTTTCAAATGATGTGGTGAACAATGTATTTACATGTAAGGCTCCTTTTATATGACAAAAAAATAGGGAAAACAATTCATAAGAGGAAATGTAAGTTTTTAAAAAACATAAGGAACAAACGAGTTTTCTCATTAATTCTTTGTTATTCTAACCATCGAATGACCACGAAAAAGGCAACGTAAAAGACCGGAAGCGTTGAACGGACCTACATATAAGTTTACAGTCATAGTAATTCTTTATACTATTCGCAATACAAATATTTTATCTGTTTTCTCTCCATTTGCATCACTGCTCTCTACTATAGCTCTTGCAGAAGTAAGATTACATAATTATTGTTATTAAGGGTGGGTCCAATTGTTCCTTCAGGTCGTTTAGGTGTTAAAAAGAATCTTTTGAATTCTGCAAGTCATTCCTGATCCTTACATATTTTCTTTATAATAAAATCTGTCCAAAGGTCCTACCACATTACGAATTTTCAGGTGCGACGGAAAATTTAGGTTACAGAGTTAATATTATACCGTCTTTACTTCCACATTCATCCTCGCATGGATTTGTTACAACTACATAATCATTTAATGCAATCGCGCATTATTTGAACGTTATCTAACAGCCTTGACAATGTTATTTATACTTTCACCCGTTACTATGTCTGATTATTTTGGACTGGTGCAATAATTTACTCGATCAATATCAACGAAAAATTATACACTCCACGTCGCACCTACCACGCGAGATTATTCCAAGCTCATGGGATTAAAAATTAATCGATTATTAACCCTTTAAGCTCTAACATTTTCAACCAAACATTCATCTCAATTTCCTTCAGCTTGCCTTCGTACTAAATGCAAAATAAATTCAATCCAAAAATCACAACGAAACGATTCTTGAAACGTACAGAATGTCGATTCTTTTTCGCAGCAAGATGAATTTACCGGATTACAAACTGCTTCTAATTTTTTTCTTCTTTTCTTTACAATTTTTCGGCTTTAACTGTTATGGCCATTTCCCCAACGACTTACTGTTTTAAGTACATACGTTCGGAACCATCAAGACTCTGATGTATTGACTGATAATTGAGCCGTCCAGTGCACAAGTCGATTAACTCCACTTTTTGATTTTTTTTTTAAGTCTCAAAGCACTTGATTGAATCTTAACTTTTTATGTTTAGAATAAATTTCCGTAATAATAACGATTAACACCATTAAATCACGAAGTTTGTTTGGACACCGAATAATAAATAATTGAATTGAGAAGTCAATCTAATTAATTCCAAGGCTATTCCACCTTATTCATTTTGTACTTCGTTAGAGGAAAGCTAAATGCGATTATATATTCTACAATACTTATTTGTATTTCTATTTGAAGGGAATTTTGAAAAGGAGTGTACACTATTTCATCACGTTTCTCCACTTTAGATTTTATGGAGTTAATCGATTTATGCACTGAACGGCTCAATTTGAGAAAAATTCCCAAGATAATGGGAGATTTGTACGAGGAGCCATTCATTTTATTGCGTGTTTTGGCTTTAACTCCAATGGTCATTTTTTCTGGGACTTATTGTTTTAAATGAGTTCCGAACCACCCACACTATAATATACAGATCACATAAAACAAATTTTCCAAAGGTGATGGTGAATTGAGAACGCCAAACCCACTGGTCGAGAATCCGACCTTTACCATTATACCCATAATAGCCTCCTTGTCATTTTTATCTAAATGCATCGTTGCAAAATGTTAAGATAAACTTGGATCTTCCCAGAAGTCATACTCGGATCGCAAAAGATTAATCTACACGTATTTCAGTATCCACCGCAAATTCCATCGACTCTGCTTGAAAGTTCAAACCTCAAATGCACGGATAGCAATAATAGCACGTTGGATGAATCAAATTTTCATAGGATTCGATATCTCCTATTTTCGCGATATAGGTCAGTGCCAGCAGGTGTCGGTTGTTCGCGTATGAGTCAATAAAAATCACGGCGATTTAAAGGGAACGGACGTCCCAGTAAAAGTGGCCGCACCGAATCGATCGTCGTCGAGTTTTTCTCCTTCCGCAAATTCATTTACGTCGAGCGTCTTTCACGCGTTGAAGCGCGTCGTCATTTATTTAAATTATCGGATCACGAGTAACGCTGTTCCGAATAATTTGCGCAAGGTCACATTAATATCGCGCTAGGAACTCTATCGTTTATTTAGTCATACTAAAATTAATCGTCGCAGGTGACCAATTACTTCGTTAACAACAAATTAATTTCTAGAATTTAGTGGCGGTATTCGAACGACTTAGGTGAGCCGATACCTTTATTGCAAATTTGTGTAAAACTCATGACGTTTAGTCATTGTTTTGCGCAATACTTCTTGACAAGTTGCTCGACAATTACTTTCAGAAAATGACGTGGAAAATAGGCGGGACTGATATTAGTTCCGTTAATCTTACGTTCTCAGTAGACTCGATACTAAATTATCCTGATCTCTGTAACAGTATGCGTATCCATTAGGTTGATCATCCCAGAAAATGATGACGAAGAAACGTGTAAAATTACCCAAAAACATACTGCATTTTCTGACACCGTCCGTCAATCATGCAATTTCTTCGTACTGTAATATTCATAATATGAAACGCAATTGATTAATTCAATTTTCCTTTTTTTTTTGGAACATGATAAAGGTAGAATTACATTTAACAGTTACTGACATTTTGAAACATTGCATTTTCCGAGACTTTTTCTTCTTTCGTAATGTTTTCTGCTATAATTCGTTTCGTCTAATTGTAAGAGTTTACGTGAAATTGGAACTACCAAGGCTATGATATACATACCACGTGGAAAAAATCTAGCAGGAGTGATGGGGATTTAAAACTCAGGGTTACTAATTGGGAGTCCAAGTCTTTAATTCCATATCCACCATAGGCTCCACTTTGAGTAAGACTTTTCATCAGTTATGTTGCTCTGTGTATGAAGCTAACTTAGTCAACTTACTGTTTCCCTTTATAACTTTTTTTCTAAATATCCACTACTGTTTACTCGTGTTAAATGTAGAACAAAATTTGCTGTTTCCGTGATCATTAAATTTAAATATTCACTTCGTATAATACTTTGTAAACGTTTAAAATAATGTAAACGGCAATTGAATAATAAAACTTCAGTTTCGTTCGAGTAATCGATCTAACAGGTTATATCTCCTGGCTTACAAAGGCTCTATTTACATTTATGGAATAACATTAAGTCCTTTCTGCGTGACAGGAAGTACAAGCAACGAACAATGAAGGAAAAAACATTATTTACACGATTGACGAAGTTGAGTACCACCGAAAGTTAAGAAACATTCATTTTAATGAAATTTCAAGGAAATTTGCAACAACATAGAAACCGATAGTGATTTTTGCATTTACCGATCTCTTTCATTTGTGCAACGTCAAGTACTATATCTAATAAACACAGATAGCAGTTAACAGCAATTTCCGCTAAGCTGTGACAGTATATCTTCCGTATCGATAATCAAAAGAATGAAATCTTTTCATCTTATTTTTTTTTGTGATATCACCAATTTCCTAGTTTTACCAGTCGCATAAAAGGACATTCTATTCGGGGTCCGGAAAGTAATATCGTTTCTCCAGATATTTTGCTTAAAAACCAATTGATTTTTATCAATCCGGCATTGAAAATTTGTACACTAGATGACAAAAGGCTGTTGATAACAAGGGTGATTACATCATTTGTTAAAAATAAAAGCTTGTTAGAAATTTATTTGCTTGAATTTAATATAAAAAGACGGCATTACTTTCCGGTCCCCCTAATATATACAGTTAGATGTACCAATTTCGTTTCCAAAAATTTTAATTAAAAATGGGCGGCTAAATAATCAGTGCAATTTAAACGAAGAAAAATTGCATTATTTTCTGACAACTTCAAATTTTCATGTGCACTATTAAATTTGAATTTTCATTCCTACGAAGGACTTTACACATTGAAAATCTAAGTCAGTATCGGTAACAGCCTCAACATGAAAATTGCAGGATCACTGCAACTAGAGTGTATGGAAAACTTTGACAACGAAACAGCATTGATCGTTCATCTCTCGAGAGATTGCGATCAAGATCTCGAGATTTCGAGATGCGGAATCAGAAGTTTACGTCCTACCGCACCTGTCCCAGCAAAGGGTATCGATAGGATCGTTATCGTTCACGGAAGTAATTAAAGTATCTATCCAACTATTAGGTTGGTAGGAAATTAATGTCGGTTTTCAAACTTTATCTTTAAATACACATGTTAAGACTGGGAATAATTTTTTTTAATCAAAATAAGTTCCATTACAGTTTACACATTTTTCCCAACGAGAAACAAGTTTCTTAATATATTTTTTTTTCTTAAATGACATAAGAAGACAAACAGATTAAAATGAACGGCTATCTCAAAATTAAGCGCCGAAGTTTGAAAACTCGAAAGCCGACATTAATTTCTTACCAACATAATAACTTCTATTCAATAGCATCCTGAGTGATCTCAAATATAAAAGAAAAATAAACAAAAATGAATTCTACTCGCGCAAGGATAATCCCGTAGAAATCAGGAACTATCGCCGTGTCGTTTAAAAAGATCAAGCTCACCTGGTATCAGTGTCGAGCGATGTTAAAGATCTAAGGGGTTAAATCGAATGTCTCGGCGATTGGATGGTGTCTCCTCGATTCTCGAGATCTCGATTGTTCGACCTGGTCAGCTGATCGACTGGTCAACTAGTCACCTAGCCAACTAGACAACTAGGCAACTAGTGCTTTGATAAGAGAGTCCGCGGTACTGCCGCAGGAGCGCGAGAACGATACTTATGTAGGGGAGCCTTTGGCGCAAGCGTCACTCGCCCCGCGCTCTTCGAACTTCCACCTCCACCGTGGAAATGATTATCCAGCATGATCATCCGTCCACCCGATCGTTACAAACCGGAAAATTCTTCTTACAGCGAGTCGCGGACGACGCAAATTGCCTCGCAACTCGTCGATTCCATGACGTAATAGCCATGGACCACCCGAATCATCCACGCCATCCGGATCATCGGAGGATGGCATGATCGATCATCGAGCGGCCTCCCTCATTCTACAACGGAAACAACGTTTCCCTTAACAGCCGTACAGGGTGATTCGCGTGACCTCCTGCCAGTTAATATTTCATTGTGACTGATTAGGATATTGGAAAAATGTGCGATTTAATCTTCTGACCTGATACCGATAGATGGGTAGTTTTTGGGGGATGTATGCCGTCGATTATTTTTGTTATTGATTCTCTATTTGAATTTAAAGGGGGTGAAGTAAATGAATGAATTTAATATGATTGCCGATTTCGTTATCAGTGAGCGATGGTGTATTACAGTGCGGCTGGATGATTCGAAGATCTATAACTCGGAAACTTTGATTTGATGGGAATTTTTGCAACATCAAATATAACGACCGCTTTGCTCAAATTTTCCTAACATGACTGTAACGTTTCAAATAAAAAATAAGAAATTGCTTTTAACTTTATAGTAGTAAGAAATATAGAATCTGAATCTTCCGTGTATTGGTAGCAAGTATGTAGATACCCCTGTGCCATCATCATCAGAATTTTTTTTCTACATAATATGTACATTAGATCCTCGATAACTCGAAAATCTCTGTAATACACAAGTTTTCTGCATGTCGTTTCACTGCGTTGTTAACACTAGGTTTACGGGACTGAAATCTGTTACACTGCAATATATTAAATAAAGACTTTGGAAAAAGAGGGATCAATCGGCAAAGCTGATAATTCGTTAAGTAATTTTTGTGTTGTAAAATACACGTGAAATATCTACTGTACCTCTTCTCTATATATTTGAGAAATATTTATCAAAAAAGTAAGAACGCGTCAATTTGACGGAATCCGTAAACCTAGTGTTAAAAGCTCTATGACTGGAATTATTTGTAACACGTTTGATATGCTTTTTATCGCTATAACTCAAACGGAAGAAAACTTCGACATCTACAAGTTGAAATTACTTGTACAGGGTGTTTCAAAATTATTTGTCATGGCTTGCAGAGGACATTTTACCTACGTGACAAGACAAATGCGATGAGCTAGTAAAAAAAATCAGCTACCCTTCCGTGAATTTTGCGGCAAGTATTTTTTACGAATCTCCATCCAATCGAAGATGTCGAACAACCCCTCCAAGCCATGACAAATAATTTTGAAACACCCTGTACATATTGAATAAATGAAACGATTTAACCCTCTATAAGCACTTGTCACTTTGAGGTAACATGAGATACATCTGTACTTCTATTCGTGGAAATCGTGTTGGTAACTTTGCAAAGTAATTTAACTGAATACTTGAAAGTAGCAAACGTCTTTGCAATTATATTCTTAAAAATTCAGTTGATTCCGTTATCTAAAATTCTATTTTATCTCTATTCTGTTGCTAATCCTCACAGACAACAAAATCTGGCTGTAGAGGACTAATATGGCTATCAGCCCTAAGATCGTGAACTGTTCATCTGTATAATAATGCAGACGTTTTGAGGAGAAAGACAACCAGCTGTGAAATATGAAAAGAATAATTTAAAGAACAATTCTCTAGTTTATCACCCTTTCCTTCGAGCTATAAATCGTAATTAGCCTTCATTGAAAAGTTTTTTCTTTATAAAAACGTATTGAATAAAATGAGTTATAAATAAAAACTTGAAGTATCAACATTGACTAAAAAAATAAAAATTAATGTACATAAGCCAAATTTTAGATTCTTAAATATCCCCTGCTCAAAAACACTATAATACAAATTCTCAATAACTCGAAGATTCTTTTTCTTCCTCTGATAGTGGAGTTATCAAAATCAATTATACAATAATAATCTTATTATCAATTTTTATAATTTCAAGCTGATTCCGATTTGATGTATAATAATTTATCTATAACTTTGTTTATGTATTTGCAAATGAAAAATTCAGACAGGCTGTGTGGCTATATAATATTGCTATTCAAATATCTCTTTGATCTTAAAAAATCAACTTTGTTATGACAAACAAGTTTTTAGATGAGAGATTTGCTTCCTATCTGATCCGGTTATTTCCCATAATATTTACACCGTGTCTTGTAATATGTTTGTAAACATGGTCGGTGTTCGCCGTATTCTTTATGTGACAGCATCTTTTGTCTCTTACACAATTATTAACAATAGAACTACCGGCGTTAAATCTGTTATATTTAAATGTATTAAATAAGTACTTTGAAAAAAAGGGGAATTCAAAGGTGGAAAAGATGATCGATTCGGTAATTTATGTATTATGAGGTGGACGAAAAATATCTATTCTATGACTCTCCTATAATCTTGGAGAATTTTTGGAAAAAATTGTGCACCAGTCATTTTGACTGGTTTGGTAGTTCTAGTGTTAAAATTGATGACAAGTTATGTTATTACTAATTCAAGAAATTTATCCGCGGAAAGGAAAAACTTGTATTTTCAGTTAACGTTTGAAATATTTATAGTCCTAAATCGATACAAGCAACTGTCGAACGTAAATAACAGGCATCAGTGTGTTAAATATCACCAACACCATAAACTGTTTTCCATGCTAAAACTGATTTTTTAATATCAAAGACATTTGAAGGTCATTAGACTAATACAATATATTTAATATTATTAACTTTTATTATGAAAACGGATGCAGGAACGTCACAGTTATATAAAAAAAGTAAGCTGACTTTGAAATTTTAAAAATATTACTTCAAAACTTTGAAAATTCGAGATTAAGTACCATTAATACTTTGTACAATGCCGATATGGAATTTTTTACGTAGATCGTTTTTTAAATGCTGAAAATTTTAACCCCCAGAAACAGAGCGTTTATATTGTAACATATTAGCTATATTTTATAAAATTATCTAATTCGTGTCTGATCAATTATATCATTATTACCGTATGTAAGATACAATTTTAACTATAAAAATTAATGAGCAATAAGAAATATCAACGAAAAATTCGCACATTGCATTTTGTGGACGTTTAAATCCTCATCAACTCTTAATTTTTCCTACGTGATATACTACACGTATTGCAATTTTATAATAAATGTTTATGTCGTATGTTATACGAAATTTGTTACTTATTATTTTTATAATTCCAGTTGGTATTTTGAAATTGACTCTCACTTGATACATTAGAACTAACTTAAACTAAGAATTCAAAGATTCGGAACACAAAGATAACCGAATATTTGAATTTCGTGGCCTATTCGCTCGATACCATTTATTATCAATTTTTCATTAAAATAATAGGAATCGTGTTTAAGATTCATAAGGAAGGATAATATTTCGATTTCACAATAATAATTATTAAATGGATAGGAAAATCAGGTAACAAATGATATCGACCCAGGTCTCACCACGAGGAGGTTGCCACGAGCGAAGACCCAAAAATGTAAATCTAACCAACTTGCATTTTATCTCGCACTTTTTTCAGATATTTTCCCTCGACACATACAAAATCTATGTCGAGAAAAAATGAAGCAAACCAATCGTCCACTTTAGTTACCTAATTTCATTTTGTTTCGCGAAAAGAGATAGACAATCGTCAAATCGTGTCAATCTCCCTTTAGAAAATTCACTTCTTATAAATTTCTAATTTTATTCTTACTATATATTTATAATAATCTTACATGTCTCTTGTTAAACAATAATCTCGCAATCGTGCTCGGTGAATATTCGAACGAAAAGCGGAAGATCTTAGCACTAGAACTACCGGCGTTAAATCAATCATATTTCAAAATATTAAATAAGTACTTGAAAAAGGAGGGACCAAGAGGTGCAAAATATAATCGATTCGGTGATTTATGTTTTTTAAGATGGACATAGAATATTTATTCCAAGACTCTTCTATAAATTTGGAGAATTTTTGGAAAAAATTGTGTACCAGTCATTTTGACTGGTTTGGTAGTTCTAGTGTTAACGGCAGCCTATGGTGGGTAAAGAAATAAATGCTTAAACTTGCAATTAATAGATTGAGTTCAAATCATTCACCATCATCTCTGAAAAAGTTTGTCTATGTGATATATACGTTACAGTTTGGTGCTTCACAAAAATGACGGTAAACTAATCGTAAACTAACAATAAGCGAAAAACTAAGATAAATAAATATGTTCTAACAATTTAAGAGCAACAATAAAAAATTTCAAGGGCAGTTATGCAGTTCGAGTAGAAAATTACATAAAATTTCCGTAGTACTAAGTATGTACATCGAAACTCCTGCGTTTCAGTTACTGGAAAAAGCTACGCGATATTGTAAACGTTTTTCGAAAACAAAGAAAGGCAAATAACGGGACCACAAAATTGGCAATGGCACCTTGAAAATAATTAGCTTCCCTCAATTGCCTCCAATTACCGTTTCTTCGCGCATTCGTACGGAAACGACCGCAAAACCTGTAAATGTTCTTTGAACCGCAGATACTTCAAATGAACTCATTAATCAGACAAGTAGCATTTTCTTACACCATACATAGTCATTAGAACAGCCGAATGAAGCATTCTCTGTTCCATGATCTAACGTTGCAACTGTTAATATGGACTGATTCGACGAATTACTCGTCCATGCGATTTATCAAGATCAGAGTATATAAAACTCCTCCATGGCGATAAAAAGCCCGGATAAGCTGGAATGAAGGAGAACAAAATATGAGCTTCATTAGTCGAAATTTGTGCTGTCATTAAACGGATTAACTTCGCGATACATCCAAGAATTTCGTCCTACGGCAACGTCGATCTGCAAGCCTGCGTTTTACTTTATCGGTGTACCACTGCATTTTAAAATTAGACACGTCACTGCATTCTTACATGACTCGCATCCTCAATTATTCACCTAATCCAATACCAAAAGATATGCATGTGAACGTTGCGTGTTACATTATCGTTATTTTGCAAATAATATGTATTTATTATTATTACAAACGACATTGGGTGTATTTTTTTTCAATTAACGTTACGTAAGATTTATTGGATAGTCGAAGGGTAATCGAGTGTTGATGCAAGTCTCAGGTAGATTTAGGGAAAGCATTGTTCCCAAAAACGTAATCAAATATATCAGCATCCTACATACATAATAGTAGAATTAATTGAAAGATTTTTGTTATACATATAAGATTATTAATAGCCGTGTTATAATTTGTCACTTACAATTATGTTAAAGCACTTCTCTTACAATCGTAATGTGTAGTCTTTAAGCTATTACAATTTTGACCTTCGCAACCTTGAAACATTGCGGCTACTGCATACCGCGTTACGAATACAATCGCGTGTATTTTTTTACGTAATTGGATATCTCATTGAATTTTTGTAATGTATATGAAAATAACAATTGATAAAAAATTTGATGGTTACATCAGTGACGTAATGTTTCATCGACTTCAATGATTTTTACATATGTCATCAAGGTCTAAATTTTAACCTCTTGTCCCACAACTTCTTTGGACTGCATGCACAATAACTCAAAATTAAATTCCTGAAATGAAAATTGATCAATGATTCCCAATATATCGTATGTCTTAGCATAATATTGTTACGCAACACCCAGCAGTGTAAATGTTACTGGGTTACGGGACATGTCAGTTGTTTATAAATAAATAAGGGATTCTACGATCAGAGGTCCTCGTTGACGGACGTGTGTTTGAAATAAAACGTTGTCATTTTTCTATAAAAGTGTTTTACTTATTTACTCTTTCCAAAAGGACTTTGCGTGCGCGGCCACCCCGTAACAATATTAACACTAGAACTACCAAACCAGTCAAAATGACTGGTACACAATCTTTTCCAAAAAATTTCAAAGTTTAAAGGAGAGTCATTGGAGAAATATTCTACGTCCAACTCAAAAAACATAAATGACCGAATCGATCATCTTTTCCGCCTCTGGATTCCTCTTTTCTCAAAGTACTTATTTAATATATCGAAATATAATAGATTTAACGCCGGTAGTTCTAGTGTTAATAGTATGGAAATAATTTTATCGCGTAATGTCCTACTGATATCTTCACTATAACAGCTTTTGGAAAACTTCAAAATATTCTATCCCACTTACCGCGCCACGAGAGAGACTTGTTAATGAAGGTCAAGATGTTAAGTAATTTCGCTTATACGTATAATCGCCTCTCATGTTTAGATTTCGAAATATTCACAGGAATATTTTTGATATTTTTAATGTATTTTCGGGGTATGTTTATAATCGACACGACTATAGTACATATTTTTATCGAGATGCCATTTACACGTTTGACTTTCCAATTTCTTCGGGCATCTCAGAAATATCGATCACAGCATCGTACAAACAGATTAGCAAGTGTTCTACTCAAAGACTAGAAGAGTCTTTACCCAAGACAAGAAGAGTGCTTTACTCGATGATATAAAAGAAGTAATACGGCTAAAAAGGAAGAAGCGTTGGTAACTACATATGTAGTCTGAATGAGAGTGAGCCAAAGAGTGATACCACCACGTCCTTCATCTCAATCATGCTATATCTCATTTATTAACAACTCGTCAAAGTTAATGGCAAAACTGAAACTGAATGTGATATTTTTGGTATTTTTTATCTATGCTTACTTCGCCTAGGACCCACTAGTTTAGGTGGTTTCCGATCCACCGAGGCTATAATGTACAATATACAGGGTGGTCCACGTAACTTGTGCACCTCGAATAACTTTTAAAGTATGCGTTGCACGAAAGAATGTTATATACAAAAGTTACATTGTTTAAAAGGGTACACTATGTAGTGTGTTAATTTTTTTTATAGGTGGAGGCGTTTCGGAGATTTGAAGGTCAACTTTGTTTTTTTAAATGGAATGATATGTTTTTTTATTCATCATGAAATAGTACGTTTCAAGACGAGTTCAATGACCTATGACACAAGTTCATTCAAGGTCAAACTTGCTTGAATATTAAGTAACTGTAATTCAAAGTATGTCGTGTTTGGTATCATTTTAATCAGAAAAATCGGGAGTATCGGCCGTTTTCATTTTCGATTTTTTTTTAAATCTTTGCTATCGTATTTGTGAGATTTTTCTGATTAAAATGATACCAAACACGACATACTTTGAATTATAGTTACTTAATATTCAAGCAAGTTTGACCTTGAATGAACTTGAGTCATAGGTCATTGAACTCGTCTTGAAACGTACTATTTCATGATGAATAAAAAAACATATCATTCCATTTAAAAAAACAAAGTTGACCTTCAAATCTCCGAAACGCCTCCACCTATAAAAAAGATTAACACACTACATAGTGTACCCTTTTAAACCATGTAACTTTTGTATATAACATTCTTTCGTGCAACGCATACTTTAAAAGTTATTCGAGGTGCACAAGTTACGTGGACCACCCTGTATATTACTGAAGAAAAATTTCTCAGAGCTGATGGGGTATTTGAACTTGAGCCCACTGATTGTGGGTCTGACAATGAGTCTTTATCTCCTTACCCACCATAGTCCCCTTTCTCATGCTTTCGTCTTGTAACTGCAGTGTGATGTGTGCCAGTAGTATAAGGCAATATATGTCAAACAGCATCCAGCGAATGTGTTATTATCATTTTCTGGGGTTCGACGGAGACCAGCTATTGTTATAACTTTTAAGTGTTAATATTGACGAAATTTCTGATATATCCGATATTACAATACTATACTAAAATAAATATAGTACAGTATTACTGAATATACAATTATTTTCATCTTTAATGCATCCACTCCGTAAACATGTGATTTAATAGTAAAAATGTCCCTCTAATAAAGAGGATGAAAGAGGCGAAACATAATTAGCCTTCAAAGTGTTAACTTTTTTTGCACATATTGAATATCAAAAGTTCAAATTTCTGCCACATTTTTCACCTCCAAGATCATTTTCCAGAGGGGAAAAAGTTGTTCCGTCTTTAGCTTTACATCGACCTACATTTATTAAAGTTTCAAGTATTTTTACCACCAGATCTACCAAAGTGAACAATATAACTTGCTTGGAATTTTTGGTAGATGTTCTTGAAATTTCTAACGCCGTTTCTTTTTCAGTTTGCAACGTCGACCTTGTAGACTGGAAGTGATTAAATCAATCAAGTTTTTGCCCTCCTCCTTTTCTTTTCTTCCAACGTATTTATTTCATATTGTTAAATATACCAGATTAATTGTCGATAGATCTAGCGTTTATCTCCCAGTTACCAAATTTTCCTTAAAAGTAAGCCCGTTTCATCGAATGCAAAGTGCAGTCAGTCATTGGAAACATTTTGTCGGAAACAATGTGCGTTGGAGCTAACGAGGCGCGATCGCGTAGAATTTAGTAAATAGTACTCGAGGAATGAAATTGATACTCGTCATCAGCATCACAGGAGAAACACGAAATCAAACCAACACGCGCATGACTCCGTTTCACGGTCTTGCATTTTGCCGATACAGTAAACAAAGTTTATGCAGTGTAACGCGACCAACGAGATCTTACCTTGACGATGCGTCATCGTAAACGTTGTCTATCGGCAAACACGACGTGAATAACAAATGTCGGAATTTTTAAAGCGCTACACGCCAAACTAGTCCGATATCGAAGCTAGTGAATAATCATCGCAACAATTCAGTCTTTTACCGAACAAATTCAAGATTTTGAAAAAAAAGTTCAAAGTAAAGGAAAAATAAGTTCTCTGATGCGAAGGTGACAGCAACATAAAATATACTATTCTACTTCCCCACACACTGTAACACATATCCATTTACTTTCTGCTTTTATCGATACAAAAGAAATCTTTTTTTTATGATTAAACAACAAGCACCAAAGCTTTTTCAGCTGTTTGAACACTTCGTGCAATATGTATTTTCCGTTACTTTCAATTAATAGGTGTTACTGGCACAGATAACATCATAATATCAAAATATCATATATTGGACTTTAAAATAGGAGACCTAAATGCAAGTCCGTTTGGTATAATTATTAGTAAACTGTTTCATATATGTATTATAGCTTTAATACTTTAAAATTTATTTGAAACTATAGATTCTTAATAATACGGCTACAGTCGAACTACCCAAAAATATAATAAACGAATCTTATGATGCCGCCATACCTTTTCGTTTCAATTTATAATTAAAATAAACAAAGAATTTTTTAACATGCTAAAGTTATTTTAAACTAATATTATTATATTTTAAAGAAATAGAATTCAGATATACTTCTTGAAAAATATTATTGTTCGTCTAGTTTTATACTTTCGGCTACAGTTATTACTAAAAATCTTTATATATGCCGAAAGCAATAAAAAGCAGTGCTACGATGGATATAGAGATAAAGGCTCGGGTTTGCAGTCAGTAAACCCAAGTCCAAGTTCTCCCTTACCGTTACAAAATTTTTCTTAAATTATTATGTAACATGAGAGCTACCGGTGTTAAATATGTTACATTTACATACACCCAATAAGTACTTCAAAACAAGAGGCATGAAGTGCCAAAGAATATGAAATTGCCAAGGTATCACGAAATATTTATTATAATCGCGAGCAAAGTGGAGATGTCACCGAGCTCTTTCAAACAATTTCAGCGCACTTTTCGAGCTCGCAAAATAACCAGAGGAAATAACCAATCGGATAATGGGCGTAAAATTGGCAGCCCGAGATACCCACGACAAAATCGTGTGCGTCAATCGAGATGCCTCATTAACCGTGCGTGTCAATTAATCGAATTACCGATAATTTTTGGTAGCAATACGAATAACAGTCACCGGCAAACAAGATGTTGGTAAAAACGCAAACAAATTTAATTCTGTTTGGAAATGGACTTTCTTTAAGGATTTTAATTTACTAAACTCTAAAATAGCATTCAGTTCTTGTATCATACGATCTGTTTTGATGTAAAATTACAATAAATTTGTCTTTTCAAAGATCTCTATTTTAACTGAATTGTAAAAGATTATATTTTCACTTATAATTCTAGAGAATCACTCTTTATTATGACGAAAATTTGTAGATAAATGTTTTGAAGTTTTTAGACATAATATAATTGGCAATATGCGGTCAAAATATAGCGCACAGTTACTACCTTACTCATCGTGCTTTTCGAAATCTTTTAAGTTCAGAGTCGATCTTGTACTCTTTCAAGCGAATGGGATCTTTTAAAGCAAATTTTTCAACGATTTTGCAAACCCGAGCAGACTAACACGACGACCGAGCAGTAATTAAATTCATGCGTCAGGAACATATCCTATTACTGGATTTCCTCTTTTCAGGAATGAGAAGCCACGCAATGTCAATTTTTCATCGTTCTCGCAAATTACAAATTACCAGAAACAGCGTCTACAAATCAAACAGTAAAATGAGTCAATGCTAGTCACCTTCGCATCAATTAGATCTATAACGCTAAAAATCGTCAAAATTTCCATTGTTAGTGCTGCAGAGGAGCGCGAAAAATTGAGTGTATTATCGTCAATGAAACTCTACGGTACGCCGTATATTTCCACTGATAGAGATCTGTTCTGTTCCCATGCCGTAATCCGGTCGAGCACAATTTTCGTTACTTGCAACAAGATACCGTTTGGCATTCGTAATCAGCCACGAGAAGACTTCGATTCCGCGTCTTTGCGGAATCATGGCTAACCGTAATCTCGTGTTACGGTTCGCCTTACGTCCTTCAATTAATTCTTCTCCTCCGTGAAACCTCCTCGAATCTCGGAAAATAATCACCGGTCGACGGGCTACATCGTTTTTCTTTAATAAATTACTCATAGTTCGGTCGAAACATTGATAAGTAATAGACGGTATCGTGAATTCGGTGACCTACTGAACCATGATAATAGTTACGTTTAACGCCACGACCGGTATATGGCCATGGATATGCACACATACATTTTAGAGTATTATGTCAATCATATCCTGACCCCTTGTGCGAGCGAGCAACAAGTATGTTCGTACATTACGATTACATAATGATTTAAAACGAGTTTCGTGCGGGGTTCCCAGCCGGGGCAGAAGCTGAGTAGCGGATTTCCTCCGGCTCTGGGGCGACATACATTATATAGATCACAACATAGCACTTATAGTACTGATAGTTACATCGTTAGCGTACAACGTGTACAGAGCGTACATTAACAAGAGGCGTAATTTGCCATTGAATAGGTACGACCTTAAGCTTATGCAGGGCGCGATAAACAATAACTACCACTGCTACTTAAACCGTTATCTCATGATTTCTTTCGCGATTACGCGTGGAATAGTTGAACATTAAATTGCTCGCGTGCTAGAACTATCATGGCACAGCATCAGGGATCTTTAGATGCCTCTATAGATTTCCATCATGTGAGACAACTTCTTAAAAATGATATCGTTTATTATATGGAGCAACTTCCTGAAAATGACAGCAAAGAGAGTTGATCTCGGAATCACTGTTTAGAGGATCAATGTTTTATTTTAATCGCCGTTGTAATTTTGAAATGTAGTCCTTCATTTCATCTTCGAGCTTGATTTCTATGGTCTTATCGCCGAGAATCTAGAATTTCAGGTGGATTTTGAGTTATCAATGCTGTGACCTTAATTTCACGTGAGTAATGTCTCCCAATGGTGAGATCAAAGTGATTTCAACGTGAACCCACTGCTTTGGAGTTCTATGTTAAATATCCATTACTGTCATACTTTCATAAAAATTCGGAATAATTTGGAACCGATTCAGAAATTTAAAATTATTCTCTATAGTATTTTACGGTTCTGTTTTCCCAAGTTTTCTATTTAGTTTAAACACCACAAGTGTGACTTGAATTTAGAATATGTGAGTTATATGTTCTTTTTCCACAATATGTGTAGTCTTTGTAATTCAGTATCCACGTAGATCTCCAAATCTTCGATGATATGATCAAAATAGTTGAATACAGAAACTGAAAAAAAGAAAAAATAGGAATGTAATTAAATATTACGAAATAATATTATTAATTCAATATTATTAAATGAAATACCCTTCACAATAATTTTTTTTATTTTATGTGCATTTCATTGTACACCAAACGTAGACACTTCCGAGTACAGAGTGTCTTTTATTGCTCGATAACTAAGACGCGCTAATCACCAGCAGCACCCTTCGTAAGCTCGCGATTTTTCATTCGTATTAGAATGGAAGACGGATAGTAAACGATACGTCAAATCGAATTACTGTTCAAATAAGCTTCATTACTTTTGCATACCCAAGTGCTGTAACTAGAGAACTTATCGTAAATATCAGTAAAATTCATATGAACATTATTTGATAAATCCTTTATTTGTATACGTACAACAGGCTGCTAAGGTAAAGTTTCTTTAGTTGCGAAAGTATACTTTGGATTTCTATAAACACAATAAAGATTTATTCGTAAATCCAACTTTCACAGAATGAGCGACATTTGGTTTGTAATGATTGCATTTATATTCTAAACTTAAAATTATGCTGGAATATGACGCGTCAAGAAATGTGCGAAAAGACGAGAAAGGTGAACATTTAATAATATTTCGAAAAAGGTATTCTTTCCCGCAGTCCTATTTTATTAAGTGGCAGCACTTTATCATATTCATAGTTTTCGATAAAATTTACTTTGGAAATACTTTAGAGCGTATTGTATATACGTACGCATGTATACGCTTCGTATTTACGAGCCATATCCTAAAAGCGGTATACACATGCGTTTCGTATGTAGATTAACGGCAGCTGAGACAAATAAAAGTCGAATTATCTTTCCTAGAAGCGTACATCCCGATCACAAGAAATCGAAACTACCGAATTAAGGTTCGTGTATAATATAGTATAATACCGCATCCATTGAATCTGCAGATAAAATATGGTAAATTTCTTCCAACTCACAAACAATCGCCGATTTAGGAATGTTCGCAGAAAATAAAAGCGGAGGATCTTATCAGAGATCCGCGTGTAATTCATCTATTTTAACTTGCATTATTTTTATCAGAGCTAATTAAGCAGTTTCTTTAGGATCGTTGGAAGACAGGTCGATAATGAATGTTTGATTTTTCAATTATAAACAAGTGCAAGTATGATAATAATTAACACAGTTACAAAAACCTCTTATTTTCGTAAATATATAATGAGTAAAATTAGCCAAAGAAGTTCTTAAAATGATTTGATACTTTATTGGAGATTGAGCTTGCTTATGCGGTTCGCTGGATGATGTGGATGCCACTGTCTGTATCAACAGGTGAAGACAATTCACCGACTTTCAGAGCAAATGCTGCTTGTTCAAAAGGTTTCTGCATAGCACCTCGACTAAATGGTCCTAAGTCACCGCCTCGTTTAGCCGAACTGCAATCACTGTACTTGGAAGCAAGTTCGGCAAAGGTTGCTTTTCCAGATACAACCTGCTCTCTGTAAGCTAATTACGCACAGACTACTGGTTAGAACGGTCGCAACGAATCATCAAGTTTGTGTTACGCTTACTATTCTTACATATTGGAAATACTTCACAAATTTTTATGCGAGGATATCACATTTTTAAAAACTTACATTTAACAAGTTCGAGAGCTTCCTCTTTTGAACGTGTAATATTTTCTTCCCGCCAGGACGATGGTCGTCGAGAACCCGAATGTTTTACCAGTAAGTGAGAACATTGTACTTCCTCAGGCCCATCTGCTTTACTGTTCCCAGAAGGATCGGCGGGTTTGTCCGGCCTATCCCATTGACTTTCTTTAGTATAAATATTTAAATAATAATGCTGCCCTGTAAGAAATATATGCCTTAACGGCACGCCCTACGATCGTTTATGTTTTAACACCTTTCGCTCGACATGTTAAGAAATACATCGAAATGAAAAAACCGTATATCGGAATAAAACAATCAGAAAGCTTGAAATGGAAAATATGTGAAGATAATCTCATTTATTTTATGTTAATCGTTCCGCGTTTGTTAAATGATCAACTAGCTGACACATAAATGAAGGATAGGATTTTTATAAGTTACGATAATGCTAAAGCGATTCTGTCTGTATTAATACGGATTCTAATATTTCGAAAAGATGGAAATACGTAAAACTAATCTATATCTCGTCGTTCTTTCAGAAACATTGTAATAATAGCAAAGTTTAAGACGTTTCGAGTCGTTAGAGAAAAATGCCGGCCGTCTATCATCAAATGCTACCTCCCTGCCGATAAATGGCAATTCATCTATTAAAATCTAAAGACATTAATTGTATAATGGAAATAACTTATGTTTTATAATAACCCCTTAATTCTAATAGACAATTTAACGTACCAGTAGATCTACTTAATCGTTTTTCCCAACCCACTGGCAATTCTTCGTCCGCCATTGCTACTCAATATTTTCCTATCCTTGTCGTTCACGTTAAATGCAGAAAACACGTTTTCCATGCATCGGTTAACCACTAAAGAACTAGACAAATTCAGTGTAGGCAATCACATCAATGATTAAATTGAAAAATCTCTATCACGATTTTTGTAACCCATTTCAAAATATTAATGTTTGCTCTTCATATTCTAATACGAATGTCCCCTCAATTTAAACGAAATAATAGAAATAAAATGAATAAATATATGTAATAAAACAAACGTATAACAGTTATACAAGAAATATTTCTTTGTGATAGATTTAGAAACCTAAATATATCCTATTTACTAAATATAAGTCTAAAAGTAGTATTATTTTTGCGGAAATTTTCAAAAATTTGTGCTACTTTTTTCAAGACGTCATTCCGCTGCTATAAATGTTCAAAATATATCGATATCACGCAGGACATGATCGGTTGCCATGGCGGCCAAATACAAACGCTTTCTCATTCCATTTTACACCTTAAGTTCTAGAATAAACTCAAAAATTCGTCTTAGGTGAATAAAGACTATAATATGGAAGTCAATAATATAAACGCGATGCTGAATGAATTGGGATGGCAAGACGGATTTCGGATACCCGTAGCAAACGAGGAAAACAAGCGATTGGAGGAAGAAGTATTAATTTCTTCTCTTCGCCAGGCGTTGTCATATTTTTTTACTTTATCATTGTATTCATGAATGTACTTTTGTTTTTTAACACTCTTACATACTTTAATGCTTTAAGTAAATGTCGCTAGATTCGTGCTATTTAACACTATTTCTACCAAAAGGTGTTGAAAGACAGCTTTGAAATTATTGCTTAAAATTACTATCAATAGTTTAATCGTTATTCCTCAAATGAAATTTTGACTATTCCTATAACGTACGTCCTTTGGCACCTTTCGATCGAAATAGGTATACACAAAACCGCGGTAGAAATAGTGTTATTACGAGATTTGTATCTCTTCACCTGTTAATATCGGATACTGTACACTTACTTAATTTACTTTTTTATTTAAAATCCTCATTAATATGTATCTACAGAAGCTAAGAATATTTAATTGCATGTTATATATCTTATAATAATACATATAGATATAAATATTCAAACCATCGATTCAATCAGTCAATGCAACGACGAACAAAAATTCGCTACTATAAGAGTATCATTTTTCATAAATATAGATCGAAAAAAAGATGAAATTAAAAGAATCATTAGCCGGAAAACTCGAAATCCTCCAGGGACGTATTAATATGATTAATAAACGTACCAGTAACTTAAAAGAAGAACAAAACATGAACCAAAAGCTTCTGACTGCACATACAGCGCAACTCGAAACTGAAAATCACCACTATCGATTATGTTGTAACGATGAATCGACTTTCCACCAAGAGACGCGAAATTTTGAAAAAGAATGGAAGGAAGTAAACGAAATAGTGGCTAATATTGAAAAAGATCTAACGAAACTAACAAAAAAGATAGAAGCTTCAAAGAAAGCGATTAAATTTGACGAGAATGATCTACAGAAATGGCAGAACACATTAAATGAAAATGAAGAAAATAATCAACTAATAGAGAAATATATAAAAGATGATATAAAAGCGTACAAGGTACATAAAAGAAATAATAACGACAATAATAAATGATGAAGCTGTTTTTCTTCTATAAGTTATACATAAATGAATAATGAAAATACGAAAATTCTAATTAGTATTAAATATGTTGGGAAGTGCATAGTATAATTATATTATCTTATAATTTAGGAACTAGAATTAAAACGGCAAAAACTCAGCAAGGAACATCAATCATATTGCCAAGCAGTAATTAAAGTAACTGATAACACAAGAGAAACAGAAATTATTCTAGATAAAACAGCAAAGTTATATGATCAAGCATTGAAAGAATACCGACAAATGTTTAATCAGTGGAGGGAAAGTGTGACTGTATTGCAACAGACAAATACTGATATAGAAAAAACTCTTCAGGTATAATATATTTATGTGTACGCTATACGTAATGCATATACACAGCATTATACTGTGAACTGTTAATTAGAACGTTAATTTCAGCTATGCTCTTTAAAACTCCTTTAATACATAATAATTTGAGGCAAAATAATTATAGTAGTTCAAATTGATACGATAGAACGAATAGAGAAATGAATAAAATATAGTTTACATTCTGATAGTCAATACAAATTTTCATTTACAGGAAATTGAATCACTGCAAGAAATTTCACGAGATAAAAAAGACGCTCTTCAGGAGACTGAAAAATTTCTAAAAGAACAAATCGAAGGTAATAAACAACTCAGAGAATCAATTAAACAATCAGAAAAACAACTGTTTGTTAATAAAGAAGAACAACATAAGATCAAGGAAACTATTAGTACATATGAATCCGAGGTATAAATTTATAGTTGGAAATATTATGATAGATTTTTAAGTTACCTTCGTTTGACATTATAATTATATTTGTCTCTGTTTTATTATGTTCAGCTTAATATACGAAAGAACACTGTGAAAGATTTAACACAGCGCACACGGCAATTGCGTACTGATATAAAACGCAAAGAAATACAAATTCAAAACGCTCAAGATAAAATTGAAGAATTTAAAACGCAAATGACAGATCTAACGGTAAAATTAGAAGCTATCGATAATCAGAAATTAAATGTGGAAGAAAAAACCAAACATTTGGAAAAAATAATAGAGGAGCAAGGAAAGAAAAAAACTGCGCTGACGAAGGAGATAAACCGATTGCAAACAGCAAATTTGCGAACTACTAATCAAATTAAGGAACTGGAAAATGAGAGCAAAGTTTTAAAAATGCAACATCAAAATGAATTAAAAAAGTTTGAATATTTAAATATATTGCATGATAAAGAAGAAAAAATTTCCGAACAAAAGAAAGAAACGCTGTACCAAGTAGAATTTGAATTACAAAAAGCTGAAATGAAACTGGAACGATTAAGGGGACATGAACGAGATAAATCTGAAATTGAGAAAAAGGAGAAGAAAATAGAAGAACTGCAAGCCACCTTAGACGAAAAAAACCAGATATTAAAATTATTACAAAAGCAAACTGCAAGTTTGGAAGTATGTTACTTTTATGACCTACTGTAGACTCAAAATTAATTTTCTACCTTCCAAATAAGTTGGCATATACTTAATTTTTCTTCAACAGTATGATATGAGAAAAGTGACAAACAACTTAACAAATGACAACAAAGAACTGGAACGCTTAAGAAATAAGAAACAAGAGCTTGTTCTTCTTGTGGAGGGTGGTGAAAAGCAATTAAAACTTGCTCAAGCACAACATGAAGAAAAACAAGTAGAAGAAAGCATGTTAAGGTTAAAGGTTTCGCAGATGGAAAAGATGTTATCCAATGTAAGCGACAATGTCTATGATTTGGAGAAATATCAACTTGAATTGGAGGCTGTAAGTAATACAGAAATGATACTAAAGAGAAAACAGAATATGTAATAAATGTAACATAAAGATATATTTAATAATATTTAATTTAATCATATTATATAAATGTGTTTAAATGTATTTACTGATAATTTTTAAAAATATTCAATTTACTGTTTGTTTCATTCCTCTATTTCAGGCAGTACAGGAACGTAAGGCAGAAATTACCGTGCAACAAGAATCTCTTATAATTGAGAAGAGAGTAGTACTAAATGAATGTTCAGAATTACGTAAGGCTATTGGTGAAAGGAAAGGACGAATACAACAATTGCAAGCTAGATATCAATGCAGCATAGCAATGCTTGGTACTCTCCCAGATGGTGCACCAATAAACACTACATATCTGAAAATTCAAAATGCCCAAGAAAGATTTCTTCTACAAGAACAAGGTGATAAATTAGATGAAACAATTCGGAAAACTGAACAAGAGATACAAAGCATGGAAAACACATTACAGATAATAAATGCTTGTAATGTGAAATACAAACTGAATCTGTCTGTGGATAAACAGACCGAGCCAGAAAAAGAAGAAGAACGCAAAGAACTGGAGAAAGAATTACATGTTACAGAAAAGAAAATGAAGCAAAAAGAAGAAGAAATGCAACATCTGATTGAAGATCTACAGGTAATATAAAATGCATATTTTAGTAATATTGATAATGTCATTGTTATAGTAATAAATATGATGAAATCCTTTGAACAGAAAATGGAAGATCAATATCACCAAATGTTAAAAGACATTGAAAGAACTAAAGCTGAAAAAGAAAACAAAACTCAATGTTTGACCGATCTAGAACACATAATTAATGATCAAAAAGTCAAATTATCGAGAGCCAATAAAAATCTAAAGCGTGCTCAAAGAGACATACAAAATTTGTACGCATCTACTGCAAATGAAACAATACTTATGCAACAGGTATTTAAGTTATATGAAAATCTGTCGACAATTTCATATGTATACAATTATTTATAATACTTTGATTAGCTACACAACTAATTCAGTTATCTATATTTCTAATTAGAAAGAAATTGAGCTGCGTGAAGTTCAAGAACAAAATACCATCATTTTACAAGATGTAGCAGAATTTACAATCCGTCATGTGGAAGTAGAAGCTTACATTAAAAAACTTCTAGCTGTAAAAAACATAGAACTACCCAGTATCTCATTATTTACTCCATCAGTGACATTCAATCAATCCCATAGTGCTGGAAGTTCTACAGAATGTCTATCAAAAAATACTAGCCGTGTCAATGCTATTTCATCATCCAGGGAAAGCATTGGAAGTGTTGTCAACATAGAACCACAATTCCATGGTAATTATCTTATTATTCGTCCCTTAATTAAAATAAACCATGATTATATCTGAATATAAACGATTATTTAATCGCTTAAGTTTTTACATTTTCAGCAGACTCCTCAACTGCTGCTACAAAAGATATAAAATACAATCGATGTTCCACAAGTTTCCTTAAAAGCAAACATCTATCTGTTACTCGAAGTAAACAACAGTCATTAGAAAAAAGTTAATAATGTAACAGTAATAAACTATTAACCGTATATGAAATAACTTGAAATCCTATCGAAATTCGAAGAGGCTATAAACCGTCTAATAAATTTATTCTGGTATATATCAATGCCATTTCCTCTGAAAAAGTATTTTAATATACTCAAAACAGCACGTCTCTCCTATGGCTTGTTTAAAGCTTCGTACATTACTTTTAACCTTAGAGGAAACGAATATAGCAACACGCAACAGAGGAAAAGAGAAAGAGGCACACACACACACACGCAGAGAAACTCATACAAATTCACATGCATATGCATTTATATAAATTTTATATCACAGATATCACATGTAACAAGCTACGGTTAAAAGATTATCAACTTAAAGGCCGCCTTTGATTAAATTTTTATCATATATCGTGTAGCAGCACTTCTTAGTAATTACAGAAATTAAGTATCGTGAATAATTATAATCGATACAAAGTAAATTATTGTATACAAGAAAGTCAAATTAAGAATTTTTCCAAATTGAACAACACATCTAAAAGTGTTTAAAGCATTGGAATAGTTTTAATTAAATCCTAAGAATTTAGACTACCAGAAAATTAAATGTGTTAAAGTTCGTTCGATTTTCAATACCGTCTAACCTTTCGGTGTTCTTGAAATCAGTACACAATATTTCAACGGTAAATATATCATCAGTTTTCATAAAAAGTATACAAATATATTTTTTATTTATCATTCTTTTAAAATTAATACAATAAATTGAAAATTTGTTCCCTCAGATGACTGAACTCAAAATGATCTCTAGTAATAAGGTATTCGGAGGATGGCAAAAAGTTTATTCGCACGAAAGGTATTACAATATTTATATAAAATAATTATATACTAGCTTACTAAAACAATTTTATTTTAATAGCTGTCAATTAGGATGCACAATGAACTTTGGCATCTTTTTGCCACCTCAAGTTGAAGAAGGACCAGTACCTGTTATATATTGGTTATCTGGATTAACATGCACAGAAGCTAATTTTATTCAGAAGGCTGGTGCACAGAAATATGCTTCCGAAAATGGTGTAATTTTAGTTGCACTTGATACAAGTCCCCGTGGGCTCAATATTCCTGGAGAAGAAGACAGTTGGGATTTTGGAACTGGTGCTGGTTTTTATGTTGATGCGACAAATGAACCATGGAAAAAGAATTACCGTATGTATAGCTATGTTACCAAAGAGATACCAGCTTTGATTAATGAGAAATTTCCGACACTGCCTGACAAACAGTCTATAATGGGCCACAGGTAAAATAAAACTGTATTCTTTTGGAATACTAATTTTGCATATGGAAAAGTTTATAAAATACATCTTTTGTAGCATGGGTGGACATGGAGCTTTGATATGTGCTCTTAAAAACCCTGGATTTTATAAGACAGTATCAGCATTTGCTCCTATTAGTAATCCAATGCTATGCCCATGGGGAAAGAAAGCTTTTTCTGGATACCTTGGTGGGACAGAAACTAATAATACATGGAAAGACTGGGATGCTACAGAATTAGCTAAAAAATACAATGGGCCTCCATTAGATATCTTAATTGATCAGGTGGGACTATGTGGAATAATCTATGAATATAGATTATTAACACTGTTCATAGCAAAATTTGGTATAGATAACACAAACGTAAGTAACAATTTATATTTTTAGGGAAAAGAAGATAGTTTCTTAAAAGATGGGCAATTATTACCAGAAAATCTACTAGCAGCAGCGACAGATGCCGGATTACCATTAATGTTAAGATTCCAAGAAGGTTACGATCACAGTTACTTCTTTATATCCACATTTATCGAGAATCACATCACGCATCATGTGAAATATCTTAAGAGTTAATTTAAAGAATTCTATGTGATGCATAGTTTTCTCATTCATTGATGATTTGATACTGTTGTAATATCAGTTTTTAAAAAAAATAATAATGTCTCCGAGCTTCCTTATTTTGAAAATACAGAGAAAAAAATAAAGGGAAACAAAGATAAAGAAAATCCAAATTGTATATAACTCTACCACTGGAAAGGATTACATTTGATAATAAAATGCAGTGGTATAATTGCTCGACTTACGAACTTCTCGAGATATGAATTTTTCTCATATATCGTGTTGGCCTCTAAATACGCATTTATCTTCGAGGTTTTAACTATGATGCTTTTTTACTGCAAGCAACAATGTAAGAATATTTGTTTGCTGGAAGTGGATTATGTAATTGGTTTTCCATAAGATAAAATCGACAAAACTATGTGTCGAGATACGAACTGTGGACGGGCACAAATTAAGTTTGTAATTCGAGATACCAGTTTACTAATTTAATCAGTTATTGCCGTTTCGTTATCAATAATGTTTCTTTGTAACAAATATGTAAGAGTAACTGAAATAAACGAAACTAATAAATTTTTTACCTTATTTTCGTCTTATTGCACAGCTAGTACTATAAAATTTATTTGCGCAAAGACTAGGTTCAAAATATGAGAAAATGGCTGTTGTATGTAGCATGGCAAAACATTTTATTAAGACTTGGAAGACCCCCGAAGTTGGTGCCACAATAATAAGACTGGCTTACGTTGTTGCCATAAATTAGCATTACCCCACATCTGCCAAAATCTAAAATATGAGAAATACAAGATATATGTGAATTGAATAATGTATACCACGAGAATTGTATGAATACACTCACATGCCAAACAACACTCCACCAAGATGCGCAGCATGATCAAAAATTTTCCACCGCAAGATGCAGCCCATAAGGTCAAAACCTATTACTCCTTTTATTACCTAGCAGCAAAAGTATTTTTGTACAATTTGTTAACTGTCACACAGTGTCAATTGAAGCAATTTTAATGTATAATAAAGGTTTGATGGAGGAGAATATGCTAATAAATTAATATATATTATGAAGTTAAGAAATACAACGTACCGTGCCTGCTTTGAACTTATACATAGGTAGAAAAATAATACTAAGGTATGTCTCCGGATACTGAGTACAGATAAGTCCAATGATACCCATAATTGCACCTGACTATATCACAAATATATTCTTATTAACATATATGTTATTTATATAATATATAATATTATTTAACAACTAACATGATTACAATATATACTGCCTACTAATTACTATAATTTACAATAAAATGGCTCTATAAATTTCGAAAAGATATTTAGAAAAAAATTATTTTCAAAGGTGATGAGTAAAGTTAAATAAATAATTTAATGACATTAACTTACAGCTCCCAATGAAGGACTACATACACCAACCATTGTTTTGTATAGGTAACTCGTGAAACTTGATACCACTCCACTTGTCAAGTAAAATGCTACAAATTGTTCTTTACCCAATGTTTGTACAGCCATATGAGAAAAACTATGTAGCACAAACATATTAGCAGCCAAATGAAAGAATGAATAATGTGAAAATGCTGATAACAGCATTGGCCAACATAATACACCTTAAGAACAGATTTAGTACTTTAACTTTCAGACGTAAATCATGGTTTTATGTTAACAATAGTCACACAAAGACAATACTTACTAGATGAGGGAGTTGTGCAAAAGTATTTCATCATTGTTTGATTTAACATTGGCACACGCCATGCAAGAAATACTATAACATTTAAAAAACATATAGGTGCGAACATTCTCTGTCCTTCTGTTAAATTTCTCCATGCTACTTCTAGATCACGTCTCCAGCCTGTTTTCTAAGCATAATTTCGATACAATTAGATAAATACTATCAACAGATGTTATAGTAAAAGATCTAAAATATTATTTGTTAATACAAACGTTAATTGCATATTCTTTGTAGCGATTAATAATCCTGTAAGTATGTTTCCTGATACGTTCGTATTCAAAAATGGCAGCAACCAAGAATGTTGAACCGCTAAACTAATTCAAAAGATTTATAATTCAAATTATTTATATCAATGTACATCTTAGTTGAGAACACTTTCATTGTTACTTACCGCAACTGTGAAAGCGAAAGGTTTCCATAATTTTGAAAAGTGAAGTGGTCCTTGTTCAGTTTTCACATTCAAAAGGTCTATTTCATTCTTCTTTATACTACTCCTCAATTTTCTAAAGTTCCTCACTTGTTTGTATGTTTCTAATGTACATAACTTGGGTTTATAATATTGTGCACTAGTAATCATACTGAAAAAATATTAAAAAATGTTAAACTGTTGATATTCTAACCAAACAAATGATATAATTTTGGAAAGTAATACTAAAAGATGAGCCTTACCATCTACTTGTTGCACAGTTTAAATTTAAAAACATTTTTGTTGCCATATTTCTAGCAATTTAACAATTGTTAAGAAAATATTATATGATAATTAAATGAAGCATACGTGTTGCTATAAATAAATACAAAATTTAGTTTAAAACGAAGGCAGGTACCCGTAAATATAACTACGTGACAACTATATAACAAATTGTCACAATACAATTATTTCTAAATATCGCTTGTTCTTGAACCGTTAACTATATATTATTACAGTTTGGTATACCATATCAAATCGTATGCAATGTTACGCATGCATAATGTGTTTAATATGATTAACGTCTCCAGCGCCAGTTAAAAGTCGAAAAATTTTATAATAACTATGAATGGGTACGAACGATACAACAAAAACATTTCCCCTAGTACGGTAAGTGCCTGTAATAACCAGTCCAAGTTTAAATGGCAACAGCGTTGTTAAAGTTGCGAGAAATGTTTTATGTTAATACTTGTAGGGGGCAGTAATGTCAATGACTGTAATGGGCCATGGAAACGCTAGAAAGCGGTAGCGTCACCGACTTTATGGCGTTATCAACTGTAGTTAAAACGTTATGTTGAAATTACCAAGTAGGGAACTCTTCTGTTAGTTTGATAAAACAGAGGATTATGTTTAATTAAGTTGTTGCGTTTTGTTAAAAGAAGTTTGTTATTTTAAAAATTGCTTAGAGCTCGACGTTGTAATGTGAATTGAATTTGATTGTAGAAATAAATAAATTTATATATAAAATAATAATTAATATCGAAATTAATCTCTTCAACTTTATTGCCTTCCACAACAAATTTTGAATACGGCGCACTTAATAACACGTCTTTTCTTTCAATACTGTCTTTATATTTTCACTTACTATTAAGCTTTCATGAATGTGCTTTTAGCACGGTAGTTTATGTAATAGTAATATTGAATAGTAACTAACATCGAGCTAACGGCCACGGAATCCGAATATTTAAAAACTTTGACGACCGAATGTACTACGAGCGAATACACCGTCCCAAATTTCATCGAAGTTCGCGTTGAAAATATTAAAATAATGAAAAACTGAACGAATGAGCAAAATATTATTCGTGCTCCGAGAGATTTCAAAGTAACGCAGAGTAAGGTGATGAGTGAGTTCTGTCCTCCGTTCGCACCGGCAAAGTACGGTTGAGAAAACTTATTGCAAACTCTGGAAACGTTAGTAGATAAAAAAGCAGTATTTTATATTAACAAAGAATTAGCTGCAGCCGAGGGAAATTCACATAATCGTAAAATACCCTCTGCCATTTATAATTTAATTCTACCTGCCTGATATTAAAGCTAATCAAAGTTTTGCGATAGTGTGAATCATAATATTAAAGATAGGGGATGGTGAAAAGAAATCTGGAAACTTCCAGATGTAGCTGAAGACCCCAAAAATATGGTCAACAATTCTCCATTGCATGCGATTTTCATTTGAAATGTTCTTAATTTCAGGTCTACCGTATTTTTACATTTCACACGGAAAGGAGATAGACAATCGAACTGCATCGATCTCTCGTTTCAATAATAACAATAATCTTAAAGTAATAAGTAGCATAGGTCAATTAATAATTTGTCGGCATTATTGCAATGTTATCAAACATGGTTAAGGCGGAGAGGGAGTATTAATTGCGCATTTTCTTACAAAGATTTTTTCAAAATGTACAAAATATACATTAAACGGTGCCGCCTTCTACCATCTCCTACAGACACTAAATTCGGTGACACTACTGCCTCCTACAGCCATCAACATGAAATATTTCCCGAAACTGTGGCAAAGCTGCTTCTATTTAAGCTTACTGTAGACCCCATGTTTGAAACGTTTGAAATAAATAAAATAACGTTCATGTTACGTTGTCACGAGTTTTAAAACAAGATGTTACATTTTTATTCTATATAATTTTCCTAACGGTCGAATATAATTTTCTTTTATTTGATAAACTTCAATTCTCCAAATCATGGATATTAAGAAGGTACTGCTCTTTAATTATTTGCAAACAATTGAGCATATACATTTTAGCAACTGTTCATCCTGCTCGCTAATGTTATTTAATTCATTAACTGACAATAGACGGCGCATTGATCACAATGTTGATTCGAACAAGTGATTCAGTAATTCCTAATACCTATGTTATTATGTGCAATAAATAATAATTGGTAACAATGTGTTTAAAAATTGCACATATCAAATAATTGATAAATAAAACAATGTTGAAATATGTAAGATAATTAAAATTGAAATGAGTCCCACAAACCAATCATTTGCAAGGAATTCGAGATCTATGATATTAATAATGTAATATACAACATTATTGTTTACTGCCTTTCATTCGTGTTTTATATTAATGAAAATTCATTTCGTAACATAATCTGTAAATACATTTCTTATATTTGCCGCTCTTTGAACGCGACAGAACGAAAGTTGTATAGCTCGTTTGTGGTTGTAACGACGGAACGTCTAGCGCCTCCTAGGAATGCCAGTAAGTGTAGTAATTGTATTGTTACGTTACACGGTATTTTGTATAATTGTAAATATGTCATTAGTGAAGGTTATATTAACTGTGCAATCTCCGCAATGAGCTCGTAGCCCTGAATTTGTTACACAGAAATCGACATAAATGACGTCGATGGCCGTTTACCAAATCTGCTAACTTCTTTGTACCATGATGGGAATATTGTATGAGAAACGGCCACTGAAGCGGCCTAAATTAGGCCCGCCTGATGTGTACCCTCAAGAACCAAAACAGAAAGAAGACGAACTTACGTCTGTAAACGTCAAACATGGATTTTCAACTATGCCCCAGTTGTCAGATGAGTTTGGCACTGCAAGACACTGTAATGTCACTGCCGCCAAAGTGGGAGCGTATTTTAACGCTATTCTCGCAAAAAAGGAAGAGCTTGCTATAATGCCTGATACTGGCAGAAAAAGGCAGCAAATCAATCCTAAGGACAATTTCTGGCCAGTAACTGCTAGAACTAAAAATGGTATAGAGGCATGGTTCAAAGATCTGTCCGGTTGTAAACCATTGGTAGCTCTCGCCAAGAAAGCGCCCAACTTCAATAAGAAGGAAGAGATTTTTATTATGCTCTGCGAGTATCAAGTACCGATGCTTAGAGCAGCCTGGTTTATCAAACTTAGCTCCGCTTATACTGTAGCAGTATCTGAAGCAAAAATGAAGAAGAGACAATTACCCGATCCGACCACAGGTAGACGGTTATGTTTACGAACATAATTATGTTACAGTACAAGTATCTAAATGTAAATATAAGAAATATTTTTAATAGGATATCATTAAGTGTAAGTATATTTCTTTCTAGTAATAGTAATCTCCTTTTCTTGTTTTCTCAATACAGAGTGGACTGGTACGCTTATCAAATTTCTGAAAGATCAATTATCTAAATTACAAGAGTATTATCACATCAGTAACAATGCAGCTAATCCCTCGAACACCAATGGTACTACGAATAATTCATGTAATGGAAACTCTACTGGAACCACTAATTCCACTAATGGCAGTAACAATACTGTTAACAGTAATGTCAGTAACAGCAATGGAGTTAATAGTAACCAACCATCTACTCCAAACTCGAGCATTCAATTGTCATCTGGAAGCATAATGAATGAAGAGCACAAGTTGGCTGTAAAACAATGGCATTACTGTGTACAATTAGCAAAATATATGTTTGAAGAAGGCTTACTAGATAGGCAGGAATTATTACAATGGATATTAGAATTGTTAGATAAAATTAGATCTTCTCCTTCAGAAGATGGTATTTTAAAACTTCTATTGCCATTGGCATTACAATATTTGGAGGAATTTGTACAGTCTGAACTGTTAGCTAGACGTTTGGCATACTTGTGTTGTCGCAAATTGGCACACATGTGCAGCGTTGTCGAGACTAATGGAAATCCACAAAGTCCGTCCATTGTCAAGAGCGAGGTTAACGGTGGAAAAGACACTGCCATTGTTAGTCAGGGACAACAGAATCCGTTAACTGCTGCCTTTAATGATTACTTAACTTGTCCACATCACAGGGATGTGATTTATAGCTTATCAACGATAATACAGGTAAAAAATTAGCTTCAAAATCTTCTCATATTTTGCGTTTAAGCTATATTACAGAACTATACTTGAATGCTTTTAAAGTATAATAAATCATTATTCTGATAAGCTCTGATACTTTTGTAATGTATATTATTCTGTATATTATATGTAAGGTAATTATTTTTTCAGGTTATTACTTTAGAATGTCCAACAGCATTGGTGTGGAATTGTGTTGGCGAAGGAAAGGCACCATCTGTATTAAATGGGTCTCCTCTTGATTACTTGCCATGTCCTCCTACAGCCTTACCATGCCCACCTACAAGTTCAAGCAATCCTACAATGAAACAATTGAAGATTGCACAAGAGAATATCAGAGCAAGATCTCAAGCTGCAGAAGGTAGATGGTCCTGCGACAAATGGCAGCAAAGTAGTGCTGGTATGACAACAACTAAAGTACTGGCAGCTTTAGATGCTTTAGACCGACATAGTTTTGACAGAATGGATTCTACTAATTCTTTGGACACATTATATGCCAAAATATTTCCATCTCCTCCAAAGGATTCTACAAATGAACGTGATTCAAAGACAGAGTACAATCCACAACAAGATTCTGCAGTAGTAGAGATTTTATGTGAATGGGCAGTAAGCGCCGAACGATGGGGCGAGCATAGAGCAATGGCCGTTGCAAAATTGTTAGAAAAACGGCAGAGCGAAGCAACTGGAGAGACAAATGATAATGATGACAAAGACAGTGTCTGTAGTAATGGAAATCCACCTGTGCTTCCAATTTTTCAACCATTACTGATGAAATTCTTAGATGTGGATGCACCAGTAGATAATACATCGTCTCAATCTAAAGTGCAGTTTACGAATTTAGTTCACTTATTTTCAGAACTAATTAGACACGATGTTTTCTCCCATGACGCGTACATGTGTACACTTATTTCAAGGGGTGATCTTATACAAGGTGTGGTATAATAGTCATTAATAATTATTGGTAATTACCTACATCTTTATAATTCAACTAAACATATGCTGAATAATATATTTCGTTTAGGACCAGTAGCCAGTAAACCGGGGACACCGAGTAATCGGGAACCTATAGATGAAGATAGTTTATTTCCTGGTATAGATTTAAAACCAGCAAAGCTGGAAGTCACGGACCATGGACGAGCCATGGATTATGACGATAGTAAAATTGACGATGATCTAGATAAACTATTGCAACATATTAAAGAGGATCAACAAAATAGCATGGATGCTCCTGACAGTCCTAAAGAAGATGCATTGGCTGGCCATGGAGGTCACGAGGGTCTCGATTCTAAAATGCCATCGAGTCATAGTAGACATCTGTTGTATACGACGCATTTTCCATTACCACAGGTAATTTCCAAACGGTTTATAATGTTTATTATTATGGTACGGGTTAACTAATTCGAAAACTTTGTCCCAAGGATGAAACGTGTAGTCAACACGACTGTAATCAACGACATGTTTTATTGTACGGAGTAGGCCGCGTTAGAGATGATGCCAGACATGTTGTTAAAAAGATGACAAAAGAAGTGTGCAAATTGTTTGGCAAGAAATTTAGTATTGATGTTGCAGAAGGTGGAAAAGTAAAGAAACATTCCCGCAGTGAATTTAATTTTGAAGCGATTACTCTGAAGTTTCAAAATTCGAGTTACTTCGATCAGCATGTTGTAACGTGGCAATGTGCGACACAGGTTATTGAAATGCTGAACACATTTGCACTAGCTGGTTCATCGTATTTACCAGTCCAAGAGCACGTCGCTTTTCTTTTCGATTTAATGGAGCTCGCCCTGAATATATATGGTTTAATAGACGTTTGCATTCAAATACTCAAAGAACTACCAGAGGTCGAAGCACAGTTAACAGCTAGAAATAGTCAGCTCGTTAGAAGTTATACTACAAATTTAAGTTTATATGTCGTAGGCGTATTAAGAAGATACCATTGCTGTTTATTGTGTAAGTATTATTTTCTTATATGTTGAAACACAGTTGAAAATCAAAAGTCATCCAATATTATAATTATTTCAGTATCGCCTGAACAAACAACTGCAGTATTTGATTTACTTTGCAAAGTAGTGAAACACGTTTCAAATCCAAGCGACTGTAGTTCCGCTGAGCGATGTGTACTAGCACATCTCTACGACCTGTATTCATCGTGTTCTCTATTAAAAACGAAACCGCATGGTGTGGAAGCATTCAGTAATGCTTATCCTAAAATTCGGACGGCTTTATATAGCGCATTACAACCGACGCCGTCGAGTCACGTTTATAATTCTCAGTTTATGGTAGACGTTTTCACTAGTCCAAGACGCGGAGGAAAAATTGAACCGCAGTGGGCTAGACAATTAAATGAAACACCGGCAAATCGTTACAGTTTCGTTTGTAACGCAATAGTTGCAGTTTGTAGTGAAACAGATAATGACAAACTGAACGATATTGCTATAACTTGTGCTGAGTTGACAGCTTGCTGTAATGCACTCAATGCTGAATGGTTAGGAGTACTTATGGCACTTTGCTGCTCTTCCAATAGCTCTGCATTTTATATTGACGTGTTAAATCAAGTTGACGTACAAGACTTAAGCATACACAACTCTTTGGCTGTATTCACGTCTATCTTAATAGGTAATTACCTTTGTAAATGAAGAAAAACTCAGAAATACATATTGCAATTTTCTAAGACCATAATTAGATAAGGATCTCCGGAGGAATATTTTATAACAACGATTTAATTATTTACAGCGAGACATTGCTTTTCTTTGGAAGATTTTGTTGTGCACATAGCACTGCCATCATTAGTTAAAGCTTGTAACGAAGGTCGCGGAGACGCCGATGTAGAAGCTGAAGCAGGAGCACGTTTAACTTGTCATTTACTATTGAGACTCTTTAAAACAGTCGAGTGCCCGCAACCTGCATTATATTCTGTAAGCACGAGTCCTCATCCTTTGCCAAATGGAAATTCAAGGGGTTACAGTATAAAATTGAGCTGCGATAGACATTTACTAGCAGCTGCGCACAATAATATTAGAGTGGGGCCAGTTTTAGCAGTACTTAAAGCTATATTAGTTGTGGGTGATGCAACTGCTGGTAAACAACCGCCGAAGAAACCAGATGTACCCATGACCCATTCGAGTAAGGGAGGTGGACCGGCTAGTGTTGGAGTTGGTGTTGGTGTGAGTGGTGGTGGACCAAGTGAACTATCAATTAGCCACATTTTAGGTACTAGCGATATTTTAGGAGGTGGTGATGATTTGGGACTTGATTTGGCTATGTCTTCATCCAGCAGTAACGCTGGTATGACAACAGAAAATGTGAAAGGCCTTTCGGATTTTGCGCAACATGTTCTCCGACAGATATGTAGTCAAGAGTGGGTATTGGAAAGATGCCTACAAAACCCTGAAGAACTTTGCCACCCTGATATGCTACTCGATAACATGTTGACGCCGCGTCAAGCTCAAAGACTACTTCATATGATATGCTATCCTGACACTTCAACAGATGCGTTCATCGATCAGAAGACACATATTACTAATATTCTAGAGAATTTGGAGCAATGGAGTCTAAGAATGTCATGGCTTGATTTACAGCTCATGTATAAGCAATTTCCACCAGGTTCGAGTGATCTTTCACAATGGTTAGATACCGTCGCGAAAGCTGCAATCGACGTATTTCAATTGAATACGTTATCGAGTAAACCAGATAAACGATCAGGTTCGATATGGTTAGTCGCGCCTTTAGTTTCTAAACTACCAAGTGCAGTGCAAGGTCGTGTTCTTAAAGTGGCAGGCCAAGTGTTAGAATCTGGTAACTGGTCTAAAACTGCTAGTCGCGAGAGAGGTAGATCTAAATCACTGTCTCTTTTTAATCACCAACCTTTTTTATCCTTGGTACTGACATGCCTCAAGGGCCAAGACGACCAGAGAGAAGGTTTGCTAACATCTTTGCATTCGCAACTTTCTCAGTTTCTTAATATCAGCAAGGAAGAGAAAAATTTTGGTTCCGAAGATCCGAAAACGAGAGAGGTGTTACAAGATGCATTGCAATTAAGATTCAGTCTGGTCGGTGGTGTATTCGATAGTATACAAAGAAATACGACAGCCACTACGGACTGGGCTATTTTACTGGTTCAGCTGGTTAGCTATGGTGTTATAGATTTAAATAATAATTCAGAATTATTTACCACTGTCATTGATATGTTAGCCACGTTGATACATTCTACCTTAGTATCAGACTCCCAATCCGAAAAAGATGAAAATAAAAAGCATTACCAGAATCTTATGAAAAAATTGAAAAAGGAACTTGGTGACAGGAATTCTCAGAGTATTAAATTCGTCAGGCAATTGTTACCTTTACCAAAGCTAACAATGGAAGTTATTACCTGCGAACCAGTAGGAAGTTTAACAGACACGAAAGGTAACAAGATAGCTGGCTTCGATAGCATCGATAAGAAACAGGTAAATTTGAAAATATTTCAAATGCCGAAAATTTTAATAACTTTCTTACACGGGTTATACTTTAATGCAGTTGTAAGATTCTTTTATATAACATATATGAAACTTTACAGGGTTTGCAAGTGTGCGATTCACAAAGAGTCTCGGCGTGGGAATTGTTGGAAGGCCATAAAAATCCAGCACCAATTTCTTGGGCCTGGTTCAGAGCAGTTAAATTAGAACGAAAACCATTGACGTATCAGAATGCACATAAACTTTTGAGATATCATACGCACAGTCAAATTAGACCAGCTAGCCATTATTTAGATCCACCACCGCTTCCACCGGAAGATTTGGAACCTGATAAAAAGGAATCGGAATCCGGTAAAGCTGATACACCAATGAGTATCGATTCACCCGGAAGAGTTGGCGGTAGCGTCGGCAGCAGTGGAGTTGGTGCTGCTGGTACTAACGGCAAAGGAAAAGCTATGAAAACTAGGAGACACAGAAGAATTAAAGGTGCCGCAACACCCACTGCACCTGTATCTCAGCAAATGCAGGTTCGTCGTCAAGTGATTTCTATGTTATAAAATGTAATTAGCAATTTCCTTTTTTTCATCTTTTAAGAAATATACCTATACACCTTTTGTAATGTCATGCAGCAAGCGCCTAGTCAACTACAACAGATAGCATTTAGTAACCAACAAGCGCCTGTCGCTCAACAACCTGGAATGTTCACTGGTCAACCGCCACAACCTCAACAACAGTGGTATACAAATCAACAAACTCATGCACCGGCACAACAATATGGATATAGTCAACAATTACCACCGACTCCAGTTGGTGGACCTAGATATGAAAGGCCTGGCATGAATAATCAGTCTAAACAGGCTCTTTCTAACATGCTACGACTAAGGCTACCATCTAATCAGTTTATGGGATCTCAGCAACAACCAAGCGCTGCACCGGTTGGAGCTCCAGGAGCATTCCAAGGAATGCAAAGACAGCAATTTATTAGACAACAGCTAAGAGCTCAACACGGTGCTCCAGGCATGAATCCACAGCAAGGTATGTTTGCTCCTCAGCAGCAGCAACAACAACAACCTCAGCAACAAGGAATGTATGCTGGTATGCAGCAAGGTAAGTATAAAGAGTTTCTTTTCATTCTGTTTCTGTTACTCTGTTCCACATTTACACATTTTTCGTAGGAATGAATCAAAACTATGCAGGATACGGTGGTCAACAAATGATACCACAGCAACAGCAGCAGCAGCAGCAGCAACAGCAACAACAACAAGCACCTCAACAAACTCAACAGCAACAGCAGTTATTGCAACAGCAACAGCAACAACAGCAAGGGATAATGAATCAACAGCAGAATATGATGTTCCCTAATCAACAACAAATGATGGGACCTCAACGAGGACAAGAATATATGCCGCAACAACGTATGCAACCTGGTGCTGCCAGACCGCCATATTTACAGGTAAAATAAATATGGTAGTTACTTTACGAAGACTTTTTAACATTTTTTAAACAAAAGAAAAGAAATTGAATGCGTTCGCGCATGAAAGATAGAATGAGGACTAAGTTTGGAAAATATTAAAAACTCCTTTATCCCATCACATATTTGCCTTTAGAAATAGAAAATAACTGTTGCAACCTTATGTTTTATTAGGCACCAAACGTTACGATGAATACAATGGGTCCTATGGGAGGTGGAGTACAAAGTCAACCAGCTCCACCATACAGACAAACAAGCGGCAAACCGGGTGCTGTAGGCGTAACTGGTGTAGGAACAGCTAATGTTAGCTTGCAACAAAATCAACAATTTCAACAGGTTAGCAGATATATACTTTATAGCTTACTTAACACATTGATTGCTGCCGTAAATTATATACCTCTTTCGCGTGGCTCCCCGGTCAGGCTAACGATACTTTCTCTATTAAATAAAGCGCCATCATAAAAAAATTCACAATTGTAATTAATTGCCAAGTAATTGTAAGTTACAGTGCAGCTTTGATAAGTGAATTACCGGAATTACTTTATAATGGTTTTTACACTTTTATGAATACTGTAAGACGTAGAAACGGAACTAATTGACTCGACAACGCGATGTGTAGATTATCCATGTAGCGTAAATAAAAGCTCATCGAAACTTGATTAGTTATAAAATATACTATCAAAATTGATTGAAACAAAGAAAATTCGCGCCTCAGCGTAAAATATTTTTAGCGTAAAAAGCGGGTTATTTAAATCTAAAAATAAATGATTTGCTGGAGTAAAATACTTTCATAAATTGCAGCAACAAGCAATAAATCAACAACGTATAAGACAACAAATGCTGGCAATGCAGCAACAGCAACAACAAGCGCAACAACAACAAGCGCAGCAGCAGCAGCAGCAGCAGCAAGGTGCTTCTGCTGGTCAGCAACCTACACCTCAATTAGTAACACACCTACAGCGACACTTAAGTCAACCACCGCAGCATTATCAGCATCAACCGCCGCCTTATTAGTAATTTCAAATGTTCATAAGTAATACATTTGTTATATAAACATAATTTACGTAAATGTGTGTGTAAATTCGGGTCGCAAGAGTCGAGTAATTTAATTTACCGTATGAGTGTGTAAAGTGTGTCATGATGAAAAGTAATAAAAACAAGGACGATATTAAGAAAATATATCTAAAACTGATATTCCTCGTATTTTTTTAATCGAGCATCAATATACGACTATAAATTTATCAAAAACACGTGTATTAACATAATCTTAGTTATTAACGAAACGTAGAAAAAAAATTAATATTTCAAAAGCTATGCATCTAATCAAAATATCGATTTTTAATTTTCTCTTTGTAAGTTCAACTTTGATTCTGATATCGAATTTATAATAGTAGTTGCGTTTTAGATAATTTATGCTGGAACTTTTGGTTAAGTGGGAAGATACAACAAAATTCTTTTTACAAATTCCCTGCATAATGAAGCGATTAGAATTTCTCGTCTCAAAGAGAATATTTAATATATAATAGTGTGCATGGTATTCGTCACTTCGGTTTAGTGCCTAGTGGTACGCGATTCCCTGTCGTCTAGTAATCTTAAAGGATATTTATTATTTGTATGCATTACCCACATACGGGTAATTTTCTTCAGCGTAAACTTATCTAACTTTATACATGCACGCATTAATCCATTACACCAATAAACAATTTAGGAAATGGCACGTAAAAAACATATTTCCTTGAAAACTAAACATTTCAAAAACATCAGATCCCTACTTTATATTTTCATTACGAAAATTGTCATTTTTTGTCCGTTACTGTAGACCCATTAAATGCAATCAGATGATACCTGTAAGGCTGCAAATATTAAGACGAATAAGATTTAAGATGATCAAATAACATATAATCAATAAGATCTAATGTGATAAGTGCGTTGAAGTATAAAAATTACAAGGAAATCAAATAAAAAGTCGATTACCGTTTAGCAACTTTTTGTTTTGATACCTGAAATTACCTTTAAATTGCGGAACCTCATTAAAATTATCTAAATTCACCAATTTCCTCATTCGTGAAAGATACAGTTGCTTCAGCTATTTGAACAACATTCATATTTAACAATTATGAATTCTAATGTTTTCAATTAAATATAACATTGTGTTACATATTTAAATTTTCTATATTTATCTTTGAAGCGTCTGTCTTTAAAGAAAATTTGTTCAATTGATATTATTTCTCAGTATATGACCTTTATGAATAAGATCTTGGCTTTAATGACAAATTCGTGATATTTCCATTGCTTTAGAAGCGTCATAAAAATTCAGAGATGGCTTATCTCCGTCTGTGATTTTTTGCAATTTGTTTCTACTCGATTTTAATTCCGCTATTTCATGATGAAGCTCCATGTTGTCATCAGCAAATGTTTGTATGCAATCTCGCCTTTCCAAATCGTGAAAACTGTAACCGATAGTTCGGCGATTTAAAAGCCACGGTTCTGGCGGGGGTGGTGGTGGTGGGGGCTTTGGTTTCATCGGATAAAATGGTCTATAATCAATCTCTTTTGTAGTCCTATAATCCATACGACGAATTTGTTCTGGGTCTAGAAGTACGTCTGAAACTTTTGGATCTTCTTGTTCTTCTTGCTTCCTAAAACGGACATATGTATATCTTATTATAGCTCGTATAGCATAAATATTTTCCATTTATTAATCATGGTTTCACTGATAATATCGAATTGTCTTTGCGTCGAATGTACAATAAAAGTAAGGCTATTGTTGAAATATCATGAAAAAGACACTACATAATTACGTAATTATGTAGATCAGGGTACATCTCAGTGACTTCAATGATCTTTTAATATATTCTCAAAATCGACATTCTGAACAACTTTTTCCGTGTACTGTACATACAACACCAGCACAGCTTTAGTTTTCGGATATTCGCGAAAAGAACTTGTGATATTCTTTCATTGATATGGATCATGTATCGCTTAGTTTTATTTACGGATATGATTACTTGATATGCTCCTTCCGAAGTGAGATTACATGTCTCACGTTTCCACATGAAAACACGGAGAGATGAGACGGAGTGTTTAGTGAGGTACAGTGTTGCAAGCAAGAAATACAGCCTTGCTTTGAATAGATTACAGAGACTTGTTCAAACAATTTAACATGATCATATAGATCGTAGATAAACGTAACTCGAACGTAAGCGACACTTCCAAGGGGAACCTCCTGAAGTGCCAATCACTGATACCGTTGTAATTCAACTATGATGTATTCCGCATAAAAATATTTGATAACTGCTAGCTGATATCAACGGAAATACGTTAACAATTTTTTGCAAATATCTTGAAAACTAAAGTCACGAGGGAGCTATATACATATGGAAGAACAAATGAGAACAAATTAAAAGAATTATTGAGATCGGTGAGAAGTATCCTGAACTGCATAATTATCTTCTAAATTTCAGTTCAACTACGTTTGCCAGTTTTTTTGGAGGTTTCATCTTAAAATAACGGTAAACACAATAGAAATGCAATATTAGTCATACAGGACATATATCCGGCCTATACTCAAAATACGCATACTCAAAAGGGTGCTACAGGTGTAAAGAGATAAAGGCTCGGAGTCGTAATCAATAGACCACAGTTCAAATGTCTCGTCACTTCTGGCAAAATGTTTCCTGAATTATAATTTAATACATCATAGCCTCGGCCTTTCTGAGTCTACTTAAAACAGTAGGTCTCCGATGAAATGACGATAGCAGTTGAAGCCGAAAAATACAAAACAAGCAGACAAATTGCAGTTTTGAGGCTTTCACAGCCGTCCTTAATGTTAATGCCCTTGGTTTCCGGATAAGCTTCCTGGCCTGCTGTGTCTCGGGATAATTTGTCGCGGACATTTCGCAAACATTGCAGTTTGCTTGTTCAAATCTTGCAGACAGATCAGTTCTTTTTTTTTAAATATAATCTTGAAGCTGCAAACTGCAATGTTTGCGAAATTTCGATAACAAATTAGTCCTAGACAAGGCGACCATCTGAAAGCCAAAGTCACTGCCAAAAAAAAAACAAATACTTAAAAGTGGTTCAAAGTGACTGAACTATGCAAAATTACTATCATTCGTAACATAGTAGAATTTCAGCACTTACGCTGTTGATAGAAATGAACGTATGTTGAATAAACTGCGCTGTGGATATATCGGCGAGTATTCATCCTTTAAATTAATTTGTGACAGCATAGCCTGCGTTTCCGTAGTTCCAGTGCATACCTCATCAGTTCCTAATCTTCGATACGATGATATATGCAGATTTCCTTTCGGCGGAAACATATCTACGTTGTCTCTTGTTCCTGCTAAAGTGTGCATTTGCCTGAAAAATAGTATATAAGTAGTAGTAGTAGTTATTACATCAATAACAATGTATCTTATTTGTACTAAAGCTACAGTAATGTAATTTCCCCGTAATTTAATACTAATGTTGTTAAAACTACAATAAGCAATAGTAAATGTAACGAAGCCATTAATTTATTTAAGTATTTAATATAAAGAAGTGTACTACAACTTTGTTAAGCTACATACCCCAACAGCTGCAGCTTTATTTTTTTATGTAAATAAATATTTATAATTTAATTAATAAAAATCTGTCAATAGTGGCCATTTTAACATAAAATAAATGCTCACTTGTTGTTATTTTTTTTATTTTTGGAACATTTCATTTACTTAAGTAAGTCATTAATGACAATCGTTATAAATCACAAAGATTACTTCACGTTCATTTGTTTGAATATTGTTGTGTTTACTTCTTACTGAATCAAGTGGCCACTTCTTATTTTGAAACAATGCAGTGTTGTTACTAGAAAGTGACTGGGAGGACAAGTTCTTTACTAATTATCAAAACAAACAGGTTGCTATGGAAAGCACAGAAATAATTACTACCACTTTCGAACTTCTAGATGAATTGCTTGTCTGTGGGCTTAATTGTTTTAGCAAAAGTTCCCGTACATTTCAAGAAGTTATTACTTATCGAGTAGATTAATAATACGAAGATAAAGATTAAGTAATTCATATAGAATTAAGTGATCAGAACTTTTTCTTTTACGGAGATATTGATCTAACAGAAAATACAAATCTCCAAGGATGACATTGAAGGTAGTGCACAATAATTGCTGCATGCATTCAAGTTCAAAAATCTTGAGCATTCCAATGTTATTTACGAAACTAGCAGACGTGATATGTTATCTTTTGAAAAGGGTCTAGCAGAATAAGGAGGTCAAAAGTGCCCTTGAAGCTATTTTATTCCACGAAGGGTCATTCGATAGGTGACCGTAAGAAACCATTGTACACAAATTTTTAATCCGATAGCGTGACGGGGAGGGTAGTTATGGGGTAAATTCGAAAAACCAGTTTCTGCCTCCTTTTCCTCACTTAATGATGCGTAAAATTTTCGAAAAAATTCTGTCGCATTCTAAACATGATTGCACACATTAGGGATTTTTTCAGATTCTTCCATTGCAAGTGCAACGCGCAAAAAATCAAAAACGAAAAAAAATGGGAAAAATGTAGATTTTGCACTGAAATCTTCAACACACAATTTTTAAATAATTACAATAAGTACCTGATGTAACCATTAACGTGCTCAATTTTTTTCATATTTTTTTGATATGGTGCAACAATGTCGGAAAAATCAAAAACCGATTTCTGGAACGCATTTTGGGCTGAAACACGATCAGTATTTGCTATCTTTGCATTACATTAATACAGTATGTTCATTTTATTACCTTCAATGTCTCTGCACGCGAAAAGATACGTGTCAAGGAAGAGAATCAAGATAATTACTGATTAATATGTAAGTCTTACCAATTGTGCACCTTCACTTTATTATTATAAGTAGCAGGTACGTTAAATACGATTGGCTCTAAATCTTTGGATTGATCATCACAAGATGAGAATATTGCCTGCAACAGAGACAGTAATTTGTGAGCCTTAAATCATAAGAACGTTAATAGTAGGAAAATTGATTGTGAGACTTCAACTTCATAGCTGATCTTTAGAAAAATCTATTTCAGATTATAGGGGCATACAAATCATAGTACCTGCCAGGATAATGTAATCCGTAGAAATGATATTGAACAGATAAACCTAAATTAATTGCTTATTCATATAAACTATGCTACTAGAATTAAAAAATGCAATTACTATAATCAATAGCACTAAATTAAGATTAAATCAATGAATAAAAATTGCACTACTCACCATCCTTTGAGCTTTCGCTGCCATTCTGCCCTTCTTTAATCAATTTAAAAATACCGATTAAAAACCCACAAAGCAATAACAATTATGAATGATGTTGTAACATTTTACAAAAATATCGTAACAAACTTTCCCGTTTTGCTGTTTTTATGTATCGATATTTTACTACCTTCAAGCAAATATTAAAATTGTTATTACTTTGACATTATAAAGTGTATTATTACGGAGTTAAATATTTTAGCCATTTTTTGAAATAAATGAGAGTATTATAATTAAAGTTTAATTGATAACTACAAGATATGGAGGAAATGCTAAAAGAAGAAATTGTACGAAAGTGTAAGAGGAATATTGTTCCTACAGAGGAATACAACGGAGAAGAGGAAAATGAGGAACCAAAGGATGAAGATAATTTTGAGGAAACTGAGAGTATTTTTGAGAAAGAATTGCCCTTTCAAGATATTCTTGCTGAGAAGCGCCGTAAATACAGCCCGGAAGAAGATTTTATTTATTTACTATACAACGATATACTCAAATATTTTATTACAAAGTAATTATATGCACCGATGATCTTCAAATGTAATTGAATTTTAAACGTAGAAGTTACGTGTTATAAATATTACGTAATAATAGAAAAAAAGAAAATAGATAAAAAATAGCACGAACTTTTTTGCTTACCCAATAATTGTAAAATACTTGTGCTATATAATTGATTACTTCTTTCGAAAGAACTATTAATTTTTGTCCTTTAATTTGGAAAATATTTGATTCTTCCAATTCTTTAACTTCTTAAATTCATCGTTAAATTTTTTATCACATTATATTAGAATATGTCTGCAACTATTCGTATTTTAATACGGAATTAACTATTCTAGATGGGATAGCCATGTCTTAAGAAAAAAATATTGCAGTAAAGTTGACGAAGAACAAATTCCTGTAGAGTACGAGGAAGATGAAGACTCGAGCACAACAGAAAATAAAAATATGGATGAGTTGGTTAAGAAATCACATAGTTTTGAAGAAAGCCAAAAATCCGAAGATTTTCCTTCGTTCTGGAAATTACGGCTACGAGATGAATTTGCAAATATAACATTTTTCAATAACAACAGTTACAGTGGACGTATTAGTCGGAAAATGATGGAAGGAGAAGGCGTATATAAATGGAATAATGGCGTGCAATATAAGGTAAGAATACAAATCCTTTTCTTCCCAAAGCTTTACGCAATATGTATAACCTTCTTTTCCTTAAAAAACGAATAAATTATTGAAATTTGAATCAAAGATGACCGAATGAATAAGTACATATCCGTTCTATTCTTTGTTCACATACCAATCATTTTTGGTTATAAGTAATGTTTATAATATTTTTTGAATGATTCGTTATACTAAATGATGTATGAATTATGGGCTTCTATAATAAGTAAATACATTTAAATATGTAAAATAACGTTAATTTTTTCAACGCAAATTCAACTAAATTTTTTTCGAATCTGCACGAAATAAAAGATCCTTAGCTATTTTTAATGCATTGAATGAAAACTTTTATTTCATAACACAATCTTTTAAAGAGGTATTTAGCAATATTAATGATACCTCTCAGTGATTTCCTGTAAAATATCTTGATTATCATGAAAATGAAGGGCAAAACAAATAAATTTTTACAGGGGAACTTCGAAAAAAATCAGATCGAAGGTAAAGGTTTACTTGAATGGAACAACAGTTGTTGGTACGAGGGTGACTTTAAAAATGGATATTTTCATGGTAGAGGATTAATGGTGGACAAAGAAAATGATTACATGTACACTGGCGAATGGCACACGAGTCAAAGACATGGAAAAGGGTACTTCAATAAGATTACCCCAAATTTGTATTCTACCGGGTATTTCACCTAACTTGACCACCTTAAATATATCGCTTATTTTGTATGATAGAAAAAAGTCAGAGGTAGAAAATATTCTATTTGAAGGCGGCAATACGGTGATGGGCCGAATTTTTTCTCAAGGTCATATTTTTCGAGATTTCAAGGTCATCATATTTTTTTTAAATGGGACTGCACATTTTCATTGCAACAGTCTTATAGTTTATAAAGAAACGAATTTAAGGTGGTCAAGTTAGATGAAATACCCGGTTTAAAACGTATATGTTCGTTTTGAAGGAATTTAACACCTACTCTGCGCGGTCAAATGATATGTCTTGTAACCCCTTGCCCTACATATAATAAGGAGTGTCATTCGTGACGAAAAATGGAATACAACATTTTTCCAGAAACTCTCAAATTTAAAATATTGGTGGAACGCAACATAAAATTATTTCCACGATATTAGCATTAACTGCTATAGTCAAATGATCTAGGAGCTGCTGTTTTAATTGGGTTTCGAATCACCGTGGATACAATATATTAAATGACAATATAAGAAAAATTTTCTAGAAGTGACGGGGAGGGTTTCAACTTAGGTTCCACTATTTACGAGTCTAACCCTTTATCTTCTTACCTACTAAAGCTTCTACATGAATATTATGTAAAATTATACAATAGATAATTCGTCATTAAACAGATAATTTCTGATTTAAATGGTAATTCAAGATTTATCAGGAATCAGGCTAGCTCTTGAAAAGTTGTTATTTGAGCTGTTCACAGCAGAAAGTGATTAACTCCACTTTTTGCATTTTTTTAAGTTTAAGTGTCAAAGCACTTGATTGAATCCTAACTTTTTATGTTTAGAATACATTTTCGTAATAATAACGATTAACACCATTAACTGACGAAGTTTGTTTGGCCATCGAATAATAAATAATTGAATTGAGAAGTCAATCTAATTAATTCCAAGGCAATTCCACCTTATTCATTTTATACTTCGTTAGAGGAAAGCTACATACGATTATATATGCTACAATACTTATTTGTATTTATATTTTGAAGGGAATTTTGAAAAGGAGTGTATACTATTTCGTCACGTTTCTCCACTTTAGGTTTTGATGGAGTTAATCGATTTGACAAGTGAAAGGCTCATTTCAGCAATTTAATACTGCGTTATAGCTTACGCAGACATAGAAGAAATCGTAGGGCAGGAGTTAAACGAACCCTGGCGACGGAAGGGTTAAATACCTTGCGTAGAAGAATTATAAATAACAATAAATTGTTTTTGCATAAGCAAACATTACTTGTTTTCCTAGCTACTGCCGCTACGGTAACAATAGTTCGTACGATGGTGACTGGATAAGGGATGAAATGCATGGTACTGGTTTACGAATTTATCCAAGTGGTTCGCGTTATATTGGTCAATGGAAAAATAGTCTACGTCATGGAAATGGCACAATGGCTTGGAGTAACGGGGATGTTTATCGTGGTGAATGGAGATGTGGCGAAATGAATGGGTTTGGCCAATATTTTATACAGGACATTTCACCTACCTTCACCACCTTAGATATATCGCTTATTTTGTATGATAGCAAAAATGTCAGAGGTAGAAAATATTCTGTTTGAAGGCGCCAATACGGTGATGGGCCGAATTTTTTCTCAGGGTCATTTTTTTTCGAGACTTCAAGGTAACCGTATTTTTTTAGGTGGGATTGTATATTTTCATTACAACGGTCTTATAGCTTATAAAAAAACAAATCCAACTAGGTGCAATATGTTGACCTTCACGTGACCTTCAGCGAGAAAATTATGAAATGTTTGCCAGTAACTTCAGTACGCGTTATGGGACGGTAAATGAATGAATTTCAACTTCATTGAAACAGTGTACCGTGTAATTGTCCCTGGTGCTTGCAAACAGACATTCGTATTCTTCTTTCATCGGCTGAAGTATGTTTACAAACATTTTTACAATGTGCCGTTTACAAAGGCTTTGCTATGCCGATACAGATTATTATCAAAGCGATAATTTTCTCGCTAAAGGTCACGTGAAGATTAATATATTGTACCTAGTTGTATTCGTTTTTTTACAAGCAATAAGACTGTTGTAGTGAAAATATGTAGTTCCATCTAAAAAAAAATACGATGTCCTTGAAATCTCGAAAAATATGACCTTGAGAAAAAAATTCGGCCCATCACCGTATTGGCGCCTTCAAACAGAATATTTTCTACCTATGACATTTTTGCTATCATGCAAAATAAGCGATATATTTAAGTTGGTCAAGTTAGGTGAAATACCCTGCATATAAATTCTATACTGATAATACGAATTACGGTTTATTATGAAAAGCGAAAAATCTTATTTGAAATATTTCGTAAAATATTATAGTCATGGTGAATATATATGGAATGGATTTTTGAATACGACTTCATGCTTGCCACGAGTTGACTACTATATAGGCGATTGGCAACATGGTATGCGCCATGGTAGAGGTAAATAACACTGTCCAACAAATTTGAAGGTGATTTCTGTTTTCCTATAGCCACTATATAATTCTTATAGAGTTCGTCGTCCTGAACACGAATCCGGCAACCAAATTTCTGGATCACCCTCTGTTTTCGAAAAAAATCAGCATTTGTAAAAACGGTCGTTTTCGGTAAAGAAGCTGGTATTACGTGAAAACTAAGAAACGTAGGTTGTTGTTCTTGGTCTCAAAAAATAGAGGAGTGTTGCCCGAGTATGTATGTATAAGCAGTTATAATATTCCGTATTAGTTAATAGCAGTAAATCACTGTCAAAGTTCAAAAACGAGCGGATTCGCGAATTTTTTACGCATTCACTTTCCATTTTCACGTAGAGGACTGTTGCTAGCACAAATTTACTGTACACCATTGGATTCTACGTACATTTCTGAATAAAAAACTATCAGCGAAAAATGTCATAACTGTTTTCGTTTCGGCTCAATTTAAGAAAATATCCATCGGGAGCGTGTTCCGACCGTTTTGCCGCTACGACGCCATCGCTGCCTTTGGGCGCCGTAGCTACGCGTAATACTTTCGCGGGCCCCGCGCATCGATACATTCCGTTGAGGTAGAATTCTCTACCCCTTTACTAAAGTGTAAGCTCATACTTATTTATATTTTTTTTTTTTTTTTTTTTATATAGAGGGGAAATGCTTTACGCACACCTGCAAATGCTTAGTTTGCGGATAGTGTGGGACTCCGTAGGCATATTGTTTTCGTATACCCACTAAAAACCCTCTCTACTTTACTCTGCTTTGCTCTTTAATTTAACTAATCAAACAATACTCGCTTCAAACAATGAATAAGAATTATTTTATACGGGCTATTATTCAATGATATATTAATACCGCTTATTATTCAATGAATAAGAATTATTTTATATGTGCGCGATAAATCTTATCATCATTATTTTCATAAATATTAAACAAAAGGAAAAAATCAAAGGGGAGAATGTTGTAGTATATTTGGTAGGAATAGGATAGCGAAATTTTCTTTATTTTTTTTCCACACTATCCGCAAACTAAGACATTTGCGAGTGTGCGTAAAGCATTTCCCCTCTAAATAAAAAAAAAAAAAAAAATATAAATAAGTATGAGCTTACACTTTAGTAAAGGGATAGAGAATTCTACCTCAACGGAATGTATCGATGCGCGGGGCCCGCGAAAGTATTACGCGTAGCTACGGCGCCCAAAGGCAGCGATGGCGTCGTAGCGGCAAAACGGTCGGAACACGCTCCCGATGGATATTTTCTTAAATTGAGCCGAAACGAAAACAGTTATGACATTTTTCGCTGATAGTTTTTTATTCAGAAATGTACGTAGAATCCAATGGTGTACAGTAAATTTGTGCTAGCAACAGTCCTCTACGTGAAAATGGAAAGTGAATGCGTAAAAAATTCGCGAATCCGCTCGTTTTTGAACTTTGACAGTGATTTACTGCTATTAACTAATACGGAATATTATAACTGCTTATACATACATACTCGGGCAACACTCCTCTATTTTTTGAGACCAAGAACAACAACCTACGTTTCTTAGTTTTCACGTAATACCAGCTTCTTTACCGAAAACGACCGTTTTTACAAATGCTGATTTTTTTCGAAAACAGAGGGTGATCCAGAAATTTGGTTGCCGGATTCGTGTTCAGGACGACGAACTCTATAAGAATTATATAGTGGCTATAGGAAAACAGAAATCACCTTCAAATTTGTTGGACAGTGTAATCTTTAAAGAATATTCATTATCACTAGAACTACAAAACCAGTCAAAATGACTGGTACAAAATTTTTTCCAAAAATTCTCCAAGATTATAGGAGAGTCATAGAATAGATATTCTACGTCCACCTCATAAAACATAAATTACCGAAACGATCATCTTTTCCACCTCTGAATTCCCCTTTTTTCAAAGTACTTATTTAATATATTTAAATATAACAGTTTTAACGCCGGTAGTTCTAGTGTTAATTATACGATGTATCATTAGCAACTGTATTTTGATTATGAACTCAACAGGGCTGTTAAAGTTGAACACAATTGGCGGAACAACATATTCTGGCTATTGGAAGGATAATCAAAAGCACGGATACGGAATGATAATTGGTATCACATTATTGTGTATAAGATTTACAAGCTCTCGTGTGTTAAGCTATAATTATACATTAAAGATTAGCGCATAATTTGTAACTAATTTAAAATAAGTAATTGTTACATAACAATTAACTGTCTCAATCCTAACGCCAATTTAAATGGTCAGTACGTAACGAACTGTTAGCAGTTTGTACCATAATCGGAACAATTTTAAGAATTTACGGGATTCATATTTTTAAAATGTTATAATAACGAATGTTTAAAATATGGCAGAAATTATGTGATAACCTTTTATTTTACTTAGTAAAAAAGATATTTTGACTTACCATTATATGGTATAATAAATCATGCACTGTAAAGTTGGCGTGTACCTGGGCAGCCAAAAATTGTTTATCGATGAAAAGGATTATGAGGTATCATATACGCTTAGGAACACGGTCATTCCAAAACTGTTGTTAATTTTTCTAACTCATTTATACAGTAAAATTGATGTTATCTTAAAAGATCGATCACCAATGACATTATACGTATCTAGGGAATAATGGCGACAAAATTGAATCTGATTCCTTATTTCTAAATGATATTTTGGTTTCATCAGTTGAAACTGAAGACATCTCAAAGAATGAAGTTCAGTGTAAAAATGCAAATTGCAAACAAGCAAGTGAAGACACAATACTGTCGTAAGATTGATTTATAATATTTCACGAATACTCATTGTAAAAATACTTGATTCATGAGAGAGTTATAAATAAATCATTGAAATAATAAAGATTGTCAATGTGGAGATATCATTTTTGATGGAAATTCTTCATTATTTTACAGATTTTTGGAAAAACCCGTTAAACTAACAAAAGCTCCAATACTTCCTGTTCTCAAACCAGAGCAATTTCCTTCTTTGACTTATCATCTTTCTCGATTATTGAACATAAAAGATTTGAAAACTTCATCTAGCGACTCTCTCCTATCTGGTAGGTGTGACGTGTGTGAGAGTATTGAATCATGCCATTGTCTTATGGAATATGCAGATGGTTAGTCCATATTTTATTTCGGTCTTTAACTAATAACTTTAAAATTTAATATTTCATCATGAATGCCAGTATTGACCACTGAAGTAATTCTCCTACTATTAATTTGAAGTTGTACAACTTACTAAATTCCACGGCAAATTTCAGTTTTTTCTTTCATTCGTAATACGTTTGTCGATTTATCTGGGCATTCTCTGTTAAAAAGAAATTATTAACATATTAATATTTAAAGCGCATGATGAACTTCTTCATATTGGCCAATCGATCGCGGTTTACTATTTTTTAAGTATACACACGGTAGAATATAACATTAACACTAGACTACCAAACCAGTCAAAATGACTGGAACACAATTTTTTCCAAAAATTCCCCAAGATTATAGGAGGGTCATAGAATAGATATTCTACGCCCATCTCATAAAACATAAATTACCGAATCGATCATTTTTTCCACCTCTGAATTCCCCTTTTTTCAAAGTACTTATTTAATATATTTAAATATAACAGATTTAACGCCAGTAGTTCTAGTGTTAAGTAGTCAATGATATAGTAGGCGGACACATAAATTCACACTTTATCTACCGCTCATTCTTATGAACATTATGCACGAGTGTATGTACCTACTTGCAAAACTCTATAACATTAAAATTAAAATGTGAAGAAATACTCATTATGTCGTTTTAATTTCAGTTGTTCCAAGGCAGCGTAACTTTACTTTATTATCATCTATAATAACAGATTAATAGACTATCGGCCAATTAGTATTGATAGACAGAAAGCCTATTAACCCTTTCGGTACGAGCGCCGGGTATATCCGGCATCCATCTGATGACCGATATGGACACAATTTTATATATATTAGGTTGGTAAGAAATTAATGTCGGCTTTCGAGTTTTCAAACTCCGGTGCTTAATTTTGAGATAGCCGTTCATTTTAATCTGTTTGTCTTCTTATATTATTTGAAAAAAAAATATATATTAAGAAACTTGTTTCTCTTTGGGAAAAATGTGTAAATTGTAATGGAACTTATTTTGATTAAAAAAAATTATTCCCGTTATTAACTTGTGTATTTAAAGATAAAGTTTGAAAACCGACATTAATTTCCTACCAATCTAATAGTTCTGTGTAGAATTTTATATAAATATCTTTTAATATTAAAGCTACAAACAATACTTGTTGGAATAAACATTGTGTTATTAAGCACAGTTCTTATTTAACGCTTAAGAAAATATTCATACAAAAGCGGACTGACCATGTGCTATGTCCGCATTTTCGCCGCGGCACCCCATACAACGGAAGTGTTACGGCGAACAGCGCGCTCGAACCGAAAGGGTTGATATGCTTCCGGTAGATGAAGTGTTAAGTGATAGAGAGGTGATCAAGTCTAATTGATTTCCACTGCCCACGTGCCATCACTTTGAAATCATTAGCAATTCGCTTTGCAATTAGCAATCTACTTCTCCTTTATCTATTATTATCTTCCGATTTACCTTAACATTTATCTTTACCTTCAAAATTAAAATTTGTATATGTAAAAATTAATTTTCGTAAAACATCAGTCATATCTGTTTTATAAATCCAAAGTATTACTAAGTATGTACCTAATAGTAAGTGGTATCCGTTGTATATGCGTAAACATTTTTACAAAAAAAATGATAAAATATGTTGTAGATTTATTGCCATCAGAACGCAAGATATCGAAGGAAACAATATCCGCTGCGAAATTACACGTGGGAGATGAAACTATAGAATGGCAGTATGAAGAACGCTGGATTAAAAACTGTTTAACAGTGCATATGCCGCGCATACGACAGATTTATAATGATTATGCTGGAGTATTCACAACTGTACCACCGAAATGTAATTTAGTAATGAGTAGAATGTGTCTCTGGCAATTATGGAGAGATTGTGGTATTAACAGAAAGAATTTCAGCCTCATTGACATCGATCAGCATATCGGTAAATTATTAGTGTTAAATTATTAGCTCAATGTATTATATTAACATTCCGCAATCGTATGTCCAACTACACTGCACGTATCTTTCATTACATTCAATTTTCTACCAAATTGATATTGGCTTCGAAATTTAATGAATATGATCCGCACGTGATTAGGTAATTTTGTTATTAATTTAACATTCTTTCTTTCTTTTGTGTTTCTTGGGTTTAACTATTATTAGGTTGGTAAGAAATTAATGTCGGTTTTCGAGTTTTCAAACTTTACCGCTTAATTTTGAGATAGCCGTTAATTGTAATCGGTTTGTCTTCTTATATTATTTCAGAACAAAAAAAATTATTAAAAAAACTTGTTTCTCGTTGGGAAAAGGTGTAAATTGTAATGGAACTTATTTTGATTAAAAAAAGTTATTCCCATTCTCAACATGTGTATTTAAAGATAAAGTTTGAAAACCGACATTAATTTCCTACCAACCTAATATGATATATAACAGGTCTTACGGTATACTAAATAATAATTTAGGATTATATCCCAGAACTGACGAGGGATTTCAGCTGGGGCCCACTGATTGCAGACTCGAGTCTTTATCTAGAAGTCACCGTAGTCTTCAAATTTAATATTCGTTCGTTGTATTGTGTTAAAAAGGAATAATATAAATCTGTTTAAATTGTTGTGCTTGAAATTTTAGAAAAAAATCCGAGCGCATTTATAAATGATCCGTATCATCCGTTTGAAAAATTGGAGATTTGGCAATTTTTACACGCGTTACTCGAAGTTTCCTGGCATTGTTATACAAAATATGATAATGCAAAAATAGAAGCTACACATGGAAAGCTAGCATCCGGATTACATAAACTTTTAGAAACTGACATGTATCCTAACATTGGAAATCATATCGGTATATTATAAACTTTAAATTACAATTTAGTAATATTTGATTTTTCACAGCAAATACAATGTCCGAAAGTAATTTAATTTTTCTATTGTAACCTTAACTTTCGTTCGTATAAATTTCTGTTAGAAGACGTTTAATAAATCAAACAAAATGAATTATTATATTAGTGAAATTATAAATACGCCAATATTAGTATACAATACTTCGAACAGCAATAATGTGTATTATTTACCGAAATAAATTCATTTTTTTTTAATACATCTGACACTAGATCTACCAACGATTACTCCTATATATTTAAAACTATTAAGTAAAAGTGTTAGAAGGAAAGAAATAAAGGGGGCGCAAAACTTGATTGATTTAATCGCTTGTAGTTTACAAGATAGACGTAGAAAATTGAAGAAGTAACACCGTTAGAAATTTCAGGAATATTTATGAAAAAATTCAGAACAAGTCGTTCTGACCACCTTGATAGATTTAGTGTTACAGAATTCATTAGAACTCATCATGTAAAAGCTGTCTTATATTAATGCTATTATTGGTAAATGCTCTCAAAATTTTTTTGTATATCGTCTACTTCAAAAGTAAAATGAAACCCATAAATTCAGTAAATAACAGTATTATTAAATATTATTAATCTAATGTTGTATAACAGGAAACATATGGCAGAAATATCGAGATTTACTGCCCTTTTCCGCTGTCTTCGAGTTATATCGACAAATTGAATATCCCATGTCGGCAAGAGATCTTCTTCGTGCTACATGTGTTTCGAAAGGTCAATTATGGTTATTTAATGACTTGCTATAATCAATTTAGTCTAAAGAGAGTTTATAATGCATTTAACAACACTACCTGGCGCGGCGAGCAATAAAATATTGTTAATCGTAAATAAAATATTGTTAGAACAATAATATTTTTTTAAAACAATATCGTTATATATAACAATAATACAATATGATATTCAGTTCTCACGAATACCTCACTTTCGATATTATGTGACCCACACTTTGATGTTATCTCAATAGACTCGAGAGTCTACTATTATTCAAAGCCTCTCTGAATATTATATTTTAATAAATTTCTTTAATTAATTTAGACACTTCAAACGCAAGTCTCTCGTCGTCTGTCCATGAATCTTCCATTGCAAGATTACAGCATTTTCTAGGTGGAAACAATTGTTCAACGGTAGGAGAAAAAATCAGTTATTTATCAAAATTAAAGAATAATTTCTTTCAATCGCAAGATGCTTCAACAAAGAATGAAAATGATTCAGGTCCGTAGAAACTGTATTGTCTGGACAGTTTTGATTTATTCTGCTCAATTATAATAATTAGCGACATTCCTTACAGATAACGAATTATCAGCTTTCCAAGAATTGGGAGCATCAAAAATAATAGAAATAATAATATTGGTATGCCCTTCCATTAAAGATTACGACAATGATATAATTATTAATATGGAATACAGGGTAGGTATTTATTAAAAAATTGTTTTTTAGTATTATTGAAAAAATAGGAAATTTAATTTTTAATAAAGAAAAATGACATTGTTAACTTCGATTTATCGTCTTCAGCTAACATTTCTCGAGTTTTACGAAATAATTTTGGAAGCAACGAAACAATTACTCTGTTTAAGAAAAAAAAATCGGAAAGTAAATGAAAATAGCAAGTCCGATTCTGCATCCTTCGAAAATGACAATTTAAAAGAGAAATGACCTGTAAATTATGAAGTCGAGAAAACGGTAAAAATTAAAAAATCACGATACATATTATATTAGAAGCAATTCTAAATAAAATTACTTCTTGGCATACAACTACCGAGTTTTAATTATTTGCGATCCGTCCAATATTCGCGAATGGGAACATTAAGAAATCGAATGGATCTCAATTAGGTAGTCTAGTTTTATTTGAAATTAGACTTTGTCGGTAACATTTTTAAAATATCCTAAAATTAATGATCCCAATTTCGGGTATATATAGTATCCATCAAAATAAATAAAAAAGTATTGTTAGATAGCATCTTACAAATTAACTGTTTGCATTATACTCTACGAGTTTATGTCCACTTCAGTACGTGTTTCGACATATTTTTCATTAATCTTTTACTGCCATCGATTATTAACTGGCACTTTATCGATCTGATTCTATATTTATGATATTTATTTATTGGATGTATTTTATCAGATTTGGACTTTCTTCGATAAGATGTTAAAATTAAATATATAGTTATATCAATAATTGTCTTGTGTTGTGTATAAACTTCAGTTTCACCACGATGTCAGTAATATTTGAATAAAAATTGAGGGCATTTTAAAATAAATTAATAAGTTTCTTCCAACCAACGTGTAGTAATGTTTGCAATTTAGGAGTAGCGGACTCTTAAATACTTTGTTACTTCTAATTTTTATGAGTATATTTAAAAGTCTTAAATATTATTTTGAATGTACTTGCCCAAGTATCAGCGAGTAGAGGCCTTCCTCTTTCTTACCTGTTCCGTAGTATTGCTCAAAGAATTATGTATATTAAGAAGTACAGGACCTATCTGATGAAATATGCAACAAAGATGAACATATGGAATGGCTTTTTTTCTACTATTTTTCAAGTAAATTTGGTTCTGCCTTTAGGAATTAGACTAATATGCCCTATTTTCGCTACATGTATATATTAAAATTGTTCAAATATGCTCATAACTGAAAATGACTATTTTCACTTCTTTTACTATATTTACAGTGTTGCAATAAATATTGCAATCACTGCTCCAACACTCGAAAATTGATCAGAAATATGTGAACGCATTACAGTAGACTGAGATCGAGCGAAGTGCTTAGCGTATCGCGTTTACGAATTTTCATACAGATGAATATTAGTAGCAAGGGATAAAGTCACGAGTGTGTATATTTTCCGAGCAAATAAAGTACTTCTTTGTCAGAAGTAGCAGGAGGCTGAAAATAAACACGTGCGAACTTGGACGGCACAGCTGTACATCCCTAACTATAGAGGTTTTGAAAGAACAATCAATTTTAACACTTCATCAGGCAGAACAGGATATATAAATTAACATTAATAGTTTAGTTAAAAATCCATTATGAAAAGAATTAAAGAACTAGTTGATGCATAGAAAGAGTATTAAAGTCGAAGTGCCTTGAATGGCAAGTAAAGAAGTAATCGCATCGTTATGAAACAGCTACGGTAAACTTAAAAACGTTTCTAGACGTAACTCTGAAATATAAACTGTATACCGATGTATACAACTACGAGTATAATACAATGCGCCTCGATGACGAGATTGGCGACCTAGACTTTTTTCATAGTTATAAAATCGAAACAATTAAAATCCTTTTGACTCTGATACTGTTTGAAGTAAAACTGAAAAATTCTTGATTGCTTGTTCTGTTTTGTTTTTGTCGAAATCGAAGTGATCAAGTGTATATATTAAAAACTGTTCGATATTTTATGCGTGTTGTAATCATTTATTCGCATATGTAACGAACGCATAAGACACCAAAGAATATGAAACGTCGTGTACAAAGAGCGTATAATAGAAAATACGTTTGCCACTTAAAACAATCTTCACACTTTTATGTTCAAATGCGATAGGTTTCGACTTCGTATCTATCGATTTCTTTACAGTCGCATTTCCTTGCTGTGACAAATTTGATATACTGACAGTGAAATTATAAGAAATCAGACTATCAATAAAGTGATAATATAAAAGTGCTTCCATAGAAATATGTACAGTCTCTATTCGAATCACTCGGCATATAGAATACTTTTTGAATTTAAGTAACTCAAACGCCATCGAGCGATTGTTTATACATTCCACGCAATTGAATTCCTTACCGAAATACATTGTTGAACGAACTAACTTCTTTATAATGTAACTAGTACACGAGCAGTACGTCTCTTTATGGAAATCGATCGAATAATGAGTGATAGTAATCGTAGTACGGTTATTAGTATGGCTGTAGTGCACAATGAGCCTCAAAAGGTACAATATCTCTCACGTAAGTAACGTGTCATCTAATTCTTCTATTTTGCCTTCCGGTTGCGAGAGGACTTTACGCAACACTTTACTAACCACATCTGATAAAGATTCCCTTGCTCCAGCGTCCAAGAAAGCCATACAACGCTGGAAAAAAGCAATTTTATAACATATTAAAAATATAAAAGAAATTAAAACAACAGAAATCTTATTTACTTTTTATGCAAATCAGAGAATATCAAAATAATGAACATGTCAGCTGAATGTGATATTCAAAGATAATATAAGAGTGTGATGCCAGCATCACGCTGCTAGCGACTTAAAATCCATCTTACCTGATGCTCTTCTTCGCCTTGTCTCAGCCTAAGCACTGCTATAAGCGCTAATTCACTATTAGCCTTAACGTAACCATTTTTTTCCTTTGTTCCATTCACTAACATTGGTAACAGCGATTTGAGCAACTCCGGTGACATTTTCGTCGGTGGTATATTCCGAGCAAGATGAATGCAAACCCTAGCCAATAATTGCTTTACGTCGTTGCTGTTGTTGTTCATCGACTACAATCAAAATATTTTACATGAGTACTTAAATCTCGTTATAATGAAAAACATTTGCGAAAAGAATTATATATTGAAAATGTATTCTCAAATTTTTGCAAAATAGCATTCGAATACAATTTTTACGAAACCATCCAATTTTGAATTTATAAAGTAAAAATCTGTGGAATTTCCAGTAGCGTCAATACCATAGAATGAATTTTCATCGGAAAAAAATTCTTTCTTAACTATATTTCATACTTCATACGAGTGCAAAGTTGTACTAAAATCAAAATTTTGTGTACAGTAATATTATTACAGCGATGAAAACGTTAGAATTAATTGATATAATTCAGCAAGTCTACAGTACATAATAAAACAAAAAAAAGACATATTTAATTATATATTATTAATTGCCAATTTAAGCACTTAGCATGGTAACTTCAGAATAAATATGTATCTGCAATGTATGAATATATTCAAACGTATTATACATCTTTACCCCTTCTTGCTAATCTGATGAAACAGATTTAAATTATTATTTTTAAATATGCTCACCCTAACAAACGGAGATAAGATTTGTGGAGGTATAGGGTGTCCTTCGTTCAAAAGGTACTGGAATAAATAACCGCAAGCTCTTACACCATTCATGGCTATTTGTACTCGATCGGCGGATAAATATGACAAAATAACGGCGCAAACGCGATCCTTCTCTTTGCTATTATATACCGTCGACGGAGATTCTTTTAATGCAACAAATAGCGCAGCTGAACGTCCATGCCTGAGCATCCAGTCCGCATTTACATCGGTACCTAAATAGATAATAATTTTTGTTCATATGAAATATTATTGCAATATCTTTCCTTCAATATGTACCGCGTAAAATACAATTGATTTCGAAAATAATGTTTTCTTGAGAACAGCTACATACTGCGGTTCACGTGTTTTAAATATAAAAGAAAATTATTTTACCGAAAGTTATTATTTGACGAGGTATTTTGTTTCAGAATTTTGAGATTTTTTTATCGCATTTTCTTGATGTATATAAAAGAATATGCCAGGAAGGATTTATTTAAATTCGTGAAAATCCTTGAAAATGGTGTTGTCAAATAAGAAAATAATAGTATTTAAGAACACCTGACCACTCTTTAAGTAAGATATTAAAGTAAACTTACATAAAAGGTGGTCATTAAATGCAATAGTTTGTTGTTCTGGGCTAAGCCATCGTAAAAGAGCTCCAAAACATCCGGCAACAGAGTTTCTTGTAATATCTTCTGAATGTCCAAGCATGCTACTTAAAGTAGTAAACACTTGTTTCTTCATTGGCTCAGTCATTTTATCTCCAGCTGGTGTGAGAACGCCTCGCAAAGCTTGTAACATCGTCTCCCTAAGTTTAAGATTTTTACGATATTACACTTCAATGATAAAAGTTCACCGCCTATTACATAAAATTCCAATTCAACATGTTGACTGCTACATTAGTCATCAGCAACTTACACTATATTCTGAAATTGAATTATATTATACCAAGAGTCCGTATTCCGACCTTATATAAATAACCAGGGCAATTTTAAATATTCAAAAATTGATAACATTGCATAACCATATTTTAATGTCACTTTACGTAAAATATCTGATCCTAAGTTCAACGTCTGCCAGTAAAAAGTTACGGACCCTTGGATCTATCGCGTTCTTAACTCATTTGCATCTAATGGCGGAATACATCGCCAAAGTACATAAAGTATCTTAACTTTGCATATGTCCGTGATATACATCCATTTTCAGTTCCAGCCAAATGATGCATATGAATTAATAAACGGATATTCTGTATAGATTTATTTATTCGTCCTATTGAACAGAACGTAGTTTCTCATGCTGTCAATACTTTTGATTCTTGGTCTGCCGTTACATAAAGATTCATAAAATTGGTCATCCTGTGTAAAAATAAATCTATTAACTAACCTGATTGCTGGATCATCTCCAGTTTTAATTCCGGCATGTAATTCCGTAAATAATGGATCGACACGCGTGTGAATTATGATTAGATTGCTTAAAGCATATGCAGCTTTCAATCTGACTTGCCTATTACTATCATTCAATGCTCTCAAGAAAGTAGTTTGTAATTGTGGCAGAAATTGCTTCAACATTACACCAACCTAAGAGATATAATTAAGTGTTAAATGATAGCATTCAAAAAGATCCTATTTTAAAATATCACGTCTCAGCGAATCCAAAATTTCTCAAACCTTTCCAAGTAAAATTGCAAGTGTTTCTAAAACTGCTGCTTTAACGCTCCAATTGAAACGATCTCCAAGAATACGTATAAGGGGTCCAGTTATATGGACTACACTTGGCTGTAATGCAGACGCACTGGTCAATTTTATAACTTCTCCTAATCCTTGTGCTGCTTGTTCTTTTGCTTCTGGCATGCCATTCAATATAGCTTCTCTGAAGATTGGAAGGATTGGTGTGATCCCTTTTGGTAAACAGAATCCAGGCAATAAGTCCTGACCTTTTAAATCAGACACTGCAAATCGTACTGCCTGTCTGATGTCTTGAACATGTGCGATTTGCTGATCGGATGCTAAAGTCTGTAAAGCAATTTATAGTGAGATCATTCCAACGAAAATATAGTTTCAAAGTAACGCATACATTGCTCATTTTTCAACCACATCAGCGATTTATAGACTAGAACGTCTATAGACATCGAATCTTTTATTTTTAACAAATTTCTATTAATATTACATAAAACATGTGAAAGAATACGCAACTATTTATAAAAAAGGGAGTTTTAGGCACAAAGCTCGCAAAATATATAATTTGTTTCTCGTTAATCTTGAATACGATCACACCGATCTTACGCCGGGTAGTGAAACGCTCTCATTATTTGATAATCACATATTTCTTTTGACAGAAAATATTCTCACCTTAGTAACAGCCGTAAGAGCTTCCCAACTCATTTGTAATACATCTTTATCATCGTCCGTAAACAAATGAATGAGTCCTCTTAGTAACTGCGGTACATATTGACTGTAGTCTGCACGAGTATCTCGGCAGAATGCACAAAGTAGAGTTGCAGCACTTCGACGTCTTGACGGATCCTCAGCTCTAGTAGCCTCCATAAGCTGATCCATTACTGTTCTAACTCCAACCTCCTCGGTAACCGAAAGTATAACAGCCTGACAATATTCTAGCTCTTGCACTTCGTTTGCTGTTCCTTGAGCGCTGGACAAAGCCGTTAACAAAGCAGGTAAAATCTTATGAAGAAACCTCGTTAACGCTTCACCCGCGACACTTGCCAATATAGACAGCGCTTTTGTATTAACAGGTGGAGTTGTCAATTGAGGTACTAAGTATGGTAAGACTACTCGAGATTTGATCGCCATTACTTGACGCAAACCATCCAGGGTATTTTCTGCCTCTGCTTGATCCGGTGAGTTCAATTGTGTTAACATTGCTGGCAGTATATCGTCCAGTGCTCTAACTCCTACGGTCGAATGTAATCCGTCGAAAGTTTTCGCAGCTGCTTGTCGAACTTCTGGCAAAGGATCGCACAATGCCTTTCTAAAAAAGAAGAAGAAATAATCATATTAGTATCTCTCTGCACATCGTTACTTCTATTTACGAATACAAATTTGCACTCGGAACCTTATTTACACTATATATTTTGTATAATATACGATAACAGCTAAATTTACGTTCGAATTACAATATTGTTACTTTGTTTTAAAGGAGCAATATATTTTTATTATATTTAGTTTCAGGTAATAGGATGAAATATTCCATGCGACATTTATTTAACTATGTACAATGTTTTATCCTCTAAAGTGTTAGCTTCGCTACAGTATTTAACACCTGACAATTTTAAGTTTATGCATGCAACGATTTTGAAGAAATAAGCTTGTAACACTTCATTTACTTTGCCCTGTATAATAATTTTAAAATAATGGTGTCCGAGTGCAAAAGAACACATTCAGTTTATTCATACCTGACTGTTGGTACCAAACTTATAACAAAAGTCAAAACCATATCTTTGTTCGTGCTTGCCATAATTTCTGATAATCCAATACAAACACCCTGTCGCTGATCTGCCTGATCGCTTTGGAGACCTTTCTCCAAAATTGGTATAATTTCCGGTAACACTCTTTCACCCAATTTCCTTACAAGATCACCCAAAGTACGAGCTGCAACTTGTCGTTTGTCGTAACTAGTGCTAGCCAAACAACCCAGCAGAAGAGTAAACAGTGTAGGTAATATTTCTCGTAACGTTCTCGGAGTTTTCGTGACAACAACCTTCCAGACATGAAGAGCAGCTTGTCGTACCATGAGAGCAACATCCGATCTGCCCATATACAAACCAGCTAAAACACGATTTCTCCTTTCTGCACCAAGAGCATTAATGATGGCGTAATGCGACTGTTCCGTTCCAAAGTTGTCGTCTTCATTAGCCGTTTCTGTCGACATTTTACCCGAAACACCAGAAATTCTGTACAATAGATCACCAAGTAATTGAACCGACGAATATCTGATACGCCAATTATCATCGAAAAGACCTTTTTCCAATTCTGGTAAAAGTAACATAATCGCAGAATCAGCATAAAGGGTAACGATACGCTGACCGGCTCTTAATGCAGTTTCACGGACGTATTCATTCTCATCCGCCAGAGCTTTTAGAATCGGATTAATAATTTGTCCAATGTAAGGTGTGAATTCAGTGGTAAATGCACTCGGCATGTAAATAAACATCATTATGTAGCCGTCTTTCACATGAGGGGCAATGTCTGTCCTTTCAGCTGTACTTATAATCTCAGGCATTAGTTTGTGGAGTTTCTCAACACCAAGTCCTCTCACGACTTCAGAAAGACCCTGAGCAGCACCAGACCTATCGACGCTACTAGTTTCAGAAGTAAGGGTCTGCATCAACCAAGGAAGTAAATCTTCAAAACTAGACTCGCCCATTCCACGAACCATTGCACCCAAAGCTCTTGCTGATACACTACGTACTTCCGGCACAGGATCTAATAAGCTTGTCTTTAAGCCAGGAATAATAGTTGGTAGATACGGTGTTAAGTCTTTCTGATCCGTCAAGGAATACATGTTTCCAATAATTTGTGCCGCCATTTTTCTCGTTTCTGTTGAACGATCTAAAAATGCACGCTGAACAACAGGCATGATAAGAGCTAACGAGGGAGCATCAATAAAATGCACAAATTGTGTATCCAAGAGAGTCTGTAAACAGGTAGCTGTTTTGTGAGAAGGATCTTGTAAGGCTTTCAGCAGAACAGGAACAATAGCTTGGATTTCCGGATTGCGTATTACACTTCCTATGACTTTAAGGGCCTCTGCGCCAGCTTCTTGAACTTTTGTATGTGAATCGCTGAGCACTTCTATGAGTTTTGGTACAATGCTTGGTAAACAACTACTGAGTTGTTTCGGGGCGCAGTAAGCCATTGCACCCAATAATTCAACTGATCCTGTGAACATTAATATTAATATCAATAATATTTGCCACATTAAAAGAGCTGTTAACATACAGAAACAGTTAAAGCGGGAATTGATGCAATACATAATGTACCATAAAAGCGTATATTTATTCATTCTACATTCATAATTAATTAATTTTTAAGTATTTACCAGTTTTTGTTCTCCAAGAGTCTTCTTCTAACGCTGCTAGTAAACTCGGTAAAACAAGCTTCACTCCATGAGCTGAAAGTTTACTCATAACTACTCGAGCTGTGTCGTCAGTTGCCGCTCTGACGTATTGACTCGAATCCCCGAAACACAAAAGTAAATGTGGCAACACATGAACGATGTAAGGTTCAAACAATCTGCCAAGCATGGTGCACAACATTTCAAAAGCAAACAGTGCTCCCTCTCTGTGCCTATAGTTTTTCTTATCCTGAATGGCATTAGTTAATGTTGCCATTATATCAAGTTGCTTCAATGCAAGAATTCCCATACCCTTAATGATACCTGCCAAGCCATAAGCTGCGCCCTTGCGCTCCCCATATTTATCTGACTTGAGTAATTGATCCATTAAATTGTCGACAATTTTCGGAGCATCTTCCTTAATCGAAGGAACGAGATGGGGCAAACAATTAGCCACTGCTTCCTGTACTTGCTGCGATGGTGTAGAAAGTGCAGTGATTAAACGCATAACAATTGGTTTGATGCGTGGGTCATCTTTGTCCAAGTGTCTTGCCAATGATCCCATAAGGATCACCACTGACTGTTTTATAGAGTCAAAACTACCGATTTTCGGTGCCTTATCCATAAAGTCTTCGAAAACAGGTAAAAGTGAAGTTATATTAATCTTGCCGTGAAGATCGACAACAGCAACAGCGGCAGTTAGCATTTCTGTGCGGACAGTTTGATTTCTATCACCCAAACCAGTTGAAACAAAAAACTTTACTAGCTTGAGAACAGTTTCAGCAGTTAAAAGAGGAGCTAGTTGAGCTAAAGCAAGTGCCACGCCACGTCGTGGACCCCAGGTGTCAACAGGTTGTTCCACGACACGACCAAAATCGTTTAACTTCGGTGGAATCATGGCCAATTTTTCTTGATACAGTTTCAAAAGCTTATCCAGTATTACTGGAACTAAATGCGTAACATTAGTGAGACACTGCGCTAGAGCACAAGCTGTAGCCTGTTGCATACACTCAACAGGATGGGCTACATCCTGGATCAATTCATAACACAGAATATCTGCCTGAGCTACCAAACCGGCTGCAGTCCAGAGTTCATTAGCTAGAATTTTATTTTCGTCGCATACATCAAATCTAGCGATCCATACTCTTCTAATGAGATAAAAAAATTGCGCGGGATCTTCTTTCTCAGATGGGAAAGCATCCTTTACCACTGTTAGAGCTCTTAAAGCTGCATCTCTTATGGTAGGCAAAGAATTTTGTAGAGCACCGATTAAAGAGTCTATGTCCTCTGTAGTTGCCATTGCTGTACCCGATTGACCACTACCGGATTGGGCAACATCTAATAATGTTGCGACTGCATGGGATTGTATCCTTCCCGTAGTAATGCTCATTAACTGTATTAGCAAATCAAACATCTGTTTACGTGGGAGCAACCTTGGATGTCTCAGGCTTCTCACATCCGTAGAACTTTCTCTCTGCTTGGCATGCTCTTGTATTATCTGTAATCCTTGTACAATCATATTATCATCCTTATAAGACAATGACGTTTTTTTTATGAACGGAAAGATATAACAGAATGCTGGAGCTGTGAATAGTTGTTTTTGTTTGATCGTAATGGTGTACAAATGATTTAATGTTCTTTTCACAGCAACATCGAGACTTTCTTCTTCCCATGCCTGATCCAAGTCACACTGTGGCTGTAATTGCCGTAACGTAACGTGTGCTATTAAATCACTGAGAATTATGCTATTTCCTATTTTTACTGTCTTGTTCAGATGAATATAAAGTTCAGACATTGCTGAAGCAGACAATGGCGAGCCTAAATTTTTTAAAATCGGTGGAAGAAGATCTTTTAAATACAAAGAAAGATCTTGTCCATTTCCCTGTATAGAACATGTTACCAAAGATACAGCATCATCTATCCTAGATTTTAATTCAGTCAGTCTCTTACGAACTATATTTTCTTTTGCAATTTGCGCTTTTAAAATCTCTTCTTGTTTGGCTGTTAATTTCGGTTCCTTTATTTTACCTTCCTTTTTTCGCTTTTCATACAATTCCCGTCTAAGTTGAAGCTCCTCCTGTTGTTCCTTGAACGAATAAACTTTGCTCTCCCTTTTCATATTCATTGCATTAAGAATATCATTTTCATCATTTGCTGGTAAAACACTTTTGTCATACAATTCTCCGTCTGGCATAAGATACGTGAAATATTCGTCTTTGGTGACTTTTAAAATTTCGGGATCATCGAGTTTACTCACAACGTTTGATACCAATGCTGGTAGAATAGTATCTGGAGCTATTGATACAACTCTCATTACAGCATTCTCATAATTGGGAGTACGTTCGTAATTTTGAATAAGCATTTTTTTTACTTCGCTATTGTAAGATCTTAAAAAATCTTTTGGAATCAGGTTGTAATTAGCGGCAATCTTAAACCACAAAGTTGGCATCGATTTAAAGATCTGAGGGTGATGAGCCGGTATTAGCGCGTCCCTCGTCATTTGCATTGCAGGTAATTCAAGGAGAAAGGAGCCTGAACAAATAGCCAGCAATCCATCCGCGAGGCATCTTCCGGTAATCTCTCCTGTACCAGTATCTTCCTTACTCTCTTTCTCGACTTCCGATTTAATTTTTACAGTTTCTAGAAACTTATTAAATTCCAACAGAAGAGCCTGTGCTGGTGCATAACTGTTCAACCCAGACATAATCTTTTTGATCAATGCACTACACCGTTTTCTTGTACTAGATTTAGCAGATGTTGCACACGCTATTATTGCTCTGTGAACACCATTCAAAGCTTTCTCATTAAATCTATTAGAAAATTCTGACAGAAGTATTTCGCAAAGTAACATAAGATGATAGAGAATATCATCGTTACAGGTCGCCAGAAACTTTTCTGAAAAGAATATCTGATCATCGATTGCGTTCCATAATACAGTTTGCTTGTCATTTTCTACTTCATTGGCAAGAACGAATTTCAACAGCAAGTACGAAGCTACTAAGCCTTCTGTTACAGCAGCTGGTTGTGCAGACTGCTGCATGGCTCTGGTTATTGCTTGGCTGAGTATGGGTGCTATTGTACTTGAATAAGAAGCCACCGGGGTCGAGAAAAAAAGTCTAATATAAGCAGTGCGTACAGCAGCAGTCGAGGTTTTTGCAGCCATGCCTTTTTTAAATGCATCTATCACGTTTTTTGGAACGATATTTACAAACTTGTTGGACCATAAAGCCATCATTTCAAGAGCATGAATTAGTGTTTTCTCATGAACTTCCGTTTCAAGGACTTTTATAAAATGTTGGCACGCTGTTTCGGCCAATCTCTGAACACTACTTCCTGACGCTGCATTATAACTGAGGTTACCAGCACCTTGTAAGACGGAAATCTTGTGAGTCGTAACTGTAAGTTTTCCTTCTGATCCGTGAAATACACTGAACACAGATGAGAGTAAATTTTCTAAAGCTGTGGTATCAGAACATTGTAGAGCAAGTCTACGGCATGCCCCAACTGCCTCTTCTCTAACTAAGTCTTCCTTTGAATGTAGATTTGCAAATAGTCCTTTACTTATATCTTGACTATATTGACTCAAATCGAGGCTTAATCCACTTAGAATATGTCCAACAGATTCAATAATAATTTCCGGATTTCTCAACATAGCTTTCTGAAGAGCTGGTAATAACAAGTTCTTAAAATCATTATGAGACATTCTTTGAAGAAGTGGTACTGCTGTGTCGACTATAAACAAATCTGTTTTTTTTTTGCAACTTATAGTCATTTTTATAAAAATGTCTATAACGTTCATCTGTAAATAAAAAGTGAATTTTATCAATTATTTCTATCAAATTGCATCATGAATTTTGTATTTTACATTGTTGTTAGTTAGGTACGAAAATTATATATCAAAATATAGATTTCACTAATAAATAAGAATCACTACACAATTATTACAATTTTACAAGTAGAACACTAAAGTACAATAATTCTCTAATTCTCAATAGAATATAGAAAGCTCCATTTTTATAAAAGTAGTAGGTATTATAAGTAATAAATGCAGGTTTTACCTTCAACTGTTCCACGAAATCATTTTTCTTTGCATTTACTAAGTATTTAGTAAGTAAACTAGCAAGAACAATCACACCATTGCCTGCTTCTAGTTTTGTTAATGTGTCTATGTACACTATTTCTATATCTTTGACAGCCATCCACTGGTGTGCTAATAACATATACACCTTCATTGCTAATTTCTTATTTGACGATGCCAAAGCTGCTGAACTTAGATTTGCTTGTGCCTCAATTAGTTTCGGCAGTTCTGCTTTATTGACACCTATGCTGTCTTTAAATCCATAAATAATAACAAGTGTTGTCCATTTCAATGCAAGATATGCAGTTAAAGATGTGTTCAAACTATAAACCACAATGTTATTTATGAGAGGTATCATAGTATTACAAATGTGTCAAATGAAAGCTAACAGTTTGTAAGAAATTACTTACGTAGGAACTACATTCTTATGCCAAGCAGCTTGCTCAGCAATCATGCTTGTCATATGTTTGACACTACTTTCAGGCTGTTTTTTTAACAACTCCACAATTAAATTTTTTATGTAAGATTGGGAAGCAGAATCCTTATATCGATGTAAGGTGAGCGATATGGTCTTGCATATTCCACCAACAATCTTCTCGTTAATGCCTGCAATATTCATATAATATAGCAAGTATGTATAAATAATATTCTGTGCTATGTAAGATTTATAACTTGTTCTTAGCATCAAACCTATCTATTCCTAAATTTAAAAAGAGTTGGTATATCACATGTATATATCACAGTTGGTATTCTATTTTTCTCTATACAATTTGTTTTAAATCTTTCATTTAATGCATTTAATAGCTTTCCATCATATAGATTTCAAAATATTATTATTTCCTAAATCCTTTTTCACTTTAAAATATGATTCTAATTTGCAATAAATGTTAAATTTCATATAAAATATCATTTTCTTTAAGACAATCATACCAGAGACTAACTACAAAATGTTTTGACAAACATTTGTTCTACTTTCTTCTACAACAGAAAACAATATTTAAACGTATTACAATATTCTTTTTAGGATTTGTTAGCTGATTGTTAAACACAATTATTTATACCCTCATAATAAAGTACTTTTTATTCTGAAACAAAGTAGAATCAGTATATAAACTTTGTGTCGATTTCTGTCTCTTTACCTTTTACTTTAGTTATAAAAATAAATTTTAATTCATTTATCATATATATTTATAAAAAGGGAAATATTTCTTACAGTGACCATTTGTTGAATACTTCCCCTTAATACTTCCAAATATGTATTATTCAGTTTCATTTGAAAGGAAATGATGATTACACTTTTCAAATAAATTCTTACACTTAAGACAAAAGTGCATAAACATGTTTGAAGTAAAATCTATCAAAGCTAAATTATATGATATATCTATCTACATATATGTATACTATGTATTACATGCATTTTGAAAATAATTAAAGGCTTAAAGTTCACATTTGATTTATTGCAATATTAGTTACTGAATTTGCATGTTATTTTACATCTTTTATATTAATACATTGCGTTCTTGTTTAATAAGTAAAATTTTGGCAGGACTGTTTTTAATTAGTTTTTAAACAGTCAGGTATGAGCATGTATGAAATATGTAAACTAAAAACCATACTGTTAATATGGCTGTTTATTTGCAAAATTCAGTAACAAGTGTGATGTAATTATATGATGCAATAATTTCCACGTAAACATCTGAATCTTAAATTGATAAAATATTGTTGAGAATGTAATAAAGTGACCATGACATCAACATAACGATAAGACAACAAGTAACATTATTTGAAATTATTCCAAAGAGTTATACATTATATGTAATTGCATGACAATTTGCAATGTGCATAAAAATTAATATGTTTATGCATTTATATACAATTTATTAACTGTGACATATTCTTTGTTCACAAAGATATAAAGTCATATAGAAACGTTTACATATTCCTTAAGAGTAATTTTTTTTTACTGAAACAAATACAAAGAAAATATGTAACTTTGAAGCAATATTGTTACTTTGTTGTTATCTTATTTATATCATATTCACATTAGACAGCTTTAAATTCTAAAAGTAATTCGCTAATTCATTATTCTTTTATACAATGGACAGAATGCTTCATTATTTTTGGCAACTATTGTTACTTCTTAACAATGTTACATTATTATCTGAAACCAATCGTTATAATCTTACCCGGATTTGACAACACGTTGACGACATTTTGTACGATTTCACACCGCTCGCTTTTACTAGCGGTTTGTATGCGATTTGGCAGATCTTTCAATGCTTTCGCTAACTGTAACAATATCAACAATAAATGCAGCGTAATTATATTGAAGCAGTGAAAACGGTTTCCAAAGTTCCACGTGACAAACTCACCTCAACATCCGCCATATTTCTTCAAAAACCGGACTACCTTATAGCGCCACATATCGAAGATTTAGATAATGAACGAAGTTGTTCCCTATCGAAATTTGTATTCTCTAATACATTACACTTTATCGAATCTTAAAATCAGATAAAATGGTATGCAAAAGTAATTAGAACGCTTTGCACTTTTTAAGGCATTCAAACATCAAATGCTTATATATAATTTACTTATAATTTTTTTTATGTACAGTAATTGCAAATTATTGTGGTTCTTAATGTACAACTTAGAGATTTGAAGAACTTTACATTAAAATAGAATATATTAACACCTATGTTAAGATACATGGATCTCCTTGATTTCAATGTTAGTTAATCATGTTATCAATCATACTGATTTTGAAATGTCTCATACTTTTCCGAGATCATTTTGTGGTTCACATAAAATCGAAATAATGTTTAAGAAGTACAACTTTATGTATTTAAAAAAAAAATGGAGTATAAATTTTAAACTACATATAAACTTTGTCGGTGGGAAAAATATATGCTTGAGTAAAATTGTTACTTATACGATACTATAAATTATTATTTTTATTACAAATGGGATTATTATAAAATAATCGCAATTTCTTTTATTACGTAATTGTATTCGTGCTGCCCAACTGAAGTAAGTCAATAATACAAAAATATAATATAAAATTTAATTGTTTGAAATAACTTGTTACAAATAACAGATAAGATGTTAATGAATAATTGAATAAAAAATAATATGATAATATGAATAATAAAATGTATATAACAATATATACATTTTAATATAGAATAGTAACATAAATAATAAAACAAACTACTAAAAACATAAAATATTTTTTAATTACATTTAATCATTGAGATTCTAACAAATGATTAAGATCATCTTGTTAACAGGTTTCGTAAAATGATAAGAAAATTTCAGTCCTCAATATATAATAATCAATTAGCAATTACCAGTTGTCAAGTATCAAGGTATAAGTTTCCAAAAAACTATTGTTAATATAGTGAAGCTATTTATTAACGAAAGTAATTTATTGGATATCAATCACGGGTTCGTCGTTCATGTAACGTTTTAGCACGGAACCGTGATCAACATAATTTCACTGTGTAACCGGTTAAATTTAAAGTCCGTAAGATTTAACTTTCAAATTTAACGGAACATTTTGGGATGGTGCAAAGAAAAAATGTCTTTTACTGTTTGTCACGCTTTGTACCTGATTAGGATACGCTAAAATGCCTGCGACGTAAAATATGTAGATATAATGAATTAGAAAAGTAGAATAATTACATAATATGTTGTAAGTTATAATAACAATAGACAGGAAGACTTGTGCCTTACTAAATAGCACAGCCTTGAGATTTTGAACCACCACTGCGTGCAGGAACTTTGTTCTATGTTACATGCATAGCATTTAGAATGCTCTCAGAGCTATATCTGCTCGAGAAATAACTGAAGATGTTAAAACTAAAAATTACAAAAAGGAAAAATGAAAATCATGATTTTCCCTAATAACCTAAACATTTCTGTACTTTATATCGCTATTTGGATAACACTGTTATAGCGAAAGGGCTAGCCATATATTGAGTATGATATGCTTTACGAAATTTATTACATGCGTGAAAATGAGCAGAACTATCATAAATTTCACTCTCAGCCCTGTAGAACAGATGAATAAATTTATGTATCAAAGAATATATAAATTTTATTTTTCAAAAATACATAGTTTTTTAGCAGAATAAAAATACATCTACTTCGAGAAGAGATGGACGAAGGATGAAAGATTTCATTATCTAGTAGAAGTAGAACTTTTAATTAATATCACAAAGGAGAAGTTTTAAATGTGGCGTTCAAATTTAATGAATGTACAAAGTCTAATTGATAGGCCGTTAAATGATATTAAGTCTTTCATCAAGATTGATGTATTTATTAAATAAAAAATCAACGAATGAAACGAGGCACTGCGCTTCGCTATAGACATTTGTCATTATACGAGAAATGAAGAATGATTTACAATAATTCTTCGCGGTTATTCTGCACATATATAACACGCGGTTTCGCTTCTTTTTCTATTCCAATTACATATTTATGCCATCACATTAGCACTTTATTATTCTAAATGTCGTAGATTCCAAATTGATATCGTGTAAAAATTATAAATATTCAGTGAAGTATTTCATGTATAACGGGTAAGTAGACAAATAATACACGATACTTCTATGATCCTTAGAATACATATACATACTTATCGTATAAAATATTTCCTCAGTTTCAATAGTTACAGTTTATCAAGTTTGATATTGTTTATTTTCCGAGTTATTAGATGAATCTTTAGTCTATCCCGGACATCTAGTTTGTATTATGCCACGGTAATACCAACCGTTTGAAGATAATTTCTCAAGTGATTTGCATTAGGTTCTGGAATTTGACCAAGAAGGCCAGGCAATTGTCCTGGTGATAATCTTCCAAGTCCTTGCGCCAAATGTAAACGTACATCGCCGATAGCTGATAATCGGTATAAAGGTTTTTTATTTTTTCTTAGGAAAATACCTGTCAGTATAAAAGGAATGTAAATTTTGACAAACGTACCTTCAAGTGGATCCTTTGGAGAATTTTTCGCACAAATAAGCTGACTATATCCAGCTTGGTATCCGAGCATATCTTCCATTTCAGGGAACATATTCTCTTCGGGTACCACGTTCTGATCTTGTGGTAGTTCGAAAAATTCAATGAGCGCCGCTAAGAGACGGGGATAATACGAATTGTACGGACTTTCAAGCATTGCTGGACAATCGATCAACAAATTTGAGACTCCGACTGCGGCCACTTTTCGTTCAATATCACCCGATACTTTTTGTAAATCCGCTATAAACACGCGTTCTATCACCATGCCGAACATTCTAAAAATGATATACCACATTACGATCAAAATAAACGTATGTATTAACATATTTAAAGATTTAAAGCAACTTACTGCTGTTGTATTTGATCTACGATTGTAATTAAACTAGTCGCACCGTATCTTATAATATAATAAGCAAAAAATACAATTAGACCCTTTACATATTTCGTCGTTTTTGATAATGAAAGCCTCTGGAAGAGTAGTACAAAAATCTGTTTCATATATGGCTCCAACACATTTCTGGAAATTTGTATCACATTAATATATGGTATATGCTTAAAAATATGAGAAGAAAATAAGAAAAATGAATAATTTACGGCAGACTTACGGTGAAAAATGTTTAATAATACTCTGCATCAGTAAAAAACCTTCATGGTCGTTAGCTTTAGACGCAATCAATTTTTGGAATACGCCTAATAAGCCACTTGTTTTTTCTTGGGCTATTATATGATGTGAGCCAAGACTTATAAATGCTTGCAATAATCGATTTAGTGGATGAATGTTAGCTTGGCGCTCAAATAACACGGGTGTTAATAAACAAGGGAATAAGGCCATGTACGGTTCCGGCACATCCTGAGTTGTTCGTAATTCCAAAAGTAAAGCAAGAATTTGGAAAACATAAGGTATGAATTCTGAAAATTGAAAAGTATATTTGTTATAGCGAGAAGAAAAAAGAAAATAATCGAATAATTTACCTGGTATATCCTGCTGCAAAATTCCCTGAAAAATAGGAAACAAAGCTTCTTCGAATGATGCGACTGCTTGAGGATTGGTCTTACAAACGATTCTAAAAATAATGAGACAATTAAATTAGAATGTCGATGCGCTCTAGGAAAATTTTTAGGAATCCTAAATACTCACTTAATTGATAAGCTAAAAGTTTCAAAGAGATAATGATTGAAGTTAGGTCGACTTGGATTTCTAGATACAATAGTTAATTTCTCTGTGAGTTTAGGAAGTAAATCCGCTAAGAAAGGCACAACGACTTCTTGCAAAATACCGAAACTTCTCATGATAGCTTTCATTACGTATTCATTTTCTTCCGAACCAGACATGTTTAAGCAAGCAAATAGATTTTTCAATAGATCTGCTGCTAAAGGTGTTAATTCGGCTCCTTTAACTCTGAAAGTTAATAATTTCAATGATTTGACTATGACAATAAAAACAATAGCTATTGTTTTTATAATAATGACAATAGCATTTTGTGTAGTATCTTTCTTACAAAGCCATATTATCAGGTCCTTTCATTGCAAGTATTTTGTCGATTGCACAAGCTGCATATGTATGAACAACGATACTCGTTGCAGCTAAGTGTCTCATTAACTGGGGTAAACTACCTACGACCATTTCTCTTGGCAATATTGATCGGAAAGTCATTATAAATTTAATTGCATCTGCTTTGAGCACGGGAAACTCATTCACTGAAACAGTACTTTCGATTTAATTAACCATTAAATCTTCAGTTTTATCTGTGAAATTAAATCGGCAATCTCGTGTACCATTTGGCTTAGCTAGCTCCGGTTCAATTTGTTGTGCTGCAAATTGGGGTAATGAAACAAGTTCACTGCTTTGTGTAACACCATGCTTTTGCGTCTGCCCTTTGCTGGCACTGCTTGTAATAAGATAAATAGCTGCGTCTTTGCTTCGCCAATTTTCAGCTGGTTTTTCTACATAATTTCGCAACATGACCTAGATCGTTTCGTATTAATATAAAAAATATGTTTCACATTTTTAATAAAAGAAAACCGCCAAAAAACGAAGAGCAATAGTATTTACTTGTATATAAGCATCAAAAATTTCCATAATTTTTGCTTCAAAATATTTCGAAAGTACTTTAACTAAGTCACAAGCAGCGCGTCTTCTTGTATCTACATCGCTGCCTTCGATATCACGTCTAATGTATTCCTCAGGATTATCTTCAAACAACTCATTATCTGATTCTATTAAGAGTAATACATTAATTTACTAAAAAATCAATAAGGTACACGTACAGAGTAAGAACTTTACAAGTCTAAACAGCTACCTCTAAATTCCATATTGGGTATTATAACTTTTTCACAAATACTGCTTAAGGTAGTTGGATCTTCGAACAAATGCCTGTATTGCGTACGATCCGCTACCGTAGCTAAGAATTGTAAAGCATTTGAAACTAGCTGTAAAAAAACATACATTTATCAGCAAATTAATATTAATGCCTATTTTAAAAATTGCAATGCTTTCTACAACGTTTACGTACAGCATCATATTTTGGTTGCTGCCCAGTAGATGTGAGTAAATTCCACACGGCTGTTACAAATTCTGGTAAATATGGTTGAAATTCTTCATCATATTTCTGAGCGTAAAGGCCAATGTTATCACATACTTGGGATTTCAATTGCTCTATTACTCCTGCTTCTTCATCATCCTGTGTGCAAATGTTCAATTAAGATTTAACAATTTTATTTAGAAAGAATATAACATTAAATTAATATCAAATATTACAGTGGACTGTAAGCTTGGAACATCTGTGTTCAGCAAAGTATGAAAGTTTCTCATCCACGCAGCCATATTATCTTCAAAAAATTCTGGCAAATCCTAGGAATAAAGTAGGAGTTAAATTTACTATGTAAAAATATATAAATTTCAAAAAGATCTGTTATACATACTTGGAAATTCAATGAATAAAATACTTTGCAAAAAATTACTAAAGAATTATATATAACTTTCAATGCATCTACATTATTGGCATGTACTTGCGTTAAGTTCATTGTGGCCTAAAAAGTAATAACATGAAATGAAGATAGTTAAATTTAATTTGTTTTGATTATCATACAGAATTAGTAATATGAAAACTTACTAGAAACAAGTCTGTTAAAGGTTTTGCAAATTGATCCAATACAAACTTTATTTCAGTCCATAACTTCTGACTCTTAAATTCATATCTATATCTCTTAAATAAGGAATGGGCAGTATGTAAAACTCCATTAATAACATGAAAGTCCCCTGTATTGAACTTTTCCACCATTTGGTCTATAAGTTCTGGCCATTTATTCGGAAAGTCATGCTTTCCAATAATCGAAACAGCATCGGATAATTGTTTTTGAATGGAGTCTGGAGAATGCAGCATCAAATTAACAATTAACTTTTTTACAGCTTCTCTGTCTTGTGCATGTATGCGATCAGCAGCATCTTCTTCCTAAATATATGATAACTGCATTTAATTACAGCGTGATTAGATATGTTCATAATATCTTAATTAAATTAGAAATGTAGTTACCACTTTCCAATTGCGTTTTACATAATTCTTAAAGGCAACTGCACCAGCAATTCTAATTGTTATATTAATTTCTGATTTATCCACTAAATGTAAAAGAAGCAAAGGATAATTTTGATTTACTTCCACAGATTCTAAAAACTTTTCAGCTAAAATAGAAAAGAATAAAATTATTAATAACATCATAAATCTTAAATATGTACCTTAAATATTTATAGTCTATAAAATAGGCTATAATAAAAAAAATACACTATCATTTCATAACTATTAAATTATTTCTATTTCTCAAATTATAATTAAGACCATTGTTACAATTTCCTTTTATTCTAAAGATTATTCAGAATATTTTGCGATAAAATGAATTTTTATTTACTTTTCAGCAAAATGTACTCGTTAGTGATGAACGAACTTTCCATTAATTTCTTAAATTTTTATAGAAAAAAAATACAAAAGATATGTTTTCGAAATTTGTTAGATATACTTTTAATTAAAAATGCGTACAATAAATTGTTGATTCTGCACAATCTCAAGCTGAAAAACTTATTATAATAAAAGGAATATATAAATTACAGGTTATTCTTGTAGAGTTTGTATAAGTTTGAAGGTTATATTCACCTGGTCGTCTGACATTCACATCCGGACTAAGCGTATGCTTTAAATATTCGCTTAACGTGAGTAAATTGTCATCCGTGAGCTCCATTTCAATTTCTCTTAAGAATTATGTATTCCTTCAGATAGAAAAGTACTTAATCTTTATACAAAAACCACAAATCAACGCGGCATATCACACCGGCTTTTGATAAATTCAATTTTGTAACCAACGTTTGCCACTGGTTGGCGCTTTCAACATTTCGTTAATATGGCGGGCAAATCTTCGAACAATCGATAATTTATTCGATTTAAAATTTTCGAATCTGTTTCTTCATCGTTCAATTTTTCAGTTTTATATTTTGATCTTGAATTTGATTAAAAATAAATCGCTCAAACTTAATCTGCTTACCGTGTAGTCTAGTTTAATTCTTTTAAAAATGTTCAAAGGCAAGCAACTTTATTTATTGTTATCTAACTTTAACATTATTTATTATTGGAATATTGTTAGAAGGGCTAAGTTTCTTCAAAGATTTTTTATTATTATTTTAAAAGTATGTCACATAATACATAAACTTTCCAATTTATTCACAAATTGAACGATTATACAATACGTATTTACTTATAAGGTTCATCATGTTAAGTAAAGCATTTCTGCTGCTTATTTGAATCCATCAAGCATTATTTTCTTCTGTTTTATCTCAGCCTGTATATTTTGCACTTCGATATCAGTTGAAATGATTTCTTGGAGTGTGTTATTGTCATTCAACCTGTATTTAGAATTTCAAATGTAATACACACAAATGAATAAAAATATAAATATTAGGCTTACTTTATGTCGTTTAACAAATTGTCAATTTTAGATAAATCTTCAGATCCTTCAAATTCCTCATTCGTATTTAAGCAATTATACCCAATCTTTTTTTCCATGTTTTCTAATCTCCTTTTCATTGTCGTAAGTTCTTCATTCATGTTATTACATTCAATGCGATACTCTTCAATGTCTTTCATTAAGTATTCTCTCGACTATACAAAACGGAAATTAGTTTCTGTTTTTAATATACTTCAACTTCGATTAAAAAAAATTCTATTACAATAAAAAGCAGTTAATTAACGTACGAATTCTGTTTGCGCGCGTACAAAATAGTCCACGTATTTTGCAGTCTCGATTTTAAATTTATTACTAAAAAAATATATTATTAATTCAGTAACAGCAAGACTACACAAAATTTTCAAATGCCTTTGCAGATACGATGTATAACACTCAATTATAGGCAAAATTTAAAAATTTTCAGAATAGTTAGGATAGACACGAACCGAAATTAAAATTTCCTAAACAAATAAGAGATCGAAGAGTTCCTAAAGAAACTTGGTTCTGATACCGACTTTCGATTACGTAATTATAGTTTTAACTGGACTTGATTTTGCCTGTAATATAAGGTCTACCGGAATGTTCTGTCCATTTTTTAATTAATCTTAATCAATAAATAATTTTCATGACTATATTTTCATAATCATAGTATTCGTTTAAGATACCACGAAACTTAATCGAATCAAAATTTCAGTATATTATCTATAGCATGTGAACGACCATTTCTCGGACCACTCTTCCAGTCGTTGAGTGCGCAAATTTGTCAGTTCCTCATCATTCAGCTCGATCGACTTCATAGCTTCGGAAATTTTAGATCTAAGATGGGCTTCTCTGATTTTAAGTCCACGGTATTTCGTTTTTTTGGACCGTATATCGTCTTGTAATACAGAGATATGAAATCCATAACGATCTTGAATTTTCTTGTGTTCAATAATAGCTCCATTTAATTCTATAAGCTTTTACATAATACAAATTCTTTAATATCTCTTCTTTTGTAACGAAATATATGGAAGTGACAATAAAGCATTAATGATCAAAAACAATATGTAGCATAAGCGTCTAAGTGTAATTAAAAGTATTTACTTCCTTAATTAAGGAATTGATTCTTTCTGTTTGACCATTACTCTCACTACATGTTTGGTTTATTACGTCTTCTACTGCTTCGGCCATTTTTAATCAATTTCTCTTCTTTAAATAGGCGATTCCACAATTTTCTTCCAAATAACTGAGCGAGTGATAAAACCGCTTGAAAGTACAGACAATGATGTAAGCGCTACCTATCGGGAGTGTCGGCAGGTGAAGACACAGAGATGCGTGCGCATCTCAATATTTAAGTGATTTAAATATGTTTATTGTTTATAGTGGTTGAGTTTTTCCTTATTGTAAATAGTACCAGAGGTTACAACGATTATAAGTTATATAGAAAGATTGACCGTCTTAAAATAGAAATTGAAAGTTTATTAGACAACCGGATTTTAAACGTTCTAAATCAATCACTATTATTCCAAACAGCCGTTATCTATAATATTACATTCAATGACACTAACTTTAAATTATTCGCCGAATTTAAACAAATAATACAGTACCTAATGTTTCGCAATTTCGTTTAAGATAAATATTGTTACATTGCTACGCAAACTGACATAATGGGGTTTATTCTTAGCTTTGAACTTATAAAGATAACTCATGCATTGAATTGGTTCATTCATTGCGAGTTTCTTATACGACGAGAAAGCCAGAAGAAACTTGCAAAAACGGGCGGAATATCTCAAGAAAAATAAAATTGAACTACGACCGAAATAAGAGAGCGTGACATCTGGTGGATTTTTTATATATTTTTTACAGATTCTCACACTGCATCACCACTGTAATCAATGATACAGAACACTTTTCTTCGTTTGTGTTTTAAAAGTATATCGTTCTTGATAATGTAATTATAATTGTCAACTATATGATGCACGAATGAAAGCACAATTTAGTTTTATTAAAGTAACATTAAAATCAAATTATGCATATCACGGTTATTATACCAAAGCTGACAAACAATCCATAATTAATTGAAGTATTCCGAATGGATTTGAATCAGCGGTTCTACATATATTTGCGAATACAGAACTAATCGTTCTCTGAATATAGACACCAATGCGATTTACTGATTTGTAATTTGAAGATATTTTATTGTTTTCTTTACAGTGCATTATTTATTTTTTAACATCGAATCTTGCGAGAGTCAGTTGTAAGCTTAATATTATACAAGAGTGTTGTAACATTTTAAGGATTCATGGTAAAGCTTCGAATCACTTTTATAATTATACAAAATGTGAGTGAATATCAAACGAATATCAAAATTATACTAATATAAATACAAACTTGGTATACCAAAAATATAATTATTTTCTTGCCAAAAATTAAATACTACGGTGTCAGAATGCTATTATCGTAACAATAATATAACTTCTATAACTTATTGATAACTGCCACTTATTATTTGGGAAACTATCGTATGTGTTACCTTTGCAATAAATGCTTCGAGACTTCTACGGATTCTAAAGCTCTTAAAATTACAAAGTTTGTATTTCGAGTCCCCCGTCATCTCTGAGAAGTTCTTTGTAATTTACTATTCAATATGTCATAGGCTAGGTGGTTCGCAAGCCACCTACAACAGTAGGTCCTAGGTGAAATTTGCACAGCAGTTAAAGCCGAAGAAATACAAAAAAAATTAGCGATTCCAAAGTTGAATCCGCCGTCACCTCCGGGAAATTTTTCCTGATATATTATTTAATATATCATAGCCTCAATGAATCAGAACCCACCTAAAATAATGGGCCCTAGGCGAAATGATTGTAGCAATTAAACCGAAAAAAGAGAAAAGACGAAGAAGGAGTATAACTTTTTTACGTTATTACATGAAAGTTTTCGTACAAACCCGTAAAAACCGCAAGATAAGAATAAATGAACTTACCTATACCACTTTGAAATAAAAGAGCTCATATGTATATATATATGCACATACATAAAAACTGTGACTCAAAGTGATTACTAGTCCATCGCAAACTATCGTTCGATTTGATTGGCTGTCGGGAGTAGTCTACAGCCCACCGGCAAAGTTCCACAGTCTTCGAATGACCGTCACGCAAGCTGTATCTACGTCCTCCGTCACTCCCGTCGGGGCCTCTTCGAATTATAACAAGTTTTTGTGAAGAAATTCGTGATTACATGAGATTGAGGCCTTTCTTATGGCAATGTAGTATCGTTAGTGCCGTTTTAACGTCGTGTTATATTCTAAAAGCTATCTGCGACTAATGGTGAGCCGAAGTTTGTTATACTTCCTTTTGTTCCCTTAGTTAACTTTATGAAAGAAAGCTAAAAATTCTTGGAGTAAATGAAGTTCGCTTTCCGTGTGATAATTCGGATGAAGTAAAACAAAAGTGATAGATATTTTCCGTTACTCTATGTTCGTTGTTATGTTCGATTATATCGGAAGAATATCATTTATAGGTATGTACAATATGTAAAACACGAGGATATTAATGTATCTGCGAATTGTGTAACAGTATGATTCTCATTTACTTAATTGCTGTTTGTGATTACTTGCATCTTGCATGCATTAAACGAAAAAAACGCTTTAATTGCAATAAGTAATATCGTGACGTGTAATCATGCGTTAATAATCTTATCGTTATCACTGCGAAAAATGATTATCGGCCGGCTAGTATCTACCTGTTGCCTTCAAGATAATAGACGTACTCGTAAGAATATTGCAAAATACAATAGAATTGTGTAATTCGTATGAACTGAACATCATATACACTTCGATCATTTTCAAAATTATATAACAGCAAAATATCGAAAGCTGTCGTGTCATTTGTTAAATAGAAAAGAATTACAAATTATTATTGATATCAAAAGGAATAATTTTCAATGATAATTATGTCGGGCAGAATTTAATGTCCTTCACGCACTTATTTCAGTTTCGAGACTTTATTTCGAAATATTTTTGAAAGTATTTTGTCAATTTGAACAGCATAATTTTGAATACTTTCAAAAATATTTACGAGAATATTTCGTTTCATTTTATTTCATCTCGTTTTTATGATCCTTCGAGTGTTGATATTTCGAATAATTCAAAGTCTCGTTCTGTCGATGACGTTCAGCCTGAAAAATGTTCTTGCTGTAATTAAAGTGAAGTAAAATTTAACTGATAAGCCATATTCGTCACGAATTTGATAATCGTCAAGCACTGCAAAATACTTCCACTCGCGCATTAGGTTATATTAAGAAACTTTCCCTGAATTTGGCTAATGAAACATCGACAAAAAAACCGCATAGAGATGATTTTCTTGGAATTCACCATAAAACAGGAAAACCGATAAGCGACCGCGCGAGCTCATTACTTTATCCTGTTACAGAGAACATGCACCATTAACATCAATTGTCAATTATCCATAATAAAATTTTCTTGTACATGGTTAGAAATCTACAAGAAAATTCTTGCAAATGAGACTTAATTGTTTAATCCATTTATTTAACACTGGATCTACCAACGATCAATTCAGAACGTTTAAAAATTTCAAGTAAATACGTTAGAAGAAAAGACGTGAAAGAGGAGAAAAACTTAAGCGATGCAATCCCTTGCAGTCTGCAAGATAGACGTAGAAAATTGAAAAGGAAACAACGTTCGAAACAGGAATATTTACTACAAAAGTACAAATCACTTTGACTACCTCGGTAGATCTGGCGTTAGAACTTTCAAAGAGCAGGGTCCTATATTATATTTTTATCAGAGTACATTGGAATATTGAAGGAAGTAACTTTAACACTAAACCTACCGACGTTATATTTACTAAAATTTAGATATGCTGAACAAGTACTTTGGAAAAAGAGAAATGAAGAAGTGAAAATGACGATTAATGAATTAATTTAAGTTTTATAAGATAGGAGTGGCATATTTACTGCATGTCTCCCCTATCAATATAGGTAATTTTTAGAAAAAATTGGGAATCGGTCATTTTGACCGGCTCGGTAGGTTTAGTGTTAAATATGAATTTTGGGTGATATGAAATGAATGACAATCATTTCTTATAGTTTATATAAAGAGCTTGTTATGAGCATTATTAATAATCTACGGTCGTGTGGTACTTTTACCGTTACCCCTATAATTTTCAATATCAGTATCATCATCACTGAAAGTGCGATGATTGTCTTCGAGAGAATTTTCAAGCAGAACGTTTTCAATGTTATTGAAACTTACATCGAATGACAATACTTTATGTATATTATTAATAGTATTTTATTATTACATTCAATAAACAACTAATATCAAAGTGAAGGATATGTTACAAGTTAATCGCTAAACGACAGATAAATAAACAAGTGTTAACCACAAAGTATTTTATTTAAACGGAGGCTCTTGTCAAATCACAAAACAAAGATCAAGGAATTTTGTTTGAAGCTTTACTAACTAGTTCAGCGTTTTAGCTGAATACATTGCAGAAGATGTAAATTTTTTCAAGCGGTAAATGTATGCCACTTACAGCGTATCAAAGAGAAATTAAGCTACATATAATGAAATTATTAATGTACGCAACTCAGTATACTTCAAATGAATGAACACTTCGGAAAAGTTATTTATAAAACCAATTATCTTTTTTCCGACGGGCTGCGTGGAAAGACAGTTAAAACAGACACATGCAGGTTCAGGGACAAGAAGTTATGTCATCGCTACCTTATTTGTACTCCCGTGGATCATTTGCATGAAAATCTTACCTCATCCTATATTGAAAGAGAAGGTAAATAATAATCGAAGGCTCCCGTTGCAAAGCGTCCATCATTGATGGAATTCGATTATTCGATGATTATTTAAACTTATTTACAACCACGCACGTTTAATTATTACAGTATAATATGTTACACTAATACCAAGCTTTACCTAGCCATCATTTTAATTAATGGAAATTTTAGCTAAAACTTAACTAACTTAATTTTAATGGCAGATTCTCAGTGTACGAAGTAGACCTGACTTTTCAAAAATATAATATTAAATCTTTACCACAGCTCTGTAGAAAAATTAATATATACGTAATTACAAATCCTTTTGGGGAAAACGATAAGGGACAACAGAAAGGGTTAAATAGTTAATTAGTTCCTCGAGTTTTTTAGACTCAGAAGTGCGCTTCAGTACCATTTCGATTTTGTATCTTCGTGTAACGAACCGTCTTTTTAATTACGGCGTATGGAAACGACCCCGACCTAATTGGAATTAAACCATCTAGGTAGCTTGCAACGCGCATATCAAACATCCTTAATGACGTAGCGCTTTTGAAGCGGGATTTACAGATTTACGGTGAAAGGAAAAGGAAACACAATCGTGCTATCGTTCAGAATAATGTCAGATAAAAATAAAACTGCTTCATAAACAGAAACATCTTCGACTTTAATGGATAATTGACAGTTACAAGCTAACGTGGATGAAATGTCAACGTGAAAATCTGTTATTGTAATATCGTTGAAAAATATAACAATTGGTAAATTCGATTTTGTAAAATAGGATTGATCCTTTGCAGTCCTGTGTCCAACTACACTGGACGCAGCTCTCTATTGTAATTAATATTTCACCTGTTAAATTTTCACTTTGGAATTTAACAATGATGTTGTCCCTTAACATAAATATCCCTCAGTGTCTATAGTTATTCCTGTTATTCGATAAAAATGAATAATCAACAGTAGAATATTTTTCGAAATTATTTTTGCTTACCTAGTGAAAAATTTGAAAAAATAATTTGAATCGCGAATAATAATAATTATCGCAGTACTTATAATGTTAATAACGATTGAATTAAGCATTCGGGTTTGTAGTGGACGACGGTTCAAATTTTCTCATATGAATAATGGCAACAATAAAGTAGGAATAAAAACAGAATAAATTAATATTTAATTTTGAAAATTAGAGAAACTAGGGGAGAAGTTACGAGAAGCAAGGCGTGGTTGAAATTATTCGACACGCTGTGTGTGGAAGGCACACCCTTATTCTACCTACTCGAACCACCTACCTTTTTCCGTCTCACAACGCTTCTGTTGTGTTTCATATATTGTCAGTTAGCACACACTATTCACCCATTTTCCACGTAATTGTTACATTTTTTTAATACAAGAACTATCGACGGCAAACATACACCAATGACAATAAACGATAAATTATGATAGTTACGCGTTAAAAGAAAAATCAGTGATAAGGATTTACGGTTTACAGTGGTCGTATATTACTCGTGAAATTAGGTTGTCCATATCACAATAGCGTAGTTTTAAAACTTTCCGGTCGGTGACTTTTTGGAACATTGACAAATAGTTCTTCCTTTTTATATTTTTTCGGCTTTAATTGCTATAGTCATTTCACATAGGAACTACTGTTTTAGGCGGGCTTCGAACCACCGAGGCTATGATATACATATCACATGGAAAAAATGTTAATTTCCCAGAAGTGACGTGGGATTTGAACTTCGAACCACTGATTTTGAGTCCGAGCCTTATCACCTTACCCACCATAGCCATGGACCTATTGTTTTACGTGGGCTCCGAACCACCGACGCACAGTCTGTAAATTGGCCGATCTAGCTGGACAAAACTATTTTTTGAAAGAAATTGCGTTTTTTCTTAATTTTACTGACTTTTCTACTAATACGGAACATAATCTTATTCTTAGTGTTAATAAGAATATATATTTTAATAATTATTTAACATTTATACGTAAAATAAGAATCTCTCAACTTTAACATTTTTTTGTACTTTAACGGTAATAGTTATTGACATTTTTTCTGCTCAAAATGATTCTATAAACTACCGCGGATACAACGATGTATATTATTTTAATGTTATAAAGATTTAAATATGTTTAAACAATGTTCAAAGCGAAGCAACGCCCAAAATGCCCTCATATTTATGAATATTTTCCAATTTAACCCTAAAAACTAAACGTCCAGGGAAAAATTTAATAGCAGGAGGCGATAGGGCAGACGTTTTTCTTGGGGGAAAGCATAAAAAACAGTTGCAAGAACAATTTTGTTTTCGGCTGAGAAATTAAAATAGTTCCGCAAGACATTTAGTTTCGTCTGCTCACAAGACACAAGACCCAAGGCAATACTCTTTCCCGGCAGCTAGAAGTTGCGTCCGTCCGTTAGGGACGGAACAAAACAAAAAAAAAAGGATAGATGTCGTCATTTGTCTGCAATGGCTCTTTGCGTTTTCAATTGTTTATACCTTTAGCTTTGAACACAGAAAATTGCAAAAGTGTAATAAACAGTACACTGTGTCAAAACTTAAATGACTTTCCCGAAACGGAACCGAAATGCCGAGCCGCGCGGAACAAAACAATAAAAAAAGGATAGATGTTGTCATTTGTCTGCAATGGCGGTTCGCATTTTCAATTGCTTACATCTTCAGCTTTGAACACACAAAATAGCAAAAGTGTAATAAATAGTAATATAAGTTAAAAGTCTACATACTTTTCGGAACAGAACTTAAATTACATGTTAATTGTTAGTGGGGATTAAAACGGTAATAAAAGGTCGTTTGGAAAAAATAAAAAATTGCAAACATATCCGAAATAAGTGAAAATAACAATACATACAAACAAATAACATTCTCACCTACCGTTAAGTAACAATTGTCGAAAATGTCTGGGGCATGATACGAGCGTGTAAAAGCAGTGTACGGAAAGTGCAAGTTTGCGGACTGTTAATTAATTATTGCAGATTACTATTTGCAATAATTTTTACATTTTCTGTTTATATGGACATTCTACTATTGATTTACAATAAAATTGTATGCATATGGACCATTACGAAAATTGACTTTTGTCCAGCTAGATCGGCCAAATTACACACTGTGCGACGCTATGGTATACATATCACATGGAAAAAAAGGCCTAGAGGTGATGGAAGATGTGAACTCGGTCCCACTAATTGCAAATTCGAGCCTTTACCTCTTACTTACCAGAGCTCCTCTAAATATCTCGAAATAAAGAATAAATGACTATTAGATCAGGTTCTTAATTACAAGCAGATATGCTAATATTTCAACGTTAATTGCGTATAGGTGCGCCGTAAAGCTATGATGAGATTGACTCTCAACACGTACATGCATCAGTAGCACTCAAAGGCTTAAGAGTCCATCATCCTCAATTCAATCATTATATAAAAGTATTAGTGTGGATATTTTTGTTAGTAACGTTCTCTACACAATTTAAGCGCATTGTTCCTTTGAAGCAATTTTACATCCCTCATTAACTACCATTTGCGTATAAAAAAATGAAAATAAAAACGGTGAGGTTAACGTCAAAATATGAATCAGATGATGAAGCATACAATTCTCGCGACAAATCATGTAGACTTAAGTGGAACAGTGAAGGATTAATTAAAGTGAGTCGAAAGACTGGAAATTCGACATGTACGAAGAAGCCAAGATATAATTTTATAAGGTACAGACACTAATTAAACCAGACTATGCGAACATGAGTTTTTAACTTTATCACTACCAGCTCCCACTTTCTATTATCTCTTTAATTAATCATAATCCTAGATAAGGCCTTGCTGGAAAGTAAGCAAGAAGATATAAGGATACTTTGAATAATTACTAGACTCACTGTATTCCTTATTCGCATTACCTAGCCACGAATTTCTACGTAAAACTTATTACTTACGCTATAAGACGAAAATACAGATTTAACACTAGAACTACCATACCAGTCAAAATGACTGGTACACAATTTTTTCCAAAAATTCTCCAAGCTTATAGAAGAGTCTTAAAATAAATATTCTACGTCCATCTTAAAAAACATAAATCACCGAATCGGTTATCGTTTTCGCCTCTTGATTCCTCCTTTTTCAAAGTACTTATTTAACATTTTGAAATATGATAGATTTAACGCCGGTAGTTCTAGTGTTAATAAGCAAAAATCATACGAATGGAGAAACGTATTTCGCAAAGGGATACGTAAAAGCATAATGCAATTGACAGGAAAGTATGATGACCTCTGTGTCATCGGGGGTGGGTGGTTACACAAATTAGGAAACATAACTCCACCATTGTTAATTAAGCAATTGCTCAGTAACGGAGCGAGCATAGTGAGTCAGTTGAAAAGTATCCTCGAGTAGACGACGCTTTTACTATACCGTCATTGAATGCGATACCACCGGCGAATATCAATCAATCGGAACCGCATAAATTTTAACTTAAAAGGTACCACCTTATGCACACTTTAGATATTTCGCTATACCGATATTGGCTGACACACTGCCGGCGAATGTCAACCTGTCGAATATTCAAAATCGTACAAGTTTCAGCTTGAAAGTCTGATATTCACGTACAGGGTGTTTCAAAATGATTTGTAATGGCTTTCAGGAGTTGTTCTACACCTTCGGTTGGATGGTGATTTGTACAAAACGCCCGCCGCACAATTCGCGAACGGGTACCAGATTCTTTTTATTGGCTCATTGCAAACGAATTTCAGGTGTTTTTTTACTAATCTCCATCCAACCGAAGGTGTAGAACAATCCCTGAAAGCCATGACAAATAATTTGAAACGCCCTGTACATTTCACTCTAGAACTACCAATGTTTTTATTATATTTAAATATATCAAATAAGTGCTTTGAAAAGTGAGGAATCAAGAGGTGAAAAAGATGATCAATTAAGTAATTCATGTTTTATAAGATAAACGTGGAATATTTACGGTATGGCTCCATTAAAATTTTTACAAAATACTAGGAACCCATAATTTCGACCGCTTTGCCAGATCTAATGTCAAAAGCTAAACATTTCGTATTATCATCATTTAAGTCTGACATTATTGAGAATCATCATAAAGTCTTTCACTCGCTTCGACTTTAACACTAAATCTGCCAACGATTAATGGAATAAATGTAAAAATATCAAATCTGTACGTTAAAAAAATCTTCGTTGATTTAATCGTTTGAAAAGCAACAGCGTTAGGAATTTCACGAATATTTATAAAAACTCCGGAACATGTCATTTTGAACACGATGGTTGATTTAGTGTTGAAAAACTGTAGTTTCCGTACGGTCAACTCTAATAACAAACTGTTGTTGAAGGTTCCCTTCCACGATTCCGACATCCAGTACGCGCGTGAGAAAGTAGGAATGTGTGCACCAAGGTCTTTTTGTTTGTTTGTTCTATAAACTACTGCGATCATTTTGCCCAGGATCTGTCATTTTATCTGGGTTCTGAAGCGCCAAGGCTATAATGTACTGTTCCCGAAAGCTGATAAAGGGATTTCAAGCGAGGCTGATGAATTGAAAATTGCTTTGAAAATTCTACGCTGTGGTCCGTTTTACACCATTGCAATTTTTGTAAACACTTTTCCCTATTTGTTATACTTTAAGGACTACGCATAAAAAAGCATGTATTCCTCTCTTCAAGGAATGATTTCAATTTTGCGATGACCGAGAATGCGGAAAGTATTGTTTTTCGCCTGAAATTATTTCACAATTCTACAATACAAAAGTTCCATTAAAATAAGTGATTAAATATTCGCAAGGTTTCGTTGTAAAACATGAACGAAAAAACTTGTTTACACGATCATTTCGAATTAAAACTAATGAGATAAGTTAAGACTGACTCATGGAACCAAATTTCCGGTTCTGCTTTAGTCCTTGTATTTACACAACAGTTCAACGCTTCAAACATTGATGGCAATTTACAGAGACAATGATTTACATGTCATTATATTTATCTATAATTTCGTAAACTACAGATCGTTGTATAGACACATGTTATCAACTAATGTACAACCGATTTTATGAAATCTAAGCTTCACTAATTGTAAGACGTACCTCTTTTTCGATATTATATTAAAATGTACGAAATGACTTTTTCATTCTCATGTCGCCTAGGACCTATACTTCTATGTTGGTTCCGAACTACTAAGATTAAACTATATAAAAAAAATACTTAGAAAACTTTACCTAGAAGTAATGGGACATTTGAACTTGGCTCTAATAATTGCAAGTTCCAGCCTTTCGCTCTTTATACACCATAGCCAACTATCTGCTATTCTTATTTCGTCCAGGACATACGATTTTAGGTGGGTTCCAAGCCACCGAGGTTATGATATACATATCGCATAAAAAAACATTGCCAGAGATGACAGGGGATTTGAAATCAGGCCCATTAGTTGCGAGTCTGAGCCTTCATTATCCTTATTCACTATAGCCCTAATCTGTTTTTGTTTTCAACCTTAAATGTTTTTTAGTAATTTCGTATTGTTGAATGCGTCAAATGAGAACGAATTTAACTGTAGGATGATGTTAGAATAGAAACAATAATTAAACGGATGGCTAAACTGAGCATCTACGAAAAGTTTCAAAGCATGAGAGAACATGTTAACACTACTCCTACCACGATCGGTCAAATGACCGTTTTTAAAATTTCGATTAGAATTTCCTATATACAACGTAATTGAATCGCCTTTAAACTTCACGACTTTTCCTCAAATATACGTATAACACATTCACATTATAATACATTTGTCAATATTCACTTCTTTTTTTACTGTTCATTTTCTGGGAAAAAATTATCATTTGACAAATCCACCGGTTGCGGTAGGAAAAGGTATGCGTGAAGTGTCGGTAGGAATAGTGTTAATAGAGCACCCCATTAATACATCAAGGGAAATTGAACGTGACACTTCTAGCCTTCATTACATCAACTAAACGTAGTTAGGGATAATTATAAAATGTAGTTAGGAAAAATTGATCGTTGTATACATAATCTGAGATATTAACAAATAAAAACATTGTTTCCCTTATGAAATTATCGATTAGCTGTACAATACTGTTATATGCACATGTACAAATAGTGCACGTTTTATTCCCGTCAATTGCTATCCAACGTATCTAACCTATAACATTCCCTTTCACCGAGTATACACAGCCTGACCATCATCTAACTAAAAAGTTGGATATTTTAAGCGCCAACAGAGGCAAAAAGTATCTTGATAATTCATGCACGAAGAGAGGGTTTTCACCCGGTCCTACGCATCTCGGACTAATGCACTGATATTAAGAGGCCCTTGATAGCGTCTATCATGGCCTTATCAGTTCTTGTTTCTCTGCAGCTGGATCATGTAGTCGTGGAGTCGGCCGGATGACAGACAGATAATAATTGGCAATTCTGACTATCGGGAAGAAGAATCATCCAATCAGAAAAGAACTCTTTGGATGTTGAGGAAGTTTAAGTTAAACCAGGATAAACCATGTGCAATAACAATAAAGGTGAGTACAGTTATGCATCAAATCGCTCACTGAATATTTGGAAAAAGAAGTTCGATGTTCTAAACGATGGAATGGGATATGTCTCTGAAGAATAGTTAACTCGTATGCCGTGAATAGAAACACGGAACGAATAGAAGCTCGGGAAAGCGGTAAATTTCGTAGGATACCTTATCGCTGGATGTATATACAAGGATAGATGTGTAGTAGGAGCTCCATATGCAGGGTTAATTGATATGCAGTACATGGATAGCCTCGGTGCCATCCAGTCGCCGGATGCGCTGGTTGCCTCCTTTTCAGCAGGACTTCGAAGCCGTCGTCTTCCAAGCTTGTTTCTTCCGATATTAACCCCTAACCAGTGAAAGGCAACTCTTGATGGCTACCGTATATTTCAATCCATCCTATCTCTTAATAGTTTTTATTAAAAGTTTCGTTAAGGATCAACAGATAACAGCAGTATAATGTTATTCGTAATCGAACGAATTTTTTTTTAAATTATTACTTAATAAAAGAGCAAGTTTTCACTGCCTAATAATTAAAGAATGTATTAGATAGATTTAAAATGTACATGTTAACTACCTCGCTCGTTAAAGATATATAATAATTATCAGCCGAAACAGAATCCTACGTTGCAACGCAAGCGGTTTTAGAAAAAGAAACTGCTTCGATATGTAAAGTGAAGAAAATCTTAACGATTATTAAGATGTACTCTAATAAGTCCATCAATGAGTACTTGGATGAGTACACTCAATTCTGTTTTTACACGAACTTCTTTTATACGATTTTGATTTAACACGAATTAGAAAAAAAAATGAATTCTCTTTTTACACGGCTTATTTGGATTTCACACGATAGACTAAAATTCTAAGAAGAAAATTTTGCTTTACTGTGGCCTAGCCAAAACACAAACACAGCGATTAATTGCTGAATTCGTTCTTAAATCCACTGAAACATCGGGACCATAGGAGGCTAGTCTTCATTTTATTGAAGAGATTACAGAAAGAATTTCACCAATGGAGCACGAAGACGATAACCAAGACATTTCTAGTGATAGCAGTAATATTGCAGTCTTACGCAAACGTATGCGTTTATTGTCAGAAAGTGACAACGAATAAAATCTTTTTACGTGTAACCCATATTATTTTGCCTAATTTTTGTGTTCATGAATTACTAACACGTTTTTTTCCTTTTCAAATGATAATTTACTTTGTATGATACATGTGTAATCTTTATGAAACGATATTTTCAAGATCCTCACATGAAAACTCATGGTTTATTGTCTTATTTTTGCTGACTTCTTATGACTGGCACCAACCTTCTACTTTTCCATAGATGCAGTATATTTTTTACACGTATTCTTCCGGAATGTATCTATCGTGTAAAAACAGAATTAAGTGTACATCTTAACATAGTGTTTTGTTCTAAACGTTGAGCGGAGGAATAAGTTCCATTGAGATAGATGCATTCAACGTTGGAATCTACGATAAATTTTCTATTGCCAATGAACGGTTCGGTTCCGAACAGGAAACGCATAGTTGTGAGGCATAGCTCGATGCGTGATAATGTTAGATGCTCGTCGCACGTACTGCAAAATCATGCGTGCACGCACGTTAGTGCCAGTGCCGTTGCTAATTTTGTACTTGTCGCTTTCTTTCCATTGCTCATTATCGTATGCAACGTACTTCGTTCTGTGCCACCGTTCATTAATTATTAACAATCAAACGTCAATATTCGATCATTAATTATTAACGCTTGCTTATGTATAGTCAGTTTTATACAGGGTGTTTTAAAATAAATAATCAAACGTTATTTTCACCATTTTTCTTTACTTTGGCACTTTTCATTTTTAATTGACTACGGTCATTTCGTCTAGGATCTACTATTTTAGATGGATATTGAATCGCCGAGGCTATGATACGTAAAATGATAATTTAGGAAACATTTCAAAGATGTGACGGTAGCTTTAAACTCGTTCCGATTTGTTTCTAAATCCGAGCTTCTGCCTTATTACCATAATAACATTAATTGTTATAATACTCTGAGGCAGTCATCGATAAAAGGCAGAGCGAAATTAAAAATTCTATATTTATCCTTCACAGGATGCAAGATAGTATCGAAAAATCAGATTATTACTTAGATATGGAAATTTTAGACTCGTTTCATCAGTTAAATACACAGTGGCCCATAAGCTCCTAGATAATTTTAAATTTTGTCAAGATTTTAATCACTTAGGAATTTATGGACAACCCTGTATAACAATACGAAGAGTTTATCATTTTATACAGAATATTTCAGAAGTAGATGACTAAACTTTAACTACGTATTTCACTCAACTGTAATTGTCTTTTAATTGTAAGAATGACTTGAACATCGAAGTGTTTCGTTAATCAAATTATTACATTTGCTTTTTATTTACGGCAGAGTTTGATAGAACCTGCACTTTTCATTATTTCAGCACACGAAGAAACAAATAATAAACAACAACTAAAACACGGTTAACCATTTCTGAGAATTGTTTCAAATAACATAATTAAAAATTCATTTCAGTCTAAGATTCTTTTAGTTTATTTGAAGACTTTAAGCGCCTGCAATTTTACATAAGTCAAGAAGTTGATATATGAACGATATCATTATTATTTCAGTCTGCAAAGTAACTGAAAATTGGTAAAGTTAATGCTATTAAGTTTTTCAAAATAATTAAAATTTTTTCAAAAATGTATAATCAAATAAATACATTAGAACAAAAGAAATTGAAAAGGCAAAAAAAACTTGATCGATTTAATCGCTGTCCATGTACAAGATACGCGTAGAAAACTGCAAAAGAAACAGCGTTACAAATTACAGGAATATTCACAAAAAATTCAGAACAAGTCATTTCGACTACCTTGATAGATCTAGTGTTAAATGATTTACAAATGGATTCCGCAGTAATTGCATTACATGATAATTCGCAAGAGAGTGTACATATCGAGTGCTCATCGCAATACGTGGGTCGACACCCACACTCGACATGTGATTACGGCACTGCGCGCGCAGAAAATAAATTATAGGGAAGCAGCACGTGTGTATACACGCATGTAACTCGCGTGTCTACGCACGATCGTTCGACTTCTTCGTGTTATTTGATAATGTTCCTCTTCCCACTTCCCAGTTACGGTGGACTTTTAATCGCGCCGAGAAATTCTCTCGAAAATGCCACTTATCTGGACAACTCGCCCACGATAGGGAACAATGCTCCGACCGTATCCTGTTGTCTCTGTTACCTTATTATCTTACTAATGCTTGTACTTCACTTAAATGGTACCTTGTATAATGCATTTATTTTTTTCAATATGCTATCTTGTATATGACATAAATATATAAAATAAGATCTTTTGATACTCCTACTTTCCCTAATAATTGTGACATACAACAATTTATATTTTTGATCTCCATAGCTTTTACTTAAGTTAACACTGATGTGTATTAACAGCCGCACTAATTATTAACAAAAATGACACTTCGTTACAATTTAATTATTAGAGAAAGGTGTTATAAAGTTGAAAAAAGAACATTGTAAAACTTAAAGAACATCACGGTATAATTTTGCACTTGTCGAACTATTAAAGCCGAAAAACTGTATTAAACATTATTTCCCCGAGTCAAAGAAATATATTTTTTTATTCGCTGTAAAATTGTTTTCCCGTCAAATATTTTTAAACTGCCACTACTTTGATGCCAAGATTTTTAACTGGAATCTATAATGAAAAAAAATTATTCAAATTGAAATTCCGAAGCAGAAAACTTTGATACATGTTTTTGCCGCGTAGTTAGTTGCCTCTTTTCATGCAGAAATTTTACTGTAAAGATTTTAAAGTACTGTTTGTATCCAAAATAAAAAGAATTAAACTAAATGATTCTTGTAATTAAGCGATTGACTCATTATTCGTCATACAAATCAAATCAGTTGCTTAAGAACCACGTAACAGAATGTCACGTTTGAGATAAATATGATGAATAAGTATAAATGTGATAAATTAAATTTCTTCTTTTTATACTTCAGAAAGCAAGAAGATGAGCTCACGGCACAAGCCGATCAAAGTAACAACAATCGGCGACGGCACCGTTGGCAAAACGTGCATGCTTATAACTTACACGACAAATGAATTTCCATCGGAATACGTACCCACAGTGTAAGCATTACTTTAAATTTCATAAATCTTCACCAAAATACTTCATTAATTAAGCAAGACTACTGATAGACGTGATATTATCAAAAATCTAGAAAATTGTACGATTGAGCTCTCCTATTATTCAACAGCAAATTTTATAAAAAAAAACGAAAGAAAATTTGGATTTTTATTATACTTTAAAGTATAAGAATTAGTACTTAATTGTTTATTCTTAGTTTCGATAACTATGCGGGAAGTATACACGTGGATGGACAGGAGTATGACATGACATTATGGGACACGGCTGGTCAAGAAGATTACGAACGAATTAGGCCGTTATCGTATCCAAATGTGAGTTATATTTTCATGCCGGACACTATATTTGTCTAATAAAAAGATGCGATGGATTCACGATAAAATTTTATTTTCAGACTGATTGCTTCTTGATCTGCTTTTCAGTGAATTCTCGAAGTTCTTACGAGAATGTTGCCAACAAGTGGCATCCAGAAATTAAACTTCACTGTCCGAAATCACCGATCGTTCTCGTTGGTAAGGACGCTGATGATAAATATATAATCGAACGTTTCTCTTTTTATTAAAAATGATTAAAGAGTAAAGGTAAAATCTGTAAATGGGCTAATTAATGCTTAATCACAGGCACCAAGGGAGATCTTAGGAATTCGGAAAATGCAGATGTAGTTACACCAGAAGAATGTAAGAAAATGAAAAAGAAGATCAAAGCATTTAAATATGTTGAATGTTCTGCTCTGCAACGAGAAGGTTTGGAAGACGTATTTATTGAGGCTATTCGAGCAGTATTGAAAAAACCACCAAGGAAGCTCTGCTGCATACTCTAAGAAATTTCTTTTTTCAAAAATTATATTGTAATTTGAGTTTCACAATTGGACGGCCATGGAAATCATTATCACACAATAATTTTAAATTTTAAAATTAATAAGACAGACCAAAGACTTTTCGTAATCTTTTTACACCTGTTTTTGTATGATTGAAAATACACACAATGTGTTTAGAATGTGCCTTATATATTATTGATATATGTCTTGTAAAAGAATTCACAAGGCAGAAGTATATTTTAATGATATATAAATGAAAACTCATGATACTACAATGAATACTTCTTTTGAGTGTTAAGTCACAATACTCTTATTACTATACAAATTTAGATTTAAAATCTACTTATAATAAATGATGTTATATATTTATATATCAATTATAAGCTATTCATATTTTAGAATAAAACTGATACAAATCTGATATCAATGTATGTACTTTTTAATGTTCGAAGTCTTATTATATATACAGATATTATTATCTCACACAACTATTTATTATAAACATCAGTTATTACCATTTTATTTATAAGTGATTTTGTCCTAAATTTCATAAACAGAATTAAATTGTTGACAAAAAAGTAATTTAAATGTGTATTATAATTCTATTAGTTGCTAGTGAAAGCAAACACATTTTTCATTCACTGCATCATTCAAAAAATATGTAGAATTAAAATGGAATAGTTTTTATGATAAACATAAATTGAAGCAAGTATCAAATGTATTTATTATTCAAAGGATATCTTACATTAAATTATTATTATGCTAATTTGAGGCACAGTTGCTCACATTAATTCTCTATAGATGTAATGAAATACACATACATACTTTTATGTTATTTACATTTGCCCATGTACACTGAACAAAGTCAGAATTCATTTAATAAATTAAAGTTTAATTTATCGTCCAAATGCGCCGTCAGAAAGAGGTGTGACTTTTTGCTGTATTATTTTACCATAACCTCCTCTACCGCTATCAAAATCAGAGCGGTATTCATCTCTCACCTATGATAATGCGACTCTTACATTAATACACCAAGATAGAAATATATGAAAGCAAGTATGTTTGCATTTGGCATATTTACCTGTCCTCCTGTTTTCCCTCTTCCATATTGTCTACCTTCAATAAATCCTGCATCCCAATCTGTTCTAATTATTCTGTCATCCAAACGAGTTCCATTGATATAACGCATACAACCTTCAGCATCGCATCTTTGATAATATTCAACGAAACAGAAGCCACATGGAGTCTTTTTGTACTTATCTAAACCCATTATAATTCGCCTAATGTCACCACATTTTGAGAATAATTCATATATTTGTTCTTCGGTTGTGTAAAAAGACAAATTTCCAACATACAATGTTGTAGAGTTTCTAAGAAGCCTATCTTGCTCTGCACGTGAACCCTATGGATAAAAATGCAGGAGATAACGTGGTGATGGAATAACCATACTTCAGTTAAATCAAAACGAAGATCGTTTTTACATATTTGATACAACTTACTTTGAAATGTTGATCGCGATATGAACTTAATTCAACTGAAGGAGAGGTAGATGGGTTCAATTTAGTCGTCGTCGTCGTCGTCGTCGTTGTCGTCATTTTGATGACAGAGTTAAACTTAAATTAATAATAACGAACTTGCAAATTTCAACTCATGAAGAGAATTCACGAGTTTCAAAAATACTCGACACTTGACATATTCGATTTTACAGAATAAAATCTTAAATCATAGAATCCAAGCTTACATGGAACTCCCCCACACAAATTCTTATTCTGTTAACAAATTGAAGTCGTGTCGTATGGGAACTTCAATGCCCTCTACATCGGATTGAAAATTTCAAATTTGAAAGATTCAAAAATTTAACATTTAAAATTTGTCAACTGCCATAGATTCAGCAAATGTTTCAACTCTTTTAATTCTTTGCTACATGAAAACATTTTTTACAGAACTATGCAATCGTAGTGCTGCTTTTTTGTCTCATGGTAAAATCTTGCTAATAGGGACATTTTGGAACTGTTCTGTATCAGGTACATTGTATTGTATATGAAGTTAAAATATTGATAAACCTTGGATATATCGGTAACATAGATTTTAAAAAAGAGACGTAAACGATCAGCACAAGAAGCAGATAAAAAACTAGCGAAATATAAATAATTTTAATTTTTTTGTTGAGTTTCTTTTCTCCATTCTAAAGTCCCTAAGCTCCTGACCATGGTTCCATCTGACGGATGTTTCTGCCAAGACGTATTTCATGTATTTACGACGTATTTAATTAGGAGTTCAATTGCTTAAATGAATTACCGCAAATAAATTTATATCGGTAGAGATAATTGATAGAGTGGCTTTCCAGTTACAACTTTATCTGTGTTAAATATGCATTATTATTTACGACTGACAATAACAAAACGAAGTTTTCAGAAATAACGGTACATAGTCAATTGAATTTGGTAACAAAATAGCAGACGCGACAATTTTTGCTTTTGTAGCCGTTTTTAATATCAAATTCAGTCGATTCCACTACAATTACTTCTGCAAACTCCCTTCCACAATTCCCAGTAATGGACGACTCCAATTAAACATTGGCAATTATTATATACGTGATACTGAAAATATAAATATTGATGAATGTACAGTTGGGAAAATATTAGCTTCGCCAATTTAAACTAATTTTTCGTGTTTATTAATTATAAACACATTTAACCTTTCACAATTGCCAATTTTTGCACGAGCTATCATCATTAAATCCGTTTTCCAAGGCATTGAAATTCAACTTTGATATTGCCAGAAAGTTGACAAAGTTAATAAAAGGCAATGCTAAATAGAATCTTGAATACATTTATTTTCATTGATGTAGTGTTTTAGTTACACTACAAAGAATTATTTATTTTCCTAACACATACATATATAAGACAATCTAATTGCATTAAATGAAATAAAGCACTTTAACTGGCATAAAATTCTTTCAAATATTCGGCCTTTGGTTTTAAGATTACTTTATCTCTGAGACTGACTACCCAACCCGGTTCCAGACCATAAAATAATTGCCGAGGATCTTTGCGTTCTACAAGCATTTCATAATTTGGATCATCCTCAATTTTTGGAAGCTCATAACCATATTTTTGTGCTAATATTAATCGTTCTTTGGATATCTGTTCTGGATCAGCCAAATAACCTCTACTTTTTGCACTCGAGTAATATTCCAGACAATCTGTTGGTGGTAATAATCTACGTGGTATTGGTTCTCCTAAGTAACAGTAAAAATGAATGTGTACAATAGTGGACAATGTAAAAATTCCTAGATATCATAAATATAATGCTGGCAAAGCAATTTACCTCTGCTCAGAAACTGATCTGTGTCACACAAAGCAAATAAACAGTGAGTGTCATAATATGCTGTGGTAATAACACCACCATTCCTCTCAATTGCTGCAATCACAGGTTCGCTAGCCCATTGCACTTCTATATTTATTTTTGCTTTAAATATATCTGCTCCCTTGAAAATAAATGTGGTACACACAAAGTTTAGTTAAATAATTTGCTACAAATAGAACTGAAAAACTACCATATCTGTTGTTAATCTTTTTAAGAATTCTTATGGAGAGCTACTGTGATTAGATATTATATTTTAAAATTTAAATGCATTTGTGACCACATTACATGTTGGCATTAAATTGATAAAATTACCTCATCAGTAAGTTGTACACCTGAATGTTTCCAATGAATTTTAAAATCATAAAGTTCTGTATTAATCAATGATATAAGGTCGATTGGTTTAGATACATCCAATCTGTTTGTGTCAATATACATTTGCAGCTGTTGCAATGATAACGGTGGATATTCCCTTCTTAAGCTACAATGTAAATTAATTTATAAAGTATAAATGTATTTTAAAATGTAGTAAAAAATTCTGTCAAAGCCTTATATAACTATTTTCATACATTCTAAATCTTAAGATTTAGAGCTACTTGAATGTAACTTCATAAAATTGCACATTGATTCAAGGTACAAAAGGAAACTTTTACTTTTCAATATACAGAAAAAGAAATTACTTGAATTCTATTTACATAATCTTGTAGCTCTTATTGCAATTTCAGAACTATTCATAGAAGGAACCATATTTTTTTTAATTTGAAGATATCACTTTTGAAAAGGCACACGAATACAATTAGCATATTTGGTTGTCTTCATTAATTCGGAATTTCTGAATCATTCTATAAACTCATAAAGTTTTATATAAATTCATATACTTAAATTTATAATATTTCTTTGCTAATAAAAGAATATTTTGTCAGACTTACTGGTGTCCCTTATAATACGGTTCCATACCAAATCTAAGATAGAATGGAACATTTCCAGTTTCGTATCCTAAACGCATATAATTTTGTCTTTGCCCTGAACCCTTATTACCATGTCCATGTTTATTCCCTCCGTGTTGACCGCGACCGCGTTTAGGCTAACACAATAAAATTACGTTGAAATGAAGCCTTAATAATGATAACTTTTAACCTCAAGTATAGTTCAAGTATAAGTAGTATTCAAGTATAATGGCAATCAGTCTTTTATAAAATTATATTTAATTTTATTTCAATCAATTATAGTTAATTGTAAATTTATCAAGAAAATCTTACATTCTTTCTTGATCCAGGATTGTCTCGAATATTTTTTAAACATACTCTAGGTAATGCTTTGAGCATTGACAGTGCCAAATCTGAACCATGTTTTATAGCCATGACTGTACTAAAGTAAATCACCTCATTAAGAATTTCAAGTAATTATTCTTTTCAAAAGCTTCAAATTTCAATTTGTGAAAATGTTATGAAATTACTTAACCTAAAAATACATTATCACATGTAAGCTCTGAAGTACTCTGAATGACTCTGAAGTTAAATGTAGCTGAAACTTTCAGTCTGAAAGTAGCTCAATGTGGTTCAATGTATCTGCTGCACGCTACAGAGGCGGGAAAGTCAAATGAACGTAAAATATAACATTTTCTTCGGTACTACAACATACTGAATAACTACAGTTCTATTATATAATTAGAAATAGAAAGCACTGCTTTTATTTTCTACTCATTTTTTAAATCGCAAATAGTAATGCAGTTTATTATTAAATCATTTCAAATATATTCTTCTTTTAAAGATCAAAAATTATAATGATAGTGAACAGATTCACTCAAGGTAAAAAATCACAAGGACGGTTGTGAATGAAATTATATCACGACTATGATTATGATTCTGTGATCACTGTGATGACTCTAAATTTTGGATAATATGAATTTCATAAAAGTCAATATGACATGCAAATAAGGTGAAAGTACCCCAGAAACCCTGAGCATGACATTCAGAGGATCTTTAAACTTAAAACTATTCTGGATTCAGTTTATTGGAGCTGCAATGCGATATTCGACTTCTGAGATAGCTGCCATATGCGGGCAGTGATTTCAAATTATAGTGTTAAATTAAACGACTATAATTCGATGCAACAATTAAATCGCAAACGTTATTAAATATTTCGTTGCTACGAAGTAGCCTTGTCTTTTGAGATGCTGTAATGTGTTTCTATAGGTTTCACAATATTAGTATAAACGTAATTATTTAACACGTTGAATGCCATGCGGGTCACCAGTGGCCGGCTCTGCTGAATTTAATAAAATGTCTTATCACTTTTACATTATAATATTCACGAGTTTACTAACACATTCAATATTTAAATATTACCGTTAAGAAAAAGTAAAGAATCGCTAAATATATAGTTATTTTTATTTAATTATTAAGTACGTTCCCTTATATGTTCACGAGTGACAAATACTTTGAATTGCTGAAATCAATAACATTGTGATGAAGATCCGTTCCATGCCTAGGCGTAAATGGTGCAATGCATCCGAACGGCAAAAATATGTCGCACGAATACATAAGTTAAATAATACATGATCAAGAGAATACTTAAAGAAAAATCGGAAGCTTCAGTATTTGATTATACTATTTTGTTATAAGTTTCATTTATATATTCGTATTGTTTTATTAGTTCGAATAGGTCTATAATTATGTATAGTCTACATATGTTGTTTTCGAAATAAATAATTTTATTCTATTTGGTGCCGTTTCGTCGGTACTCATTATATATACATCCAATTTTATAAACAATTACCAAACGTCAAAAATTTATATTATATCAAAATAAGTTTTAATATATTATTATTATCACCTTTTAGGAAAGGCGGCAATACAATTTTATACCCGGGTGGCACAAACTCACGAAACGAGCTAGTTTAAACGGTAAAAACGAACTACAATCGCCCTTCCGATGGTTTTTTAGAAACATACATTTTTTCTAAAAGTTTGTCTTGTAAAATATTTATTACTGTTTCTTATCACCAAGTTGTTTTTCTAACATCAGTATTCGTTGTTGTAATTTATGAATCACCTTGTCTTTCTCTATATTATCATTTTTCAGCTGAGCTATAATAACATCTTTGTCTTCATTTAAATCTTGCAAAAGTTGACTCGTTGAGGGCCGCTTATTAGGATCTTTTTGAACCAGTTGGCTTACTATATGGACCTGATCAAGGAGAAAGAAACGTTTAAATTGTTTTTCTTAGCGTATCAATCATATAAAAGAAAAAGTAGACTTATTTGGTTCTTCCAGAAATTTAAATTTCTATGTAAATCATAAAGCTGGTATTCGTTACATAGTATTTTAAATCCGTACCCATTTTGGATAGTTAGCAGCTAATGTAGTTGGTATTTGACCTCTTTTCAAACCAGTGATTATTTTAATCAGCTCCATTCGAGTCTCCGTACGCACTAACAATTCTAAAAGGACTATTCCCACACTGTATACATCACTCTAAAATAATCAAATATATAAATTCTTTTATAATACAGCAGATTCCGCTACATCGCGATTAATAAGTTACACGTGGTATGTATTCGTGTATAGAAAATCGAACTACGATAACTTCTTTCTACTTTAACAAATAGGACAATTATACGTTATTAATTCGTCGAGCGTTCTTTCAGTGCCAAGGCTCATACAGTTATGTTTAGTGTAGCACCATCAACAAACACTTAAGAAACGTAAAGTATTAACCCAGATGAAGAAAACAGTGATACTGGGTTAAAGATTATCTAATTTTTGAATGCAAGGTACTTTTCTATTTAGTTACACAGCGCATTATCTGAAAACCGGTTTTAATATCTTTACCGTGTTATAATAGGAGTCTAGTGTATTAACACCGAAATGAACTGATCAGAAAAGAAAATACCTTTGGATTACACTTTCCTTCTAATTGTTCTGGAGCTGCATACATATGAGTTCCAAGTACAGAATGATGGGTGTCTCTTTGCAAAGGACAAGCTAATCCAAAATCTCCTAATTGTATTTGTAAACACCCTGATGTTGAAATGAAAATGTTGCTCGGCTGAAGAATAGAACAAACAAAAAGGGCACCATACCGAATTTTTGTAAATACAAATAGATTTTTTATTTTTCGGAAATATTACGATAGTTACTTTTATATCATGATGTACAATTCCATGGGAATGTATATAATCTAAACCACATAGGATTTGCGTTAATATGATACTTATAACTTGTGGACTCATATCTAGTCTTTCATCTAACCACTGTCGAAGTGTTTTTTCACAAAGTGCCATTTGTATATACAGGGTTGCATATTGTTGTCTCTGTAAAAAAGTACAAAGTGTTCAATATGAAAATTATAAATTCATATTGGGGCGGCCAGAAAGAAATCGCACTTTTTTTTATAATGGCAGGTCGTAAAATACGCGATTTCTTTTTGGTCCCATTAATATTTATACTCTTTTAAAGTATGACAACATAAAACTTTGTTAAACATAAAAATATCTTTCACAAATTCAAATATACAGATAATAATACATATGTTTTGGAATACTAACCATTTGATAGGCAATGTAAAAATACTAACCATTTGAGATATATATGGCGATATTCTTTTATTGCTATTAGATTCCTCACAGGAATCAGTACCATCAGTATTAATAGTGTTACGTTGTGCATAATTGTCAGATTGCTTATCACTTTTACTATCGTTTCTGAAAGATATACTATCTGAATTGGTTTCCCATATGTACTCTTCATGAGATTTTTTGTCATTTATCCCCTGTCCTACAATATTAGCCACAGTATTGAGATTAAGAATTCTATTGTTAGATGTGACTAATCTCCAGCATTTTCATATGCCACTTTCTGTTTTACACTTTCATATAAATATACATACCAATCTTATACTTTATTTCTTTATCATGAGATAGTGAAATATCTTGCTTGTCAGTTTCAATAGAATTATGACTTCTTTCATTACTATTGGTATTGGAATGATTCTGAGTGTCAACATTTTGATGTGAATATGATTTGCTTTTTCCTGTTTCACTTAAAATACTCTGTGTATTTTGCGAATGATCTGCGAACTGAAGGCGTGGGAGAAATGTGGATGGTAATGTTGATTCAATCCATGCACCCTTATACGATACTATGTTGGTGTGATTCAATTTAGCCAGAGTTTTAACTTCTTCAAGATGTTGCATAATACTTTTAACTTGTCCGGTATGTACTACAATTTTCTTAATGGCATATTCAATACCATCAAGACGATGCTGAGCTTTAAAAACATTGCCGAATCCACCAGCAGCAATGAAACTTATTTCCTGAAATTCCCTACGATATCTGGACCATTCTACTGTGAAACAGCTATAAGATAAATTTATAATAGTAAAAATTAAATTTACTCTGCACATGCAAGATATGTTAACCGTTTATCTTTTGAGGTTTATTATACCTTGGTACATGCAATGCACTTTCAGAGCCAGTTGATGCTCGAGCAACTGCTACCAAATGAAAAAGTGCACGATGATATTGATCCCTCAAGGTTTCAAATTCCATCATATTATAAGAACTGTCTATCAACTTCAGTTCATGTAGTCTATCACATATAGCTAAAGAATGTTTTTAAATTGTGGTCATTTAATTTATATTTATGTTCTATGAATTAAGTGATAATACATAGTATCACTAATAGAAATTCATGTATGTATATAAATATTACCAAAATATAACTTATTACGCTGCACTGGGTCACCCTCAAACATACTACAAAGTTGCTGTATAAGCGATTCAATTAAAACACTAGTCGAAGGAGTAACAGCACCTATGATTTCTCTTTTAGACCGAGTGTCATTGTTATCATTTAAGGGTAATGTAGTCCTTGTGTTATTGCCTGGCAAAATAATATTTAATTAATGTCTGATGATTTAAATTTCATTGGCAAAAGTGAGGACAAACTTGAAATAAGAATACTGATTCAATTAGTCTGGTATATAATATACAGACATAATGCGTATATCCTAATAAATGGAAACAAATAAAAGATTAAGTATTAAATGTTATGTATTAACTATATTAAAAGTAATTAATGGAAGATAAAGTTCTTTCCTACGAGTTACAAATGTTAATTAAAAATTATTTAAAGATGCGCGCTCTCTTTTAAGGTTATGCTACCAACCTCTGTCAAATGTCATTACAGTAGTTAAAGTAGCCCAAGGATTATTTTGTGGCTCTGTGTTATGCTCCATTTTTATAATCATTTGCATTTAACATTAAGATGAATTCGTTACTATTCCACGTCACTATCTGAAAAACTGTTAAAGATCATTGTCAATATTTTTCAAGCGGGAATTAAAACCTGGTTCACTTTAAATTGGTACATATGGTAATACCAGGTGATACACAGGGCTGTACGAGTATATGCACTACTTTTATAATTAAATTTTTATATAAAATTTATATAAAGTAATAAACGTAATTTATCATGTAAGAGATTAGTAATTATTGTCCTTTTTATCATTCACAGGTAGCCTTGAATAAACTGAATCCAGAATAGTTTTAAGTTTAAACATCCTCTATCTAAAAAATTATGTTAATGTGTACCATCCGTGTGTCGACAAATTTAGTTTCTGTAGGAGACGATAGAAAGCGGTAGAGGCTACAAAAAGTTTGAAATATGGCGCGCTCAACTTCCAATTTTTGATTGAATACTGTCCTTTGTATCGGAAAAAAGAGGGAAATTGTCAGAACGGTCATAATAAGATTACAAATTATGGATTCATTGCACCGACTGCGCTTCCAACAACGTATTAAAAAAATTAGAAACTGAAAGAATGAACAAAATATTAGTTGTACTCCGAGAGATTTCGAAGTACCGCAGAGTACGGTGACATGCGTGTCCTGACCTTCGTACCGGCAGGCTGTGGTTACGAAAACGAATTTACCGGCATAACGAAGAAAACGATCGTAAGTCTTCATTCTGAATTTTAAAAGTTTGTGACAATTTCAAACATCGAGAATGGCCGAAGGGCGGTTAGAAACTTCTAGATTTTCTGGAACTCGCAGCCAATTAGCCCGTTATTGCTTTCAATGCGAGGAAAATAAAATAAAATGAAAATTTTCGTGTCATTGCGAGCAACAACGACCCGGGTCCCACCACGTGGAGGTTGCTGCGACTGAGGACCCAAAAAAATGTGGCCATTCATCCGGCCACCACATTTTGTCTTTCGTGTGTCACGTTTTCCCGTCATTTTTACATATTTAAACGACAAAGCAGAAGAATGAACAGAAGAATGAACAAGAGAATGAACAGGAGAATGTGACAGACGAAATTTCTTGCTCTACTTTACTTTCATTATCCATCTCACACCGCGAGAGGCAGATTCCGACCGTGATGCATCGAGCATCCGAGACTTAAGAACTAGCACGCTACATTCATTCCACATACTCTGAGACTTAATTCTAAACTTAAGAGATAAATAATAACAAACTTATCCCCTACCCCATTGTCACCTCACCCTCCCCTCCCGTATTTCAGTCCGACCGTCGATATGGGAACAGTTTTTGCACAAAGTGAAAACCAATGTGCAAAGGCCAATACTGTTCCCATAAAATCTTCGGTTTGAACAACTGAAATATTATTTGCGACCGTGGGTACTTGAATATATTCTTCTTTCTTCGGCTAGCGCTTGAAAGTCTTCCGTGATGAATTTGTTTTCCCATATACCACCCTAGTTATGATAAAAATATGTTCCCCATCCGGAAACCCTACCTCAGCAAAAATTATAACGATGGTTTTCTACGTAAGAAAAGGAATGAACCCAATGAGAACCTGACTAATTAAAAACAAAGATTTCTTTGGAGGATACTGCTTGCCTCCTTATAGGTAAAGCGGAAAGGAAACATTTTGACAGGAATAAGGAATGGATTCTGCTTGACACAGAAACAAAGGAAACATCCAGTTGACACCAGAAAAAGAAATCAAACAACAATTACCGCATGAATCAGAGTTCGAGAACAATACAAACGATACGCTCATCCAAAAATCAAATACATCGAAACCATCAACTAGTGAGAATGATATGGAAATAATCGCACAAAATCACAAAGACGATACTTGGAAATCTGACGCAGAATTTACAAGACAAGACACCAGAAACAAATGTCCATCGAACAGCCCTCGGAGTTGGTTTGCCCCATGAATTTCCTGTAAGAAAAACTTATTCGTTAGTAAAATTACACGACACAGTGGGTTTCTCCGACATCTTGCCTCTCAATCTCCATTTGTATTGCTCATTTCATTTCCAATAAATATCCATGTATATTTGTGTATTTTATTTTTAATAAAACAGCGGCATCAATTTCCTTGATCATTGTTCGTCGTAAAAATTGTCTTTTATCAAATTCTAAAATATCTATAAGTGTATTTCGTCAATCTGCAACAGAATCTCATTAATTTTGCCGACGAGAGGAAGAGAAAGAAGATTTGCATGTGCACCCCAAATTTTTTTAAAACTTTCCATAATATTCAACAGCACATTTTGCAATGGTACACCCACTTAGAAACACTTGACTTTTATGAAATGGCAATTAGTATATTAAAAAACAAGGGGCTGGGGGATGCAGAGAAAAATCGTGTAGCAAAAAAGAACCCGAGAAGCTACGCCGAGCATTTGGCTACTCTACTGGACTTAGTTTGTGTTTTATGGCGAACAAAGTCCCGTGCAGCTTTTCCGACTGCCATTCGATCGCACCTCTACTTTGACGAATTCCCGAGAAAAATCCCGAGCAGCCACTGCCAGCGCTATTGTGTCTCGCAGCTCTAATTTATCGAATTCGCTGGCAAATCGCGGGAATCAGTTGTCGCAACGCTAACTCGCGGAAGAATGGAGAGGCCTTGAAGCCCCTCAAAGGTGAGTCGTCGTTTTACGACTCCAGGGTACCAAATCCGGTACCACATCCGGTACCAGTGCCTCGCATGCTGCTTAGTTATTCGCAATGCTAATTCTCCGAGTACCGAGCAAAGAAAAATCCGTTTGTAAGATCTAGTCGCAACGCTAATATTGCGAAAACTAAAAAGAGATGAATTCTGAAAAGCCCTGACTTTGGCAAACTCCCGCGCACCCGATTGAGGTGCTCTTTACTTCGCAAAGCTACTTTACAATGTCCTGATGCGAGCAAAACCTGCGCACCTGTCTTTGGTGCTTCTTCTAATTTCGCAACGCTACTTTAACGATTCGTTATTGCAACAAACTCCCGCGCATCCATTTGGAATACGACATATCTCGCAACTCTACGTTTCACAAATCTAATGCGTGACAAACCCGTGCATCCATTTCTGATGCTGCTTCTTTTTTCGAAACGCTACTGTATAATTAAATTGACACAAATCCCGATGACCCTTTTCAAGGGCAGGCAGTCTCGAAACTTTAAGTTACTAAAGATCCTAAACCGAGCAAAATCACGGGCACAAAGTGTGCACTTGGTCTCGCAAAGCTACTTTGGCGCATCTAATAAAAAAATTCAACGCGCTTATTCCTGTTCGCAACGCTAATTTCGCGTGAACTAATTCGAACAAAATCGCGACTGCAGCAGCGAATCCCTCGTTGGGAGGGGAAATATCAAACCCACCAAATACCTAACTACTACTACAGAGTAAGAACTACATGCACTAAGCGAGCACAGTGACAAAATTTAAAGAAAAAATAATGGCGCCCCATTCTAGAATCCGAGGATTCGAGAAAGGTCAGTCATTCGTTGCGACCCCTTCTTGCGACAGTTTGTCGGGGCCTCTTCGGCGGATGCCTCTTCTCTTTTCGGGCTCCTGCCCCAGGAACGTTGCTCAAATATCTCGCCAGAGTGTCGACAATTTTCAGCTTCCCCGAGGAGCTTTCGCGGCGAAACAACGCGAGCGAAACGCAGACGAGCAGCGATTTTAGAAATTGCCGCCCGTGCATACGCCATTGCTCGCGATGCTTCCAATTTGAGCATGATATTCGAGCAAGCTGAAAGTAAAAACTAAAGCTAACAATCGCGACCGAACGAGATCCGGATCCGTTCGAACACGATTAATCCCAGGGGCAGACGTCTCACCCTACTCGCGCGCGATTGTGATAGCCTCACCTCCTGGCCCTGCCTACTTATCTTAGAAAAATTCAAACACACTGTCGAGATGGTATGCTACCTACCTACCTACCACCTATATTTAAAATGGCAAATCGCGACTCAATCATGACAATATATTCACTCATCGATCATCATTCAAGAGCCCGGGCGCAGGGCCCTACGCTAGAGAGCCACCCCGGGGCGACTCCGACACCCGAACTCCGTACTCAACTTTCAGGCTCTAAGGTTACGTACCATTTCCTGAAATCGACTGACAAGCAAAGCGGACATTGCGTAATATGTAAAGTCAATCTATCGTCCACGTCGCGTACAAGGGAACCGTAATACAGTAAATCCTCGATAAAGGCATCATGAGTTTCCCTCGATAAATGCATCATGACAATCCCCTCCACATAGGGGGATCGCCCTTGGCGAGCCGAGACGCTCAACGAGGGAGCAGTGTAACATGATACCACCCGAATGTATCGGTGAGGCAATGCTAATTGGAGGGTCGGCCGTTTTCATTTTTGATTCTTTTTTTTTTTAAACCTTTGCTCACGTATTTGTGAGATTTTTCTGATTAAAATGATACCAAACACAATATAGTTTGAATTATATTTTTCAATATTTAATATATTTACTTAGTATTTACATGATTAAAACATATCATGTTTCGTATCATTGTAATCAGAAAAATCTAAAAAATACATTGGGAAAAGTTACGTTCCGTAAAATTAATAAACGACCAAGTTTTTTGTTGCATTAGCAATGCCTCGTCCATACTTTCGTGCCGCTCACTTTGTTTGCTTCCTCTCTCTGTCTCTTCTACTGACTGTCCTTTTCTAAGCTCGCGCTCGGTTGAAGCCCGAATGTAAACACAGATTAGATGCCTCTGCTAACTAAGAGCAATATTCGGTCACGACCTGTGCATTTATCGAGGGAGGTGCCTATTCAGTGTTTTTATGCGGCTCCAGCTGACCGCGATTGTAGAAAGGGTCAGAATATGGAATACCACCCCCTCGAAGATGCAGGTGTTAAATGTAACGGGACACGTTTGACTGTAGTATAGGGCGGAATATGGATTCTGGATTTCGAAATATGGATTCTGGATTCTGGAATATGGATTCTGGATTCCGGAATATGGATTCTCGATACACGAATATTGATTCTGGATTCCCGAATATGGATTCTGGATTCTGGAATATGGATTCTGGATTCCAGTCGATTTTTGCGAAAAATCGCCGAAATAAAAATTTTTCGCCAGGTGTTTTTAAACGCATCTACACGCAATATTAGTTAATTCTGCGCAAAATGCCGCTTGAAAAACCCCGCTATCTCGTTTAGAATTCGAGATATCGATATTTGAAGATATTGAAATTTCGCCCCACTAGGGGGTCGTCGATTTTTGCGGAAAATGGCCGAAAAAAAAATTCTTCGCCTGGTGTTTTTAAACGTATCTACACGCAAGACTAGTCAATTCTGCGCAAAATGCCGCTTTAAAAACCCCGCTATCTCGTTTAGAATTCGAGATATCGATGTTTGAAGATATTGAAATTTCGCCCCACTAGGGGGTCGTCGATTTTTGCGGAAAATGGCCGAAAAAAAAATTTTTCCCCAGGTGTTTTTAAACGTATCTACACGCAAGACTAGTCAATTCTGCGCAAAATGCCGCTTTAAAAACCCCGCTATCTCGTTTAGAATTCGAGATATCGATATTTGAAGATATTGAAATTTCGCCCCACTAGGGGGTCGTCGATTTTTGCGGAAAATGGCCGAAAAAAAAATTCTTCGCCTGGTGTTTTTAAACGTATCTACACGCAAGACTAGTCAATTCTGCGCAAAATGCCGCTTTAAAAACCCCGCTATCTCGTTTAGAATTCGAGATATCGATGTTTGAAGATATTGAAATTTCGCCCCACTAGGGGGTCGTCGATTTTTGCGGAAAATGGCCGAAAAAAAAATTTTTCCCCAGGTGTTTTTAAACGTATCTACACGCAAGACTAGTCAATTCTGCGCAAAATGCCGCTTTAAAAACCCCGCTATCTCGTTTATAATTCGAGATATCGATATTTGAAGATATTGAAATTTCGCACCACTAGGGGGTCGTCGATTTTTGCGGAAAATGGCCGAAAAAAAAATTCTTCGCCTGGTGTTTTTAAACGTATCTACACGCAAGACTAGTCAATTCTGCGCAAAATGCCGCTTTAAAAACCCCGCTATCTCGTTTAGAATTCGAGATATCGATGTTTGAAGATATTGAAATTTCGCCCCACTAGGGGGTCGTCGATTTTTGCGGAAAATGGCCGAAAAAAAAATTCTTCGCCTGGTGTTTTTAAACGTATCTACACGCAAGACTAGTCAATTCTGCGCAAAATGCCGCTTTAAAAACCCCGCTATCTCGTTTAGAATTCGAGATATCGATATTTGAAGATATTGAAATTTCGCCCCACTAGGGGGTCGTCGATTTTTGCGGAAAATGGCCGAAAAAAAAATTCTTCGCCTGGTGTTTTTAAACGTATCTACACGCAAGACTAGTCAATTCTGCGCAAAATGCCGCTTTAAAAACCCCGCTATCTCGTTTAGAATTCGAGATATCGATATTTGAAGATATTGAAATTTCGCCCCACTAGGGGGTCGTCGATTTTTGCGGAAAATGGCCGAAAAAAAAATTCTTCGCCTGGTGTTTTTAAACGTATCTACACGCAAGACTAGTCAATTCTGCGCAAAATGCCGCTTTAAAAACCCCGCTATCTCGTTTAGAATTCGAGATATCGATGTTTGAAGATATTGAAATTTCGCCCCACTAGGGGGTCGTCGATTTTTGCGGAAAATGGCCGAAAAAAAAATTTTTCCCCAGGTGTTTTTAAACGTATCTACACGCAAGACTAGTCAATTCTGCGCAAAATGCCGCTTTAAAAACCCCGCTATCTCGTTTATAATTCGAGATATCGATATTTGAAGATATTGAAATTTCGCACCACTAGGGGGTCGTCGATTTTTGCGGAAAATGGCCGAAAAAAAAATTCTTCGCCTGGTGTTTTTAAACGTATCTACACGCAAGACTAGTCAATTCTGCGCAAAATGCCGCTTTAAAAACCCCGCTATCTCGTTTAGAATTCGAGATATCGATGTTTGAAGATATTGAAATTTCGCCCCACTAGGGGGTCGTCGATTTTTGCGGAAAATGGCCGAAAAAAAAATTTTTCCCCAGGTGTTTTTAAACGTATCTACACGCAAGACTAGTCAATTCTGCGCAAAATGCCGCTTTAAAAACCCCGCTATCTCGTTTATAATTCGAGATATCGATATTTGAAGATATTGAAATTTCGCCCCACTAGGGGGTCGTCGATTTTTGCGGAAAATGGCCGAAAAAAAAATTCTTCGCCTGGTGTTTTTAAACGTATCTACACGCAAGACTAGTCAATTCTGCGCAAAATGCCGCTTTAAAAACCCCGCTATCTCGTTTAGAATTCGAGATATCGATATTTGAAGATATTGAAATTTCGCCCCACTAGGGGGTCGTCGATTTTTGCGGAAAATGGCCGAAAAAAAAATTCTTCGCCTGGTGTTTTTAAACGTATCTACACGCAAGACTAGTCAATTCTGCGCAAAATGCCGCTTTAAAAACCCCGCTATCTCGTTTAGAATTCGAGATATCGATATTTGAAGATATTGAAATTTCGCCCCACTAGGGGGTCGTCGATTTTTGCGGAAAATGGCCGAAAAAAAAATTTTTCCCCAGGTGTTTTTAAACGTATCTACACGCAAGACTAGTCAATTCTGCGCAAAATACCGCTTTAAAAACCCCGCTATCTCGTTTATAATTCGAGATATCGATATTTGAAGATATTGAAATTTCGCCCCACTAGGGGGTCGTCGATTTTTGCGGAAAATGGCCGAAAAAAAAATTCTTCGCCTGGTGTTTTTAAACGTATCTACACGCAAGACTAGTCAATTCTGCGCAAAATGCCGCTTTAAAAACCCCGCTATCTCGTTTAGAATTCGAGATATCGATATTTGAAGATATTGAAATTTCGCACCACTAGGGGGTCGTCGATTTTTGCGGAAAATGGCCGAAAAAAAAATTCTTCGCCTGGTGTTTTTAAACGTATCTACACGCAAGACTAGTCAATTCTGCGCAAAATGCCGCTTTAAAAACCCCGCTATCTCGTTTAGAATTCGAGATATCGATGTTTGAAGATATTGAAATTTCGCCCCACTAGGGGGTCGTCGATTTTTGCGGAAAATGGCCGAAAAAAAAATTTTTCCCCAGGTGTTTTTAAACGTATCTACACGCAAGACTAGTCAATTCTGCGCAAAATGCCGCTTTAAAAACCCCGCTATCTCGTTTATAATTCGAGATATCGATATTTGAAGATATTGAAATTTCGCACCACTAGGGGGTCGTCGATTTTTGCGGAAAATGGCCGAAAAAAAAATTCTTCGCCTGGTGTTTTTAAACGTATCTACACGCAAGACTAGTCAATTCTGCGCAAAATGCCGCTTTAAAAACCCCGCTATCTCGTTTAGAATTCGAGATATCGATATTTGAAGATATTGAAATTTCGCCCCACTAGGGGGTCGTCGATTTTTGCGGAAAATGGCCGAAAAAAAAATTCTTCGCCTGGTGTTTTTAAACGTATCTACACGCAAGACTAGTCAATTCTGCGCAAAATGCCGCTTTAAAAACCCCGCTATCTCGTTTAGAATTCGAGATATCGATATTTGAAGATATTGAAATTTCGCCCCACTAGGGGGTCGTCGATTTTTGCGGAAAATGGCCGAAAAAAAAATTTTTCCCCAGGTGTTTTTAAACGTATCTACACGCAAGACTAGTCAATTCTGCGCAAAATGCCGCTTTAAAAACCCCGCTATCTCGTTTAGAATTCGAGATATCGATGTTTGAAGATATTGAAATTTCGCCCCACTAGGGGGTCGTCGATTTTTGCGGAAAATGGCCGAAAAAAAAATTTTTCCCCAGGTGTTTTTAAACGTATCTACACGCAAGACTAGTCAATTCTGCGCAAAATGCCGCTTTAAAAACCCCGCTATCTCGTTTAGAATTCGAGATATCGATGTTTGAAGATATTGAAATTTCGCCCCACTAGGGGGTCGTCGATTTTTGCGGAAAATGGCCGAAAAAAAAATTTTTCCCCAGGTGTTTTTAAACGTATCTACACGCAAGACTAGTCAATTCTGCGCAAAATGCCGCTTTAAAAACCCCGCTATCTCGTTTAGAATTCGAGATATCGATGTTTGAAGATATTGAAATTTCGCCCCACTAGGGGGTCGTCGATTTTTGCGGAAAATGGCCGAAAAAAAAATTTTTCCCCAGGTGTTTTTAAACGTATCTACACGCAAGACTAGTCAATTCTGCGCAAAATGCCGCTTTAAAAACCCCGCTATCTCGTTTATAATTCGAGATATCGATATTTGAAGATATTGAAATTTCGCCCCACTAGGGGGTCGTCGATTTTTGCGGAAAATGGCCGAAAAAAAAATTCTTCGCCTGGTGTTTTTAAACGTATCTACACGCAAGACTAGTCAATTCTGCGCAAAATGCCGCTTTAAAAACCCCGCTATCTCGTTTAGAATTCGAGATATCGATATTTGAAGATATTGAAATTTCGCCCCACTAGGGGGTCGTCGATTTTTGCGGAAAATGGCCGAAAAAAAAATTCTTCGCCTGGTGTTTTTAAACGTATCTACACGCAAGACTAGTCAATTCTGCGCAAAATGCCGCTTTAAAAACCCCGCTATCTCGTTTAGAATTCGAGATATCGATATTTGAAGATATTGAAATTTCGCCCCACTAGGGGGTCGTCGATTTTTGCGGAAAATGGCCGAAAAAAAAATTCTTCGCCTGGTGTTTTTAAACGTATCTACACGCAAGACTAGTCAATTCTGCGCAAAATGCCGCTTTAAAAACCCCGCTATCTCGTTTAGAATTCGAGATATCGATGTTTGAAGATATTGAAATTTCGCCCCACTAGGGGGTCGTCGATTTTTGCGGAAAATGGCCGAAAAAAAAATTTTTCCCCAGGTGTTTTTAAACGTATCTACACGCAAGACTAGTCAATTCTGCGCAAAATGCCGCTTTAAAAACCCCGCTATCTCGTTTAGAATTCGAGATATCGATGTTTGAAGATATTGAAATTTCGCCCCACTAGGGGGTCGTCGATTTTTGCGGAAAATGGCCGAAAAAAAAATTTTTCCCCAGGTGTTTTTAAACGTATCTACACGCAAGACTAGTCAATTCTGCGCAAAATGCCGCTTTAAAAACCCCGCTATCTCGTTTATAATTCGAGATATCGATATTTGAAGATATTGAAATTTCGCCCCACTAGGGGGTCGTCGATTTTTGCGGAAAATGGCCGAAAAAAAAATTCTTCGCCTGGTGTTTTTAAACGTATCTACACGCAAGACTAGTCAATTCTGCGCAAAATGCCGCTTTAAAAACCCCGCTATCTCGTTTAGAATTCGAGATATCGATATTTGAAGATATTGAAATTTCGCCCCACTAGGGGGTCGTCGATTTTTGCGGAAAATGGCCGAAAAAAAAATTTTTCCCCAGGTGTTTTTAAACGTATCTACACGCAAGACTAGTCAATTCTGCGCAAAATGCCGCTTTAAAAACCCCGCTATCTCGTTTAGAATTCGAGATATCGATATTTGAAGATATTGAAATTTCGCCCCACTAGGGGGTCGTCGATTTTTGCGGAAAATGGCCGAAAAAAAAATTCTTCGCCTGGTGTTTTTAAACGTATCTACACGCAAGACTAGTCAATTCTGCGCAAAATGCCGCTTTAAAAACCCCGCTATCTCGTTTAGAATTCGAGATATCGATATTTGAAGATATTGAAATTTCGCCCCACTAGGGGGTCGTCGATTTTTGCGGAAAATGGCCGAAAAAAAAATTCTTCGCCTGGTGTTTTTAAACGTATCTACACGCAAGACTAGTCAATTCTGCGCAAAATGCCGCTTTAAAAACCCCGCTATCTCGTTTAGAATTCGAGATATCGATATTTGAAGATATTGAAATTTCGCCCCACTAGGGGGTCGTCGATTTTTGCGGAAAATGGCCGAAAAAAAAATTCTTCGCCTGGTGTTTTTAAACGTATCTACACGCAAGACTAGTCAATTCTGCGCAAAATGCCGCTTTAAAAACCCCGCTATCTCGTTTAGAATTCGAGATATCGATATTTGAAGATATTGAAATTTCGCCCCACTAGGGGGTCGTCGATTTTTGCGGAAAATGGCCGAAAAAAAAATTCTTCGCCTGGTGTTTTTAAACGTATCTACACGCAAGACTAGTCAATTCTGCGCAAAATGCCGCTTTAAAAACCCCGCTATCTCGTTTAGAATTCGAGATATCGATATTTGAAGATATTGAAATTTCGCCCCACTAGGGGGTCGTCGATTTTTGCGGAAAATGGCCGAAAAAAAAATTTTTCCCCAGGTGTTTTTAAACGTATCTACACGCAAGACTAGTCAATTCTGCGCAAAATACCGCTTTAAAAACCCCGCTATCTCGTTTATAATTCGAGATATCGATATTTGAAGATATTGAAATTTCGCCCCACTAGGGGGTCGTCGATTTTTGCGGAAAATGGCCGAAAAAAAAATTCTTCGCCTGGTGTTTTTAAACGTATCTACACGCAAGACTAGTCAATTCTGCGCAAAATGCCGCTTTAAAAACCCCGCTATCTCGTTTAGAATTCGAGATATCGATATTTGAAGATATTGAAATTTCGCCCCACTAGGGGGTCGTCGATTTTTGCGGAAAATGGCCGAAAAAAAAATTCTTCGCCTGGTGTTTTTAAACGTATCTACACGCAAGACTAGTCAATTCTGCGCAAAATGCCGCTTTAAAAACCCCGCTATCTCGTTTAGAATTCGAGATATCGATATTTGAAGATATTGAAATTTCGCCCCACTAGGGGGTCGTCGATTTTTGCGGAAAATGGCCGAAAAAAAAATTCTTCGCCTGGTGTTTTTAAACGTATCTACACGCAAGACTAGTCAATTCTGCGCAAAATGCCGCTTTAAAAACCCCGCTATCTCGTTTAGAATTCGAGATATCGATATTTGAAGATATTGAAATTTCGCCCCACTAGGGGGTCGTCGATTTTTGCGGAAAATGGCCGAAAAAAAAATTCTTCGCCTGGTGTTTTTAAACGTATCTACACGCAAGACTAGTCAATTCTGCGCAAAATGCCGCTTTAAAAACCCCGCTATCTCGTTTAGAATTCGAGATATCGATATTTGAAGATATTGAAATTTCGCCCTACTAGGGGGTCGTCGATTTTTGCGGAAAATGGCCGAAAAAAAAATTTTTCCCCAGGTGTTTTTAAACGTATCTACACGCAAGACTAGTCAATTCTGCGCAAAATGCCGCTTTAAAAACCCCGCTATCTCGTTTATAATTCGAGATATCGGTATTTGAAGATATTGAAATTTCGCCCCACTAGGGGGTCGTCGATTTTTGCGGAAAATGGCCGAAAAAAAAATTCTTCGCCTGGTGTTTTTAAACGTATCTACACGCAAGACTAGTCAATTCTGCGCAAAATGCCGCTTTAAAAACCCCGCTATCTCGTTTAGAATTCGAGATATCGATATTTGAAGATATTGAAATTTCGCCCCACTAGGGGGTCGTCGATTTTTGCGGAAAATGGCCGAAAAAAAAATTTTTCCCCAGGTGTTTTTAAACGTATCTACACGCAAGACTAGTCAATTCTGCGCAAAATGCCGCTTTAAAAACCCCGCTATCTCGTTTAGAATTCGAGATATCGATATTTGAAGATATTGAAATTTCGCCCCACTAGGGGGTCGTCGATTTTTGCGGAAAATGGCCGAAAAAAAAATTCTTCGCCTGGTGTTTTTAAACGTATCTACACGCATGACTAGTCAATTCTGCGCAAAATGCCGCTTTAAAAACCCCGCTATCTCGTTTAGAATTCGAGATATCGATATTTGAAGATATTGAAATTTCGCCCCACTAGGGGGTCGTCGATTTTTGCGGAAAATGGCCGAAAAAAAAATTCTTCGCCTGGTGTTTTTAAACGTATCTACACGCAAGACTAGTCAATTCTGCGCAAAATGCCGCTTTAAAAACCCCGCTATCTCGTTTAGAATTCGAGATATCGATGTTTGAAGATATTGAAATTTCGCCCCACTAGGGGGTCGTCGATTTTTGCGGAAAATGGCCGAAGAAAAAATTTTTCCCCAGGTGTTTTTAAACGTATCTACACGCAAGACTAGTCAATTCTGCGCAAAATGCCGCTTTAAAAACCCCGCTATCTCGTTTATAATTCGAGATATCGATATTTGAAGATATTGAAATTTCGCCCCACTAGGGGGTCGTCGATTTTTGCGGAAAATGGCCGAAAAAAAAATTCTTCGCCTGGTGTTTTTAAACGTATCTACACGCAAGACTAGTCAATTCTGCGCAAAATGCCGCTTTAAAAACCCCGCTATCTCGTTTAGAATTCGAGATATCGATATTTGAAGATATTGAAATTTCGCCCCACTAGGGGGTCGTCGATTTTTGCGGAAAATGGCCGAAAAAAAAATTCTTCGCCTGGTGTTTTTAAACGTATCTACACGCAAGACTAGTCAATTCTGCGCAAAATGCCGCTTTAAAAACCCCGCTATCTCGTTTATAATTCGAGATATCGATATTTGAAGATATTGAAATTTCGCCCCACTAGGGGGTCGTCGATTTTTGCGGAAAATGGCAGAAAAAAAAATTCTTCGCCTGGTGTTTTTAAACGTATCTACACGCAAGACTAGTCAATTCTGCGCAAAATGCCGCTTTAAAAACCCCGCTATCTCGTTTAGAATTCGAGATATCGATATTTGAAGATATTGAAATTTCGCCCCACTAGGGGGTCGTCGATTTTTGCGGAAAATGGCAGAAAAAAAAATTCTTCGCCTGGTGTTTTTAAACGTATCTACACGCAAGACTAGTCAATTCTGCGCAAAATGCCGCTTTAAAAACCCCGCTATCTCGTTTAGAATTCGAGATATCGATATTTGAAGATATTGAAATTTCGCCCCACTAGGGGGTCGTCGATTTTTGCGGAAAATGGCCGAAAAAAAAATTTTTCCCCAGGTGTTTTTAAACGTATCTACACGCAAGACTAGTCAATTCTGCGCAAAATGCCGCTTTAAAAACCCCGCTATCTCGTTTAGAATTCGAGATATCGATATTTGAAGATATTGAAATTTCGCCCCACTAGGGGGTCGTCGATTTTTGCGGAAAATGGCCGAAGAAAAAATTTTTCCCCAGGTGTTTTTAAACGTATCTACACGCAAGACTAGTCAATTCTGCGCAAAATGCCGCTTTAAAAACCCCGCTATCTCGTTTATAATTCGAGATATCGATATTTGAAGATATTGAAATTTCGCCCCACTAGGGGGTCGTCGATTTTTGCGGAAAATGGCCGAAAAAAAAATTCTTCGCCTGGTGTTTTTAAACGTATCTACACGCAAGACTAGTCAATTCTGCGCAAAATGCCGCTTTAAAAACCCCGCTATCTCGTTTAGAATTCGAGATATCGATATTTGAAGATATTGAAATTTCGCCCCACTAGGGGGTCGTCGATTTTTGCGGAAAATGGCAGAAAAAAAAATTCTTCGCCTGGTGTTTTTAAACGTATCTACACGCAAGACTAGTCAATTCTGCGCAAAATGCCGCTTTAAAAACCCCGCTATCTCGTTTAGAATTCGAGATATCGATATTTGAAGATATTGAAATTTCGCCCCACTAGGGGGGTCGTCGATTTTTGCGGAAAATGGCCGAAAAAAAAATTTTTCCCCAGGTGTTTTTAAACGTATCTACACGCAAGACTAGTCAATTCTGCGCAAAATGCCGCTTTAAAAACCCCGCTATCTCGTTTAGAATTCGAGATATCGATGTTTGAAGATATTGAAATTTCGCCCCACTAGGGGGTCGTCGATTTTTGCGGAAAATGGCCGAAAAAAAAATTCTTCGCCTGGTGTTTTTAAACGTATCTACACGCAAGACTAGTCAATTCTGCGCAAAATGCCGCTTTAAAAACCCCGCTATCTCGTTTAGAATTCGAGATATCGATATTTGAAGATATTGAAATTTCGCCCCACTAGGGGGTCGTCGATTTTTGCGGAAAATGGCCGAAAAAAAAATTTTTCCCCAGGTGTTTTTAAACGTATCTACACGCAAGACTAGTCAATTCTGCGCAAAATGCCGCTTTAAAAACCCCGCTATCTCGTTTATAATTCGAGATATCGATATTTGAAGATATTGAAATTTCGCCCCACTAGGGGGTCGTCGATTTTTGCGGAAAATGGCCGAAAAAAAAATTCTTCGCCTGGTGTTTTTAAACGTATCTACACGCAAGACTAGTCAATTCTGCGCAAAATGCCGCTTTAAAAACCCCGCTATCTCGTTTAGAATTCGAGATATCGATATTTGAAGATATTGAAATTTCGCCCCACTAGGGGGTCGTCGATTTTTGCGGAAAATGGCCGAAAAAAAAATTTTTCCCCAGGTGTTTTTAAACGTATCTACACGCAAGACTAGTCAATTCTGCGCAAAATGCCGCTTTAAAAACCCCGCTATCTCGTTTAGAATTCGAGATATCGATATTTGAAGATATTGAAATTTCGCCCCACTAGGGGGTCGTCGATTTTTGCGGAAAATGGCCGAAAAAAAAATTCTTCGCCTGGTGTTTTTAAACGTATCTACACGCAAGACTAGTCAATTCTGCGCAAAATGCCGCTTTAAAAACCCCGCTATCTCGTTTAGAATTCGAGATATCGATATTTGAAGATATTGAAATTTCGCCCCACTAGGGGGTCGTCGATTTTTGCGGAAAATGGCCGAAAAAAAAATTCTTCGCCTGGTGTTTTTAAACGTATCTACACGCAAGACTAGTCAATTCTGCGCAAAATGCCGCTTTAAAAACCCCGCTATCTCGTTTAGAATTCGAGATATCGATATTTGAAGATATTGAAATTTCGCCCCACTAGGGGGTCGTCGATTTTTGCGGAAAATGGCCGAAAAAAAAATTTTTCCCCAGGTGTTTTTAAACGTATCTACACGCAAGACTAGTCAATTCTGCGCAAAATGCCGCTTTAAAAACCCCGCTATCTCGTTTAGAATTCGAGATATCGATATTTGAAGATATTGAAATTTCGCCCCACTAGGGGGTCGTCGATTTTTGCGGTAAAATGGCCGAAAAAAAAATTCTTCGCCTGGTGTTTTTAAACGTATCTACACGCAAGACTAGTCAATTCTGCGCAAAATGCCGCTTTAAAAACCCCGCTATCTCGTTTAGAATTCGAGATATCGATATTTGAAGATATTGAAATTTCGCCCCACTAGGGGGTCGTCGATTTTTGCGGAAAATGGCCGAAAAAAAAATTTTTCCCCAGGTGTTTTTAAACGTATCTACACGCAAGACTAGTCAATTCTGCGCAAAATGCCGCTTTAAAAACCCCGCTATCTCGTTTAGAATTCGAGATATCGATATTTGAAGATATTGAAATTTCGCCCCACTAGGGGGTCGTCGATTTTTGCGGAAAATGGCAGAAAAAAAAATTCTTCGCCTGGTGTTTTTAAACGTATCTACACGCAAGACTAGTCAATTCTGCGCAAAATGCCGCTTTAAAAACCCCGCTATCTCGTTTAGAATTCGAGATATCGATATTTGAAGATATTGAAATTTCGCCCCACTAGGGGGTCGTCGATTTTTGCGGAAAATGGCCGAAAAAAAAATTTTTCCCCAGGTGTTTTTAAACGTATCTACACGCAAGACTAGTCAATTCTGCGCAAAATGCCGCTTTAAAAACCCCGCTATCTCGTTTAGAATTCGAGATATCGATATTTGAAGATATTGAAATTTCGCCCCACTAGGGGGTCGTCGATTTTTGCGGAAAATGGCCGAAAAAAAAATTCTTCGCCTGGTGTTTTTAAACGTATCTACACGCAAGACTAGTCAATTCTGCGCAAAATGCCGCTTTAAAAACCCCGCTATCTCGTTTATAATTCGAGATATCGATATTTGAAGATATTGAAATTTCGCCCCACTAGGGGGTCGTCGATTTTTGCGGAAAATGGCCGAAAAAAAAATTCTTCGCCTGGTGTTTTTAAACGTATCTACACGCAAGACTAGTCAATTCTGCGCAAAATGCCGCTTTAAAAACCCCGCTATCTCGTTTAGAATTCGAGATATCGATATTTGAAGATATTGAAATTTCGCCCCACTAGGGGGTCGTCGATTTTTGCGGAAAATGGCCGAAAAAAAAATTCTTCGCCTGGTGTTTTTAAACGTATCTACACGCAAGACTAGTCAATTCTGCGCAAAATGCCGCTTTAAAAACCCCGCTATCTCGTTTAGAATTCGAGATATCGATATTTGAAGATATTGAAATTTCGCCCCACTAGGGGGTCGTCGATTTTTGCGGAAAATGGCCGAAAAAAAAATTTTTCCCCAGGTGTTTTTAAACGTATCTACACGCAAGACTAGTCAATTCTGCGCAAAATGCCGCTTTAAAAACCCCGCTATCTCGTTTATAATTCGAGATATCGATATTTGAAGATATTGAAATTTCGCCCCACTAGGGGGTCGTCGATTTTTGCGGAAAATGGCCGAAAAAAAAATTCTTCGCCTGGTGTTTTTAAACGTATCTACACGCAAGACTAGTCAATTCTGCGCAAAATGCCGCTTTAAAAACCCCGCTATCTCGTTTAGAATTCGAGATATCGATATTTGAAGATATTGAAATTTCGCCCCACTAGGGGGTCGTCGATTTTTGCGGAAAATGGCCGAAAAAAAAATTTTTCCCCAGGTGTTTTTAAACGTATCTACACGCAAGACTAGTCAATTCTGCGCAAAATGCCGCTTTAAAAACCCCGCTATCTCGTTTAGAATTCGAGATATCGATATTTGAAGATATTGAAATTTCGCCCCACTAGGGGGTCGTCGATTTTTGCGGAAAATGGCCGAAAAAAAAATTCTTCGCCTGGTGTTTTTAAACGTATCTACACGCAAGACTAGTCAATTCTGCGCAAAATGCCGCTTTAAAAACCCCGCTATCTCGTTTAGAATTCGAGATATCGATATTTGAAGATATTGAAATTTCGCCCCACTAGGGGGTCGTCGATTTTTGCGGAAAATGGCCGAAAAAAAAATTCTTCGCCTGGTGTTTTTAAACGTATCTACACGCAAGACTAGTCAATTCTGCGCAAAATGCCGCTTTAAAAACCCCGCTATCTCGTTTAGAATTCGAGATATCGATGTTTGAAGATATTGAAATTTCGCCCCACTAGGGGGTCGTCGATTTTTGCGGAAAATGGCCGAAAAAAAAATTCTTCGCCTGGTGTTTTTAAACGTATCTACACGCAAGACTAGTCAATTCTGCGCAAAATGCCGCTTTAAAAACCCCGCTATCTCGTTTAGAATTCGAGATATCGATATTTGAAGATATTGAAATTTCGCCCCACTAGGGGGTCGTCGATTTTTGCGGAAAATGGCCGAAAAAAAAATTCTTCGCCTGGTGTTTTTAAACGTATCTACACGCAAGACTAGTCAATTCTGCGCAAAATGCCGCTTTAAAAACCCCGCTATCTCGTTTAGAATTCGAGATATCGATATTTGAAGATATTGAAATTTCGCCCCACTAGGGGGTCGTCGATTTTTGCGGAAAATGGCCGAAAAAAAAATTTTTCCCCAGGTGTTTTTAAACGTATCTACACGCAAGACTAGTCAATTCTGCGCAAAATGCCGCTTTAAAAACCCCGCTATCTCGTTTAGAATTCGAGATATCGATATTTGAAGATATTGAAATTTCGCCCCACTAGGGGGTCGTCGATTTTTGCGAAAAATCGCCGAAATAAAAATTTCTCGCCAGGTGTTTTTAAACGCATCTACACGCAAGATTAGTTAATTCTGCGCAAAATGCCGCTTGAAAAACCCCGCTATCTCGTTTAAAATTCGAGATATCGATATTTGAAGATATTGAAATTTCGCCCCACTAGGGGGTCGTCGATTTTTGCGGAAAATGGCCGAAAAAAAAATTTTTCCCCAGGTGTTTTTAAACGTATCTACACGCAAGACTAGTCAATTCTGCGCAAAATGCCGCTTTAAAAACCCCGCTATCTCGTTTATAATTCGAGATATCGATATTTGAAGATATTGAAATTTCGCCCCACTAGGGGGTCGTCGATTTTTGCGGAAAATGGCCGAAAAAAAAATTCTTCGCCTGGTGTTTTTAAACGTATCTACACGCAAGACTAGTCAATTCTGCGCAAAATGCCGCTTTAAAAACCCCGCTATCTCGTTTAGAATTCGAGATATCGATATTTGAAGATATTGAAATTTCGCCCCACTAGGGGGTCGTCGATTTTTGCGGAAAATGGCCGAAAAAAAAATTTTTCCCCAGGTGTTTTTAAACGTATCTACACGCAAGACTAGTCAATTCTGCGCAAAATGCCGCTTTAAAAACCCCGCTATCTCGTTTAGAATTCGAGATATCGATATTTGAAGATATTGAAATTTCGCCCCACTAGGGGGTCGTCGATTTTTGCGAAAAATCGCCGAAACAAAAATTTCTCGCCAGGTGTTTTTAAACGCATCTACACGCAATATTAGTTAATTCTGCGCAAAATGCCGCTTGAAAAACCCCGCTATCTCGTTTAGAATTCGAGATATCGATATTTGAAGATATTGAAATTTCGCCCCACTAGGGGGTCGTCGATTTTTGCGAAAAATCGCCGAAATAAAAATTTCTCGCCAGGTGTTTTTAAACGCATCTACACGCAAGATTAGTTAATTCTGCGCAAAATGCCGCTTGAAAAACCCCGCTATCTCGTTTAAAATTCGAGATATCGATATTTGAAGATATTGAAATTTCGCCCCACTAGGGGGTCGTCGATTTTTGCGGAAAATGGCCGAAAAAAAAATTTTTCCCCAGGTGTTTTTAAACGTATCTACACGCAAGACTAGTCAATTCTGCGCAAAATGCCGCTTTAAAAACCCCGCTATCTCGTTTAGAATTCGAGATATCGATATTTGAAGATATTGAAATTTCGCCCCACTAGGGGGTCGTCGATTTTTGCGGAAAATGGCCGAAAAAAAAATTTTTCCCCAGGTGTTTTTAAACGTATCTACACGCAAGACTAGTCAATTCTGCGCAAAATGCCGCTTTAAAAACCCCGCTATCTCGTTTATAATTCGAGATATCGATATTTGAAGATATTGAAATTTCGCCCCACTAGGGGGTCGTCGATTTTTGCGGAAAATGGCCGAAAAAAAAATTCTTCGCCTGGTGTTTTTAAACGTATCTACACGCAAGACTAGTCAATTCTGCGCAAAATGCCGCTTTAAAAACCCCGCTATCTCGTTTAGAATTCGAGATATCGATATTTGAAGATATTGAAATTTCGCCCCACTAGGGGGTCGTCGATTTTTGCGGAAAATGGCCGAAAAAAAAATTTTTCCCCAGGTGTTTTTAAACGTATCTACACGCAAGACTAGTCAATTCTGCGCAAAATGCCGCTTTAAAAACCCCGCTATCTCGTTTAGAATTCGAGATATCGATATTTGAAGATATTGAAATTTCGCCCCACTAGGGGGTCGTCGATTTTTGCGGAAAATGGCCGAAAAAAAAATTTTTCCCCAGGTGTTTTTAAACGTATCTACACGCAAGACTAGTCAATTCTGCGCAAAATGCCGCTTTAAAAACCCCGCTATCTCGTTTAGAATTCGAGATATCGATATTTGAAGATATTGAAATTTCGCCCCACTAGGGGGTCGTCGATTTTTGCGAAAAATCGCCGAAACAAAAATTTCTCGCCAGGTGTTTTTAAACGCATCTACACGCAATATTAGTTAATTCTGCGCAAAATGCCGCTTGAAAAACCCCGCTATCTCGTTTAGAATTCGAGATATCGATATTTGAAGATATTGAAATTTCGCCCCACTAGGGGGTCGTCGATTTTTGCGAAAAATCGCCGAAATAAAAATTTCTCGCCAGGTGTTTTTAAACGCATCTACACGCAATATTAGTTAATTCTGCGCAAAATGCCGCTTGAAAAACCCCGCTATCTCGTTTAGAATTCGAGATATCGATATTTGAAGATATTGAAATTTCGCCCCACTAGGGGGTCGTCGATTTTTGCGAAAAATCGCCGAAATAAAAATTTCTCGCCAGGTGTTTTTAAACGCATCTACACGCAATATTAGTTAATTCTGCGCAAAATGCCGCTTGAAAAACCCCGCTATCTCGTTTAGAATTCGAGATATCGATATTTGAAGATATTGAAATTTCGCCCCACTAGGGGGTCGTCGATTTTTGCGAAAAATCGCCGAAATAAAAATTTCTCGCCAGGTGTTTTTAAACGCATCTACACGCAAGATTAGTTAATTCTGCGCAAAATGCCGCTTGAAAAACCCCGCTATCTCGTTTAAAATTCGAGATATCGATATTTGAAGATATTGAAATTTCGCCCCACTAGGGGGTCGTCGATTTTTGCGAAAAATCGCCGAAATAAAAATTTCTCGCCAGGTGTTTTTAAACGCATCTACACGCAATATTAGTTAATTCTGCGCAAAATGCCGCTTGAAAAACCCCGCTATCTCGTTTAGAATTCGAGATATCGATATTTGAAGATATTGAAATTTCGCCCCACTAGGGGGTCGTCGATTTTTGCGAAAAATCGCCGAAATAAAAATTTCTCGCCAGGTGTTTTTAAACGCATCTACACGCAAGATTAGTTAATTCTGCGCAAAATGCCGCTTGAAAAACCCCGCTATCTCGTTTAAAATTCGAGATATCGATATTTGAAGATATTGAAATTTCGCCCCACTAGGGGGTCGTCGATTTTTGCGGAAAATGGCCGAAAAAAAAATTTTTCCCCAGGTGTTTTTAAACGTATCTACACGCAAGACTAGTCAATTCTGCGCAAAATGCCGCTTTAAAAACCCCGCTATCTCGTTTAGAATTCGAGATATCGATATTTGAAGATATTGAAATTTCGCCCCACTAGGGGGTCGTCGATTTTTGCGGAAAATGGCCGAAAAAAAAATTTTTCCCCAGGTGTTTTTAAACGTATCTACACGCAAGACTAGTCAATTCTGCGCAAAATGCCGCTTTAAAAACCCCGCTATCTCGTTTATAATTCGAGATATCGATATTTGAAGATATTGAAATTTCGCCCCACTAGGGGGTCGTCGATTTTTGCGGAAAATGGCCGAAAAAAAAATTCTTCGCCTGGTGTTTTTAAACGTATCTACACGCAAGACTAGTCAATTCTGCGCAAAATGCCGCTTTAAAAACCCCGCTATCTCGTTTAGAATTCGAGATATCGATATTTGAAGATATTGAAATTTCGCCCCACTAGGGGGTCGTCGATTTTTGCGGAAAATGGCCGAAAAAAAAATTTTTCCCCAGGTGTTTTTAAACGTATCTACACGCAAGACTAGTCAATTCTGCGCAAAATGCCGCTTTAAAAACCCCGCTATCTCGTTTAGAATTCGAGATATCGATATTTGAAGATATTGAAATTTCGCCCCACTAGGGGGTCGTCGATTTTTGCGAAAAATCGCCGAAACAAAAATTTCTCGCCAGGTGTTTTTAAACGCATCTACACGCAATATTAGTTAATTCTGCGCAAAATGCCGCTTGAAAAACCCCGCTATCTCGTTTAGAATTCGAGATATCGATATTTGAAGATATTGAAATTTCGCCCCACTAGGGGGTCGTCGATTTTTGCGAAAAATCGCCGAAATAAAAATTTCTCGCCAGGTGTTTTTAAACGCATCTACACGCAAGATTAGTTAATTCTGCGCAAAATGCCGCTTGAAAAACCCCGCTATCTCGTTTAAAATTCGAGATATCGATATTTGAAGATATTGAAATTTCGCCCCACTAGGGGGTCGTCGATTTTTGCGGAAAATGGCCGAAAAAAAAATTTTTCCCCAGGTGTTTTTAAACGTATCTACACGCAAGACTAGTCAATTCTGCGCAAAATGCCGCTTTAAAAACCCCGCTATCTCGTTTATAATTCGAGATATCGATATTTGAAGATATTGAAATTTCGCCCCACTAGGGGGTCGTCGATTTTTGCGGAAAATGGCCGAAAAAAAAATTCTTCGCCTGGTGTTTTTAAACGTATCTACACGCAAGACTAGTCAATTCTGCGCAAAATGCCGCTTTAAAAACCCCGCTATCTCGTTTAGAATTCGAGATATCGATATTTGAAGATATTGAAATTTCGCCCCACTAGGGGGTCGTCGATTTTTGCGGAAAATGGCCGAAAAAAAAATTTTTCCCCAGGTGTTTTTAAACGTATCTACACGCAAGACTAGTCAATTCTGCGCAAAATGCCGCTTTAAAAACCCCGCTATCTCGTTTAGAATTCGAGATATCGATATTTGAAGATATTGAAATTTCGCCCCACTAGGGGGTCGTCGATTTTTGCGAAAAATCGCCGAAACAAAAATTTCTCGCCAGGTGTTTTTAAACGCATCTACACGCAATATTAGTTAATTCTGCGCAAAATGCCGCTTGAAAAACCCCGCTATCTCGTTTAGAATTCGAGATATCGATATTTGAAGATATTGAAATTTCGCCCCACTAGGGGGTCGTCGATTTTTGCGAAAAATCGCCGAAATAAAAATTTCTCGCCAGGTGTTTTTAAACGCATCTACACGCAAGATTAGTTAATTCTGCGCAAAATGCCGCTTGAAAAACCCCGCTATCTCGTTTAAAATTCGAGATATCGATATTTGAAGATATTGAAATTTCGCCCCACTAGGGGGTCGTCGATTTTTGCGGAAAATGGCCGAAAAAAAAATTTTTCCCCAGGTGTTTTTAAACGTATCTACACGCAAGACTAGTCAATTCTGCGCAAAATGCCGCTTTAAAAACCCCGCTATCTCGTTTATAATTCGAGATATCGATATTTGAAGATATTGAAATTTCGCCCCACTAGGGGGTCGTCGATTTTTGCGGAAAATGGCCGAAAAAAAAATTCTTCGCCTGGTGTTTTTAAACGTATCTACACGCAAGACTAGTCAATTCTGCGCAAAATGCCGCTTTAAAAACCCCGCTATCTCGTTTAGAATTCGAGATATCGATATTTGAAGATATTGAAATTTCGCCCCACTAGGGGGTCGTCGATTTTTGCGGAAAATGGCCGAAAAAAAAATTTTTCCCCAGGTGTTTTTAAACGTATCTACACGCAAGACTAGTCAATTCTGCGCAAAATGCCGCTTTAAAAACCCCGCTATCTCGTTTAGAATTCGAGATATCGATATTTGAAGATATTGAAATTTCGCCCCACTAGGGGGTCGTCGATTTTTGCGAAAAATCGCCGAAACAAAAATTTCTCGCCAGGTGTTTTTAAACGCATCTACACGCAATATTAGTTAATTCTGCGCAAAATGCCGCTTGAAAAACCCCGCTATCTCGTTTAGAATTCGAGATATCGATATTTGAAGATATTGAAATTTCGCCCCACTAGGGGGTCGTCGATTTTTGCGAAAAATCGCCGAAATAAAAATTTCTCGCCAGGTGTTTTTAAACGCATCTACACGCAATATTAGTTAATTCTGCGCAAAATGCCGCTTGAAAAACCCCGCTATCTCGTTTAGAATTCGAGATATCGATATTTGAAGATATTGAAATTTCGCCCCACTAGGGGGTCGTCGATTTTTGCGAAAAATGGCCGAAAAAAAAATTTTTCCCCAGGTGTTTTTAAACGTATCTACACGCAAGACTAGTCAATTCTGCGCAAAATGCCGCTTTAAAAACCCCGCTATCTCGTTTAGAATTCGAGATATCGATATTTGAAGATATTGAAATTTCGCCCCACTAGGGGGTCGTCGATTTTTGCGGAAAATGGCCGAAAAAAAAATTCTTCGCCTGGTGTTTTTAAACGTATCTACACGCAAGACTAGTCAATTCTGCGCAAAATGCCGCTTTAAAAACCCCGCTATCTCGTTTAGAATTCGAGATATCGATGTTTGAAGATATTGAAATTTCGCCCCACTAGGGGGTCGTCGATTTTTGCGGAAAATGGCCGAAAAAAAAATTCTTCGCCTGGTGTTTTTAAACGTATCTACACGCAAGACTAGTCAATTCTGCGCAAAATGCCGCTTTAAAAACCCCGCTATCTCGTTTAGAATTCGAGATATCGATATTTGAAGATATTGAAATTTCGCCCCACTAGGGGGTCGTCGATTTTTGCGGAAAATGGCCGAAAAAAAAATTCTTCGCCTGGTGTTTTTAAACGTATCTACACGCAAGACTAGTCAATTCTGCGCAAAATGCCGCTTTAAAAACCCCGCTATCTCGTTTAGAATTCGAGATATCGATATTTGAAGATATTGAAATTTCGCCCCACTAGGGGGTCGTCGATTTTTGCGGAAAATGGCCGAAAAAAAAATTTTTCCCCAGGTGTTTTTAAACGTATCTACACGCAAGACTAGTCAATTCTGCGCAAAATGCCGCTTTAAAAACCCCGCTATCTCGTTTAGAATTCGAGATATCGATATTTGAAGATATTGAAATTTCGCCCCACTAGGGGGTCGTCGATTTTTGCGAAAAATCGCCGAAACAAAAATTTCTCGCCAGGTGTTTTTAAACGCATCTACACGCAATATTAGTTAATTCTGCGCAAAATGCCGCTTGAAAAACCCCGCTATCTCGTTTAGAATTCGAGATATCGATATTTGAAGATATTGAAATTTCGCCCCACTAGGGGGTCGTCGATTTTTGCGAAAAATCGCCGAAATAAAAATTTCTCGCCAGGTGTTTTTAAACGCATCTACACGCAAGATTAGTTAATTCTGCGCAAAATGCCGCTTGAAAAACCCCGCTATCTCGTTTAAAATTCGAGATATCGATATTTGAAGATATTGAAATTTCGCCCCACTAGGGGGTCGTCGATTTTTGCGGAAAATGGCCGAAAAAAAAATTTTTCCCCAGGTGTTTTTAAACGTATCTACACGCAAGACTAGTCAATTCTGCGCAAAATGCCGCTTTAAAAACCCCGCTATCTCGTTTATAATTCGAGATATCGATATTTGAAGATATTGAAATTTCGCCCCACTAGGGGGTCGTCGATTTTTGCGGAAAATGGCCGAAAAAAAAATTCTTCGCCTGGTGTTTTTAAACGTATCTACACGCAAGACTAGTCAATTCTGCGCAAAATGCCGCTTTAAAAACCCCGCTATCTCGTTTAGAATTCGAGATATCGATATTTGAAGATATTGAAATTTCGCCCCACTAGGGGGTCGTCGATTTTTGCGGAAAATGGCCGAAAAAAAAATTTTTCCCCAGGTGTTTTTAAACGTATCTACACGCAAGACTAGTCAATTCTGCGCAAAATGCCGCTTTAAAAACCCCGCTATCTCGTTTAGAATTCGAGATATCGATATTTGAAGATATTGAAATTTCGCCCCACTAGGGGGTCGTCGATTTTTGCGAAAAATCGCCGAAACAAAAATTTCTCGCCAGGTGTTTTTAAACGCATCTACACGCAATATTAGTTAATTCTGCGCAAAATGCCGCTTGAAAAACCCCGCTATCTCGTTTAGAATTCGAGATATCGATATTTGAAGATATTGAAATTTCGCCCCACTAGGGGGTCGTCGATTTTTGCGAAAAATCGCCGAAATAAAAATTTCTCGCCAGGTGTTTTTAAACGCATCTACACGCAAGATTAGTTAATTCTGCGCAAAATGCCGCTTGAAAAACCCCGCTATCTCGTTTAAAATTCGAGATATCGATATTTGAAGATATTGAAATTTCGCCCCACTAGGGGGTCGTCGATTTTTGCGGAAAATGGCCGAAAAAAAAATTTTTCCCCAGGTGTTTTTAAACGTATCTACACGCAAGACTAGTCAATTCTGCGCAAAATGCCGCTTTAAAAACCCCGCTATCTCGTTTATAATTCGAGATATCGATATTTGAAGATATTGAAATTTCGCCCCACTAGGGGGTCGTCGATTTTTGCGGAAAATGGCCGAAAAAAAAATTCTTCGCCTGGTGTTTTTAAACGTATCTACACGCAAGACTAGTCAATTCTGCGCAAAATGCCGCTTTAAAAACCCCGCTATCTCGTTTAGAATTCGAGATATCGATATTTGAAGATATTGAAATTTCGCCCCACTAGGGGGTCGTCGATTTTTGCGGAAAATGGCCGAAAAAAAAATTTTTCCCCAGGTGTTTTTAAACGTATCTACACGCAAGACTAGTCAATTCTGCGCAAAATGCCGCTTTAAAAACCCCGCTATCTCGTTTAGAATTCGAGATATCGATATTTGAAGATATTGAAATTTCGCCCCACTAGGGGGTCGTCGATTTTTGCGAAAAATCGCCGAAACAAAAATTTCTCGCCAGGTGTTTTTAAACGCATCTACACGCAATATTAGTTAATTCTGCGCAAAATGCCGCTTGAAAAACCCCGCTATCTCGTTTAGAATTCGAGATATCGATATTTGAAGATATTGAAATTTCGCCCCACTAGGGGGTCGTCGATTTTTGCGAAAAATCGCCGAAATAAAAATTTCTCGCCAGGTGTTTTTAAACGCATCTACACGCAAGATTAGTTAATTCTGCGCAAAATGCCGCTTGAAAAACCCCGCTATCTCGTTTAAAATTCGAGATATCGATATTTGAAGATATTGAAATTTCGCCCCACTAGGGGGTCGTCGATTTTTGCGGAAAATGGCCGAAAAAAAAATTTTTCCCCAGGTGTTTTTAAACGTATCTACACGCAAGACTAGTCAATTCTGCGCAAAATGCCGCTTTAAAAACCCCGCTATCTCGTTTAGAATTCGAGATATCGATATTTGAAGATATTGAAATTTCGCCCCACTAGGGGGTCGTCGATTTTTGCGGAAAATGGCCGAAAAAAAAATTTTTCCCCAGGTGTTTTTAAACGTATCTACACGCAAGACTAGTCAATTCTGCGCAAAATGCCGCTTTAAAAACCCCGCTATCTCGTTTATAATTCGAGATATCGATATTTGAAGATATTGAAATTTCGCCCCACTAGGGGGTCGTCGATTTTTGCGGAAAATGGCCGAAAAAAAAATTCTTCGCCTGGTGTTTTTAAACGTATCTACACGCAAGACTAGTCAATTCTGCGCAAAATGCCGCTTTAAAAACCCCGCTATCTCGTTTAGAATTCGAGATATCGATATTTGAAGATATTGAAATTTCGCCCCACTAGGGGGTCGTCGATTTTTGCGGAAAATGGCCGAAAAAAAAATTTTTCCCCAGGTGTTTTTAAACGTATCTACACGCAAGACTAGTCAATTCTGCGCAAAATGCCGCTTTAAAAACCCCGCTATCTCGTTTAGAATTCGAGATATCGATATTTGAAGATATTGAAATTTCGCCCCACTAGGGGGTCGTCGATTTTTGCGGAAAATGGCCGAAAAAAAAATTTTTCCCCAGGTGTTTTTAAACGTATCTACACGCAAGACTAGTCAATTCTGCGCAAAATGCCGCTTTAAAAACCCCGCTATCTCGTTTAGAATTCGAGATATCGATATTTGAAGATATTGAAATTTCGCCCCACTAGGGGGTCGTCGATTTTTGCGAAAAATCGCCGAAACAAAAATTTCTCGCCAGGTGTTTTTAAACGCATCTACACGCAATATTAGTTAATTCTGCGCAAAATGCCGCTTGAAAAACCCCGCTATCTCGTTTAGAATTCGAGATATCGATATTTGAAGATATTGAAATTTCGCCCCACTAGGGGGTCGTCGATTTTTGCGAAAAATCGCCGAAATAAAAATTTCTCGCCAGGTGTTTTTAAACGCATCTACACGCAATATTAGTTAATTCTGCGCAAAATGCCGCTTGAAAAACCCCGCTATCTCGTTTAGAATTCGAGATATCGATATTTGAAGATATTGAAATTTCGCCCCACTAGGGGGTCGTCGATTTTTGCGAAAAATCGCCGAAATAAAAATTTCTCGCCAGGTGTTTTTAAACGCATCTACACGCAATATTAGTTAATTCTGCGCAAAATGCCGCTTGAAAAACCCCGCTATCTCGTTTAGAATTCGAGATATCGATATTTGAAGATATTGAAATTTCGCCCCACTAGGGGGTCGTCGATTTTTGCGAAAAATCGCCGAAATAAAAATTTCTCGCCAGGTGTTTTTAAACGCATCTACACGCAAGATTAGTTAATTCTGCGCAAAATGCCGCTTGAAAAACCCCGCTATCTCGTTTAAAATTCGAGATATCGATATTTGAAGATATTGAAATTTCGCCCCACTAGGGGGTCGTCGATTTTTGCGAAAAATCGCCGAAATAAAAATTTCTCGCCAGGTGTTTTTAAACGCATCTACACGCAATATTAGTTAATTCTGCGCAAAATGCCGCTTGAAAAACCCCGCTATCTCGTTTAGAATTCGAGATATCGATATTTGAAGATATTGAAATTTCGCCCCACTAGGGGGTCGTCGATTTTTGCGAAAAATCGCCGAAATAAAAATTTCTCGCCAGGTGTTTTTAAACGCATCTACACGCAAGATTAGTTAATTCTGCGCAAAATGCCGCTTGAAAAACCCCGCTATCTCGTTTAAAATTCGAGATATCGATATTTGAAGATATTGAAATTTCGCCCCACTAGGGGGTCGTCGATTTTTGCGGAAAATGGCCGAAAAAAAAATTTTTCCCCAGGTGTTTTTAAACGTATCTACACGCAAGACTAGTCAATTCTGCGCAAAATGCCGCTTTAAAAACCCCGCTATCTCGTTTAGAATTCGAGATATCGATATTTGAAGATATTGAAATTTCGCCCCACTAGGGGGTCGTCGATTTTTGCGGAAAATGGCCGAAAAAAAAATTTTTCCCCAGGTGTTTTTAAACGTATCTACACGCAAGACTAGTCAATTCTGCGCAAAATGCCGCTTTAAAAACCCCGCTATCTCGTTTATAATTCGAGATATCGATATTTGAAGATATTGAAATTTCGCCCCACTAGGGGGTCGTCGATTTTTGCGGAAAATGGCCGAAAAAAAAATTCTTCGCCTGGTGTTTTTAAACGTATCTACACGCAAGACTAGTCAATTCTGCGCAAAATGCCGCTTTAAAAACCCCGCTATCTCGTTTAGAATTCGAGATATCGATATTTGAAGATATTGAAATTTCGCCCCACTAGGGGGTCGTCGATTTTTGCGGAAAATGGCCGAAAAAAAAATTTTTCCCCAGGTGTTTTTAAACGTATCTACACGCAAGACTAGTCAATTCTGCGCAAAATGCCGCTTTAAAAACCCCGCTATCTCGTTTAGAATTCGAGATATCGATATTTGAAGATATTGAAATTTCGCCCCACTAGGGGGTCGTCGATTTTTGCGAAAAATCGCCGAAACAAAAATTTCTCGCCAGGTGTTTTTAAACGCATCTACACGCAATATTAGTTAATTCTGCGCAAAATGCCGCTTGAAAAACCCCGCTATCTCGTTTAGAATTCGAGATATCGATATTTGAAGATATTGAAATTTCGCCCCACTAGGGGGTCGTCGATTTTTGCGAAAAATCGCCGAAATAAAAATTTCTCGCCAGGTGTTTTTAAACGCATCTACACGCAAGATTAGTTAATTCTGCGCAAAATGCCGCTTGAAAAACCCCGCTATCTCGTTTAAAATTCGAGATATCGATATTTGAAGATATTGAAATTTCGCCCCACTAGGGGGTCGTCGATTTTTGCGGAAAATGGCCGAAAAAAAAATTTTTCCCCAGGTGTTTTTAAACGTATCTACACGCAAGACTAGTCAATTCTGCGCAAAATGCCGCTTTAAAAACCCCGCTATCTCGTTTATAATTCGAGATATCGATATTTGAAGATATTGAAATTTCGCCCCACTAGGGGGTCGTCGATTTTTGCGGAAAATGGCCGAAAAAAAAATTCTTCGCCTGGTGTTTTTAAACGTATCTACACGCAAGACTAGTCAATTCTGCGCAAAATGCCGCTTTAAAAACCCCGCTATCTCGTTTAGAATTCGAGATATCGATATTTGAAGATATTGAAATTTCGCCCCACTAGGGGGTCGTCGATTTTTGCGGAAAATGGCCGAAAAAAAAATTTTTCCCCAGGTGTTTTTAAACGTATCTACACGCAAGACTAGTCAATTCTGCGCAAAATGCCGCTTTAAAAACCCCGCTATCTCGTTTAGAATTCGAGATATCGATATTTGAAGATATTGAAATTTCGCCCCACTAGGGGGTCGTCGATTTTTGCGAAAAATCGCCGAAACAAAAATTTCTCGCCAGGTGTTTTTAAACGCATCTACACGCAATATTAGTTAATTCTGCGCAAAATGCCGCTTGAAAAACCCCGCTATCTCGTTTAGAATTCGAGATATCGATATTTGAAGATATTGAAATTTCGCCCCACTAGGGGGTCGTCGATTTTTGCGAAAAATCGCCGAAATAAAAATTTCTCGCCAGGTGTTTTTAAACGCATCTACACGCAAGATTAGTTAATTCTGCGCAAAATGCCGCTTGAAAAACCCCGCTATCTCGTTTAAAATTCGAGATATCGATATTTGAAGATATTGAAATTTCGCCCCACTAGGGGGTCGTCGATTTTTGCGGAAAATGGCCGAAAAAAAAATTTTTCCCCAGGTGTTTTTAAACGTATCTACACGCAAGACTAGTCAATTCTGCGCAAAATGCCGCTTTAAAAACCCCGCTATCTCGTTTATAATTCGAGATATCGATATTTGAAGATATTGAAATTTCGCCCCACTAGGGGGTCGTCGATTTTTGCGGAAAATGGCCGAAAAAAAAATTCTTCGCCTGGTGTTTTTAAACGTATCTACACGCAAGACTAGTCAATTCTGCGCAAAATGCCGCTTTAAAAACCCCGCTATCTCGTTTAGAATTCGAGATATCGATATTTGAAGATATTGAAATTTCGCCCCACTAGGGGGTCGTCGATTTTTGCGGAAAATGGCCGAAAAAAAAATTTTTCCCCAGGTGTTTTTAAACGTATCTACACGCAAGACTAGTCAATTCTGCGCAAAATGCCGCTTTAAAAACCCCGCTATCTCGTTTAGAATTCGAGATATCGATATTTGAAGATATTGAAATTTCGCCCCACTAGGGGGTCGTCGATTTTTGCGAAAAATCGCCGAAACAAAAATTTCTCGCCAGGTGTTTTTAAACGCATCTACACGCAATATTAGTTAATTCTGCGCAAAATGCCGCTTGAAAAACCCCGCTATCTCGTTTAGAATTCGAGATATCGATATTTGAAGATATTGAAATTTCGCCCCACTAGGGGGTCGTCGATTTTTGCGAAAAATCGCCGAAATAAAAATTTCTCGCCAGGTGTTTTTAAACGCATCTACACGCAATATTAGTTAATTCTGCGCAAAATGCCGCTTGAAAAACCCCGCTATCTCGTTTAGAATTCGAGATATCGATATTTGAAGATATTGAAATTTCGCCCCACTAGGGGGTCGTCGATTTTTGCGAAAAATGGCCGAAAAAAAAATTTTTCCCCAGGTGTTTTTAAACGTATCTACACGCAAGACTAGTCAATTCTGCGCAAAATGCCGCTTTAAAAACCCCGCTATCTCGTTTAGAATTCGAGATATCGATATTTGAAGATATTGAAATTTCGCCCCACTAGGGGGTCGTCGATTTTTGCGGAAAATGGCCGAAAAAAAAATTCTTCGCCTGGTGTTTTTAAACGTATCTACACGCAAGACTAGTCAATTCTGCGCAAAATGCCGCTTTAAAAACCCCGCTATCTCGTTTAGAATTCGAGATATCGATGTTTGAAGATATTGAAATTTCGCCCCACTAGGGGGTCGTCGATTTTTGCGGAAAATGGCCGAAAAAAAAATTCTTCGCCTGGTGTTTTTAAACGTATCTACACGCAAGACTAGTCAATTCTGCGCAAAATGCCGCTTTAAAAACCCCGCTATCTCGTTTAGAATTCGAGATATCGATATTTGAAGATATTGAAATTTCGCCCCACTAGGGGGTCGTCGATTTTTGCGGAAAATGGCCGAAAAAAAAATTCTTCGCCTGGTGTTTTTAAACGTATCTACACGCAAGACTAGTCAATTCTGCGCAAAATGCCGCTTTAAAAACCCCGCTATCTCGTTTAGAATTCGAGATATCGATATTTGAAGATATTGAAATTTCGCCCCACTAGGGGGTCGTCGATTTTTGCGGAAAATGGCCGAAAAAAAAATTTTTCCCCAGGTGTTTTTAAACGTATCTACACGCAAGACTAGTCAATTCTGCGCAAAATGCCGCTTTAAAAACCCCGCTATCTCGTTTAGAATTCGAGATATCGATATTTGAAGATATTGAAATTTCGCCCCACTAGGGGGTCGTCGATTTTTGCGAAAAATCGCCGAAACAAAAATTTCTCGCCAGGTGTTTTTAAACGCATCTACACGCAATATTAGTTAATTCTGCGCAAAATGCCGCTTGAAAAACCCCGCTATCTCGTTTAGAATTCGAGATATCGATATTTGAAGATATTGAAATTTCGCCCCACTAGGGGGTCGTCGATTTTTGCGAAAAATCGCCGAAATAAAAATTTCTCGCCAGGTGTTTTTAAACGCATCTACACGCAAGATTAGTTAATTCTGCGCAAAATGCCGCTTGAAAAACCCCGCTATCTCGTTTAAAATTCGAGATATCGATATTTGAAGATATTGAAATTTCGCCCCACTAGGGGGTCGTCGATTTTTGCGGAAAATGGCCGAAAAAAAAATTTTTCCCCAGGTGTTTTTAAACGTATCTACACGCAAGACTAGTCAATTCTGCGCAAAATGCCGCTTTAAAAACCCCGCTATCTCGTTTATAATTCGAGATATCGATATTTGAAGATATTGAAATTTCGCCCCACTAGGGGGTCGTCGATTTTTGCGGAAAATGGCCGAAAAAAAAATTCTTCGCCTGGTGTTTTTAAACGTATCTACACGCAAGACTAGTCAATTCTGCGCAAAATGCCGCTTTAAAAACCCCGCTATCTCGTTTAGAATTCGAGATATCGATATTTGAAGATATTGAAATTTCGCCCCACTAGGGGGTCGTCGATTTTTGCGGAAAATGGCCGAAAAAAAAATTTTTCCCCAGGTGTTTTTAAACGTATCTACACGCAAGACTAGTCAATTCTGCGCAAAATGCCGCTTTAAAAACCCCGCTATCTCGTTTAGAATTCGAGATATCGATATTTGAAGATATTGAAATTTCGCCCCACTAGGGGGTCGTCGATTTTTGCGAAAAATCGCCGAAACAAAAATTTCTCGCCAGGTGTTTTTAAACGCATCTACACGCAATATTAGTTAATTCTGCGCAAAATGCCGCTTGAAAAACCCCGCTATCTCGTTTAGAATTCGAGATATCGATATTTGAAGATATTGAAATTTCGCCCCACTAGGGGGTCGTCGATTTTTGCGAAAAATCGCCGAAATAAAAATTTCTCGCCAGGTGTTTTTAAACGCATCTACACGCAAGATTAGTTAATTCTGCGCAAAATGCCGCTTGAAAAACCCCGCTATCTCGTTTAAAATTCGAGATATCGATATTTGAAGATATTGAAATTTCGCCCCACTAGGGGGTCGTCGATTTTTGCGGAAAATGGCCGAAAAAAAAATTTTTCCCCAGGTGTTTTTAAACGTATCTACACGCAAGACTAGTCAATTCTGCGCAAAATGCCGCTTTAAAAACCCCGCTATCTCGTTTATAATTCGAGATATCGATATTTGAAGATATTGAAATTTCGCCCCACTAGGGGGTCGTCGATTTTTGCGGAAAATGGCCGAAAAAAAAATTCTTCGCCTGGTGTTTTTAAACGTATCTACACGCAAGACTAGTCAATTCTGCGCAAAATGCCGCTTTAAAAACCCCGCTATCTCGTTTAGAATTCGAGATATCGATATTTGAAGATATTGAAATTTCGCCCCACTAGGGGGTCGTCGATTTTTGCGGAAAATGGCCGAAAAAAAAATTTTTCCCCAGGTGTTTTTAAACGTATCTACACGCAAGACTAGTCAATTCTGCGCAAAATGCCGCTTTAAAAACCCCGCTATCTCGTTTAGAATTCGAGATATCGATATTTGAAGATATTGAAATTTCGCCCCACTAGGGGGTCGTCGATTTTTGCGAAAAATCGCCGAAACAAAAATTTCTCGCCAGGTGTTTTTAAACGCATCTACACGCAATATTAGTTAATTCTGCGCAAAATGCCGCTTGAAAAACCCCGCTATCTCGTTTAGAATTCGAGATATCGATATTTGAAGATATTGAAATTTCGCCCCACTAGGGGGTCGTCGATTTTTGCGAAAAATCGCCGAAATAAAAATTTCTCGCCAGGTGTTTTTAAACGCATCTACACGCAATATTAGTTAATTCTGCGCAAAATGCCGCTTGAAAAACCCCGCTATCTCGTTTAGAATTCGAGATATCGATATTTGAAGATATTGAAATTTCGCCCCACTAGGGGGTCGTCGATTTTTGCGAAAAATCGCCGAAATAAAAATTTCTCGCCAGGTGTTTTTAAACGCATCTACACGCAATATTAGTTAATTCTGCGCAAAATGCCGCTTGAAAAACCCCGCTATCTCGTTTAGAATTCGAGATATCGATATTTGAAGATATTGAAATTTCGCCCCACTAGGGGGTCGTCGATTTTTGCGAAAAATCGCCGAAATAAAAATTTCTCGCCAGGTGTTTTTAAACGCATCTACACGCAAGATTAGTTAATTCTGCGCAAAATGCCGCTTGAAAAACCCCGCTATCTCGTTTAAAATTCGAGATATCGATATTTGAAGATATTGAAATTTCGCCCCACTAGGGGGTCGTCGATTTTTGCGAAAAATCGCCGAAATAAAAATTTCTCGCCAGGTGTTTTTAAACGCATCTACACGCAATATTAGTTAATTCTGCGCAAAATGCCGCTTGAAAAACCCCGCTATCTCGTTTAGAATTCGAGATATCGATATTTGAAGATATTGAAATTTCGCCCCACTAGGGGGTCGTCGATTTTTGCGAAAAATCGCCGAAATAAAAATTTCTCGCCAGGTGTTTTTAAACGCATCTACACGCAAGATTAGTTAATTCTGCGCAAAATGCCGCTTGAAAAACCCCGCTATCTCGTTTAAAATTCGAGATATCGATATTTGAAGATATTGAAATTTCGCCCCACTAGGGGGTCGTCGATTTTTGCGGAAAATGGCCGAAAAAAAAATTTTTCCCCAGGTGTTTTTAAACGTATCTACACGCAAGACTAGTCAATTCTGCGCAAAATGCCGCTTTAAAAACCCCGCTATCTCGTTTAGAATTCGAGATATCGATATTTGAAGATATTGAAATTTCGCCCCACTAGGGGGTCGTCGATTTTTGCGGAAAATGGCCGAAAAAAAAATTTTTCCCCAGGTGTTTTTAAACGTATCTACACGCAAGACTAGTCAATTCTGCGCAAAATGCCGCTTTAAAAACCCCGCTATCTCGTTTATAATTCGAGATATCGATATTTGAAGATATTGAAATTTCGCCCCACTAGGGGGTCGTCGATTTTTGCGGAAAATGGCCGAAAAAAAAATTCTTCGCCTGGTGTTTTTAAACGTATCTACACGCAAGACTAGTCAATTCTGCGCAAAATGCCGCTTTAAAAACCCCGCTATCTCGTTTAGAATTCGAGATATCGATATTTGAAGATATTGAAATTTCGCCCCACTAGGGGGTCGTCGATTTTTGCGGAAAATGGCCGAAAAAAAAATTTTTCCCCAGGTGTTTTTAAACGTATCTACACGCAAGACTAGTCAATTCTGCGCAAAATGCCGCTTTAAAAACCCCGCTATCTCGTTTAGAATTCGAGATATCGATATTTGAAGATATTGAAATTTCGCCCCACTAGGGGGTCGTCGATTTTTGCGAAAAATCGCCGAAACAAAAATTTCTCGCCAGGTGTTTTTAAACGCATCTACACGCAATATTAGTTAATTCTGCGCAAAATGCCGCTTGAAAAACCCCGCTATCTCGTTTAGAATTCGAGATATCGATATTTGAAGATATTGAAATTTCGCCCCACTAGGGGGTCGTCGATTTTTGCGAAAAATCGCCGAAATAAAAATTTCTCGCCAGGTGTTTTTAAACGCATCTACACGCAAGATTAGTTAATTCTGCGCAAAATGCCGCTTGAAAAACCCCGCTATCTCGTTTAAAATTCGAGATATCGATATTTGAAGATATTGAAATTTCGCCCCACTAGGGGGTCGTCGATTTTTGCGGAAAATGGCCGAAAAAAAAATTTTTCCCCAGGTGTTTTTAAACGTATCTACACGCAAGACTAGTCAATTCTGCGCAAAATGCCGCTTTAAAAACCCCGCTATCTCGTTTATAATTCGAGATATCGATATTTGAAGATATTGAAATTTCGCCCCACTAGGGGGTCGTCGATTTTTGCGGAAAATGGCCGAAAAAAAAATTCTTCGCCTGGTGTTTTTAAACGTATCTACACGCAAGACTAGTCAATTCTGCGCAAAATGCCGCTTTAAAAACCCCGCTATCTCGTTTAGAATTCGAGATATCGATATTTGAAGATATTGAAATTTCGCCCCACTAGGGGGTCGTCGATTTTTGCGGAAAATGGCCGAAAAAAAAATTTTTCCCCAGGTGTTTTTAAACGTATCTACACGCAAGACTAGTCAATTCTGCGCAAAATGCCGCTTTAAAAACCCCGCTATCTCGTTTAGAATTCGAGATATCGATATTTGAAGATATTGAAATTTCGCCCCACTAGGGGGTCGTCGATTTTTGCGAAAAATCGCCGAAACAAAAATTTCTCGCCAGGTGTTTTTAAACGCATCTACACGCAATATTAGTTAATTCTGCGCAAAATGCCGCTTGAAAAACCCCGCTATCTCGTTTAGAATTCGAGATATCGATATTTGAAGATATTGAAATTTCGCCCCACTAGGGGGTCGTCGATTTTTGCGAAAAATCGCCGAAATAAAAATTTCTCGCCAGGTGTTTTTAAACGCATCTACACGCAAGATTAGTTAATTCTGCGCAAAATGCCGCTTGAAAAACCCCGCTATCTCGTTTAAAATTCGAGATATCGATATTTGAAGATATTGAAATTTCGCCCCACTAGGGGGTCGTCGATTTTTGCGGAAAATGGCCGAAAAAAAAATTTTTCCCCAGGTGTTTTTAAACGTATCTACACGCAAGACTAGTCAATTCTGCGCAAAATGCCGCTTTAAAAACCCCGCTATCTCGTTTATAATTCGAGATATCGATATTTGAAGATATTGAAATTTCGCCCCACTAGGGGGTCGTCGATTTTTGCGGAAAATGGCCGAAAAAAAAATTCTTCGCCTGGTGTTTTTAAACGTATCTACACGCAAGACTAGTCAATTCTGCGCAAAATGCCGCTTTAAAAACCCCGCTATCTCGTTTAGAATTCGAGATATCGATATTTGAAGATATTGAAATTTCGCCCCACTAGGGGGTCGTCGATTTTTGCGGAAAATGGCCGAAAAAAAAATTTTTCCCCAGGTGTTTTTAAACGTATCTACACGCAAGACTAGTCAATTCTGCGCAAAATGCCGCTTTAAAAACCCCGCTATCTCGTTTAGAATTCGAGATATCGATATTTGAAGATATTGAAATTTCGCCCCACTAGGGGGTCGTCGATTTTTGCGAAAAATCGCCGAAACAAAAATTTCTCGCCAGGTGTTTTTAAACGCATCTACACGCAATATTAGTTAATTCTGCGCAAAATGCCGCTTGAAAAACCCCGCTATCTCGTTTAGAATTCGAGATATCGATATTTGAAGATATTGAAATTTCGCCCCACTAGGGGGTCGTCGATTTTTGCGAAAAATCGCCGAAATAAAAATTTCTCGCCAGGTGTTTTTAAACGCATCTACACGCAATATTAGTTAATTCTGCGCAAAATGCCGCTTGAAAAACCCCGCTATCCCGTTTAGATACCGACATATTCGAGAATCAAGAATCCATATTCCGGAATCCAGAATCCATATTCCGGAATACAGAATCCATATTCCGGAATCCAGAATCCATATTCCGGAATCGAGAATCCATATTCCGGAATCCAGAATTCATATTCCAGAATCTAGAATCCATATTCCGCAATCGGGAATCCATATTCCGGTCTATACTACAGTCAAACGAGTCCTTTACATTTAACTCCTGCATCTTCGAGGGGGTGGTTTTCTATATTCTGACCCTTTCTACATTCGCGGTCAGCTTCAGCCGCATAAAAAGACTGAATAGACACCTCCCTCGAGAAATGCACAGGTCGTGACCGAATATTGCTTTTAGTTAGCAGAGGCATCTAATCTGTGTTTACATTCGTGCTTCAACCGAGCGCGAGCTTAGAAAAGGACAGACAGTAGAAGAGACAGAGAGAGGAATCAAACAAAGTGAACGGCACCAAAGTATGGGCGACGCATTGCTAATGCAACAAAAAAATTGGTCGTTTATTAATTTTGCTGAACGTAACTTTTCCCAATGTATTTTTCAGATTTTTCTGATTACAATTTTACCAAACATGATATGTTTTAATCATGTAAACACTAAGTAAATATATTGAATATTGAAAAAATATAATTCAAACTATATCGTGTTTGGTATCATTTTAATCGGGAAAATCTCACAAATACGTGAGCAAAGGTTTCAAAAAAAAAGAATCAAAAATGAAAACGGCCGACCCTCCAATTAGTATTGCCTCACCGATACGTTCGGGCCGGTCCCCCTGTGGCTTGGACCTCACTGTTTCTTCTACAGTCTGTCTTTTTTTAAGCTCGCGCTCGGCTCGAGCCCTAATGTAAACACAGATTCGGCACCGGTACACGATAAGAGCACTGCTTTGCCCCCGAAATGAGTGCATTTATCGAGGGTTTACTGTATCTTGGACCTATGAAAGGTCGTGCGAGACAAATGGAAATATTTTTAAGTAAAACGGTAACGCATATGGTATGTCTTTTTCATCCATGTGTCTTTAGATTCTACGTGATTTCAATATCAAATACCATATGCGCCAAGTTATTCACCATGCGGTGAAACCGATTATAAATTATAACCACGGAGGTTCCTTTCAATAGAATAGATTCGGTTTCGAGCAAGTACGAACGGCAAATTGTCGTTCGTTTCTAAGAGTTTGAAATGCGACGCAAGATCCACGGCCTAGCCACAAACACACAAACGTGGAAATTATGTCGTGTACGACTCGCTTTGACGTTGTTAGTCGCTAAAAATGATTAGTCCTACGAGCTAATGCCCTTCTCACCGCCCGGACTCATCGGCGTAGCACCTGGGCATGCCGATACGTCCGAGCTGAAAAGCGAGCACGAGCAAATGTCAACTCACCGTTTGTGCTGAAAATCCTGAGCTCGAAAAATGATTAATTAGTGATATCTAACGATCTACTATTCTTTCTCAAAAATATTGCTTCATTAAAATCAGATATTGATCAATATTGAAAGTTAACTGTTAATTTAAGCAACGACTCTACTATGAATATTTATAATATCTCCAAAGATCAAATACTTTACGTTAGATTGAATATCATAGTGAACTTTATATTGAATATTAAACTGAACTTTATATTGAAAATATTTACATTGAATTGGCAGACTAAGGGCATGCAATGTCCTCAGGAGATTCCGTCATCGAACTAAATGGATTAAAGGATATTGAAAGGACTGTACAAGTTGTTACTTCGATTCTAGAACCTGCCCGTCGCGAAGTGTCTTCTTGCACATTTTACATGGCAAAATTCTACGGTTCTCGAGACCAACGTGAACGGAGAAAAATCGGGAAGCAGCACGTAATCGTGCGTTACAATTCTCATTGTGTTATGGTTCGAGCAAATATAATGAAAAATACGAAGTCGGATGGGTGATCCGTCTTCAGAATCTACGCGCGCAAAGTTAATTTCGCGCAATTCATTCGCGACTCGAGCGTATCGTTTTCGTACATTTATTCTGTACGCAATAACGACGCACAAGAAGGCCTAGCCTGAGCTAATAAACATCCTAAATATGCAATTCTTCATGAGTAGGATACTATCTATCGAACCCATGGTCACAGTGCTCGCAAAAAGAAATTATACAACCAGTCGCCCATGCCGATTCGGACCAATCGTCCTATGGCATGAATCGGGGTTCCGGAGGAATCTAAGTGCATGCGACTCACCGATCGCAGAAATTAATGAACGGGATGACCTTCCGGGTCAGCTAAGCGCTGCACAGAGCTCCACGATCGCCTCGGTAAGATACTCTGTAAAGGGGGGAAAAATTCGCGTTAAAATACGATCAGCCTAACATAATCGTTGGGAAAAAATGCAGAGATCATGCATTTTAAAGAAATCAACTTACGAAATAAAATTGGTAGTTCCGGTGGTGGTACACATCTGCCAACTGGAATTTCACCGACTCTACCACCGTGACGAAAAATAAAATAAAAAAAAAACGCGGCCGTTTCCCTGATAGTCGGCGAAAAGAGTGAATCTACTTTCTTCGCGATGAAATGTTGCAACGAGAGCCACGACGCTCTGGAATAAATGCCCTATCTCTTTAATTTCGATGCAAACACTGACTTTACATTCGCGGTGAAATTCAGGGGCAACGGAGCCTTCTAATAATCTTTAATGATAAACTTTAAGGTTAAGTCAGAGACAGGTGCTCTGTAAAAATAAAACAGGTACAGATAATACGTAGCAAACACTGTCTCTAAGACCGCATTGCGCGCGGCCACTAGTTGCTGAAAACAAAAGTGACGAAGAGGGGGGAGGGGTTGGAGGGATGGCAGAGGACCAAAAAGGAATAGAAACGACAAATTTCTAATCCTTGCGGTCACTAAACAGACAAACGTCTCTGTTCAAGATATTGTGCATCTAAAGGTACGACAAATTGAAGAAATAATACTCACGAAGTCCGAAATAGTGAAAGATGTATTATAGCAGCGTCCCGGTTGGCGGGAGAGAAACGGCACGAGCAACATTTTTTCTCCTATTGTCTTAAAAACAGAACGAATGAACGATTCAGTATGATATTCGGACGCGCAAACACCAATGGCTAAGTCGGAATAGAATTCGTGCAGAATTTCTGAATATTTCTTACCAAAAAATTAATGGAATGTAGGAGCACCACATTTCGCAGACGAACGCGGCAAACTTTCCAAGATGTCGGACGCTCTGCCACTACGACGGAGCACTGTATGCGCGGACTCCTTCTGCGCAGACGCCATGACAGCAGTGGGTAAAATAGGAATTGAGAGCAGGGGAAGGGAAATTCGAACCGCCATACAATGAAATTTTCTAATTATGTGCTAATTTTACTTGCGTATCGTTAGACACGATAAGAGAACTGCGATAGTTCGAATCGTAATGTTAAGAATTGCGCGTACTACGTGCCAATGTAAGAAATAGAACTCACATATTCCGAAATGTTTGCCCGTGAACCGCAGCAGAATTGAGAGCGGGAAGAGAGGAAGGACACGATCAACATTTTCCGTCCTATCGTTGTAAAGAAAGAATACATCCATGATTCAGTATTATATTTGGTCGTACAAACACCAATAACTATCTGAGACTAGAATTCGAGCACAGTTGATGAAAATTTCTCACCGAAAAATGAATCCAATGCAGGAGCACACGTTCTTACAAACAAGCGAGGGAAATAGCCGAGGACGACTGTAACGCCCCTACTTCGGCAGAGCGCCACGAACCAGCGTGCAGGAGTGGCGGAAAATTCAAACGATCGTAAAGTGCTCTGCCAATTATATTTGAATTCCATCTGCATAATATTAAATCTAATTAAGGACTTCTGACCGTTTAAAACATAAAATTAAAGATGGGGGATGGTGGACATATATCTGGAAACTTCCAGATTTTTGGGGATTCGCAGCCAATTAGCCCGTTATTGCTTTCAATGTGAGGAAAATAAAATAAAATAAAAGTTTTCGAGTCATTGCGAGCAACAACGACCCGGGTCCCACCACGTGGAGGTTGCTGCGATTAGGGACCCAAAAAAAGTGGCCATCCATCTGCCATCGCATTTTGTCTTTCGCGTGAAACATTTTCCCATCATTTTCACAGATTTAAACGACGGAATGAACGACGGAACGATCGACGGAATGAACGACGGAATGAACGACGCAATGAACGACGCAATGAACGACGGAATGAACGACAAAATGAACGGGAAAATGTGTCAGGCAAAATTTCTTGCTCTACTTTACTTTCGTTACCCTTCTCGCACTGGGAGATATAGATTCCTGACTGTGATGCGACGAGCATCCAATGCTTAAGGACTAACGCGAAATTTATTCCTTATTAAATTAACCTTACGAATAATCGTAATCTAAACATACGACGAACGTCTTAGAGTCTAATCCATTACAATTACAATTTGACCGTCCGCTTGCAATTTCAATGTGACCTTCGATATGGGAGCAGTTTTTGTACACAGTGAAAATCATTGTGCATATGCAAATACTGATACCATAACATTTTTGGTCTAATTAACTTAAATACTATTTCCGATCGCGAGTACTTAAATTTATTCTCGCTCTTCTTCTTTCTTCAGGTGGTAGTCTTGAAAATCTTCCTAATATCTACCTAAATGAAAATTATAATCAGCAGTTATGATTTCCCATCTCGGGGGAAATACAAACACAATCTGAGCCTCTCCAATTAACAGCAAATATTTCTTTGCAAAATATTGCCTGACTGCTTATCTGTATAGCAGAAAGCAAACCTCTTGGCCAGAAAATGAAAAATGCATTCTGCTTGAAGCAGAATGAAGAGAAACATCGTATTGCTTCAAGAATGAAGAAAGTCAGACAACAATTATGTCATGGATCAGACTTCGAAAACAATACAGACGATACTTTGATCCAAAAATCAAACGTATCGAAACCATTAACAACGAAACCATTAAGAAATGGTAATCACACGATCGTAACAAAATTTCAGAAGAAATATCTGCAAACCTAACACACAATTTGCAACACAAAATGTCACCGAGAAATATCCATCGATCTCCCTTCGATGTGATTCGATTCATGCAACTCCTACAACAAAAACTCATTTGTTAGTAAAATTTCATTACACTGTGGACTCCCCCAGCGTCTCTGGACGCCTGTCTCTCTTAATTTCCATGTGCATGGTCCACTTCATTTCCTCTAAATATCCATTATTAATATTCCGTCTTCTGCAACAGACTCTCATTAATTTTGCCCAAAACGCGCAACATAAAACGGAATATCACCGACCCTTGAATATTGTAACAGACGAGTATCGAAATTTACGAAAATCAAATGAAGCATAATTTATTAAAAATTGTAGGAAATGCAAATGTTATAAACTTTACGATAAAGAATGATCAGAAATTTAACAAAGCAAATATAAAATTTGTAGTTACATACCGAGTCGACAAACGCGAATTGAATAATATGGACAATTTAGCAAATTGTGCAATGTCACAATCATTAGCTATCAAATAAATTACTTAAATGAAAAAAGCTAATTTCGGCGCAGTTACATTCGAAATTATTTGAAACCTTTCCATCATCCGAGTATAAAAATAAATGCATCACTCTTTAATTCGCGACGCGAGAAGTGTTAAATAAAGACAGACTTCCCTCTTTGCTACAATATAACTCTACTATTTAGTGAAATAAATAAGCAAATATCTAAAAGCGACGCGTTTACTCCTTATCTGTATTTGCCATCCGTCTATCACACTGTAATTTCGATATATATGTTTCGGGCGCAAGTTTGTTATTTTCATTCTATTAAAAAAGTATGCAAAACCCGTGGTCCGTAATTTTTGTAAGAAATTTTCGAGAATTTATCGAAACCTCTACGTCGACGCGGTATTCTCACAAAAATGTCATCGCGATCCAAGTAAAATCCAGACAATATTAGTTTAATAACTTTAACCATGACAGCCAGCAGCGTGTTTCCTATTTCGCGAATTTTATTAAATTATCTGACACTCTTTTTCTATCTGTGCCATCAAATGTGATTGATCTCAATAGACAATACATAATATAACTTGACAAAAATTCTACAGAAATCCTCAAAATTTCTTGTATTAAAAGAAACATTCACAGCAGTATTTCTATCTGCAAGCACTTGATTAACAATATAAAAATCGTGACATGAAGCAGCCAAAAGGCGCTTAAAATCCCGAAATGATCGAGCAGCCAAGAGGCGCTTTCAATAAAAATCGCGAGAAACCCGTGCCATTTCAGGCTCTTACTGTTCGCAACGCTAGTTCAAAGCCCGCCTATTGCCATTTCATGGCTATCATACGTAATATTATTTAATAAACAATCGCGTACTGCCATTTCGAGGCTTTCATTGTTCGCAACGCTACTTCAAAACCCGCCTACTGCCATTCCGGGCGCTCTCATAATTCGCAACACTACCTATCCGGAAAAAAAGAAGCTATCGTTGGGAGCATGCCTCCTGAGGCACTCCATGGGGAGTTGCATTTATGCAACTCCAACTGCTGAGTCTCAGCTCAGCAAGTGCGCATCTCTCAGCTGCTTTTGTATTTCGCAACGCTAGTTTTGCGACTGTTCAAAAGAAAAACGCGTACGACTCATATTTCGCAACGCTAATTTAGAATTTATTAAGAGCAAACTCCCGGGCACCTATTTCAGGTGCTAAATCGCGATGCTATACTCTACAAATTATTAAGAAAATACTAATTCACAACAATATTCAATAAAATACTAAAACAAACTCCCGTGCTCCTTGTTCAGGGGCTATGTCGCAACTCTACTTTAATAATTATTTATTCAAAGACAAACCGGGCACTTTCAGTGCTTTATATCGCAACGCTACTTTAAAGAATTATTGTTCAAAGAAAAACCGGGCACTTTTCGTGCTTCATTTCGCAACGCTACTTCTAAAGATCTAATTAAAGCAAACTCCCGTTCGCCATCTCGGGCGATCTCTCTCGGATCTCTATCTTTAATTCAATATGATATTGTAATAAAGAAAAAACCGAGTATATTCATATCGCAACACTAAAAACTACAAATTAATTCGAACAAATCCGTGGGTACCATCCGGGGTGACCTTAATTTCGCAACACTAACGAGCAAGGTAAACGCAACTCTAATTTCGCGATGAAAAACCGCATGCAGCCAAGATGCGCTCGTTGGACGGGAATGTTACATCCGTCATCGCCGTTAAACGGCAGAGGACAAACACAGAAAGCGAGCATAGTGAATAAACAAATACTAACAATGACTTTCCATTCTAGAACCCAAAACGGATTCGAGGATGAAAAGCCATTCGCTGCAGCCCTCTTCGTGACAGTTTGTCGGGCCACTTCGGCACTTGTTAGCCTCTTCTTCTGCCGCTAGAGAATGCTCGAATACTTTGCACCAATAAAAGTCTTACTATTATCAAATTCAACAGTGAAAACCACACCACGAGCGTGCAGAGCGTATTCGCTGCTCGTGTAGCACAGTTTTCATAAAAAAAGGCAAAGTATTCGAGCCTCGCGTCGGGAGTTTCACCACGTGCGCAGAAAATTTACAAACTAGAAACTACGGTCAAAAAGAGGGGGGCACTCGGTTTGACCGTAGTTTGATCCCAGGTCTAGGCATATCACTTTTACCCGACCTACACAGAGAATGTGATATCCTGAATTCCTGGCCCTTCCTGCTTATATTTAACTCACATTCAAGAACGGTATGCTACCTATGTACCTAAAACCTATATTTAAAAATGCAAATCGCGACACAAACACACAAACACACATCACTCCACGGTTCTCAATCAGGAACCCGGGTGCATGGGCCTGAACTAGAGAGGACTCCCCGGGGTTCCTCCGACACCCGAGTTCGCAAACAACATTCATACTCTAAAATGTACGTACCAATTTCCTGAAATCGACTGACAAGGGTGGCGACCATTGCGTTACTTCATTATAACACTCTATCGCGATTTGACATGTTTATAGAATTATAAATATTTGACATTGTATCGTTTGATATTTGAGGCAATGTATATGGCATATGTTGCATAGATAGAGAGAATTTCATCATTGGCATGCCATATACATCGATGAGTTGTAGTAAGAGTGAGAAGGAGAATAAGTCAAAGTGTATTGTTCAAGTTTGTATAAATTTTTTTATAATACGAGAAAATTTCAAGCGACGCAAAATCCACAGCCTAACACACATCACACACATGTGGAAATTACGTCGTGCACGATTCGCCACCGCAATGTCAGTCGCTGATTTTTCAAAAAAGGCCGTGCCCACCGCCTTTACCCATTCGAAATGCACCTGGGCACTCGAATGAGTTCGGGCATAAAGTGAACACGGCAGGACTTTGTACTCACTGTGTATTTTTGCTGAAAATCCTAGCTAAAAGGATGATTAGTAGAATTCTAACGGCTTGATTTATGAAAAATTGAAGCAAGTGACTCGAATTTGATATTTAATCAAGCAAATGACTCGACTTTTATATTTATTTAAGCAAGTGACTTTCATATTTGTTCAAGCAAAGAGAATTTCAATTGAAAAAGTGAACATTATAGAGGCAAAATACTCTACTTTATATATTTGTAAATATGCAAAATTTACTTTGAATTGAAATTGAATAATGAAAACCGGGAGATCTCGTCATCAGAGGAAGAATTTTAACAGGGAAATGTATTAATTGTCGCTCTGACTTCGAGATCTACCCGTCGCGAAATGCCTTCTTGCAGATAATACAATAATTGTCATTAAAACGACGCGAAACAAATTTACAAAATTCCGAAATTTCGTGCATTAAAAGCACAAATCGAACGATCTATATGAAAAATAAATCGTCTCGAAGAAATCTATTAGCCGCGATCTTATAACAAATTTTGTTATAAGAATATTTGTCCAATGAATATAAAGAGCGCACAATATTTGTAAATTGTTCATTTGTATTGATAACCTCGCAACGCTAACTATAAATTTCATGATTCCATTCATGTAAATAATGCAAAAATCGCGCTACAAGAAGGCCCTGTCCTAAGCTACGATATATATGACAGTACACAAGGAAAATATATAACAGTTTCTACTCACGAGTAATTTTTAAATTACTCGTGTTCACTATGCTCGCTTTATAGAACAATACAACCAATCTCCAGTGCCGCTTCGGACCTTTCGTCCTACGGCATGGTTTGGAGACCGGAGGGACAGTTAAAGTTTTTGACTCACCAGTGTCGAGACACCAGAATACCATTGGTTACCTTAGAATTTCTGCCGCTGCTGTCTCTGCCAGTGTTGTCTCCGCCGCTGTTATCAAGGTTGTCCTCAGGTCATCTCAAGGAATGTCCAAGGTCTAAACAAAACAAAGCATTTCGCATTGCAAGAGGCACCGTTCGTAGAACGTTAAATTGCCTTCCGTTCCGATTTTACAAAGAAAACTAATTGAATTTTGAAAACAGAGGATGAAAAAAAAGTCGTAATTATATATCAAGAAACGTTAAGATTAGATCGTAAGAATTGATTGGTTTATGAATGATTTTCAGAATTGAGAATTCAAGGAGAAGTTATATATCGAACTATGTATCGAAACTTTACGACAAGTACGTAGCAATAAAATATCTCTGTATTTACGTTACTCACCTTCAAGGCGAAAGGTGCGTCGCAGTTTCGCAGGGTACAGCGATGCCTCACGAATTCGAGCAAAGTCTGTAACAAAAATAAGACGCACATCTTAAATACTTATTACCTGAAAATTTCATGTTGGGGAATTTTTAATTTTTATTTATTTTATTGGTAGAACATACAAAGTAAGTGTAAGAAAATTTGAAAGAAAACTTGTAAGGACATTTTTGGGAAAATTTTCAAGTATCAACTGAAACTTGGGGAAAAATTGTGGGGTATATGCGAAATAAAATTTCAGCTCACCTATAAAAGATTTGCCCTTCGCCGGGGAGTGATTGTCGCCGTTCAACCATCCCGTCATTTGACAGTTCTGTAACAAAAAAGTTAAGATTTTCTTTAGTATATGGCGTCTTTGTATTCGTCGACTGCGAATTTTTATTTCCCGATCCTGTGATACTTACTTTTTAAATTCGTGAAGCCTTGCCCGATGGAAATCCTTTCCACAGCTGCTCCTGTTGCACTGACTCTACTTCCGGCTCGGTGTAATTGAAAAAAAGACAATTCGCGACCGAGAATTATTTTCGGCGAACAATTTGACTCTACTTTCGCGTAAAGTTATAAATTTTAGTGTATAATATGAAATACGAAGCAAACACTGACTCTACTTTCGCGTAAAGTTATAAATTTAAGTGTATAATATGAAATACGGAGCAAACACTGACTCTACTTTCGCGTAAAATTACTAGAAATTTAACACTTATTAAAGTAAATATAAAATGCGAAACAAACACTCCAGCGATGCCTCACGAATTCGGACAAAGTCTGTAACAAAAATAAAACGCAAAATATAAAATATTTGCTCTCTGAAAACTTGAAAATTCAGCTAATTCTTTATTTAGCATAAAAATGTTGCAAGTATTCTCTGAGAACTTCAAAAGCTAATTGATACTTCATTTACGTTAATTAAATTGATGGAAAGAACACAGTTAAGTTTGCAAGGGAATTGGCAAATATCAAAGTTATGACGAGTGTACGGGATAAAATTTCAACTTACCTTCACAGACTTTGCCCATCGCCAAGGAATGATTGTCGCTGCTCAACCATCCCCTCATTTGACTGTTCTGTAACAAACAAATTAACATTTTGGTTAGTTTATGTACATATTTTTTAATTTTTGTAATTTTCAATTAAAAATTTTCATTTCTCGAACATCTTATACTTACTTTTAAAATTCGTGAAGCCTTGCCCGATGGAAGTCCTTTCCACAGCTGCTGCTCGATGCACTGACTCTACTTCCGGTTCGATCAATTTAAAAAAAATAAAGAAGCTACCGCGACCGAGAATCATTTCCGGCGAACAATTTTGATTCTACTTTCGCGGAGAAAAGAATTCTTAATATTTTTAATAATTATTCAAAAGATATTAATAATTATAATAGCGGGTTGCAAACACTGACTCTATGTCGCGTGAATTTCTTATAAATTGAAAAAATATTTAGTAATAAATATATACAGATATAAATATTAATATAATACGAAACAAGCACTGACTCTAGACCGCATTGCGCTCGGCCACAAATTTTGCTGAAAATAAAAGGGTGGGGTGGGGAAACACAAGAAAATCAAACAACCATATTTTTCTTTTTCATATCAAATCAAGTGCTTGCTTCAAGAAATACTGCTTAAAAATTATGTCTTACTCATTGATTCGTAATGTTCTTTGTGTAACACAATATACTACTAACTAAATATATAAACAGTAAATACTGCGGGCTGCCACTGTTAAAGTTATATGATTAGTCATGCTTATTCCCTATTACATATGAACACTGTAACCCCCTTCCATAAATTCACGAAAATCTTTATAGAAATTACGGACGAATCTAACGCAGGACCTTAATACCCTACATCGGCAAATACGGTTTTTATTTACTTCTATACTCATGCCCTGAAACCTATGTAAATCCATTGCAGCGTCTCAAAACGGAAGGATAAGTCGTAACATGTAAATACCAAGTAAAAATGATTCGCGATTTATTTGTAACATAGAATTGTAGCCGTCGAAATTTAACACCGGAATTGGTAAACACTGCCAGAATAAGGAGCAGCTTTCTTGGAAGTCGACTATCGTTTTGTAAATATTGACTAAATACTCGTATATTGTAAAAGGTTTCAAGTAATCCCGAAAGATTTCAATCATTGCATGTTTCCGTAGATCCGTATTAATTCGTAGAAATGTAAATTCAACTCGTCGGATGTTCGACTCGATATCAATTAATATGAATATTGTATAAATTCAAACAAAATATCGCGAAGACCCGAAGTAAATGAAAATGTTACTTGCGTATGGCGTCGTAACATCTTACTCTTTGTTGTTCCACCGTGCACGTGTTCGATCCTGCCAGCCCGAAAGGTCGTTCAAAGGATACTCCGAGTCCTGCAAGCACACACGAGCAAACTATTAAATAACTGCGTAAAAGTACAAAAATTCCGTATAATCACGTTACAGAGCAACAATAATCGCGTTCTTCGTCAATAAAATCGAAATTCAAAGCTATAAAACAAATACTAATGTTTTAGACGAGAAAAGTGTTGCGTAAATGTCGCGAGAGGTCAGTGACGTCACCAATTGCGTCGTAGTTATTTCGCGATTGTTACTAAATTCGTAATTATTATTGTCGAAATTGATAGATATGGTACAGCAGAAGACTATTGTGTAGTAGATAAACGAGTGATCTACTTTTTAGCGGTCGGTAAACGAGGACAATGTAAAGGAAACGGTACTTACAGCGGATACGTGTTAACGGCTCGAAGCCTGGAGAGAGAAAGAGGTAGATGGCTCCTCTGGTAGGAGTGGGGATAGCTCGCGGCGGCTCGGCTGCCGCGCGGTGGGGGAAAAGCGGGCCAATCGGAATACGGCCTATTCGGCTCTAGCGCGCCGAAACCAGAGATCTTGAGAATTTCAAATAAATAATTTTAAAGGAATCTCGAAATAGGAGATTTGAGCATGAATATTATTAAAATAGTTATTAAATAGAAGAATCTGCAGCGCTAATATGTAGAAGACATATCGTTTACAGCAGAGAAACGACTTTTTTTACTCATTTAAATAACGAGAAGTTGTTCTTTATGTGATAATATAGTATTAGTATTCAATGATGATATAAATCAATAATAGAATTAAAACGGTTTGGGCACCAAAACCGTAAGAACAGACCGCATAACTTCAAAAATCAAAGTTCTGCTTTCTGTAACTTTGTCCTTTGTTTGAGGCTTCCTCATAAAGACCATATTTATAATATTTCCATGTTACATTCGAAGAACAGTAGCATAATACAGTTACTTTGTTACGCTATATGTATGTGCCATAAAACTAGGAATTCGAGCATTCGGTAGTCATGCTCGCGAATAAAGTTAAATCATGACTGTGATTGTGATAGATAAATAATTATTAGTGATTTTTGGACGATCTGTTTTAATAATTTCAATAACGAAATTTCTACATACGTCCCAAAGTGCATATCTACAAGGAATTCCACTTCGTTTATTTATTTTACAGTTACTTATTGAAGCTTAAATTTAATAAATCGATATATTAGGTAATAGGATAGAATAATTGTTTGTTACAACCAAAAAAACTGATGTTCCCGCCAGAAATGCATATTTTTTTATATAGATATAAACTTTCGGCATGGAAATATCGTTTTCTTCTGGCCATACAGCAGCCATACAGGCCCTGTATTACAGGGACCCCGTTAGCCATAAACTATGAGAATGGTAAAAGAGTGGAAATTCGCTCTTTTCAAGGGGCTCTGGAAGAGTTGATCAGTCGATGTTAGCGCCATCTAACATTTTACAATTTTCTGGATTTTTCTTTGGTGGAAAATAACACTAACTGAAAGACAAATATTTAGACACTGTTATCTCGCTTATTTCTTTACCGATTTAGATGCGGTTTGTTTCTGTACCTTATTTAGAGTCTGAATTACTGATCTACCGATAGAAAACATTACAACTCGAATAATATGGTTGCTATAAGTGAGTAAATGATTACTAAAATTAACATCTTTGTTTTAAAAGGACAGAAACTTTGTAGCATATGTCACCTGAAAGGGCGTGAAAAACTGCGTTAAACAAAAAAAGATCATCTCTTTACTATCTGTAGAAGCCTGATATCTAAGTGCCTGATATTTCAAATTTTTCTGTATAGGAGACAATGAATTCAGCGATTCTACCGCTTTCTACCATTTGATAGTCACTAAATTCGGTGACGCTACCGCCCCAACAACGATTAACACGGAACATTTCTTGAAACTTCAGTTAAGCTTCTCCCATTTAAGCTTGGACCCCCTTATGCAAAGTGATACAAAGCATATTCCAATTTTATTAACACCCACTAGAGAGCGCTTGAATTCAAATGAGAAGAATGTTAGTACTAGAGGGCGTTTGTGAATATCGTTGAACGCACGCGTCACCGGCAAACTAGCTCTTCCTTGCGCACGTCGGATCTTCGCCGCAACACGCACCAGCCGCGAAAATTTCGCAAACTACATTCTACCTCGGCAACCGGAGATAACGAGAGACACGCAGTAAGTTAAGTTTCAATTAACCGTATACACCTATCCGCTTCGTGAATACTTTCTCGCGGTAGTTTTCTGGCTAGTACGGTAGCGCGTTGATTTGCGCGGAGGTAGTTTGTCGGAGGACGACGCAAGGTTCTCGTGGAAGCGGCCACTGAGGGCGCGGCATTCTTGCAATTGTTGCGCCCGGCTCCAACAGAATAACCAATAGGAGCCGCGGCAGCGCCGCCATTCTATCGAGTTCGTGGCACGCCCTACAACTTCCTCCATTGTCCTTCTTTCCGGGATTCTCTGCGAGGAAGGATGGCTCAGAACAATTATTTTGGGTTTACTCACGGCGGAACGCAATATGGGTACGAAATCGATTGCATACCATAATTATTAAGTAGCTAGTGTTAAGTTTATCGAAAATTCGTGCCGGTAACTACGTTGGCGGGAGTAATAACCGTTCGTTAAAATCGGTGCACGCGAGAGCCCAGCCGGCTTGGCCGCCATTTCTTGCTGAGAGTAGAGCGTCCATCGAGCGTCTCTCCCGGGCACGGATCCGATAGAGGTCTTTTTCGTTTTGCCCGTTTCCACTTTCGATTTTACTTTTAGACCGTGATCAAATTTATCAATATTCTTTTGAACAGAGCAACTAGCGCAGCCGCTTATCAAACTGGTCAAGCGGGATACGCAGTAACGCCAGCGGCAACCGCCGCCACGTACACCCAACGTCCCGCTACCGCCGCGGCTACAGGTTACGAAACTTATCAAGCGGCCGCCGCTGCAGCCGCAACTGGTACCACATACGCTGGTGAGTTGGCTTTTTACAATTCTGCGATATATATTTCACTGTTTCGTTACTTATATTTTCCTCTTTTTTCAGTTTACCAAACTATAATATCTACTAATCTTTGTACCATCGACAGTGAATGTAAATGGTCTTACGCATTTAAATAAGTATTTTTTTTCTAGCTGCAAATCCTGGTACTGTAGCCCAAACGTACGATTACGGTTACGGACGCGCTGCACCTGCAGCTACATACGACGCTACTAAAACTTATTATCAGCAACCGGCAGCTGCCGCTGCTACTTACACTACCACTGAGACGCATTATCAGGCTGCAAAGCCTGCCTACAGCACGACAAGTGCCTACACAGGTACAGCAAGACAAGCTACTACTACTGGACAAGCCAAGACGTACCAGGCGTCAAGTACGGCTTATCAGCAGTCTAATCCGACACAAAGTGCTACTTACTCTTCAGGATATACAGCACCAGCTACACCTGCTGCTACGCCATCTACAGCAACAAATAGTAGGTTTTAATCATAATTTTTTTTTTTAAATTTATTTTGTATTTTTCGCCTAAAAATAAAAATGCATTTGACAATACCCTATTAACCGTGACGTAGGCACTAATAACATGAAATTGATCCTCTGGCTCTTTAAATTGATTTACATTAAATTACTTTATCAGCATCTGCTAATATTTTAAGTCATGATGTGATTTAAAAGTTTAGCAGAATTGTGTTTCGTTGGGAATTTTTATCTATAATTTGTTGATGATTTAAAATATTTAAATAAAGTTTCGAATGTATTTAGCACATACTTCTCGTAAGAAAACGTAAGATTTATTTTTCTTGATACAAAAAAGAAAGTAGTAGAGTGATTCCATAAATACAAAGAGTTGACTCCTCCGAAGTTTGAGGTTTCAATTTCATTTCCCCTAGAAACGGCGAGTACAACGTATTCCGGCTACGACGCAGCGCTATATAGCGCTGCGACTATGTATGTAGCCCAACAGAGTGCAAACAGCAATTCGACTAACCAGAAGACTGGAGGTTGGCAGGGCTACGGACGGAAGGGATTTGGTGTTGGAGGGGGAGGGATGAAGGCAATGCGGCCCAAACAACCCCCTAAGCCTCAACAACTACACTATTGCGATGTCTGTAAAATCAGCTGTGCCGGACCTCAGACGTACCGTGAACATCTGGAGGGCCAAAAGCATAAGAAGAAGGAAGCATCTCTGAAAGTACCGCAACAGCCGCCAGCACGTGGAGCAGGCAACAGTCTACGTTGTGAACTTTGCGACGTTACATGTACCGGAAACGATGCTTATGCTGCCCATATAAGAGGCGCTAAACATCAGAAAGTCGTAAAACTACACACTAAGCTTGGGAAGCCAATACCAAGTGCAGATCCAACTGTCTTAAATCCAAAACCTGCTACTGCTGCTAAAACTCCTGGTGTTAAGAAACCTACAGTAACAGCCACACCTAAAATTAATTTTGTTGCTTGTAAGTATAATTTTACGAAACTTTGTATAAAAGGACTAACTTTATAAATAAATTTTACATCAGCGTATGGAATATTTAAAAAGATCGTAAGGAAATATGCAATAAATAATATGTTTATTTGCAGCTGGAAATCTGGGTACAGTGAATCAAAATCAAACTGCTGAGACTAAGACGGAAGAAGCCGCTGTGGAGGAAGCTGTAGAGGAAGCGGCTGTTGATGAGAAAGATGTTCAACCAGTCGGTCAAGAATACATTGAAGAAAACAAAGCGGACGATGGAAAGATTATAAGCTTTAATTGTAAACTTTGTGAATGCCGATTTAACGATCCCAATGCCAAAGACATGCATATGAAAGGAAGGCGACATAGGTTTGCTTACAAGAAAAAAGTCAATCCGGACTTGGTTGTGGACATGAAACCAAGTTTAAAACAGCGCAAGCTGTTGGAAGAAAAATTACGTAGACAGCAAATACGGGAGGAATACTTACGTCGTAGGGAAGAAATTAACCAATTAGGACCAATGGGTCCGATGATGGACGAAGAAATGATGTATTGGGAAGAAAGACGGCGTTACGAAGAGGAATGCGAATATTATGAATGGTATCGACGTTACGGACGTGGACCAGGGGTACCACCGATGCCCCGACCATTCCCAGGACCGCCACCAATGATGATGTTCCCAGGTCCTCAAAGAAGGCCAGAATCTTCTGATGATAAACATGTATTAGCCCACCACACAACCATTTACCCTAAGGAACAGGAACTGCTGGCAGTTCAAAAAATTGTTTCACATACCGAAAAGGCATTGAAGTTTGTTTCTGACACCTTAGCCGAAGCTGGTAATTATTTTCTTTTCTTTTTCTTTGTTGATCCTCTATTACGTACCGGAATATTAATTGTACATTTTGTTATAGGCAAGAAAACTACTCCTAATACTACTAATGCTACACCGACACCAACAACTCCAACTATATCGCAACCGAACACCGATACAGTAAAAATAAAAGAGGATCCTGACAAAAAGAAAGCAACCACCCCACAAAAGGAAGACGGTAGCGATGGTAATTTGTTTTCATTCCAAAAAGAAAAAGAGGATACAAGGATACTCAGAGGTGTCATGCGCGTTGGCAATTTGGCGAAAGGGTTATTGTTGTCGGGCGATAACCACGTTTGTCTCGTAGTTTTATGTGCAGAGAAACCAACCAGGTAAGCAAATAAAATCGTGGGACTGTGTTCATTATCTGATCTAGTCAACCGAGTTTACGACACTTCCCCAATTCATATTTGGTATTGACTCCATTTTTGTCAGTTAATTCATCAAGCGTGTAAAAAAAATGGAACAATTAACTTTACTATTCGAATTCAAGTTAGCTACTACTGGAGATAACCTTCGATCTTGTTTGTATATCGTGGGCTCCCTTGGTTGACTAGATTTCTATCTTGCATGAGGTTATAAACTAAACTGAGTTGTTTCGTCTGCAGAACGTTACTAAACAAGGTCGCAGAGATCTTACCAGCACAGTTGAAGATCGTGGCACCGGAAGATACTTACAACGTTGGAAAGCATCCAGAGTCAGCTGCTCTCACTGTATCTGGAGGCAGTGTCACCGTCAGCGTAACTCTTACCAGTCCTCTGATGCGTGAAACACCTAAACCAGCAGCAGTAGCAGGTGATTTGATCGTTTTGTATTTTTATGGTGGCCAAGAAAAGGATAACTGATACTATCAGTAATATTACAGAAAGCACCTTTTATTTTCATGCTGTTTTCTTAATCACATGATTTTATGAATTTTGTTTGTTCTTTTCATGGCCCGAAAGCTTTTCTGTAAATTTTTTTAAGCACCAGGAAGATGCAGGGGCAGCCAAGGACTTCAACGGTTGCCAGTGTATATACGCTCTAACATAAAAGTTCCTTTCCTTTTCAATATAGCTGCAATTTAGTGTGTCCACGATTAATTATGACCTTTGCTTTTGGAAAGCACTAAAGGATGTAAGAGCGTAGATAAAAGTATATAACGCATAAAGAGCCATTTTTAACGGAAAAGAGAGAGCGTAAACTTGATACGATTAGACGTCGCTTCGTTTTATTTAATTTGTAGTAGCACGTACTATAAGTTTTACCAATAATATCTGAGCTGGAGTCTCCATTAAAGAAGAGTCTTTCTATGATGATTTGAACGTGGACACGCTTTTGATAAGAGGAAACAACGCTGAGGCAATCTTAAAACTATGGACTTTTTGATCATGCATTGATAATAAAAAAGAAAACCCTCTATTATCGAATGTTGCACGCTCGCTTTACAATGTGTGTGGTAAACCCCTTATTCTAACCGACGATTCTTTTGATAGTGTTACCTTTCGCCATATTATTTCAGGTAACACTATCAACATAAACAAGAATTATCGGTCGTTCTTAATAAACAGATAAACTATCTGAGAAAGAATGTGGATGAATAGGAGTGACTCGACATTGTAGCGTGTTACATTCGATTAGGTTTATTTTTGTTTTCACATTAACGTTTTAGAATGTACCTTTCAAGTTCAATGTACTTGAGTTGAATTATACATAATTATAGAGGGAAAACCCACGTTGGGCATGATCAAACACTCTAAGTGTTGTCTAAGCGTGTTGTGCTTTCTTTGTTGGAATCTCAGATAATGCTGGACAGCAGCAACAGGGAGCTGCTCAACCGCAAACAACCCCCGCGGCGCCCGCTGTGACGAAACCAGATCCGCCAGATGTACTTCCCAAGGCTAAGTGTTTGGAGGCTTTAGCTGCACTCAGGCATGCCAAGTGGTTTCAGGTTTGAATCAATCAACTCTCAGTTCAAGGTCTCGAATTGTCGATGCCATTTTGTTGGCACTACGACTGTTTTCTGTTATTTTCTCCTGATACGCGAGACGCGTGCAAGTTGTTCTCTCTCTCTGTCCGCAAAAAAAAGAGCAGTCTTAGAACTTCCAGCCTTGTGACGATTTTATTTTTATTATCATCTTCTCGTTTACATGATTTTGTCTGAAACGTTTATTTGATCTCGTTCGATGTTCGAACTTTTAATGTATGCCAATCCTCTTTGTCCACTGACGTCCTTGTAAAGGCCAGATTTATATCAGTATAAGTATGTGCAATTACTAATTATTATAACGGGTTAATACGAATGAATAACAGTGGCAATGTTTGGTTATTGGCAACTTGAGAAAATGCACGTAAAACAACAATACTAGTAATAATTTTTACTTTTAAAAAACGGTGACACATCGAACGTACGATCAGATAGTATTGGACAAGAAGTTCAAGCATCATGTAAATGTAAACCGAACACTTAAATATTAATACAAGCTTGAAGCATTTACATCTGCTTTACTTCAAATCATCAACATCCAGAATAATAGGAAACTCAGCGATAATAGGAAACTCATTTTAATAACTCGTTTCTCCTAAGAGAATGTAGTTTTGTTTATTTTGTTTGTAATATATTGAAGTGCTTTGCGATCAAGATCATTCATTATTCTGGATCAATCTTAATGCATTGTAGCCTAGACTGAGTCTGTTCTAGGTCTGTCTTAGAATTTACGAAAGATAGTGCCTTGCTTTATACAAATATGTATTATTATGTTCGTTAATACGATTAATCTACACGGGCGTGTGAGCACTATATTGAACATAAGAAGAGACAGACAAGCACAAACACACAGTGGTGTCATAAGTATATCGGGTGTTTTTCAACTTTATAAGTTCAGATGTCACATTCAGCACTTTGTCAAATGCAAATCTTTCCGAATGCGTTGTACTTTTTTTTAAATATTATGGTAGGTAATTCTTCAGGAGATAATCAATAAACACCCGGTAATTTTGATATGGGCTAATACTTAGGGGTTATGGGCACGAGGCTGGGAGGATAGCTAAAGCCCACACAAAGCAAGTAAGAGGTAGTTTAGGACGTCGCATCTCCAGAAGATTCCGAGATTTTCCTGTGTATATTAAACTGAATGTATTGAAATATTAATCATGTTTAACAGGCTAGAGCAACGTCGCTGCAGAGCTGTGTAATGGTTATTCGCATAATGCGTGATCTTTGTAACCGTGTACCAACTTGGGGTCCATTAAATCCATGGGTTAGTATCAAATTCTTCTGCTTTCTTTTTTCATCATTACAGCATATTGTATCAAATTTCGAAAATTGCATGCACATCAGTAGAGACATTAGAGTACGGAAACTTACAATTTTCTCAATTGCAATGCAAATAATAAATATTCTGGATAAAGGCCGAATAAATAGACGAATAAAATATTCTTAGGCATTGGAATTGCTGACTGAAAAGGTAATCAATACGGCCGGAGGTTCCCTTAGTCCAGGGGAAGCTTTAAGGAGGCTTCTTGAATGTGTTGCTGGAGGAATATTACTTCCTGGAAGTCCAGGTATATAAATAACGCTTTTACTTTTACCATAGGTTAGATCCTTACGATTTATTTGATTCTATAAATATTTCTGAAAATGATGATAAAGATGACGAGACTGAGCGTATCGTAGAGTGCTAACGTTGTTGATTCTAAAATCGAGTATTTCGTTTTTTCTTATCACAACAAGTTACTTTGCGATAATAGCGTAGATGTTTTGGCTAGGCTGATTCTTCTCTGTCGAAAATCAAATTTCTTACGGCTCGCTACTAAAATAAGTTCTAAAAAGTATTCTTTCATTTAGGATTGTCTGACCCGTGCGAGAAAGAGCCAGTAGACGCAATAGGTAGCATGACTGCTCAACAAAGGGAGGACATAACCGCATCTGCACAACATGCTCTACGGTTAGTCGCGTTTCGCCAAATCCACAAAGTTCTGGGTATGGAACAACTCCCTCCACCAAAATACAAGGGGCGATTTGCTAGGAAACGAAGACGCGATAACAGTAATGGAGAAGGAACAGATAGTGAGGCTTCGAAAAAAGATAAAAAAGCAGAGGAGATCAAAATGGAGACTGACTCCAAGTAGATCTACCAAAATATTCGCTTTATTGATTTAATCGTAACTTATATAGTCTAAAAAAATTTCTTCGTGTCAATTGCTTGTTTGAAGAAAAGTTTCTAGGTATGCAGCAGAAGATATAAAAACGAAATTAATAAAGTTATTAGTGGACTATTATGTCTATTTTAGACATAATTTTTTCCGGATGACTAATGACAAACTTTTGATTTGCAGCATTCATAATAGCACTAAGAATTTTAATAAGAATAAGGTCTCCTGTTTATTTAGATTGTTACCTTATTGTGTTTTATTTCCTTATTGAATGCATAACATTTTTCTTTTATTCTTTGGTTAAGATTTAAGTCCATGATGTTTTCAACGATAGACTATATATCACTATATGTTGTAAGCATCTATAAAGATACGAACGTTTGAATTTGTAAACGAATTGTGTGTATTATTAACAAAAAAAAATATGTATCAAAAGGTATCAATCTATACATTTGGCATGTCTTAAAACTCGAATTTGGCAGTTTCGGAGTTTCGTGTATTTCAATGTAATCACGATATTCTGATGCATTAGATTTTAAGAAAAATAAAAAAAATGTGAAATCATTCGATGAGACATAGAATTACGTAGCAATTTTAAAGGCCAACAGTGTAACCTTTCCAAAACAGGCAATTGGTACGATTAGTTTCAACACTAGGATTTTCGTGAAGGAAAAGATGGATGCGTTAATTAGTTTGAATTACTTATTTAGCTATATTTCAGAGTCACAATGTACGGTGGAAAAAGTTTAATAGGAGTGATGGAAAACGACGAACATTTATAAGTTTTGAAGTTAAGAATAGGTTAGTTTGTATTGAAAATTCGTGTGTATGTTGTGTGTGTAGTCGTAAAGAAGTGCAGAATTCTTCCCTGCACCAAGTAATTATTAACACCGTATGCCTATGTCGCGTGTATTGACTTACGCAGAAGATTCCAAGAAAACAAAGAACGTTTGCAGGTCGATATGATGAAGTAGACGCTTTTCTGTCCAATGAGGGTTAAGTGCACGTGTCAAGAATTCCTAACAATTCGCTTAATAGTTTTGTTGAAAAATTTCATAGGATATCGAGTATTATTTTGAAGCGTTCTTTTAAATAAAATTTTCTCTGACACAGTGTATGGATCTTCTGTTGTACATTCAAATCCTCTTTGAATAAATTGAACATTCATGAGATAAGTATAAGCTTTTCTTCACTTCCATAATCCTTCTTGTACTTAGGATTTTTCAATGGACTTTAATCATTATCGTGTGAATCGAAATAATGAAAATCCTCTGCAATCATAAGGCCACACACACAATAGCACTCAGATCGTATGGTACTAGCTAATTTTCTACATGAACAAACATTTAAGGTATAAAACAAAGTTAATTTATTTCTGGATGGCACCGAGCAGATCTGTGAGACTGACACTGTCGCAGTAAATTTCAAATAAAAGTATTAGCATGTAGCATGCAAAGTTACAATTAAATTCACTTTTAAGCCCATTGAAATTAATTTTATATAGTGTTAATTCTGTTTGGTGCAACTAGTCTTTTTAATAAGACTGCTTAAAAGTTTAATATCGTAAGTGATCTTTCAGAAGCCTGTATTATTTTAGACTTAATACAGATTATTTTAATTTTTTTGACTGAACTGGCTCATGCTTTGAATCTCTAAATGAAGTCAAGCATAACGCCACTGTCATTTCCTGCTTTACAGTATTAATTAAAATGTATTTGTACATACTCAAGTCTCATGACATATGTATTCTTAATTTATTATGATTTTCCCAACCAAATATTAGTGTAACGTAATGTTTACTATGTTCTAAAAAAGCATCGAAAATTCGCAAACTTTTCTACTTAATTAATATCCTTTGTTTATATTAATGTGTGCAGAGCCTTACAAGAGTCATATTCGAACACTACGTATTAATTTATTTTTTCTTATATTTAATAGTTGAACTATAGATACAACATATACTAGGTGCATTGTGGAATTGTCATCGAGAACGATGAATTACAACGTTCGTTGTGCCATTTGGATGTTACTTCTTGTAAAAACAATGTCCAATATCAACAAACCGCTTTATTTCCTGTTAACGAACTATTAGAACAAAACGATAAATTTAACTCGCTCTTGGCATCAAACGAGTTTTGCATGAAAAATAACATGCGATAAAGGAAGCAGTTCATAAAGTCTGCGAGTTTTCATATCCTTTTTACACGTGCAATCATTGATGATTACACTTAACAATATGATTTGTTATAATTTAATACACCGACAAGGTATCAGATAAAACTGAAAATGTACATAGCTTATCATAAGTATACGTGTATTTGCTATGTTTATTGTATACCATTTCCTGGTTGCTCACATGTTAGCAGTTGTCATGTACTTCATGTAAAATAATCATATAAACCCAATTTAAATTTGTTGCAAATCATGATTGACCTCGATTTCTTTTCTTAATACAATTTAGTTTTTCATAATGAAAGTGACAAAGTAGTTTAACATCGTTGCAGACTTAAATAATATCGTTTAATACCATCTATATCTATAACTGTCGGTAAGTAACTTTATGTAAACGTAATAACGCTGGAATTTCATTCATATATATTTAAATATGCTGATTTTTATTCCATTAGAAAATTCGTGGAGAACGTTATAAATCATGTTTTCCCGTTCTTGCGTCATAAACAATTTCGCGATTACGGTACGCTTGCATCAGCTTGTAATGCGATTTGGTATGACTTTAAAATGATGTGATAATTGTATTACTTATTCTGAAACAATTATTTCTATTCCTACTTTTTCTGCTTACAAGATTTTAGCACTGGAATCTAGTCTTGCATCTAAAGTATAATAAGCTTAACATTTCGAATGATTTTTGATATTTTAGATAATTCCATTCTTTAACCTATTTATATCCCGTGCACGTACGTAAATACTTATAATAGCGATATCTCTAATGTTCCGGAATACTCGAATATTCTGTGTTTATGATGAAATTGAAACGTATCGTTCTAAGTTTATCCATGAAAATATTGTTCTTGGAAACCGTGAATCAGCACTTTCTTTTGTTTAATAATTTAGATATCTACGCGCCATCTGCATTTTCATTTTGGAGGGTTACTTCCATCATGTATGCTTTCGAAGAAAGTAAACTGTTTAAATAACATTTCCAACTAAGCTGCAGGCAGAATTGAGAAAATTTTAGTATAATTTCAACACACACACAAATTCAAGAATGATGAATTGCATGCAGAACGCTTTGGAATATTCTTTGTTTCGAAACCAATTGGATGCAGTAACGTCAGAAGTTTGATGACGACGGAAATACGATATCCAATAGTGGCTTCACGGAAATCGCCTGACTCATTGCGCATGTCCATTAAACATTTCTGTTCGCATCATAAAAGGAAGACCTGCTTTGTTCTGTGTGCAGTACGACGTTTGGAGAGATTCACTTAGTTGTGGACGAGTTGGTATAAATTTTACTGAGATTTCTTACTGCATTACAATTACGAGCCAGTTTAACAAAAGGTAAGACACTGCAATTTTCATATTTTATTAAATTCTGTTCTGTTAACCCGAAATTTTATGCATTTTAATGTCATCAGTTAGAGAAATGAAATCTATGTATTATTAAATATTCTGTTAGCAGTTTAATGTTTTCGTTTTAAATGTATTTTACCATTTCCTTGGTGGATGGAATTAAAAGAGAAACAGAGGTGAACGGAATTAAATTAGTTGTGGCCTTGAAGACATCGTTGGTAGCCATGTTGAAACGATATTTTATTCTTAAATAAGTTTCAAAAGTGCTGCGCTAACTATATGTAAAAACAATATGTTTAAATATAATATCCTCGCCGTATGTAATAAGAACAATGGCTTATTTTTTGTCTCAAAGGAAAGTGTTATAATTGTGATATGACTCATTACTTTCCTGCTGCGTAGTAACGGTGAACAAAATGGCGGATATTGATCCCTCAAAATGACGCTGCGCACACGTCAGAAAATTCGTTCCAGTTTATAATCCCCTTGTTTCAAAACTAACCACAGGAGAATAATTGTAAAAAATATTATTATACCTTTTTCCGACTTCCATTATCATTAAATAAAATTTATTTCGTTTCATAGCTCATGTGTTTCTTTTATTTCTTTTTTCTAGATCATCATGCAGATTTTTGTAAAAACGTTGACAGGGAAAACTATAACCCTGGAAGTTGAGGCTTCTGATACAATTGAAAATGTGAAGGCAAAAATTCAAGATAAGGAGGGTATCCCACCAGATCAGCAAAGATTAATTTTTGCTGGAAAACAGCTTGAAGATGGCAGAACATTGTCCGATTACAATATCCAGAAGGAATCAACCCTGCATTTAGTACTGAGATTGCGTGGAGGCATGCAGATCTTTGTCAAAACCCTCACAGGAAAGACTATCACTTTGGAAGTTGAAGCTTCTGATACCATTGAAAATGTGAAGGCAAAAATTCAAGATAAGGAGGGTATCCCACCAGATCAGCAGAGATTAATTTTTGCTGGTAAACAACTCGAAGATGGCAGAACTTTGTCTGATTACAATATTCAGAAGGAATCAACCCTTCATTTGGTATTGAGATTGCGAGGTGGCATGCAGATCTTTGTCAAAACCCTCACAGGAAAGACCATCACTTTGGAAGTTGAGGCATCTGATACAATTGAAAATGTGAAGGCAAAAATTCAAGATAAGGAGGGTATCCCACCAGATCAGCAGAGATTGATCTTTGCTGGTAAACAGCTTGAAGATGGACGAACTTTATCTGATTACAATATCCAGAAGGAATCAACTCTGCATTTAGTTTTGCGGCTGCGCGGTGGTATGCAGATCTTTGTCAAAACTCTCACGGGGAAAACTATTACTCTGGAAGTCGAAGCATCTGACACGATCGAAAACGTCAAAGCTAAAATTCAGGATAAAGAAGGAATTCCTCCAGATCAGCAGAGATTGATCTTTGCTGGTAAACAGCTTGAAGATGGACGAACATTATCAGATTATAATATTCAAAAGGAATCGACCCTTCATTTGGTATTGAGATTGCGAGGTGGCATGCAGATCTTTGTTAAAACTCTCACAGGAAAAACTATCACTTTGGAAGTTGAGGCTTCCGATACAATTGAAAATGTGAAGGCGAAAATTCAAGATAAGGAGGGTATCCCACCAGATCAGCAGAGATTAATTTTTGCTGGTAAACAGCTGGAAGATGGCAGAACTTTGTCTGATTACAATATCCAGAAGGAATCAACTCTGCATTTAGTTTTGCGGCTGCGCGGTGGTATGCAGATCTTTGTTAAAACTCTCACGGGGAAAACTATTACTCTGGAAGTCGAAGCATCTGACACGATCGAAAATGTAAAAGCAAAAATTCAAGATAAAGAAGGAATTCCTCCAGATCAGCAGAGATTAATCTTTGCTGGTAAACAACTTGAAGATGGACGAACATTATCCGATTATAATATTCAAAAGGAATCGACCCTTCATTTGGTATTGAGATTGCGAGGCGGTATGCAGATCTTTGTCAAAACCCTCACAGGAAAGACCATCACTTTGGAAGTTGAGGCTTCTGATACAATTGAAAATGTGAAGGCGAAAATTCAAGATAAGGAGGGTATTCCACCAGATCAGCAGAGATTAATTTTTGCTGGCAAACAGCTGGAAGATGGCAGAACTTTGTCTGATTACAATATTCAAAAGGAATCAACCCTGCATTTAGTATTGCGGCTGCGCGGTGGTATGCAGATCTTTGTCAAAACTCTCACGGGGAAAACTATTACTCTGGAAGTCGAAGCGTCGGATACCATTGAAAATGTAAAAGCAAAAATTCAAGATAAAGAAGGAATTCCTCCAGATCAGCAGAGATTGATCTTTGCTGGTAAACAGCTTGAAGATGGACGAACATTATCCGATTATAATATTCAAAAGGAATCGACCCTTCATTTGGTATTGAGATTGCGAGGCGGTATGCAGATCTTTGTCAAAACCCTCACAGGAAAGACTATCACTTTGGAAGTTGAGGCATCTGATACAATTGAAAATGTGAAGGCGAAAATTCAAGATAAGGAGGGTATCCCACCAGATCAGCAGAGATTAATCTTTGCTGGTAAACAACTTGAAGATGGTAGAACATTGTCTGATTACAATATCCAGAAGGAATCAACGCTGCATTTAGTATTGCGGCTGCGCGGTGGTATGCAGATCTTTGTCAAAACTCTCACGGGGAAAACTATTACTCTGGAAGTCGAAGCATCTGACACGATCGAAAACGTTAAAGCTAAAATCCAGGATAAAGAAGGAATTCCGCCCGATCAGCAGAGATTAATTTTTGCTGGTAAACAACTCGAAGACGGCAGAACTTTGTCTGATTACAATATTCAAAAGGAATCAACCCTGCATTTAGTATTGCGTCTGCGCGGTGGCATGCAGATCTTTGTTAAAACTCTCACCGGGAAAACTATTACCCTGGAAGTCGAAGCATCGGACACCATTGAAAATGTAAAAGCAAAAATTCAAGATAAAGAGGGAATTCCTCCAGATCAGCAGAGGTTAATCTTTGCTGGAAAACAGCTGGAAGATGGTCGTACGCTTTCTGATTACAATATCCAGAAGGAATCAACCCTTCATTTAGTATTGCGACTGCGCGGTGGACTTTTATGATTCCTAGTTTCTATCTCATCGTAATTATATAAATTGTATGACATTAAATACAAGTATAACATTTTTTTTACTTTTATTCATCATAGTGACTGATAATGTGATACTTATTTTAACGATGATCTGAGAAAATAAAAAATACACTTAGAACCTGATAATTGTGTTTTACCTTCGAAAATTGTTCTTCCTTTATTGATCCTTAATTTTACAAGGTTTATTTATAGTATAAATTCTGAGACTTAATTGGGTTTGTCCCATTTGTGTTTTGTCTACGAAGATTATTCTTTATCAATCCTAGTACATCATCTATTTTGTAGAATGCAACTATGTATTATATAAATTTTGAAATTTTAGTGCATTTATCTCATGTACATGTAGTCAGTTAAGTTGCAATAACATTCTGCATATAATAATTTGAAATTTTGAAATAAAAATTTGAATGCAGAAAAGATATTTCGTATGGTTAAGGATATTTGTCGTAAGAAAATTGTCAAGAAATTATCCTCGGTTCATCAAACCTGTAGGTACTTCTTTCTATACTCAGTAGATGGCGTCACTTTAAAATATTAGAAGCAGTTCTTCGTAGATCGTGTATTATTTCGTATTCTTTATTGGAAATTACTATTAAATTGTTGTTTCATGTAAGTAATATAGTATTGATGTGATTGCTATACAAACTATAATCGTCAAGGTACCATTGTTTCTAAAAGTAATTGTTTATTAATGTTGATATTGTTTGAATAATAAGTTCAAGATTTTAATTTGAGTTCCGCATGCAAGATACAAACTCTTGCTACGAAATATTTCATCAGTACGACATTATCTTAATATTGTTTTATGTCTTTATTAAATTTCGAAATTTTGTTGTTCCTCGTATCAGGTAGTACGATCAAGTTAGCTTCGCTTTTTTTTAAATAGGCCAAACGAAATTGAATTTAACGATGTATAATCACTAGGGGCGGTCAATCTCACAATTAGTTATACGTCAATTGCTACAATGCATGCACGCGGCAATTCGATTAAAATTTTCACGCAATGGTGAGACGTGAATGAATTTCAAACTGTTTTAATACAAGTTGGTAGGTTAATACTGCTATTGGAATTATGAAAATTATCGTTGCATTCTAAAGTACTTAAAACATTCTCATTCCGAACATAACAGTGTATTAACGTTCCACCATTATCACCACTAATTGTACGAGGAGCTGTTCTGAAATTTTGATCACATCAATCGTGCATAGAACACAGTTGACACAAATTATTTGAAAGTTTACGGTTTTAGCAAACAACTAAATTGTCTCAGTAATATGATTGTTCATCTGTTAATATCTATTAAAGTTGTAGGAATGAATTCTCGACATTTTTTAAGTTTTTGATTTATTAGATGGCACACCACATGAAAACCGGACGTTTTACAGTTTGTTACATTTTAATTTCAAGTCATTCTTCATGTGATATTTAAAACCTCTTTATTCCGACACTATTAATTTTGTCTGTGACGTACTAACAAGTCTGTACTTGTAAGTTTTTCATACTATTCATACATGTTTAAAAGATGTATATTATTTTTCAGTTGACAACGTGACTTTTGCGAGTTTCTCTTCCCTTTTTACAATTTCGTCGTTTCCGTGATACCAATAAGTACAAGTTCTGAGTGAAGTATTAACGATGAAGATAAAACAGCGGATTTCAATTAACGGATGCAAATTTGAAACTCACTATCGTGGTCTTAAGAATCTTTCCTTCGATCATATGGATATCATAGCCGCAGTAGTGGGGAATATGAAACTGTAAGTCCAAAGTAAAATAATGAAAAACTGACCGTAAATAAATATTTTCTATTATTATCCAAAATCATTTAATCACTTTGCTTACGAGTTTCAGAGAGTAAATAGATATATATGAGGGAAAATACGGAACGATATAACGATGTTTATTTTTTCATGAAAAATATTTTTCATTAAATCAACTTTGTATTGAAAGAGCGTAGCTGCACTTTTTATTATTGACACGGCATATGTTCCTCCATTAATCAACGGTACCTATTAATTATATTACAATCGTTTAATCTACAATCTACAGTTTAAATTTCATTAACACTAAACCTGCCAAGCCGATCAAAATGACCGGTCCCAAATATTTTCTAAAAATTACGTAATTTGATGTAGGAACCATGAAGTAAATATTCCGCTTCTCTCTTATAAAACGTAAATTAGTTAACTAATCATCTTTTTGGCCTCTTGATTTTTCTTTTTTTAAAGTACTTATTCGGTATATATAAATTTTAGTAGATTTACCGTCGGTAGTTTAAGTGTTAATAATGATGACCAAGAGCGATTTTTAAATAACTAAATTCCCTAATGTTGAAAAAGTATTTTTGCTATTTATACCAAGTATTTTTGTAAACTGAGAAAGCTACATCTATCATCAGAACATAAAGAGCAATTAACAAAATATTTCATCTAGATTGGACAAGAGCAGGATTTATATAAATATAAACTAACATATAGACTTTGAATATAACATTAACAACTTTTCGAACCAATTATTTTGCATAAGTCTGTCAAACTTATTTAATATAAAAATAAAAAGGTATAATACAATTATATGAACAAAATTTTTGGAAAAAATAACATTTTGAAATTGTTCCAAAAATAGGACACTGGGCCACTTAATTAAAATATTATGTAAAAGTCATTATACGTACTGTTACAATTTTGGAACAATAGGAAAAAATGGATTAATAATATCCCAAAATTTTATTTCACTTTCAAGATTTCCATTGTCGTTTATAATCTCTTTTCTTAAGATCATAGCATCGATTTCTATATATTTTAAAAGCATCCGTACTAAAAAAAGAATAATTGTTATAGCTTACCAACAAGTAGAAAAATGTATCTCGCTTTTTTCCCCGCATTACAAGTTACATAAACATTCATGAAAAATTTCCCTTTTCACGTTCCTCGGTATGTTATAATATTCAGGCATCCGATTTGTTTAGATTTATTCAGAGGCCGAGGTCGATAGGTTGCAAAAATCGGTTTCATCGGTTCACGGTGAAATGCCCTGCATTTGCGAAAACGCGAGGGTTGCAGATAAAGAGAAAAATGAGACGTGCGTTACATTCGATTTCCCTTCGTGTTTTACAATGGAGAAACCACGAATTAAATCCGAGTTTTACATTAATTAGTTTTACAAGTAGTTCGGAGGTATTTAACTGGAACTCAGTGAACTGTGGGGTCTAGAAGGAAAGAGCAGAATGTAACTGTGAAAGAAGTAGGCGGTTGAACAATGTAAAGGAATTAAAAGATAACTGACAATGAAGACGTACAGGTGTGTCTTTTTATTGTCTCATGTTACAGCTTAGGAGATTTACTTTTGTGGTAGGAAGCGCATATAATTGATATCCTAGGTTTCTTTCAGTCTTGAAATAACTTCAGACTCAGTATGCTTTACATAATTTTTAGGTTATTTTGCGTCTGAATAGAAATTTTCTACACGAAAAGTTGTGTACATACTTTGCAATTCAGCTATTTTGTATTTTTTTACTGCACGAAGTTAATAAGACGGTTATTTAACACTAGAACTACCGGCGTTAAATCTATCATATTTAAAAATATTAAATAAGTGTTTTGAAAAAAGGGGAATTAAGAGGTGGAAAACTTGATTGATTCGGCAATTTATGTTTTATAAGATGGACGTAGAATATCTATTCTATGACTCTCATATAAATTTGGAGAATTTTTGGAAAAAATTGTGTACCAGTCATTTTGACTGGTATGGTAAATCTAGTGTTAAAGTGAAGAGTTTCAGGCAAACTTGAATATAAAGTGTTTATTGGCCATCAATGTTATTTACGCAATAACAAAAAGACATGGCCAAATGGCGAATAATTTAAATACAAATTATTCTTGACTTAATTCAGAATCTGTAAGGAAAACAGCTTCCTGTATTAATGATACAGAAAACAGGGTAGATGCACAATCTACAACTTGACTTTAAAAGGACAATTAACACTTTCATTTGCAACCTTAAATACAAAACTGAGTAACGACAATAGCACGAAATTACCCGAGGAAAAATTAATTATATTAGATTTCCCCGCAGTTCTCAGTAAAAAGCTCGTTCTTGCTTTTTTCTATACGTCCCACGTATAAAAGGGCTCTTTTCATTTCACATTTTCCGCGAGCGTAAAGCAGTCGATGCTTTGCTTGTCCGCCCGACGTTGATTGAAACATAATGTATGCGTTGAACGAATGAAAATTTTTAATTGCAACTCATCTTACGCGTATATTGTGGCACATGAAAATATAAAGATTCTTAATTTATTCCTTAACACGTCAGAGGTTAAAGTATTAGAAATCGGTAAGCGTCAAATACTTCGAAGAGTATTACAGATAATTACAAAACAAATCATCGTGTCTCTTATGTCCGCGGTACAAACACAATTGCCAGAAACCGTAGTCAATTGCAAAACGTTCAACCAATGCAGTATAACTCCATATAACATCATACTTCCATAACATGACGTATTAGTTTGGTAGGAAATTAATGTCGGTTTTCAAACTTTATCTTTAAATACAAATGTTACGAATGGAAATAATTTTTTTTTTATCAAAATAAGTTCCATTACAGTTTACACATTTTTCCCAACGAGAAACAAGTTTCTTAATATATTTTTTTTTTCTTAACACTAGAACTACCGGCGTTAAATCAATCATATTTCAAAATATTAAATAAGTACTTTGAAAAAGGAGGGACCAAGAGGCGGAAAATATAATCGATTCGGTGATTTATGTTTTTTAAGATGGACATAGAATATTTATTCCGAGACTCTTCTATAAACTTGGAGAATTTTTGGAAGAAATTGTGTACCAGTCATTTTGACTGGTTTGGTAGTTCTAGTGTTAAATGATATAAGAAGACAAACAGTTTAAAATGAACGGCTATCTCAAAATTAAGCGCCGAAGTTTGAAAACTCGAAAGCCGACATTAATTTCTTACCAACCTAGTATAATGTGCTCTATGTCCTCGTGCAACGCATTCAAAAATCAGTCAGTCACATTTCAAAGAAAATCACGAGATTCTTCACACCTGTATTATAGAATTCAGGAAAGTTTGAAAGCCATACATAATCATACAAATAAAGCATAACGCAGAATAATTCCGCACTCTACACGATGCTGTTCCACCTTACCATAAAAACCATCAAACCATCCACCCCACAAAATCAAATGCCTCGTCTACACTCTTCCCTTCAATTCCCTTCTCCCATTTCCAAAAATTTCCCTTTTCTTCTTTTCATGCACATGTTACAATCCCCGTAAAACCCATGCCTTATCTGCTCTCCGTTACTCTCCGTCTAACGAAGCGAAACTCGGAAGCAATAGGATTAATCGCAAACAAGCCCTCCTTAGGCTGATTCCTCTCTAATCTCTGATCGTCTTATCCGCAGATCTTGGAGGTTCTCCAAAAGATCGCTGATAATCCTGGCACGGAATCGCGGAGGACAGAGGAGCAGGTCGTGTCTCGCGCGTTGCCTAATGGTGGAAGGAAACGTTATCCAGAGGCGGGCAACGGACGGGCATTACTGTACGGCGTACCCTGGTAGGGCTGAGAGAAGTCAGCCTCCGGGATATGGACTCGTACTCAGTCTTCGAACTGGTCTCGTACCGTGCTCCGTGCAGTGTGTCACACAGGCCCGCAAAGAGCGGCAGCTTATTTAACAACCGCGTGCTCCTCCGCATCGTCTGCTACGACTGCTTCGACCTCTCGCTGTCTTCCACCGCGTTCACCAGTTACCTGGACCACCACGTGCGCGAGGTTTCCGAGATTCTTGGGAAGGCTTTTTTTCTCCCCAGCCGTGAATAAGACTGTTCATTCTCGTTAAGTAGGATCGTTCGGTACCGAGTCGTGGATTCACGTTGAGGAAGAAACGTCGAGGAGGATTGGTGGATGAAAGGATGAGCCTGAGGACAAGTGGATGCTAGGGAATAACGGAAAGGAAGTGAGAGATTCGAGGGGAAAAAATGTCCGTGCCGTCAATTGGATTGGTCGTTCTCTATGTGCTGTCGGGTATGTTGACTTTTATTATTTTGTAGATTCGGAGCTTTCGAATAATTTGAGATTGCAGCTATGTGACTGTTGGTATAGATGTGTATGGATTATTTTTCGTTGGAGTTTAACACTATTCCTACCACGACCGGTCAAATGACCGTTTTTAAAATTTCGATTAGAATTTCCTACATACAACGTAATTGAATCGCCTTTAAACTTCACGACTTTTCCTCAAATATACGTATAATACATTCACATTATAATACATTTTTCAATATTCACTTCTTTTTGTACTGTTCATTTTCTGGGAAAAAATTATCATTTGACAAATTCACCGGTTGCGGTAGGAAAAGGTATACGTGAAGTGTCGGTAGGAATAGTGTTAACACTAGATTTATGGGCGTTAAATCGGTCACGCTTAAATATATTAAATAAGTGCTTTGAAAAAAGGGGGATCAACGGATAAAGACGAAGATCGGTTAAGTAATTTGTATATTATAAGATACAAGTGAAATATTGACTGTACCACGTCTTTATGAATTTGGAAAGCGTTTTTAAAAAAGTAGGAATCCGTCAATTTGACGGCTTCCGTAAATCTAGTGTTAAAGTGTTCCTTTTGTAGTGGAGGAAATTGAAATTTGGGGTAATCGTACAATTATAACGTACGGATGTTGATTTTTCACGAGGACGATTATTTCTTATGTTGTATTAGGTTGGTGCATATGAAATGTCGGATTAGGTCTGTACACTACATTTAGGCCATATTTTGTAAATAGGTAGCCGTAAAATTAATACTTTTACAGTTGAAACAGGTTGTTTGGTCTATTTGCTCAATATTGAAATGTATTTTATTTGGAAGACTCCTAATTTCTTTAAAAAAATATACTTTCTTGTGCAACGCGAATAATAGTGAAATACGAGTAGTAAACCGATATGAATTTAAACTTGGTAATAATGATGCAGCTGCAAGTCTTAAATTAAACAAAGCATATGGGAGGCAATTCTTAATAAAAAAATCGTACAATGTTGTTTCAAAAAGTTTCGTTCTGGATATAAGTATCTTCAACATGCGCCTCGTGGTAAACCCAAAACCGTATGCCATAATGATGTCCTATCTATACATGGAAAGCTGAACTTCTATTTTTCCAAGGCGTTGAGAGCATTACTATTGACAGATACTGTAAAAAATTGAACAAATGCTCGTAGAATTGAAAATACTGCGTTCGGTTTCAATTAATCTGCGGGGGCCTACTTTATTGCACGACAACGCAAGACCATATCCGTCAAAAGTGAGCTCAAAAAAATTTCGCGAATTGAAATATGAAATTTTATGTACCTACCTTATTCACCTGATCTTCCTGTAACGGATTATCACATTTTTAAACACTTAGGCCACTTCATTATAGAAAAAAAAATCGATAATGAAGGTGACAATAAAAAAGTCGCCTTCAATTTCATCCTTTCTAAAAACTCAGATTTTATTAAAAATGGTATAAAAGCCCTTGTGGATCTTTGGCAGAAGTGTATTGATGTGGATAAAAATTATTTTGATTTATAAACATTCATTTTGCAAAAACTGTGGTCATTTTAATGTCGCCGTATACAATCCGACATTTCATACGCACCAACGTACTACTTATACTTGATTCGTAGTGCGCGAACACTAAGCCAATGATGCACGCTCGTACTTAATCGCGTAACTGCAAAACGTTGATGTCGAGAAACGTTGAAAATCATTTCATTAAACGACAGTGGCGATCGGCTAATCCATTCTCTAGAAAGAAATGAACGGTTTCCAGTCAAATTAACAGCCAGTAAACGAGATTATACCGTAAGCGCGAAAAATGTTGCTAGATTTTCGCGAGACTCGATAGATCGTTCGCAGACAGTGTGAATTAGAATGGTAGATTAATTCACGGTCAAAAACAACCGATTTTTCGTATCGTTAACGTCGAAGGACGGAGAATAACTCGTTATCTAACCGATTCGCGATGATTCCGGCACTGTTGAATTTAATTGCTACCGATTCCAGTGATCAACTGCAGGACGATCAAATATTTATTTAACTCGCCGCTATGGCTGCGAACATCGGTAATGGGTTGATGCATTATTCGTAAGTGCATTCGAATGTAAATGTAAGAGTGTCGGGCGTTGCAATTTTTCACCTTTATCGTCGCGTTTAATTCTACGCCATTTATTTCTTTATGCGCGGTGAGAGATAAGCGTTTAAAGAACTTGATAGCGTGTCTTGCCAGCGACGTTTCGTTATTTACACCGGCCGGACAATGAGATTCCGAGGGGCGGGAAATCTAATTGCTTTTACCTCGGATGAATTGCAGTTACTGGGTCGATTAAGATGCAAAAGCACCGCCAAGAATATTCCGGCCGAAAGTCTCTCGTATCGCGATCCCGTGGATTCCTTTTTCTCACGTACACCACTGACATATCTGTCCCTTATATTTTTGTGTACGTAATCGTATAAAGAGCCACGATATTTCTCGCTGGCACAGCTGGGAGAAACGGTGTTTTTATATTTCTGTCGGCAGTACACCGAGCTTTATTACTAAGGAAGCATGCATAAGATGACTCCCTTCTCTCCTCGTAGATTTCTCTATTCGCGAAAATTCAGCCCGCCGAAATTTATCGCGATTATCTACGTGTGTGCGTGTGCGTGTTACGGGGTGTCTTTTGAAACGGGTACGCCTTAATGTACCTTATTGATAACGACAGGGTTTATTTTCTCAAATTTAATAATCCTGACGGGAAAAATTTATTACGATCATCTGTATGTGTATGCATACAATGTTCCTTAAAAGTGTGCAGTATTAAACTGTAAATAATTTGCATTGTTATTTCTTTAAGTAACTCTGAACGATCCATTTGCATCACAGCACAGATTCAGTCACCTGTTCCTTATCGCTACAGTAGCGATCTTCATTACGGGATCGTGTTATTGGAGAATTTACGATTCATTATATGTAATTGACAAAGTTATTTAATCATTTCATTTGACTTGAATACTTATAATTCTTCAGTAATATTAACTGCTTATAATCAACTACGAAGGTATAATATATTAGGTAAAGCGAAAAGAAGTGCTTAAATGTTTTTTACAATGCGAACTAATTTATTTACGAAAAGAATTACATAATGTTACATAATAGAAATGTACATAAAGTTTTATTAATTCATAATAAATCACATTCAAAATATCTCATCGGACGTATGAAAAAAATGACATTTCTTTTCATTTTAGCTAAGATGATAATAAATACAAAATTCTAACTAAAAGTATTTTAATTTTGCATGGATTAGTCCACGTTTCGTGATATAGAGAAGACTTTTTTCGCGGAATGTTCCACTTCGTGCTGCAAATTGAGTTTGTTTAAGCTAAGAAGTTGATAGGAATTATTTACACGTGTATGCATACGGGTTGCTCTTCAAAGAAAGTCTATGATTGCTTGATGGCTTATAATTTATATAATTACTTCTTTTAATTCAACGGTCCTTTTGATAGAAATCCGACGTGATCAGTTTTGTTTGTGTTAATGCTTGTGCATAATACAATGCTCGTGAAAGAATGCCTGTAGGTAGTTAATCAATTTTATACTTATTTCTGTAAATTTAATAATGCTATCGATAGAAGTTAATTTTCGATATCTTTTTTGGCTTACCTATATATGCGCTTTTAACCCTTTGCAGTCATATGTCGAACATATTATTTTCTAATAATTTAATATCGACTTTCCAATTTCTTAATGATTTTCTAATATCACCTAAATATCCGTCACTACCTACAGTTATTGGTATCATTAAAAAATAATGAATAATCAACGATAGAAAATGTTGTGAAATTAATTTCATTTAGCTCACTACAAAACTGACGAAATAATTCGGACCGCAAAGGGTTAAAGTATTGTCTGTAGGCACACTTTGGTTGTTAACAATTAGTGCACTTAATTTTTCAAATTAGATAATTATATAATTTCAGCATATACTTAAATTGGATAAATAGCATGTCTTTTTTAAAGACAAATATTTTTTAGACAAATGTTATAATAGATAAATTTTTTTTAATTAACAACTGTTATACTTATTTTTCAAATGTAATATTTTATCCGATAGAAGTTCATTTTGATCATTTACATGTACGTTCGTAAGGTGTTCTTTTGTTCTTCTTCTTCTTCTATTTGTTCTTTTAAAATGTAAAAATTTCATAATTTCCGTAGGTAATAAATCAGTGCGTGTTTACTTGCAACGATTAGGAGTTGATTAGCGCCACAGCATTTGTTTACGTACGGATAATTATACCTTCGGTTAATAGGGTTTAAGAATAGAACCATAGTCGTGATACTTCAAACAGGCGCCGAAGAAATTTCAAAAGTATCATGTTTTCCTATAAACACAGTGCCGACAGAGAATTACGGAGTAGATAATAAACACTAAATAGAAAATACATTACATCAAAACTTTTATTTTGAAATTTTGGTAACGAAAGATGGAAGAAATAATTAAGTCGTATAGAATTGATTCATAATATACTATACCTACCGTTCTAATTGCTCAGAAGATTCCCTCGTTTTCTGCAAAATATCCCAATTAAAAAAACTGCATTGCAACAAACAGTCCATTTAAAATCATCGTGCCGCCGCATAATTTGTATAACTATCGATAAACTTGGAAATAAAAATAAAAAGAGAACAAAGTCACTAATAGAATCTCTGCTCTCTCGCGACACCCGATACATATGCTTCTATGCGCCGTAAAGGGAACAGAAGTTATTTCGGCAACTGAAAGAACTCCAGTAAGAACGACTGATTTCCTCGATTATTAAACACCCTGTAAAATATTACATTCCCATATAAAATCCAAATTTCACACGAGAAATATCCACCGTTCGAGCGATTTTAAACGAGATTGAATTTATATATTCACCCATAATTTATATATTATCTCAAACCTATTTTCACCAGCGCGCCATAGATCGTTCGCGCCATTGAAAATAATTTCAATGGTGCGGTCGCGATGCTTTCATATAAAAAAGTAATCGCACTGTTTTCGAAGCAGGTTAATGAATTTTTCCGATACTTTCGTCTGACCGAGACGCAAAGGAGATGACACTAGAACTCTCGTGCGCGATCTCTGCACTAGAGACGCTTTTTACTTGGTCATTGAATGCCAGGGCAATATCCGAACTTGCCAACTTCATTATTAACTCGGGTCCGATGTTTCTTCGTGCTTTTGCAGCTGCTCGCGCGAATGGCCGCGTTGCTCTCGTTCCAGATAATCGAATTGTATTTAACGACGGAATTGCATCGACTTCCTTCTTCTTCTTCTTCTTCTTGGTACCCTTCCCGAGGATGAAAGTAGGGGGCCTCAAGTAAGGAGCGATGCTCGGCCAATTTGCCGACAAGTCAGGAGCTATCTTAGAAATCGCTCCGAGTGTCTACTTTTATTACGTTTGTAATTTAATTGCGATATCGCGAGTGGAAGGTGTCGCTGTTGCGCGACAGCGAAACTTCCCTTATAGAAAGACTACTGCGATATGTCATTGTCTTGTTCGTCCCCTCACCCCCGCGTTTTCTCAAGTGCTAGCACCGGGACTTAAAGGAAGCACAATAAGGACCTGTCTCTCGCCACTTGGGCAACATACATTCTCCCTTCGCGTTTTGTAACGTTCTTTTCCGCTTTGAGATCTTCTTTTTCTTTTGGATTTCTAGCATTGAAAGTTAGTAACGCCGTATAGGACATTTCATCGTTCGCCGATTTGAAGAGTGCATCGATATCGGGGACATTGAATCTTTTGCGGGGAGTGGGTATTAAAATCCTCTATGAGCCTTTGTGACTTTGAGGTAACATAAAAGACATCTAAGTTTCTATAATTTAACAATTCAGTGTCTTTAAAAGTCAGTGTTTAAAAATTAAGTTCAATCCATTATTTAACCCATTCGAGACCGATTGCACACCTTGTGTGCAATTGATTTCCGAGGCTATAAGAGAAATTATCCGTTATTCTGAGTAAAGTAGTCGTCGAGATAAGACTTTTTTTGAATTAATAGTATCTGTAAAGTGCAGAAAAACAAAATTTGGAATTGGTTTTCGCAAAGATCACAAAGATAAATAATAAATAAGAAATAAGGTGCTGTCTTATTATTCTTGCTCAAAGAGGACATTTAAATGGTACGTAAAATTATGGATTCATTTAGTTTTAACTTTGGTTTTAAATTCATTCCATTTGTACAAAACATACTCACCAACAATAAGAAAATTTAGTTTTTATGACTATCGTCTAGAGATTCTAAAAGATTTAATTAGAAAACCCCGAGACAGAAGGTCGATAACACTAGAAACAAATGTTCACCTACCTGAAATTTTACCAAGAAATAAAAATAGGAAAGTAAACAGAAAGATTTGCCGACAGTGCTACAAAGAAGGAAAGTATAGACGTATTGTAGTACTAACTACTGAATTACTCGTGTCTTGCTTGTGTCGGTAATGCTGGATTATGTTTGAGAAAATATTTCAAGCGCTATCGTCAACCAACTAATCTATAATTACTTTACGATCAGTGTACAATTTCCTAAAAATGTATTTGCAAATTATATTTTCTTTTTCATTACTGAGTTACATTACTTTATTACCTTTAGACATTTTTCTAAAAATTTATTTCTCGTTTATATTATTTTCTTCATTATTCAACTTATTTTTTGGACTTTTTACTATTTCTTAAACATTTTCTTTGTATTATATTGTGTTCTTCATTATTGAAAGCAAAATAACGATTTTATATTATCTAACTATTTTTTAAAGAAATGGTTATCAATTTTAATGATGTATTTGTATTTTACCTTACGTTGCACACATGGTGTTCAATCCGCCCCTCGCAATAAAAATTTTCTGGGGAGCGAGCTGCACGCACGGTGTGCAATCATATTATTTATGCGAATTCACTTACTAATTGGGTGATTTCCATAGTAAACAAGTTTTTTTTTATTAAAAATGAACAATATAAAGAAAAAAAATGTTCGCTCCTGGGGACCGAGTTCGAAAAAAATCGCCGTCTCGAATGGGTTAAAACGGTAGTTTTATCATTTTCTGATATGCTATTGTGTAACTGGTCTTCAGACATCACAAAAAATTCGGATTTTAGCGGGTTAATTATGCGCTTTAATGAAGACAATGGATCTTCGGTTTCTTTGAATAACATTTGAGGAATGTAGCGTCTCGTTCTTACGAATTTGTCGAAGTACCCTTGTAGGAAGCAACGGTTCTGAAAAATACTTATATTTAGATTGAAGTTTCTAGGGTCTCCTTGTAAGAATTTGATATTGCACGTTTTTTTCGGTGATAAGAATATTGAATTATTTGCGTACACTGTGTTGTTAATTATAAAATTAAGAGTAAGTAATACATATTGTGTATTATTTATGTCACTTTTGATAAATCTGGAGTGTCTGATGTTAATTAATTCGTTGGAACTTGTACAACACAAATTTGAATAAAATAAAATGTTTTGTATAAAGACTGTAGGATTTCAGAAAGTGTTTTGGATTACACATTTGTTTTTTTTGTAGAAGCATTTTGGAAAATGTCAAGATTATAGATAATATTTTATATGGGATGACATACTTTTTGTCGATGAATGACCTTGCCTACCGCAGACTTTTCTTTTCGTATATCCAAAACTAATCACCTTGATCTCAAAAATCGTGCGCGACAAACCGCGAAATAAAAAATAGGAGTAAAATTTGAGCCATTCACTTGTCAAATCGATTAACTGCATAAAGCCTAAAGTGGAGAAACGTGATGCAATAGTATACGCTCCTTTTCAAAATTCCCTCCAAAATATAAATACAAATAAGTATTGTAGAATATATAATCGCGTGTAGCTTTCCTCTAACGAAGTATAAATTGAATAAGGTGGAATAGCCTTGGAATTAATTAGATTGACATCTGAATTCAATTATTTATTATTCAATGGCCAAAGAAACTTCGTCATTGAAAGGTTCATCTACGAAAATTTCGTTATAATATCGTTCATATTACGAAAATTTATTCTAAACATAAAAAGTTAGAATTCAATCAAGTGCTTTGAGACTTAAATTTAAAAAAATTGAAAAAGTGGACTTAATCACTTTGCGCTGTGAACGGCTCATTTATCAAACGTACCAATATCAATATGCTCTTATAAAATTTATATTCCACAACAGTTTCATCACATAGTGCAATGAAACGTAAACCCAGCCACCACAAAGCGCCCCCAAAGCATCAATGAACTGACACTTAATAAAATCGCCGAAATTCCTCTCAATGTAAAAACCCTATCCGATTGAATGCCTCTCAGTTTCCACCCAAAGCTAAACTAATTCCCCTTTACTTCAATATTTTCCAATTACCCAGTGCAACGGTCGTCGGTGCACTCTGCAGTTCCACTTCGCGCGCACCGATTAATCGAATTCCCGAACTTCTCAGCGACAATTCGACAGAGGCAGCAGTGTCAATCATAAGTTTAACATCAGACCGAGGATTCTATGCGTACGTATGTATGTACGTGCGTGCATTGTTTTTACTGGGACATCGTGGTAGCAGCTGCAAGCCAGAAGCCGTTGCAGAATCTTCAGCGGCTGCAGCGGCCTCGCCCCTTTCCACTCGGAGATATCACGATGTCCCCTTTGCACTCCTTTCGCCGGCGCTCCGGCACTCGGCAGCTTTCTTTTGTGTTTTCTCGCCGTTCTCTAGTGGTTCGACCCGGACTAAATATAGAGGCGTCGCAAGGGTCTGTCCCGCTGACGGGTCAGAAGTAACTTGTTGCTATTAGCGGACGAGGGTCGAAAGCGCAGGAGGAACTTGCGAGAAGGCAACCTTAAGTTATCTCAGCGTACACGAAATAAGAGACTCGGGGAGAGAGAGGCGGTGTGCTATAATCCGAGAAAGAGAGGTGGTGTGCTATAATTAATATAATCCGACTCGCGTCGCTTCGTTCAATGGTACTTTGAATGAATTTCGAGAGATCGAGGGTTCTAGATTTTGCCTGGTAACTTATTGTACATGGTCTGATGGTTGGATTCGGTTTGAATGCATTTGGAGAGATTGCGAGCACTTGATTTTAGCTGGTAACTTATTTTACCGGTACTAATGTTTGGGTTATGTTTGAATTGAATTCGCAGGGATTAACAGCTCTGGGTTTTGGCTGATAACTTATTTTGCCGGGTCTAATGGTTCGGTTATGTTAAATAAATTCACGGATATTGAGAGGTCTGGATTTTGGCTGGTAATTTATTGTAACGGATTAGGTCGTTGAATAAAGATTGAATGCATTTGAAGAGATTAGGTGCTATGGATTTCAGCTGGTAACTTATTTTACCGGGTTTAATGGTTGGATTCAGTTTGAATGAATTTGGAGAGATTGCGAGCTCTGGGTTTTGGCTGGTAACTTATTTTACTGGGACTAATAGTTGGGTTGAGTTTGAATGAATTCGCAGCGATTAACAGTTCCGGGTTTTGGCTGATAACTTAAATTACCGGGTGAATTCACGGAGATCGAGAGTTCTGGATTTTTATTGGTAACTTATTTTACTGGATTAGGTTGATGGGTAAATTTGAATGAATTCGTCGAGACTGAAAGGTGTAGATTTTGTGTGATAATTTATTGTACCAAGTTTGATTAATTTTCCGCTGAGAAAGGAATTCCGTATGAATGTAAGAATTGAATGGAAGAAAGACACTATTTTAGACACTGCTTTCATGAGAGTCCTATTCATCGTCTAGTGTCGGAGGTGATGGATTTTCCGCCTTAAGTTGATTTAAGAATTGTAAAATGAAGTTTATCCAGTAATATGGCGAATTTAGAAATTTAAAATATTTGTAAGAGTTATCCAATTTTCTGCCCCACGTTAATATAAATTTTAGTGTTAAAACAATTCTAGTCGTATGAAGATGGTGCCGTCTGCCGATACTCTTTATCTTCGACACCCCCCGTAATTTCTCTTCGATTTGTTCCGCTCGGTCTCCTGGAAGACTTCGGAAATGAAAAGCAAACGGTTACTTAGATTTCATTCAATGTTATTTATCTACTTTTCGCTCTTTGTCTTCTCCCATAGTCCCCGTCAGTTTATGATACTCATTGGTTAACGTCAAGTCGTGGTTCTCCCTGTTATTTCAGGGAATTGAAATCCGAATCAATTTGGTACCATACGTAGCTTCTCTTAGAGGGATTCCCGTCTTTCGAATACCTTTACCTCGACTCTTTCATCCTCGATCCGCCTTTTTTTTTCACTCCACTTTAGGATTTTCCTATCACCGATTTTATTCTCTTCCATTTTTCTATATTCTACCGAGTGCCGTATATCCTCGGGGGAATTAAAGTATTACTCCGAGATACTTTGCCCGTTTCTCACGCCTCGTCTAGATAAATTACGAAGATGGAAAGGAAGGAAAAGTGTTACGCGGCTACCAAATCGAGTGTCTTCGACGATCATTTCAAATATCGTTTTTACCCCTATTCTTTTCCTCCTTGTATATAAGTCCCTTCAACTACGTTCTCTCCGATAAACCGCGTCAATTGGACTCTGCTTTATGGATTCTCTTTTACTATCCTATTCTACTACTCTACGATGATTCCTTTTTTTGCTTTCGCTTCAAGATTTTTCGTTATGAACGCTCAGCCAAATGTCTTCAGACTTGGACAATCAATATTTACTCTCGTCCTTGATATTTCGAGGATTTGATATTGCTCGATCAATGATTCATTTTTTAAGTAATTTATACAAGAATATCTTATCCTGAATTATGAGTTTCTACGTGAATACCGTTCAAAATTTTCCTTTTAACAGGTATAATATTTTCCTACTTTTGACTGTTCTAAGTGTAAATGGCTTCGATTAACATTTCAGGATATTTCCATTCATATTGTATTCATTATCAGGATATCACGTGCATTCAAAAAATTGATGAGAGAAGGTTTAACCTCAAGCTTAAGATAAACCTCAAATCTTCAAGGATGCTTGAGAATCTCTTTAATCGTGTATTTTTCTTATATTTCGACCGCCTGAGTTGCATATGGACCTCCTCGATTGGATCCTATAAATCTGCAAATCAGATGTGCACTTCTTGCACTGTCCCCGCATCTGGGACTTATATTCGTGACGCGTGCAGTACGCTGCCATAAGGTCTGGGAGTTTACCAATTTCTCTACCTTTTATGTTCACGAAAAAAAGGGGGAAAAGTTAAATGCCCCTCGTCTCCATCGGTTGACTCTTCGAAAGGTGTCCTCCAATTGGAATTACTCAATCATGATGAGATTTTCTTAACACTAGATTTACGGGCGTGAAATCTGTTACATTGCAATATATGAAACAAGGACTTTGGAAAAAGAGGGATCAAGTGGCAAAGATGGTAATTCGTTAAGTCATTATTGTATTATAAAATACACGTGAAATATCTACTTTATAGTTTCTTTGTAAATTTGAGAAATGTTTATAAAGCAAGTAGGATCCCGTCAATTTGACGGCTTCCGTAAATCTAGTGTTAAAGAGAAGAATAGGGTACAATGGAGTAGCTTTTTCATCAGAATTAAGACAAATCTTTTAGATTGTTTTACATGCCTGTTTTCGCTCCACGACAATATTCGACGTTGCAGCTGTTAGACTTTATAAGCAATCCAATTAATATTTCTTGAAGAAAATGGACATTATTATGCAAGTGATGAAAACATTTATGATTTAGATCGATACTTAACACTAGAACTACCGACACCAAATGTAATACATTTAGACGTATTAACCCCATGCCCTACGATTTGTTTTGCGACTGCCTCCGCTATAATTACGAATTTAATTGTTAAAATAAAAATTGATCGGTGATTCCTGATGTATCGTATCATTTAACGTTATATTAACACTAGAACTACTAGGCCAGTCAAAATGACTGGTACACAATTTTTTCCAAAAATTCTCAAGGTTTATAGGAGAGTCATAGAATAGAAATTCTACGTCCATCTCGTAAAACATAAATAACCGATTCGAGCATCATTTCCACCTCTTAATTCTCCCTGTTTCAAACTACTTATTTAATATATTTAAATACAATAGATTTAACGCCGGTAGTTCTAGTGTTAATATTATAGAAATAATATTATCTCGTTGCGTCTCATTAATATTTCCAATTTGATAGGTTTGTAAAGCTTGAAAATTTCCTATCCCATTTACCTCATCACGAGTGTCACTCGTTACTGTAGGGCAAGGGGTTAAATAAACACGTTTGAAGAAATTTAATATAAACGGAGAAAGAAAATCGATCAATTTACTCATTTATATTTTACAAGATGGATGCAAAAAACCAGAAAAAATAGATAATTAAAAGTTCGAAGAATTTTTCAAAGATATGAAAAAACTATCGTTTTCTCTGCCTTGGTAAATCTAGTGTTAAATTATTAATGTAAATGAAGAATCAACAGTATGAACATCGACGATATAAAACGTTATGCAAGACAATATAAGTACCATAAATGTACGAGGCGAATCTTACTCTGCATTTTCTCTTCATCTTTCCGTCTCGACGAGACTTCAGGAGGAAGAAAACGACAGGGATTTCGTTACAGAACGTTGAGGATTCGTTTCCTCGTGTTCTCTTCGTCTCGGTTGTTCGAGGGCTCATATTTTTTTTTCTCTCTCGTCAGTTTTGGTTTGCACCGGGAGAGCCGGCCCTTTTTATTTCGAGCACCTTTATTTACGGCACCACAGCCGAAGAGAAATGGTAGCAGGGTGCACAAGGGAAGAACCACCCGTGACGCGAAACAACTTAATGACACCAATAACACGACTAATTTATGCTCCCGTTTAAAGTGTTAAACATTGCTGCACTTCGGTTTCTTTGTAATTACTTTGATTCGTCCGTTGCACCTATAGTCAAAATATCGGAGGTGTTTCATTGAAATTTCGATCGTTTCAACCATACATTTGCAGTACTTTATAATATTGGATTGGCAAGAAAGTAATTTCGGTTTTGTAATATGAAATGAAACTCAATTTTTTTTTAACAAAGAATGAACTTTAATATACATTTTCCATTCTGTACGATGACCTTTTGCCATCTTTTAGACCCATTTATGATTCCGCTCTCATAGAAATTCTTGTCTTTATCAGCAAAAAACTGAACCAGGTGCGATTTTAGGCTAAACATTTGAATTAATCGTTTGGTTCCTCGGAAGCAGCTCGAAGCACACAACACCTTTGTAATCTCACCAAATCGGCAGCATAACTTATTTTTGATACAATTCAGCTTTCGATGTGGTTTGTATAAAACAGTAATGACAAATTAAAATATGTCGAAAATGTTCGTTTTTGCACTCCATATTAAAATTCACGCTAAACTAACAATTGCAAACAAAATGAAGCACAATTTGGTTCTAAATCCTGCCAAAAGCGACAACTTTAAATTTTCAGAAGTAAAAAATGATAACATTGTCAGAAGTCCTTTAAAAAAAATGTAACATTAGCTATCGACGAAAACCGAAATTACTTTCTTGCCAATCCAATACATGTTCGGTTGGTTCCGAACCACCGAGGCTATAACATACGGATCACATAAGAAAAATTTCCCTGAGGTGACGGAAAAGAGTTTGAACTTCGGTTCCACTGATTGTGGGTCTGAGCTTTTGCCTCGTTACTCATTATAGTCCTATTGTTGTAGGTGGGTTCCGAACCACCGATACTATCACTTTATCTACCGCTCATTCTTCTGAACATTATGCACGAGTGTATGTACATACTTGCAAAGCTCTATAACATTAAAATTCAAATGTGAAGAAATGCTCATTATGTCGTTTTAATTTCAGTTGTTCCGAGGCAGCATAACTTTATTTTATTATTATCTGTAATAACAGATTAATAGACTGTCGGTCAATGCGTAATGATAAACAAAGCGCCTATTAACACTAGATTTACGGGCGTGAAATCTCTTAAATTGCAATATATTTAATAAAGACTTTGAAAAAAGAGGGATGAAGCGGCAAAGATGGTAGTTCGTTAAGTCATTATTATATTATAAAATACACGTGAAATATTTAATGTATAGCGCCTCTGTAAATTTGAGAAATGTTTATAAGACAAGTAGGAACCCGTCAATTTGACGGCTTCCGTAAATCTAGTGTTAATAAGCTTCCAGTAGATGAAGTGCTATGATATATCGAATAATGTTTTAGGAAAATCTTCCGAGAGGTGGCGAAGGAGAATTTGAACTCGGGTTCACTGATTGTGGGTCCGAGCCTTTACCTTCTGACCCAAATATCCCCCATTCGTGTACGCAATAACAGAGATATGTGATTATGGGAGACATGAGTTTTGGTAGGGACGATTATTTTTGTCAGAACACTAGGAAAAAGCAGAATGCATTAAAACTTCATTGTTATGAGATAGAAATGTCAGGAATGAAAGCAGTTATAGACTCAACTGTACTTTACTCATTTTACTGTACTCTTTTGGCGGAGAATACAGCGGGTTTCACAGTGTTATCGTTTAATTTTACAAGAATTCCATAGGATATGGTAATACTGGTTAGTTGTAATACGTGTTTTTATAAAAGACATGACTATTTGTAGAAATGTTTTTTATCGTTAAAACACTGTAAAAAAGTAGGATATGTTACAGTGTGGACGTATGAATATTTCGAGATCTTATGTTAGAGAAAATTTTATATGGATGACTATTATCACTTTTCGTATACAAATATCATACGGCAGTTATCGACTACAATCATCTTTAGTGATAATGAAATTAAATGAGCAACTTGTCTCACTTGAAATAATATAGATTAAATTTTTTTCGTATCGTCTTATTCTAAATGTTTTTTTTTGTGCACGTATTATTAGAAGTCCGTATTCACGGAACATTTAAATTTTGATAGCAGCACTTTTAATTGTTAAAAAACAGTAGGAAAGACCAAGTGACGTCAAAATATTCGCGTATGTGTATCGTGGCTTTTAGAGATTAGTCTGCGAGGAAGAAAGGGTAAACCGTAAATCCCGTTACAAAGGGAAGTTAATTGGAAAGCGGACAAATTTTGCTGCAGAGAGTTCGTTTGATCGTATTTATTAAACACATACAGACCAGTGATCGTTAACAGAATTATCTGTGACGGACTTAATTAGGATGTTCAATTCTTTCGACTAATCGAATGATTGATTTTAGGGAGAATCGTTAGGCCTCAATTCTCTTGTACATTATATATTATATTAGAACTTCAATCACAAGTTAAACCGTATTAGTCGAGTGTTTCTATAATGAAATAGTCATATATTTTGTACAATATTTTTTTTGTTTATAAATAATTAATTTATCAGTCTCGATTACAGTCTTAACCAAGTCCTATTTAATTTATTGCGGCTTTACCATGAGATATGACGGATACGAGTTTCTGTCGTAATTAATTTTGTCAAAGGAATTGCAATATTACCAAATTAACTGAATTACTTTATAGCAGATACAAAAAGTCAATCAAGTCGAAAAGTATTAACACTAGAACTACCGGCGTTAAATCTATCATATTTAAAAATATTAAATAAGTATTTTGAAAAAAGGGGAATTGAGAGGTGGAAAAGTAGATCGATTCGGTAATTTATGTTTTATAAGATGGACGGAGAATATCTATTCTATGACTCTCCTATAAATTTGGAGAATTTTTGGAAATAATTGTGTTCCAGTCATTTTGACTGGATTGGTAGTTCTAGTGTTAATATAGTTTTAAATCATTTTGCCGTTCGAAACAATCAGACCAAATATTTTCTGTTTTAACACTTCAATTTCTCCGTCTCCATCACAATTAATTAGTCATAACTAATCGAAACATCCACCGATCTTCTATCGATACACTTCTCACAATAGACACTTCAGTCAATAGACCTTAAATTGATTTACTGCATCTCTTTTATCGATCAAACAGAAATAGTATATTTACACGGTATATTACACCGCCACAGCAACACCTACATAATATATCTTATCGTCTACTTGCCGACACCTCTCTAACATCTATTATTACAACCACTCAATATATCATTCTCATTCCCCCTCGTTGATTTCGTTCCTCTCATTCCCTACTATTTTTTGTTGTTGTTTTGTAACTTTTCGGCTTCAATTGCTATGGTCATTTTGCTTAGGGCCTACTATTTCAGGCGGATTCCAAACCGTCGAGACTGTGGTACATTAAATAATAATTTAGTAACATTTTCTCTCATGTGACGGAAAAGGGTTTGAACTCGTGTCCACTGACTGCTAGCTAATCACAAGCATTTACCTTCTTACCCCCCAGTAGTTCTAGACCTACTGTTTTAGGAGGGTTTCGAAACACCGAGGCTATGATATATTAACACTTTACCGACCGCTATTGTTTGAGCATTCAACCCACTTTAAAGGATTTCTTTCGGCTTAGATTGCCTACAAAAAATTACAATCACTTTGAAAATTACAAATGCTTCTCATCGACTCCTTAACACAGTTCCACTACAATAATAAATAACAAATTAGTGATTGCCGTGGGAACCGATTAATAAACTAAAAGTCTAAGCGTTGGTCACAAAAAGCCTATTAATAGGCTACCGGTCGTTAAAGTGTTAAATAATAATATAGGAGAAATTTCTCTAACAATAAGTTGACAGAGTATTTGAACTCGGCCCCATTGACTGCCTGCCTGAGCATTTACTTTCTTACCCACCAGAAGTTCTGGACTTACCGTTTTAGGAGGGTTTCGAGACACTGAGGCTATGATATATTAAATAATAATATACGGAAAACTTCTCTGCGTTGACGGGGAATTCGAACTCGGGCAGACTGATTTCAAGTCCAAGCATTTACCTCCTTATTTACCATAGCCCCGCTATCTTTCGTTCCACTCTCGATGCGTTCCTTTTTCCAAAACTAGACTCAATGGAAACGCATCGAAACCGCGTTAACAGCCGGTCCCCCGATAGAAATACCAGATGGACGCAACGATAATCAGTTCAGGAACCCACGGATTCCAGCCCACGGAAACAACATTCCTCTTTGTCGCACGATTCCTCAACGGCAAAGTATTTTATGGCTTCCATCGATCCTCGGATTATCGAAGTTACGCCTTAACGCGATCTCCTGCCGAATCATTTGCGCTGATTTAGCATTTATTTCAACGAAAGGAGGAGAAGTTCCTCTGCCGGCGGCACCTAGACGATAAAGTGCATCTCCATATGCATGCGAGTACTGGCCGTCCTGAACAGAGATGCGCACTTTACACACTCGCTGGTCGTCGGGTCTTCTCATACGATGGAAACTTTCTGCCGGAAGTTTTCCCTGCGTTGCGAGTCGCGCCGGCAAGAATAACTCGGGAGTCTGCCGATAGTGGACTTTTTTTTTTGCTTCTTCCCTGAAGAAGGTGTAATCTCGACGTAATAAAGTTATGTTCTTGAGGTTCAGAAATTTCGTAATCCCAGGAGGATTGTGTGCGTTTGAGATTTTTCAGAGATGAGGGATAGATGTTAGCGTATTCGTTCCTGGATGAATGCGTGGCGTTGTGGGTTTCGTGGGGTATGGGATAGAAAAGAAGATTCCTTTTAAATATTCTTAAATGTTATCCATAAAATCAGCAATATTCGCTCAATAAATACAAACGTACTTACTTGTATATATTATATATATATAAAAATTATTTAGTTGAATAATTTGCAAAATTGTCAGGAAAAAACGAAATATTGTCCGAAATATAAGAAATATAAGAGCAATAAGTAACCAATGAGCTCCACTACAATCTCCTGATATTAACCCCATCGAAAACCTATGGGACTACTTGGAACGTCACATTAAAAAACATCACATATCATCTAAAGAAGGCTTAAAAAATAAAAAATATATTTCGGACAATATTTCGTTTTTTTCTTGACAATTTTGCAAATTATTCAAGTAAATAATTTTTTTTGCACTTGTATCTGTTCTAGACATTTCCGCGAATACGTACAAACTCGTTATTTATAAAAAATTAGTTAATAAACTACAATTTCACAATATATATTTCGAAATTGGTCGGTGTACGAATACTTTCTACACCCACTGTGTATATATATATATATACACATAAATATATATATATATATATATATATATATATATATATATATATATATATATTCCTGGATGAATGCGTGGCGTTGTGGGTTTTGTGGGGTATGGGATAGAAAGGAAGATTACTTTTAAATATTCTTAAATGTTATCCACAAAATCAACAATATTCGCTCAATAAATACAAACGTATTTACTTGTATATATATATAAACTGCAAAAACGAAAATACTCCTTTTTTTTGTTATGTACAACTGCAGCTTTTTATCACACTTTATATATTTAAACATAACAAAACAAAGAATATTTTCGTTTTTGCAGTTTTCAGAAATGTGACCTTTTTAACCCCTAGACATGCAAGAAAACGGAATCTGATCCATCCGAAACATACTATTTAACACTAGAACTACCAAACCAGTCAAAATGACTGGTACACAATTTTTTCCAAAAACTCTCCAAGTTTATAGGAGAGTCATAGAATAGATATTCTGCGTCAATCTTATAAAACATAAATTGCCGAATCGATCATCTTTTCCACCTTTGAAGTCTCCTTTTTTTAAAATACTTATTTAATATTTTCAAATATGATAGATTTAACGCCGGTAGTTCTAGTGTTAATTGGGCTCAACTGAACAGTTATGTGCAAGCTTAGAAACGGAACATTTTATTTTGAAATTTGCATTGCTATATAAGTATATAACTACACATTTTTTACATTGCCAAGTTGTTTCGCTTCTTATATTATTTTTTATGCACACATGGAATCTCTTTGAAGAATGTTTCTTTTTATTCGTTGAAGGTATATGTTGAGGAAAATGTGCCGTCACTTTCATACTGTTGTTTCAACTCAGACATGTTACAAGGATTATTTCTAATTTTTACTAAATTCAAATATATAATATGGCATTCGGCTTGCGAGATAAGTGTTATACTGAATGCTGCTTTCAACTTGCTTCTTTCTAATAATAATTGTAACTGGTTTGCCGATGCGATTTTGAAAATTTTAAACAAAACAGAATTGACGCACGATTCTCGGCGTCCGCCGGAGACGTCGAAGTCTACAATGGCACATGAAATAAATGACGACACCCAGACGTCATTGTATGTCAAGGCGTTAATAATCTTTTGCTTATTAGGATTTTCAAGAATTATGAATCCTTGCAATTCAGGCAAAAGTAAAAATTTAGTTCTAATGCATATAATTTCCAAACTTTCTGGTTCGTTTACAACGTTACTAATCAAGTGAGACAAAACACACTTTATGTAAAAGTTGTTGCACCATCCGTACGTTAAGAATTTGTTAGACTCTTCATTCTTCTCTACATTTCACGAAGATGAAATGAAATGATACAATAGAATCAATGTCATTAATTTACGAGTAATGACAATTGTTATAAATAACAGAAAAGGAGATTCTACAGTCTGACGCCCTCGGACACGAATCGAGTAATATACATCCTCATGTTTTATATATTTATAAATACTGTTGGTTTGTTGATAATAATAAAAAGCTACTCCACGAACCCGGTTGGTAAGAAATTAATGTCGGTTTTCGAGTTTTCAAACCTTGGCGCTTAATTTTAAATCGGTTTATCTTCTTATATCATTTTAGAAGAAAAAAATTTATCAACAAACTTGTTTCTCGTTGGGAAAAATGTGTAAATTGAGATGGAACTTATTTTGATTAAAAAAAGTTATTCCCATTCTCAACATGTGTATTTAAAGATAAAGTTTGAAAACCGACATTAATTTCCTACCAACCTAATAGTAACACTATTATATATTCTCAAGCTTTCAAGATAACATATTCGTTGGTCTTTAACAATGATCTATCCTACAATTAACTACAAGTGTAAAATTATTTTTCTTTATCGGTTCGTTACCTGATTCGAAGCTAATTTCGTTTAGCTCCAGGACTACGGTACTCCGGCGTATGTAAAGTTTCAATTACTGAGTCACGTACAAAGCTCCATGAATATTCAATGGCGATTCGAATGTATCGGGAAGCGACTTTTACCGTAACGATATCCACGTGCGGATTGTATTGTGCTTTAGGTACTACCAATCAGCTGTCAAGAGAGTCTGATAAAATTCCGGAGACTTGTCGAACAGACTGAACCTTCAAAATAAAGACAACTTAACAGTGAGCGTTGAAATTATATCTCGAATAGAAAATAATCGGAGAATAAACTCGATGAATTTCGGGAAAATTGTTACATCGAATAACATTACGAGAATTAAGAGAATTTAACACTCGTTGGGAAAATGTAGCACGGAATGGAAATAACAGGAATTGAAGGATTTAATTTTGAAACTTTTGCAAATGTTCATTTAAAAACGTGATAATTTCTATTTTCCACGGTTCGAGGATAATTATGATTTTCTGGTTACAGATTGTTAACTTTAGTTTTAGTACATTTCGAGTATTACATCGAGAATTAATTGTTTGAAGTAATAACAAAGTTACAGGACTGAATGAAAAATTTATAATTATAATAGATAGAATTGTGATTGATTAAATGGATTTCCGAAATTAAATGTCAAGGAATGATTGGAAATGTTAATCATCGGTCACTCGTTGTTAGCTTTTAATTCGGCTGTGATTAAATTTATAATCGATGTGTCGTTTACACTAATTTTCTCACGGTGAACTCTCGGCTTTTCTTTTTTCTTTCTAAAGAGGAAATAGTTTAATTCACTGGTCAATTTCTCTACGGCTTTGAAAAAAGAGAGCGTATTGTTAAAACAGAAAAAGGCTTCTTCAGTGGGTTATGAAAATAGAATTTTAAATTAAAGATTACGCGAGAGAAAACAAAAATGTCTTTTAATTCTCTGTGATTATGGAATTAATTATATTAACAATTAAATAACTGATTTAATTTCTTTTGCGACTCATTTCAGAGCAATAAGATGATTTCATTCTTTATAACCCTTCTACCTACTGATAGTAGATTAGTTTTTTAACTTTGCAAATTATTGTAATTTATTTTCGAGCCTCATCAAACTTCTGCGCAATAGAATGCGTTTAAATTCTTGAAAATGCTGTTACTGATTAATTCATTCACGAAGGTGTCAAAAAATTGTGTTATAAACTAGTAATAAATCATTAATTAAAAAAAATGAAATATTAACATGTCTTTCCGCTACATGATAAACATGGAGTAAATATTTTTTGTCTCTTAAATTTTATTACAAACATTTCGTATAAACTTTTATGCCGAATTTATATTCCTTGCATGAATTCTTGGATTTTATTGCAAACTTTAATATACCATCTGTGAATTTCGTTAGAAACATGAAATATTTTTTTATAGCCTAAACGTCGTCAAATAAATAAGCAAATATGAATAAAGTAACAATTTATGATGAATCAGAATTAATTCGAACGAATTAATTAAATAGATTAGTAATTTTTTTTATTCTAAAAGTGTTATACATCTAGTTCTGAAATTAGTCTATTACAGTTTACCCGCTATATCTGTTAAAAATGTATTGTAGATTATGTAGCTCTCTAAATGAAATTCCTAACTCTATTTTATAGGACGTTTCATCTTTGTTATTAGAAATAAACTGTACACAGACAACATATCTGATAAATTAATGTTTCCAATATCTACCGTTGAAATTCTTTCAATAATTGAGCCATCGATGACGAGCGGTGAACTAGGTCAGTGCAATTATGTTGGTGGCCAACGATCGCAATTATTAACCGCTAATCTAATTAAATTCTATCCAATTCCTTCCACCATCATGGTCTGGTTTAGATCTAGCTTTCGTTTGAAAATTTCAAAAATACTGAGGCTATAATCATGGTATGAAGGTTTCTTGAAGTTAATTCTACTTTAATATATTTATCATTGTGTAAATATTACTTAACAGATTATTTTTATTTCCATCCTGTGTCTTACGATATTGAGTTACACTTGCGATCAAGAAAATGTTACGAAGGGAGCTTGAAATTTTCTAAAATTGCCGAGTCAAAAAAGTTAGTAGCATTGAATGCTATCATATTTATTACCATGTCGTTAGTTTTATTTAGGAATACAGCTACACAGTATAACAATATTTATTTGGTACATTTTAACCCTTTGAGAACTAGTGACGCATATATGCGGTCTCAGAAAAAAATTAATTAGAGTTTATCGCCAAATGTATGCACGGTTAGAGTTGAAAACTTGAAATACAACCGTTGAAATATGATTACACAAATAGTAATTTATAATTCATGTGCATTAACAGTCTAACTTTCTATAAAAAGGTGGTTTTGGATCGCCAAAGAAATGGTTATCTCTAAATATGAAAAAATGTCTCCGTCCGCAAAGGGTTAATTATGGTAACTTAACGATTGCTTTCCACATGCTGATGTTACTGTCTACCAGTGTAGTTAGCTACATTCACTACCACACCTTGTCAACTTTTTTGTTCTTGTATACTTTTATGGCATTAATTGCTAAAGTCATTTCAATTAGGACCTACTGTTTTAGGTAGGTTCCGAACAGCCGAGGCTATAATGTATTTTATGATAATTAGGAAAAATCTCATAGATATGACAGGGAGTTGAACGTGGACCCAGTAATCGAGAGTCCAAGTTTTTACCTCCTTACCCATCATAACTCTTATCATTTATCCACTTAACCAAGATAAATAAAATTGTCTTTGTAACATCTCTTTTATTTCTACCGATTTCAAACTTTTTCTATTGAAATGAGATTTTTATGAAATTGAAACGTTAGTGAAAGAATAGTTGTATACTCACCGATATTTTACTTCTTTAACAGCAATATTTAAATGTTGTAATACATTAGCAACTTCGTGAACAATGCAATTTAGGTCATAAGAAATTTAACGGAGTATAACAGTGTCAATCAACGGTGACCTTCATTGCATTCAACGTGTAAAAAAATCTTTCCACAACATTACCTCTTTAACACTAGAACTACCACGGCAGTCAAAATGACTGGTTCCTCATTTTTTATAAAAATTCTTCAATTTTATAGGGAAGACACAGAGTAGATACTCTACGCCCATCTTATAAAACATAAATTATTGTATTAACCACCTTTTCTACCTTTTGATTCACTCTATTTCTAAGGTACTTAATTAACATTTTTAAATATAATATATTTAACGCCGGTAGTTCTAGTGTTAAAAACATCAGTTCGCTGTACCCATCTTTAGTAACTTCACCATTAACCGACCGAACTATTTCCATAACAAAAGAAAACCCTCTAAAATATATTTCCTCGCATTGCTTCTCGTCATCCCAATTACACTAATCACAAAGTCAATCGATATTTCGATGACGAAAGAGTGTACAAGCTGCAATGACCGTTCAATGTCCTCGCTACTTGTAGGATTTATGACATCAGCGCACCAAGCAGGAAGTATACCGTTCTCGGCGTGGAATTGGAACAATAGCAAGGCATTAACGCGAAAATCATTGGTTACTTGCGTCGAATATCGGATTACGCGGTGGTTATTAAACAAATGACAGACCTTCGTTCGATAGAGCCGATCGACTTTCACGTAGGAGCACTCGCTCGCCAACAACTCGAAGCACGAAATCGTTCGCTGAACGTCGCAAATCGGACGAATTACATCGCGATGAAACAAGGCTTGGTAACAAGTTGCAAACTGATTTCCTCCTGTCCTGATGGGCACGTCGTTACGCGAAATGGTATCTTCGTACGGTAACCGATTCTGCCCGGACAGAAACTCAGTTTTAGCGGAGAAAATTGCGAATAGAATACCGGCTGCTGAGTTGCTAATCGTTCGTAATAAGCCCGATGATCGATTTCTAATCGGTCATGGATATAATTTGATTTTGAATAATCGGAGTTACAATTTAACGGATAGCCACTTTCCGTCTGGTCGAATGCAAATGGTCGGGTCGATGTTGCGTTGTGAAGCTAAATAGTTTTGAAGATTGTTTACTTTTCTCCTGGATGATATGTTTAAAGAGTAATGAACATTTTTAATAGTATAATTTACGTTCCATTACTTACAATTTCAAAATGAATTTGGAGACTTTTACGCAGTGTGACAAATTTCTTCTATGTCTTTTGCAGTTGATATTTTTCGGTAGAGCTTAGTTTCAGTACTTTGAATAATATCAAGATTCAGGCATTATTTTTAAAACTAAGTTGAGAATTTCCAATGACAGAGTTACGTCTCAGTTTCAACAACGTTCTTTTCCGCTTACATTTTCCTAGCTCGGTATTTCTCTCCGAGAACGTGAATCTTTAATAAAGTGATTACAAAGTATTTTTAGTAGCGAAAAGAAAGAGCGACTCGGTCATTACATTATTTATCAGAAACTCGTACAAATCTGCCTCGAATCTACATTTCCCGAACGACGAGAATCAGTTAATTACGGATTAATTATCCGTAGCGTTAAAAGTGGCGAAGTGAAATATTTTTTACTCAACGTCTCGTATTAATATTAAAATTCATTCTTTCTCGCTAATGCCTCGGTGCCATTACAATAATTAAAAGTTGCCGGCACACGGTGCGTCATTGTACCGTTGCCGTTTATTAAGAACCACCGTGCGGTTTCAATTTGTATTTTTTTTTCTATTATACGGTCCGTCGATACGGCGAGTCGGTTGTTTCGCCCTGTCGGCGCAGTGATATGCAAATAATACAAGCGGCCACCGCGAAATCCGATTGGCGGCGATGCGCGTGCGATTTTGCGGTCGCCGATAGCCGCCCACACGCGAAGGAAAAGTGCTCGTTTGCCGACCTATACCCGGGATTACCCGAATTCGTTGATACGACTGACAAATTGATTATCGAACGGCTGGCGGAATTTGTTTAAACGTTATTACGCCATCGGCAGATGGTTTGCGTGTAACGCAGATTAAACGTATGACTCTTATGGATTATTTGGGATGTAGTTCACTGTTCTTCTTTCGGAGGCGATATGGTCGATGGGAGGAGGGATGTTAACCCTTTGACCACGAAAGGCGTATATACAGGGTGGAGCGCCACATTTTGCCATTCAGATTTACGTCATTGTTATTGCGCATATCAAAACATGATGTACATGATGTTGAATGGTTTTGAGAGCGGCACATTCTAATGGTACTAGCTTTTTTGTAGGCGGACGTGTAAAGGACATATGAAGGTCATTAATGTTTTTTTAAATGGAATCATATATTTTTTATTGCATCAGCTGATACTCCTTCATATTCTTTACAAAAAATTATTAACCTATTTGTGTAAAAAAATCATTAGTTTAGGAGATATTTTAATTCATATTTTATTATTATGCATATTTACAGAAAAGGTTCAATGTGGCGACCATTTGCAACGGAACACTTTCTGAATCGAGAAGTTAATGACTCACTAACATTGCGTTGTGTATGTGATGTTATTTTATTACACTCATTGATGATACGATCCCTCATATTGGCCATTGTAGTCGGAGGCTCAACGTACACTTTATTTTTTAAATAGCCCCACAAGAAAAAGTCGAGGGGCGTTAGATCTGGTGATCTTGCCGGAAAATGAATGGGGCCACCTGGGCCCCATTATTATTGAATTTATTCATCCCTTTATATTGAATTCATAATATTGACCAGAAAGTCGCGATTTCCTAACAAATTAGAATTAAAATATCTCCTAAACTAATGATTTTTTGACACAAATAGGTTAATAATTTTTTGTAAAGAATATGAAGGAGCATCAGCTGATGCAATAAAAAATATATGATTCCATTTAAAAAAACATTAATCACCTTCATATGTTCTTTACACGTCCGCCTACAAAAAAGATAGTACCATTAGAATGTGCCGCTCTCAAAACCATTCAACATCATGTACATCATTTTTTGATATGCGCAATAACAATGACGTAAATCTGAATGGCGAAAGGTGGCGCTCCACCCTGTATATACATGCATTTCTTTTATAACGCTGTTTTTTAGTTAATAATGATACAATGTTGAATTAATTTTAACCGATAAAAGAAAAAATATTGGACAGAAATTAGTTTTTGACAATTTTTCCCTAATATTTGCGTTCAAGTGCACAGGTGTCAAAAGACACCTTATGGTAGAAATAGGTATACTATGTACGTATTTTAGTTCTAGAAAGAGATTGGAGAAATCAGATACCGCATAATTATCTTATCAGCCATTATAGGAAAAGTGAAATTTTCATTTGAGGAAAAACGGTTAAACTAGTGATAGTAATTTTAAGCGAAAATTTCAAAAGTGTCTTTTGACACCTTTTGGTAGTAATAGTGTTAAAAATACAAAACCAATAATTTTCTTGAAGTACTGCTGTTTAAAATGATCTACAATGACTATATAAATTTTCTGAATCAAGATTGACGGTTTAGTATATTGTAAATATAATTCAAAATACTTAAACAGGAATTTAATACCGGAAGTCATTCTACCATTGAATCGCATGGAGGTAAAATTAGTATTAGAAGTGAAAGAACTATCTGTATCGGTAGTCTTATTTGAAATAATACGGCATACATTAGTATGCGGTACAACATCTACAGAAGTAGTAATTATTAAAATGGAGTAAAAACTGGCAACTCTACTACGGCAGTCATAAAATTAATCCTATTTACGAATTGTAACTTTGACCGCGATAAATAAGAGTCCGTACTTACATCATAACTTGTAATTAACATCCACTGGTTGTTCGTCAAATAAGACATGCAATTACTGTCCCCTCCAACCATTCCCGAGAATGAAATTACGATTAAAATCACATCTATCCACAAAGTAACTATTACTCCCACGTAATTTTTTTTTGCTGCTTCTTCTTCGCTTCATTTTCCGTTTGCAACTTGTACCGTCATAATTTACACGATCGAGGATTGTTATCGTCTCCGTGAAAACAGCCTGATCAGGGAAACGCCTCCATACTTGTAAGAACGTGGAACACCATGGCGTGGGTGGTGCAATTAATAATCTTTCCTTTTTCTTCCTTCGCGAGATACGACGACAAGCGGAGGCTGGACGACGATTGAATGCAATCCACGGTCGATAGAAGTAAGAGGAAAGGAGAGTGAGGAAGCATGAAAGTTAGAAACTGGAGATAGTAAAAGTTAAGAAGGAGCTGAGGAAAAGGAGGAAGGAAGAGTCGAGGGAAAAGAGATTAAGGGGTGGAATGGAAGTACAGTACGGGGAGGAAGAAGTCGAGCAAAGATTATGTTGGTGGTTTTTAGTATTATAAAACAATGGAATATGATTATTTTGACGTGCTAGATTATTGACTGGTAAATTGTCGACTGATGGTGTTTTGAACATTAACTTTATGAGATATATAGTTATTATGGGCTTTAACACTAGAACTACCAAACCAGTCAAAATGAGTGGTACACAATTTTTTCTAAAATTTCTCAAAGTTTATAGGAGAGTCATAGGAGAAATATTTTACGTCCAACTAAAAAAACATAAATGACCGAAATCATCATCTTTTCCGCCTCTTGATTCCTCTTTTCTCAAAGTACCTATTTAATGTATTGAAATATAATAGATTTACCGCCGGTAGTTCTAGTGTTAATTAGAACGTTGATTTTACACTTTTTTACATTGTTAAGATATTGCTATCTTTCAATCTTTTTTGATGCTCGTGACAAGTTTCTAAGTTTATATATTCTATTAATGCAATACTATCGCCAAATTAAGATGTATTCCGCATTTTGACCATTGCAATTTCTATTCGCTAAGATGAAACTGTGTATTGGACAGTTCGATCATATATTTTGAACTTTATTTAACACGTTGAATGCCACGGGGGCACCGGTGACCGGCGCTATTCAATTCAATGAAATTTCTTACGACTTTGAAGCGATAGAATACACGAATTCACTACTATACTCAATATTTAACTGTTGCTATTAAAAAAGTAAAGTACTGCTTAATATACAACTATTGTTACCTTTAAAAATTTTGCTGTAGAAAGATACGATTTTAATAGAAAAAGTCTCGCTTCAGTAGAAACAGTGAAACTAGCGAAATACGTGTGGCATTCAACGTGTTAAAAACGTTATACGTTCTCCATTGAATCATAAATTACGGAATATTCTGTGCATATTAAAATCTATTTAATAATTAGATGAAGGAGCTACAGTGAATAAGAAGATAAAGGCACAGTTTTATAAGCAGTGAGCCCGAGATCAAATATGCCATCCCCTCCCGGAATTTTTTCCAAAATTATTTAATATATCATAGCATCACTGGTTCTACACCCACCCTAAAACAATAGGTCTCAAACGATATAACAATAGCAGTCGAAGCTAGAAAAAACAATCAAATTAGCTGAATCAAATACAATTATCTGACCTTAAGAATAACTCTTTTCCTTCATTTGAAATTGTCAAATCAACTAGTAATATGACGCGAAAAGTCGTATAAAATTCTTAAAGGAAATACACAGGAATAATTAATGCAGGAAGCATTTGCGCATAAACGTTAACGAGATTCGCATCATTGAAAATGTTAGTCGAGCGGCACAAAATAATAGGAGGGAAGCACAGGAGCGAGCATCTTAAAACGGTAGAAAAGTGCCGAACTCCGCTTTAAATGGTCGGATGATTTTATCGTTAGCGTTTTCGCGACGTGGACATTGGATTTTCCGAACTGTGTAAAGTGAAAAAGTATTAAAACGTTAGTAGTCGAATGCAACGATAAATCGAGGTCGCGGCGGTGGTGGAAGAGAGAAACGCGGCGGGACAGAGAGGGAACCGTTCGATCAATTAAATTCGGCTGACTAATTCAATGCGATCAAGCTTTTAACTCGTCGATTAAACCAACCCTCTCCCTTCTCCCTTTCTTCCTCTCGCTCTTTCCCACTTTCTCTATTTTTCTCTGTCCCTCTTGTCTTTCCTCCCTTTCCCTCGTTCTCTTTCTCTGCTTTCCTCCCTATTTCTCTATCTATTTCTCTTTTTCTGTTTCTCTGTCTCTCCTCCCTCTCTCTCTTCCTCCATCCCTCTTTTTAACTTTCTCTTTTCCTATCTCTTCGTTCTTCTCCTCTCTCATTTTCCCTGTTTCTCTCTCTCTCTCTCTTCATCCTTCTCTCTCTTCGTTACTTTTTCCCTGCTTTACCCTGTCGCTCTTTCTTTCTCTGTTTAACTCGTTATTTCTCTGTCCTCTTCTGACTACCTGTCTGTCCTCCTCTCTTCTCTTTTTTTCTACTTTTCGTGCTTGTCCATCGTCGTTCCTTGTACAATGGAATTCACTTTGGACGGGCGTCTGGAATCGAGATTAGATTTTTGCATTGAATAATTGCATCGTTCGAATTTCAAAAAATGTTAAGTAGAATCCTGACGTTGTAGCGAGGTCATTTTATTCTTAATGTCGGACGAACGAACGACGTTATTTTATTGGAATAGATATGAGCGTATGAGGGATAAAAGTGTGAATGAAATAATGCACCTTCAGTTTCCATAATAATGTTTCTTCCTTTAACCCTTTGCGGTTCGAATTAATTTGTCAACATTGTAGCGAGCCAAATGAAATTAATTCCACAAAATTTTCTATCGTTGGTTAGTCACTTTTTTGTAATCATAGCAATAACTATAGGTACTGATCGATATTTCGGGGATGTTACAAAATCATTAGAAAATTGGAAAGTTGATATTAGAACGTCAGAAAATAGAATGAAGTGAAAAGACATGTCGAGTATAGCTCGACATAGGACTGCAAAGGGTTAAAAATAAAGGGTTAAATATTCCGTTACAATACTTAAAGTCGTAAATCGTTTATTCAAATACAAGCAGAGGCAGGATCGAAGATCGTTGTATTTGATATTAAATATTTGATTTATATAGTAAATGTATTTAAATTTTTAACAAGTTGAAGGCATTCACGACATTTCATATCAATGGAAGCCATTGGTGAACGCCGCGTCGCTGCCAATAATAAAATTCTTGCGACTTTTAGACGATGGCATTCCTCGATTAGCTTGTATATGCAATATTAAAATACAAGTATAAAGTAGAAACGAGTACCGCGAAATATATCATTATTTTTACCTTTAATTGTTCTACTCTATAAAGATTCGACGGCGAAACAATCATACCAGTTAAATCCGAAAAAATAGAAAAAAAAATCTGATTTTTGTAAAAAGAAAAAAGTTTCGTTTTAGCAAAATTGATGAAATATAAAATACCGTTTCAGTGCAACGTGTTAAATAAAATACGAAGATTTATAAACATCAATATTGCATCGTTTAGGTTTCCATCTAGCAAAGTTCAAATTATCATAAATAAAACACTTCCTTCCTTGCTATTTTTTCTATTCAACAATAAACGCAAGTAGTAATATTTGTCAATTGACATGGTATATTCAGTCATCTACTACAAAACACTGTTATTCCTATCGTGAATACAGTCCTCTTTAAATCTTTCCCACAAGATCCTCCCGAGTACAGACCTAAATTCACCAATCAATCAATTAACAGCTGCACGATTCTCAGCAAAGGACGATGGAATTCGTTCGCTTTAATCCTACCAATCACGATTCTAGTGACTTGCAAAATTCCGGACCCTTTTATTTATTATTTTATACCTCCTATCCGGCGTGGCAAAGGTTGCCGATCAATCAGTCGATTCCTCGGGAGATCGATGGGCCAGAGGGTAAACGGCGTCGACACCGTTCGTAATTCTTCCTCTGACGTGCCTCTCCGAGTGGCCGAAATTAAACGGAAGCCGATCGGTCTGCACGAAGAAGGTGAAAAAAGGTGGATAGGTAGAGCGAGGCGGTGAGCGCCGACGTGAGATCGTGCATTAATTGAATCGGTAATTTGTATGGCGTGTGATCACGGCTCCTTAATTACCCCTGTCCCAACGATGATGAAGGGTTTCGACGTTCTGGCCATCGGGGACACTACTATAGCCGTAGGTCCGGCCGAATTTGGTAATTGCTACCCTTCGACGCGAATACCTTGTTTCTTATTACCCGACCGAATATTATCGAGGAAGGATATTAATTACTTCATCCGTGCCGCGGATCCGTCGTTCAATTAATTTTACGACATCAAAGTTGCCTCCGCGACGATAAACTGCCGGTCGTCGGTTTGATTAAAACGTTGAGATTCTGATGGGAGTGGGACCCCTTTCGTTGGCTCGAAATCACATTTGTTTGCGATTAAAGCGGACGGGATGCAGAGTGGATTAAGTTTCATTAAGTGTCACCTGAAATTGGGATATAAATTTCTGATTTAACAGCCGGCGCGGTTGCGAATGAGGAAATTATGTATTTTCGAGTAGGTATGTCGCGGAAGGGAGATGGAGTTTGAGAATATGCTTTTGCAATGTTTAGGTCTTTTCGACTCGATGAGTCGTTAAATATATGTGTTTTACATTGTTTAGGGTATACGAGGTGGTTTAAGTACTTGGATAAATTATTGAAAGAATTTCAAGTACAAAAGAAAGGTTGTAGGGTGAAGTTGAAGAAACTTTATTTATTTGTTTTGTATTTATATATTTATTTACGGGGAATACTTTTACACAAGTAATATAAAATACATCATTGCTATGAAAATGAATTAAATCGGTGGCATAACGAGTTATTACGAACATATCGAATGAGGGAATACCTAAAAGTCCGTTAATAAATTGGTTGTTAATTTAAATCGAGTTGTTATTTATGCTAGAATATATAATGTAGGGTGTTTCAGACTTTTCTGGGTAAACGTCAACAGAATAGTTTACAACAAAGAAAACAGCAAATCGATATTATGTAAATAAATATATCTATTAGGTTGGTGCATATGAAATGTCGGATTGTATACGACGAAATTAAAATACCACAGTTTTTGTAAAATGAATGTTTATAAATGAAAGTAATTTCCATCGACATCAATACACTTCTACCAAAGATACACAAGGGTTTTTATACGATTTTTAATAAATTCTGAGTTTTTAGAAAGAATAAAATTGGACGCGACTGTTTTAAGGTCACCTTGGTTATTGATTTTTTTTTCTGTAATGAAGCGGTCTAAGTGTTTATAAATGTGATAATCCGTTAAAGGAAGATCAGGTGAATAAGATGGGTACCGAAAATTTCATATTTTAATTCACGAAATTTTGTTAAGCTCACTTTTCACGGATATGGTCTTGCATTGTTATGCAATAAAGTAGGCCCCCGCAGATAAATTGAAATCGAACGCAGTAATTTCAATTCTACGAGCATTTGTTCAATTTTTTGCAGTATCTGTCAGTAGTAATGCTTTCAACGCCTTGGAAAAAAGGAAGTTCAGCTTTCCATGTATAGATAGGACATCATTATGGCATACGGTTTTGGGTCTACCGCGAGGCGCATTTTGAAGATACTTATATACAAAATGAAACTTTTTGAACCAGCATTGTACGACTTTTTTTATTAACAATTGCCTCCCATATGCTCTGTTTATGTTAAGACTTGCAGCTGCAGCATTATTGCCAAGTTTAACACGTTCCGTGCCAAGCCGTTTTTGCCCGACTTGTCGTTCAGGCCATTTGATGTTTTGACTAAAGATTGATATATTATCACACAATATTTCATTACATTATCAATTCATAAGTAATTAGCTTGTTTAGAGTAGTTATCACATCGTGTACCATGTATGGTACACGTGGCGCTGTAATCAGATCGATTGTAAAATTCAGTCAGATCGAAACTTTTCAAACAAAATGTAAAAAAATTCGGTCCTGAAGTAGCAAAACAAAAAATTAGAAGAGTGGTGACGTTTTGCAGCGATTTCCCGAACAAGCCGATTTTATGCATTTCTTGCTTTAAATATGTCAAACATTACATGTAATTATTAATTATTGTATATATAACAATTAAACAAATTTATGTGCTTTGTTCTACGCTGCATTTTTTATAATGCCTCATTCTTTTGGTGGAAACGAATTTTACAGAATTAAATTTGCCATAAAATGTATGTTTTCACCGCATTAAATAAATATGTTGCGTGTACCATTTATGGTACACGTGGCACGGAACGTGTTAAATTCATATCGGTTTACTATTCGTATTTCACTATTATTTGCGTTGCACAAGAAAGTATATTTTTTTAAAGAAATTAGGAGTCTTCCAAATAAAATATATCTCAATATTGAGCATATAGACCAAACAACCTGTTTCAACTGTAAAAGTATTAATTAGGCACCAACCTAATATTAAATAACAATATGGGAAAAGGCTTGCTTGCGTGTAATACAGGGGATGACGACTGTGACACAGTAATGTTTGAATATTGTATAAAGGTCCTTCTGGTTATCATTAATCGTAGGCATTAGCATCAGAATTTCTGCTTACGACAACCCTTTTTGTTACCACATTCATGAAGCAGTTTACTTATTCTCCATGCTCGTCTACGACTTAACTCGATGCCATTAAAATTACATTAACTATGATTAACGATAATTAACACGTCATGATGATTAACAGTGCGCCACATTTAACTCTCGTAAATTAACAACAGCGACATTGTAATTATGATATCGCACCCGTTTTTGTAACTTTATTGCTACTGTAATGCGCTTCTTTGTTTCGTTTTATTTTGCACTTCTCCCATGCTATTCGTACCAACATTCGCTGCCGTATTAACGGCATTCTTTTTACAATGAAGAATTTAATTATTTCAAGTATTTAGTAACGTTGAGGCAACTTAATTCGGGTTACAATTTCTTCAGCTATTTGAAATTTGAATTTTGTTATACGTTAAAGGGAAGTGAATTTTATGGAAACTTTTTCCGCCATTTTATATTTTGCAAGATGGATGGAAAAATCAAAGAAATTGGTAGTAATATAAATCCGTGGAATTTTTAGAAAAAATAAGAAACTATTGATTTTCACTACTGACTAACTGTAGTATTTATTATGAAGTTTTCTGTTAGAAACTTTTTGAAATTACATCACCGAGGAATAATATTTCCCTTTTTGTGGTTTCCACTTGTTATGTAACATTGAAGAAAACAGTTTTCTAAATGCTACAATTGTCGATATCCATTGTGTGACTAAGAAACGATATCGGAGTGTTATACGGTGTACTGCTTTAACGATATACAAAAAGTATAATTATTGAAATATTTTAACCGCAAAATATCGACATGTAACGGAATATCGAACTGAACTTGCAATTTAACAATGTTGTAATTTAACAGTTATTTATATCAATTGTTACTGAGCCGGTCATTTGACCAGTTATGAAATAACGATAATATTTTCCAAAAAAATGTAGGATACTGTCAAGTTAATGTTGGAAATAACGACGAAACCAGTCTTTAGCTAATAATAGAAAAATTGCATTCCTCCAACATTTTTTCATTACATTGATCCGGTCATCTGACCGTACATAGTACGGTTAATGTTAATGGAGGAACTTAGTAAAACCGGTTAATCTAAAAAAAAGTCTTTAATACTACTTAATAAAAAATCACTTTCTTTTGGTACATCCTTGCACTTGCAGAAATAGCAGACTCACAGAAATAAAACATCGTTCCACTATTTAACACTATTCCTACCACGACCGGTCAAATGACCGTTTTTAAAATTTCGATTAGAATTTCCTATATACAACGTAATTGAATCGCCTTTAATCCCTTAGCTTACAATAACGTCTGGCACACGTGACGCGACAAATGGAATAGAAAATGTTGAAGTTTCCCAATAACTATCAAATCGAAAATATCAGCCGGTCACGAGACAATCAAATTATTTCTATAATAGTAATGTTGCAGTAAATTATACCAAATGTTAAAAATCAGAGTGAAATTTTTATTTCTGCAATTAACTTTGAGTTATTTCTTACGTTATCAAAATAGAAATCGTAAGGCAAGGGGTTAAACTTCACGACTTTTCCTCAAATATACGTATAATACATTCACATTATAATACATTTTTCAATATTCACTTCTTTTTTTACTGTTCATTTTCTGGGAAAAAATTATCATTTGACAAATTCACCGGTTGCGGTAGGAAAAGGTATACGTGAAGTGTCGGTAGGAATAGTGTTAACTTTGATCCTCCTCCACAATTTCCTACCTTCGTTCCAAGAACATACACGAATCTCTCATTTTCTTGAATCACCCTATTCCTTTGAAGCACAGTTTCTATGTTAGTTCAAAAATTTCTCAAAAAAATATTAAAGCATACAACAAACATCGAATCTCGACAAAGTTATACAACCCTCGACTTTGGTTTTCGTAATTCCCCAAAAAAAAATAACTGCTTTAAGAGATCCAAATATACGTGGCAGAGACAGGAACGAAATGAAAAGAAGTCCAAGCGGCAGATGGACCAGGTAAAAATAAATCCGGTACGCATCCGTGCACGTATGTATGTACACACATATTCCGATTTCTTTCGGCCTGCGACCGTCCGACCTCCTCTTCTTCCTCTTCTTCGTCTTCGTCGTCGTCGTAGTCGTTGTCGTCGTTTGTTACGCCGAGTTCTCGAGTACCAGTGTAAAAGGCTTAAGGTCTTTGCCGCCAAGAATAATAAACCCTGCGACTGTGGCCAATGTATGATGAGGCGGGAAGACCGAAATGAATTTGTACTTCAAGATCTCGAATGAAGATTTGATCAAGAGCTATTAAAGATCCTCGCAAAAATTGCTTTGCTGCGTTTAAGTATTTGACTCAACAAGAATTTCAGGTCATTTCCGGCGTGAATGGATGGTGTTGGTGTTTTCGAACGTGTCGAGTTGTTTGTTTGTTTGTGTCTAGACTGCATTGGATGTTTGTGAAGCGTTTTGAGAATTATGTGGAATTATTCACCTGCGGTTATGTTAGACTTTGTCTTATTGTTAGTTAGAGTGTAAGAAGGTATTAGGGGGACCGGAAAGTCATGTCGTTTTCTTTACATTAAATTCAAACAAACAAATTTGTAGCAAGTTTTTATTTTTAATGAATGATATAATGACTCTCGTTATCAACAACCTTTTCTCATCTAGTGTGCAAATTTTCAATGTCGAATCGATAAAAATCCATTGGTTTTTGAGCAAAATATCTGGAGAAACGACATTACTTTCCAGCCCCCCTAATATTTAGCAGTTGAAGGAATGGTGGCACAGAAAGTTGAAGTACTTGCAGTAGAAAAGATTACAAGTGTAGGAATGCTTTGGGAGAGTTTATCGCAGTTACAATTGCTTGAGGTGTATTTTAATTCGATAGAAATGTAGAATTCTAGGAGGTAAAATAACACGAAGGATATTAACCCTTTGAGTGCTATGGGCGCACATATGCGTCCAGCGAAAGCTATCGATATAGACTATGGACGCAAATACGCGCTCAGCAGATGTTATCAGTATGAACTATGGACGCAAATACGCGCCTGGCAAAAATGATCAGTGTACTATGCAACACTCGCAAAAACCACATACCTCATCACTGAGTAACGATGAAAAACAAAATTTTGTTTTAGTCGCCACTTCAGTTAGTTTCTGATAACTCATTTCTCCTGTTACGCCGTACAGTTATAATTGTTGCATTGGCATATTGTCGTATTAAACTTATAGTGCACGTAATTTTCGTATTGATATTCGCCCCTGTTTCATACTTCAAAAATAATTTAAATGTTTTCATTCAATGTGGAATAGACAACGGAATAGTAATTGGATTGTATACTATATTATAATGTGTCATACACCGTCAACGAGATCCATACTGCGCGAAAAAGTATTTAGTCCATACGAACTGCATAGGCCACGAGTATTCAGCACTCAAAGGGTTAATAGTAGTAAGTAGAATAGGTAGAATACAGAATTTATAGTAGAGTGTAGATTATTTTCTTACTTATTTCTTCAAACATCTCTACTGATTTGAAAATCGTAATCCTTACGAGAACATCTGCTGCTTGAAATGTTTATCATTTCGTATTAAAGAACAAATAATCAACAATTGAATTGGATAAAAAATAATGCAGTAATCATCTATCACTCTGCTAAAGTTCTTGATTTATTAGAGGATTGTTTTGTTCAATCATGATAATCCCCACTCGTATTTCCGTATTTACTTCGAATCAGACCGCTCTTCTAATCTCAATTTGCTTGTTTACATCAACTGGTAGTCTCCTTTGTGTTAAGGAGGTCGTTGTTTCGAAGTACGTGTACGTATTTTGTAATTCCTTACAGGACGGTGAACTGCATGTGGTGGCGTTTCACGAATGCAGTACGTCAGAATCTATCGAGTACCAATGATCTACTTTTAGCGAACTACTCTTTGTGTAATTTGAGATCGTCCTGGTTGTGTATAGTAATGTTTTAAATAATTTAAATTGGGCAACTGGCTATCTTTGCAACGATGTTATTTTCTTACTTATTTGCAAGAAGATTTTTGTGTGTATTATATTTCATATTAACCATTTTACTTATTTTCATTTGTTTTTTACAAGGCTAGTGTATTTTAAAGTTAAGTCCACTATTTTATGACACTAAAATCTTATGCTTATTTCTGTTGCTTATTTAATTATTGCGCTTATGGACAATCAGCATATTCTGCGCCCTTTCTACTCTATATACTAAATATCGGTATTACTAAATTATACTACTAATTATACTAAATATCTCTATACACTAAATATCTATATACTAAATATAGTCTACGTCTATGTTATACTTAACTATAACGAGCTTCAGTATAGTTCAGACACAAATTACCAAATATGAGTTCATGTTTTTCGGATTAGTATCATGATTTAATTATTATAATACCTTAATCTCAATTGAAATTATCAATGTACGCTTCAGTTGCACATTAATGAATATAAATAAAAGTCCTACGTTGACAATGGCATTTGATTTATGAACAATAGAATGCTCACAAGAAGAAGAGACTGATATAATTTTCGTTTGCGTTGAATCTAACAAAGATGAAGAAGAGATATTAGTAATAATCATCTATCCGACAGTAAATTTGCAAACATACATTGTTTAAAGTTTTCGACGAACCTTAAATTAGTTACGAAACGTGTCACCAATTCTCTTTATTCTGACCTTTGACCTTAAGTGACCATACGGACACAAATTGTGTTTTAATTCAATTATAAAAGGCTAAAAATAATCTTAACTTGTCGAAAACTCCTAAATTAAACGTACTGAATCAATGTTCTATTCTTTTCAGTGCTAGGCACATTTTGTACTGCTACCTCTTTCTCGCAAAACTTATAATCTCAGGATTAATCGCGGAGAAAAAAAATCAAATGCCTCACCTTGAACAGTGTACTTATCAATTTGTCGAGGAAACTGGAAATACTTGTACTGCGTGCAATTGAAGCGTTATAAATCGATGTCGAAGAAGGATATACTACTAAGAAAAAAAACATAAGCTAGCAGCTGCTGCCGTCTTTGAATCTCACAATCAAAAGTCTCAGGATGTTCTGTCGTGATTGGTTAACACTTTGCTACACGTATTTCGTTTGTTTTATTCCTCACATTGGAAAGAAATCTTTATTATTATTAAAAACACATTTTGGACTTTCACCAATTTTTTTCTGTATTTTGAAATTGATTTCTGTTTTTTTATTCAACAGAGCCATTTAGACTTATATTCTTAAAAATTATTGACTTCTCCTTTAAAAGATGCCAATTAGTAAAATATCTAGCCACAATAGAGACAAATTAGAATTAGTTATGTATCAATTACGCTTTGTACGTTTTATCTTGTAGTTTTTCGTCGTAAGCTTCTATAGCTATGAAAATATTAAGCCACAGATGATGAGGATCTGACTATGGCTCATTAGTTGAAAGCTCGTACAATTGTGTCTACAGTGTTTAAGAATTCTAAGAGGTATCAGTGAACTTCATATCATAGTTCACCATTGATACCTGCAACATTCACGGTTAGTAAGAAGAGTTAAAAGAAATTACTTCTTCAATTGCATCGTTGCTTCGGTCTTGCGTGCCACCCGCGACAGAAGTTCTCCGATTTGACGCAAGAAGTTAAGAATCGAGTAGAAACTTTTCGTAATTCCTGCCTTCTACATCAAACTCTGTTCCGGAGAAAAGTGATGAATGGATAGGTAATAACATGAGAAATGAAATAGAATTTTCGTGCTTAACACTAGATCTACGGCCGCCGTCAAATTGACGGGTTCCTACTTTTTTAAAAAAATTTCTTAAATTGATGGAGAAGCAGTACAGTAAATATTTCACTTGTATCTTATAATACGCAAATTACTTAACTGATCGTATAGGGTGCCACTTGATCCATCATTTTTCATAGTACTTATTTAATATATTTAAATATACCTGATTTAGCGGCCGGAGATATAGTGTTAAAGATAGAATTGAAAGCGCGGATGTTCGATATTTCAAAACAGTTATGTTCAGCTAGACGGACATAGCCGGACAAATATTTTGGCGATATTGCGTTTATGCTGAATCGTACGCACACAAAATTGTCTCTGCTGTGAGTTTACAGTACTTTGAACTCCGCGAGACGAGATTATTTATCTCCTAGTGAAGCGCACACAGCTATGTTTCATTTAGTATGAAGATAATTTTAACTTTGCTAGACCAAAGGGTGTTTTCGTAAAATCGTTTTGCCGAATGTCTTCGTGTAGTGTCATTCAATATAAAATTCTATAGAAATAGCACAGAAAAATATGGTTCAAGTGAAACTAACAGAAGCCTTTAAAAATTCATTGAAATTTCACCTACGGTCATTTAATTTCGAGTTAAGAATTTGGGAAACTTATTGGCAGTGTTCTTCGATTTGGGAATCTTTCATTTTAAATGACATTGATAGTTACCAACATGACATCTATTCCAATTTTATTATAACAATATGTTACAGGTATAATTTAACACATTGATATTGTTAGTCAGATAACATTTGTTGGATTCATTCTAAGGAATGGAATTTGTGTTAAAGAATTTCCGTAATTGAAATAATTGAAATAAACAGTTTTGCAACTGTAATATGCTTACTTTAAGTTTACGACACAGTCATAATTGTAATTTTGTTCAATATCACACGAGAGTTGAAAGTACAAAAGCAATTGAAAGTCATCGTAATATTTTTGAAGCTTCTTCGTTGAACATACTCAGTTAATGGTCTTTCTTATTCTTTTAGTAAGTCATTTTTATTTTTACTAAGTTACTTACACATTTAGTAGTTTCCATTAAAATTTTAAACAGTCTTTCAGTGGAGCAAGTAGAATTTGCTATTTAGATTTTCTCTTACTTTAATTTGTATATTACTTTACTTATCACGACATAGACAATTATCGATCTCGATGTTAATTATCAATGAACAAAATTTGTTGCAATCTGCGGCAAGTTGAAAGGTTGCAAACTTTATATTCATATATCAATATTTGATTATTTTCATTAATTATACGAATACGATTATATTTCTGTATATTTGTACTTGTGGCTTAATCATCAGAAACTATTCTTTAAATATGTTTTTTTTTAATTAACGCTCCAATGATAGGTAAACGAACGGCGAGTATATAATCGTATTCGTTAATTACAAAAATCAGCAAACGTGAGAAATCGATATTTCTCGTTGATAAGTAATCATACGACGGCTACTGATTGCTAAAAATAATCAATTAACAACGGAGTAAAAATGAATTATTAGGTATTGCATTATTCATTGGGAATATCAATGTCCATAAAGGATTAGGGAAAAAATGTTCTGTGCAATTATCTCGCATAATGATTTCACGAGGTGCATTATATCAGCCGTTCAGTGCACAAATCGATTAACTCCACTTTTTGAATTTTTTTAAATTTAAGTCTCAAAGCACTTGATTGAATCCTAACTTTTTATGTTTAGAATAAATTTTCGTAATAATAACGATTAACACCATTAAATGACGAAGTTTGTTTGGCCATCGATTAATAATTAATTAAATTCAGCAGTGAATCTAATTAATTCTAAGGATATTTCACCTTATTCATTTTGTACTTCGTTAGAAGAAAGCTAAATGCGATTATATATTCTACAATACTTATTTCTATTCATATTTTGAAAGGAATTTTGAAAAGGAGTGTTTACTATTTCATCACGTTTCTCCACTTTAGGTTTTATGGAGTTAATCGATTTGTGCACTGGACGGCTCATATATAGCCAACTTCGATGCAGATTTCTTCATAGTATATATTATCGCTCACAATAATGCACAAACAATAAATTACAAACTGTAAAATCAATTAAACTGTTAAAGATCGTACGATTTTTGTATTGTCATATGCAATATTTTGTCAATTATTGTGATATCGCAAAATCGAAGTTTATATAATCATTAAATAAACGATAAGGTAAAGAATTGCCTCTATTGTTATGATGAAATATATGAGTCAGAATAATTGAGCGTTACAGCCATAATATTAACCTGTAACAGTAAGGTGGTACTGACAGTCAGTAAATCACAGCCTGTCAAAGAAACAGTTCAAATGCATGTCTGCCATTGCATCCTCTTATGGAATGAAGTTTATAGAGGCCTTATGCACTTAGAAACGTATATGACCCGCTAAACTATTTAATACATAACTTAATGCAATTTTATAATTTATTCCAACCAAAATTCAATGTCATTTAATATTACAATTATAAGATATATGTAAAAACTATCTGCGTTGATAAAATTACGACCGTGGTGTAATTGTAAGTCATTTTCTCTTCATCTTGAGGTATTCAAACCGTTTGAGTTGATTTCTGCATGTCACAATTATCAACCACGTTCAAAGATGCAATTTTCTTATCACATCTATAAAGCAGTTCAAACAGGTTATAATATATGTTGATATGTATATTGATAAAACTACTCCCTATCACCTTTAACACTAGAACTACCAAACCAGTCAAAATGACTGGTACACAATTTTTTTCAAAAACTCTCCAAGCTTATAGAAGAGTCTTAGAATAAATATTCTACGTCCATCTTAAAAAACATAAATCACCGAATCGGTTATCGTTTTCGTCTCTTGATTCCTCCTTTTTCAAAGTACTTATTTAATATTTTGAAATATGATAGATTTAACGCTGGTAGTTCTAGTGTTAAATAGATAGTGTAAAAGAGAAATTAAACCGCACAATTATTTAACATTTAACAATATTTATTTCAATATATCAAATAATAATTTTACTGTATCGTTTAAATTCCGTAAGTCATAGATCATTTAATTCTATGCACAGTATTTAAATTCATCTCAGGACCGCGCGAGTGTCGAACGGTTTCTGCGATGGCGTTATATCGCAACGTTAGCTCGAAGTTTTTCGGTGCCAGAGAAACTTCGGACGGCTGTGAACTCTCGCAGTCTTTCGACAATATGTGTGCTCACCTATATAAAATTCAGAGTTAAGTACAAATGAAAATGTCGGTCATGAAGCGCGAGAGGAACGAACGGAATTGCTGAGTGCAGACCCTCGTATGGGGATCCTGTTTGTTCTTCGAGTACGTTTTTCTTGTTCTTTCGCGAGAAATGTCCTGGTAAAGAGAATTTCCTGACTGCGGTTCGTGCGAATCAACGGATAAAACGGCTCGTTCTTTTGTACCTTACCTTGATAACGAGTCATTGCTATTTCTTCGTTTTTATTAACGTACGGAGCTAATTTTTGTCAGTATCTAATGCAACTGTAAGATTCTGTGTTTTAACGCGTCGTTTCGTTCTGTTCAACACTGAAACTAGCTAGGATCAATCTTGTATATCTAGAAATTCTTGATAAAGTGTGGGAAGGAAGGAAGGAAATGGTCCGATTCATTTATGTAACTTTGTAAAACGGACATAAAAAATGAAGAGAATTTTTCTGTTAAAAATTTTAGTAATTATTTTTAAAAAGTTGGAACCATTTACTTTAAGTATTACCGTACATAAGCGTTAATTATTGTCACACGTTCATATCGTTATTTTGTTATTTCGTTTTCTTTTACATAACTGTAACTGAAAAGTGGTCAAATCATTTACGGCTAAATTTAAAATTCGAATTTTATAAGAATTGATTATTTAAATATCTAAAATTCAATTTAGGCTTCTGTAAATCTTGACATTCTTTACACATCAGGAAGCTATACAAATATTCACGAAATAAATGGAAATCGAGAAATAGAGGAATCTAACTAAAAGTGTTCTAGCTCTGATGTTTAACTTATCCGAAAACTATTTAAAGATTAACCTATCGTTTAAATATTCACAAAAGGAAACTAGAGGAATTATTCGCCGAGTGTTATTCACTGTTGGATAGACACTTACTAATCACAATTAACATTAATATTTTGGTTCACTGAGCAGGATGTGCTTAAATAGTTTAATCTGAATATTCAAAATTATACAAAGAATTTGAATTGATCCGAGTACAGAGTTATTCGAATTATACAAATATTCAAATTCTAAAGTCCTGGATTTCACATAAAATAAAAATCGCTTCGGTTTACATGCTATTATCTAAACACATGAATGCAAACCTTAAATTTATTTGTGCTATATTTAATTTTTATTTTATGAAACGTACTTTCTTAACCTATCGTTTAAATATTCACAAAAGGAAACTTACTAATCACAATTAACGTTAATATAAATTTGGTTGACTGAACAGGATGTGCTTCAATAGTTTAATCTGAATATTCAGAATTATGCAAAGAATTTGAATTGATCCGAGTACAGAGTTATTCAAATTATACAAATATTCAAATTCTAAAGTCCTGGATTTCACATAAAATAAAAATCGCTTCGGTTTACATGCTATTATCTAAACACATGAATGCAAACTTTAAAGTTGTTTGTACTATATTTCATGTTTATTTTATTAAACGTACTTTCTTTTATAAAACCATCAGTCCGCTTTCCTCCTTCACGTAAAATTTGGTACTACAAGTGTTTACTTTTTGTGAAATGCAGGTGTCCTATATTCTATTTTCGGACATAATAACACATTATGGCGACAAAGGTCTAATTTTACGAATCAAACCTCACTACGACACTGATTGTGAGAATCGCACAAGTGTGCTGGTATTTGTAGAGGAAGAAATTAACTCCTGACTTTAGTACCCACTTTTTGCACTTTTCGCCGAGCGGAAAATTCGAGGGAAAATTTCGAACCGGCAACTATTTGATAATTCACTCTGAGCAAATGTTCATACATTCAATTGAGCAATGTGTACAATTATATTTTCTATAATATGCCATTATTTGTAATAGAAACAGGAAACGATGGTAGAAGATCGTCAAATGTCTTTGTATATTACTTTGTTTAAGTTTGTCATGATAGGAATTCTCACGTAAACAACTGTTCTTCAGAAGAATAGTTGATTTTGAAAGTGGTGTAAGTCCATTTATGTCCAAATCGAGATATTGAAGGGTTTTCGTTGAAATAAATTTAAAAATATGGGTAACAGATAACATAGTAGAATAATGTTTGTGGGTTTCTAAGGGTGTCAAATTTATCATCCCAATTAGTATAATTAACATTATTTAAGAAATAATATGTTTATGATAGCTATGAATGGACTTACACCGCTTTCAAAATCAATGAAATGACGTTTTTAATTCTTAAGAATGCCCAAGTCCATGGGAACAGTAAATTTTCCTTGAAATAAAAACAAATGTACGCACTTTTATGTTATAAAATCAGAAAAATATTCAACTTTTATTCTTTGTTAAATAATTTTGACATTAAAATTAATATTGTTTTCTTAATTGTTATTCAGTCTTCTCGTATGAATCCGTTAGCGGCTCGAAAGTGAAATTTGAAATTAAATTGTTTATAACAAAGTCATTGCATATTGATACTTCAACTGCTACTTTGATAATGAAACATAAAGATGTAACCTCATAAAATTTTATTACATAATATTTTCCATATCCATTTAAAACTCTCACAGTGGGACTTACGCCACTTTCAAAATAAACTTTTTCATCACTTCATTAATCAACAAATTTTCGTGTTACCAAATCTTAATGATTTTAAATATATTAATAACAAGTTGCTTTAGAATGAAAAGATCATGTAAAAATGTAACTATTAATGTAGCTAACTCGATTTCCTTGGAAAATGGACTTACACCACTTTCAAAATAAACGGTCCATATCTTCCTGATACCAACAAAAACTACTCGGCTCCGACACCGAGGCAAATTCATAGGCATTTTGTCCTTACCGATGCATGTGGCGAAACAAAGGAAGAAGACGCAACTCTATTCACCGCAAATATCCGTTATAATAAGCGGTGCATCGTATGGCAAGGTAATACGATGTGCCGTACACTCGGCTTTCTAAGCCGGTCGGTCTTTCCTACACTTCTTCGAGGCGTGGGCCCAGTGGTCTTTCGTGGTCGCGGTAATTCGATAGAACTGTGCCAATGGCCATACCGAACGGCAAAAGTTCATGTGGCTTGGAAAACCTACCGATAGCCGAGTAGAATCCGTCACGGCTGCTGCCGGAACACGAGTCTTCGATCTTGACGGTCCCAACAGGTTCGAACCGCGATCCCTCGATTCGTTTGTTTCTTTTACTATTTTTCTTCCGTACTTCTTGTAATATCGTCAAGGACTTAGCGAAGGCTATACTGACGATAAGTATATTTACTGTTGGATACAGCTTTTCAAGAATTAGTAGAAATTATTTTCTCTAATTAGCCCTTTTCGGACGCAGACTTTTTTCAATATTGAGAGAAAATAATTTATTGGGCGATCAAAAGCCAGCTTTTTATCAGTAATTCAGATCGTTAATGTATACATATTATAAATTACTATTTGTGTAATTATATTTCCACGGTTATATTTCAATGTTTCAACTCTAACTATGTATTCATGCGACGATAAAATATAATCAGGATTTGTTCTCAGAAAAATACATACATGACTCCGTAGTCCTCAAAAGGAAAACCAAATCCGTCTTTGTGCGTGCAACATTTGCTAAGCAATAAAAGAAATTCAAAAACAATGAAGATCAAACAAATAGCCCTAAGTATTATTATAGCTCTTATTCAGAAGTACTATATTGAGACTGTGGGTTCGTAACAATGCGAAAAAATATACACTATCGGCCAAAAGTATTAGGACACCTGCTACGTATGCACGAAATCGGAAATTGATTGTGGAGCGAACATTTTCACTGTTCCTATTTTCAGGTTTTGATTAAAACATATTCTCAACTATAAGTATTACGACATCCTTCGTTAATTTATAAATTCATTACTGGTTTTTTGATAACAGTCTGTATTATATTTTTACCAAGTAACTTTCAGGTTCTGCTGCGTGTGGCTTATCGTATCAGATCCTCTGTAAATATATACAAATGTTCATAAAAATGTTAAAAAAAAACTGTTCGGAATGGAGTTTTAACAGACACCCTTAAAAAATTAACGTCCAAAATGCCAAAACTCGTGAAAGCCGTCACGAAGAAAAGACGTGGTTATATCGATGAAAACAAAATATAATGTTATTTTATTTTTTGCATTATAAACCTGTTATAACACTTAATGTATGTTTGACTTGAAATATATAATACCAAATAAAACCAAATTAGTTAAAATCATACAAAAATGTGCATAGATTTGTGTTCACATTTATTCTATCCGAAGTAGGTGTCCTAATACTTTTGGCCGGCAGTGTACATCAAATTTCTTCCACCATTCGATTTTTTCGGTACTTTCGCAAAAAACGGCGGCGATAGGGCGTCGAAAGATTTAGATACCTTGCTCGATCCAACGTCGCGACGAAATTCTAACAAAAAAAAAACATCAGCGAATCGATCAACGACGACGGATCGAATGGATTCTCGTACATGAAACGAAGGGAGAGAAAAGAGTCTACCAATCGGCTTGTCTTGTATTACGAGACGTCCATTTCGTTCTATCGTAAAAAGACAACGAGAAACTAACAGCTCGAGTTGCTTATCCTCTTAGGGGTTCTCACTGCCATTGCCCAGTTTTCGCAACTTCGATACATTTCAATTCGGCCCTCGAAATTGGTCAATCTCGAAGGATACCCTCCGTTAATTCATTGCCATAGAAAAATAGAAGCTTTTGCCCTTCGTATTGCTATCCTGAGTCATTTTCATCCAAATGCAAATTAATTGAAATCGGAAATTTACGGCAAAACGTCAACCATTAGACGTAGGGCTTAATTGAATTTTTTATTTGGACCATGTGTAGACAACGTAGTGTATAAACGAATCGTTTTCGTTTCGATGTTTAATTTCACGGAAAATTGGAGTTCGTAATAGTGTTCCACGGGCAACAACGTCACCCGGCGCGGTGTTTAGTAATAAAAACAGAATGGAATAGGCAAGATTCTTTCGCGAGAAAATAATTCTGTGAGGTGTAACGTTTAACTGCGCGTATTGTTTGCGTGGAAATGCCATTCTATTCATAATTTTCCTTTGTAAATTACATTTACCATTCCGGTGTAATTAAAAATGTACGTTGTTACTTTAATCGTGAAATGCAACTCTGCTTTTAATTTCGCAGTTTTCAAATTGATTTGTAACAACTAAGACAACGTGTAACGAGTTGAAACTTTGTTATATTTAACTGCACTGTTGGGATTTGAATTTTTTATTATGATCCTGGTATATTTTGAGCATTATACACGTGCAATTTGTGAATGTCAATATATCGAATTAAATGCAGGATGATTGGTAAATAACTTTATAAAATTGTTTTTCAACATTGCAGATGCAATTTCGCGTTATATTTGAACTTTCTCGACATCAGGAAAAAATAACTCTGGTCAACACGATTTTTTGCTTAAGGAATATTTATGCCGATTCTTATAGATTTTGTGGCGTTGAACACGAATATGTAGTTCGTTTGCCTCCATCAGAATCCATTTTTGAGAAGATCAGTTTTGAAAAAAATTCAAATTTCCAACTTTCAGAATATTTGCGTTTTTACCGTAAAAGTTATTTATGATTTTTTCACATGATTCTACAATCCCTGCCGAATATAACGATGTATATTACTTCAATGTGATGAACATTTAAACTTGTTTAAACAATGCTCAAAGGGGAAACGACTCACAAAATGCTTCAACACTTGTGGATATTTTTCTATCTATATTAAAAAATAGGCGCCAAGAACGAATTCTAATAGAAGGAGGTGAGTAGACATTCGTCTTGAGGAAATCATAATTGAAAGTTGCAACACAAATTATGTTTTCGGCTGAAAAATTAAAATAGCGCCGCAAGACACAAGCTACTGCCAGTGGTTTTCAGCGCAGCCGTTTCACCCGCGGTTGTATTATATGTATGTAGCTTGCAGTACTTACAAATACATTTATTGTTTATGAGTTACTTTCTGGCAATAACGCTGCATTAGCCAAAGGATTATATTTTTACCATTTGGTCATATAAATAAACAACATTGTTCAATTGCATTTATAATATCAAGATTAACTATACGGGCAGCGAGAGCAGTTAGTTCAACTTCACTGACCTACGAGTACGACGGCCGCTGCGTGTTTTCAAAACATACTCGTGTTGCCAACGCGAGCCGTCGACCGTAGACGGCGAATAGCAAGGTGGACCATTGTCAACATTGGCGCGTCGGCTCCGAAGGAGAGTCACTTGACCACGGGCGCTCGTAGAGAACGGACGTGCGGCAATCGCTCGGCGCGTACGTTGATAATTAATATATTTTGATTATTGGGCTACACGTAAGCGGCTTCGGGACTATCGAGGCTAAGCATCGATTCTGATCCTTCCACTTAGCGGGAGTGATCCTGTCGATGGATTTGAATACTGGAAAATCCAGTTACTTGGACTCGATTAGTTAGTGGCGTGTTTATTGTCGATCGTGGATCGAACAATATTCATGTGACCACGTCCGAGCACCTTACAGTCATATGCCTTTCTCATTGTTTTATATTTCATTATTATATTCGCGTCGCCGAGCGATTGTATTTCTACGTTGCGGCCATTTGTATTGACCATATATCATTGTAATATATTTGGAAATATAAGATCCGAGTTTTGAATCAAATGTGTGTTCCATTGTATTCCCGAGCGGCTGCGTCCACCTTTTCGGAACCTACCCCTACACGCCGAGGCCGTGAAAATAATATGCGAAAATTCGATCTAATCGGATGAATTTCGTTTTGGACACACGATTGGTTGGTGTCTTCGAGCGCCTGGCGTGTGTTGTCGTTTACGTGATTTGTCAGTTTTTGCATAAGCGTCGCACCTTTCTTTTTTCTGACAACCATACCATCTTCATAATGTACACACTAAAACTGTATCATCACATTCTCCAGCGCAACCAATTCATTGTCATACAAAGAGATTTTATGACTCGAGTTGCAGCCGTTGCTGCTATGTTTCATGTATCTCATATTGTTAAAATAGCCCGCCGTTTATCGGGCCTCTCATTGTATTATCTGTCACGCTCGATAAAAGAAATTTTATAAAAAAAAAAAAAACATACTCGGTGGTCCTCGGCGATCGTACCTTCCAGGTATTCATCTCGTTGGTCCTCTAACAATAACAAATCGTTTCGATGTTCGCCTCGCTATCAGTTTGCCTTTGACCGCCGACGAGTAATCAGTGCTCCGTGATCTGGTTCAAACATTTTCACCTATTAGTGCGTATACAATACTTTCGGAGGTGAGATTCAGAATCAGCGAATACCTCTCTTTTTATGGACCACTTAGTAATTCATCCTTACAGTGGTGTCAACCCTTAGTTAGCGGTCGTGCGTCTGTCTCAGCCGCCAAAGAACTTTCATCGTTGTAATCATGTGTCTACTCTCAGCCACCAAAGCAAAGAGCCAACACGTTTCTGAGGTATATATAATTATTACTAAGATTTTAATAATTTTGTTTTAAGTGCGATTACGCATTTTGTTTTTAATGAAACAAGATTGGAAAGGGTTTTAGATAATAAAACCCTTATTTAATTAAATATAATTAATTAGATAATAATAATTAATTAAACATACTATAAATAAATAATTAATTAAATATACTAGGTAATAAAATACACTAGAAGGGGAATAAAGTATTTCTTTTGGCACAAAAGCTTTAATATGTAATTCTAGTAGTATTTTTTGTGCTGAATTGAGATATGTAATCTGCTTGTCTCCATCGTGTAGGATATTTTTGTGACAAGCACTTTTATATTTAATAAGTCGAATAATCTTGAACTTGAGAATGCAGTTGAACAGTATTGCTTATTTATATGATGAAATTCTACAAACATACTTCGTTTTTTAATGTAGATTATTGTCGTGAAATAATTCATAAACAATAAATCTACTTGGAAAGCAAGCTACATATCATACTACTAGCATAGGTGAAACGGTTGCGCTGAGAATCACTGGAAGTACCTTGTGTCTGTCGGAGTTATTTTAATTTCTCAGCCGAAAAAAAACTTATGTTGCAACTTTCAATTATGGTTTCCTCAAGAAAAATGTCTGCTTTATCGTTTGCTTCTATTAGAATTCCTTCTGGGCGTCTAGTTTTTAAGGTAGACAGAAGAATATCCACAAAAGTTGGGGCATTTTGGGCATCGTTTTACATTTGAGCATTATTTAAATATGTCTAAACGTTTATAATATTAAAGTAATATGCATCGTTATATTTGGGAGAGTTTGTAGAATCATTTTATGCAACAAAATTTAAATAACATTTATGGTTCAAATGCAAAACATTCTAAAAATTGAAAATTTACTTTTTTTCAAAACTGGTTTCTCAAAAGTGGAGTCTGATGGAGACAAATGGATTTTATATTTGTGTTGAGCGTCACAAAGTCTATAATAATTAGTATACGTATTCTTTGGGCAAAAAAAAGTTCAATTTTGTAGACCAGTGTAATCGATTACATTTCAAATAGCTTTTTTTCACCTGGACGTTTCGGAACGTCTGACCATTCCAAAATCCTTCTTTTTAAAGGTGCATACGTTTTTTTGGAGTTTCATTTCCAATAACTGCAGCGGAAATTCCAAATTATTTCCCAGACATTAGGAAATTGTTATCAGATTTACTTCATCAAATTTTATTTAACTAATTTGCGTAGACAAGGCTTCATTTTTTACAAAATCGTGATTCTTCCTATTACCTCATTCCAGAATTCTTCACTGACTGCATATTAATTTTGCGTTCATTGTTAGGGCAATTCCACATTATATTTTCACTTTCCAGTGACAAGAAAACCACCTTATCCCGGAAAATTTCTCCTCACCAATTTTTCATTAAAACATTTTCCTATAAAAATCATGATTGTCACAGATGCACATATCATTCGCACATTTCATTAACCCTCGTTAAAAAAACCAAATGAGAATATTTCAACTAATAGAAAATTTACACAGTATTTACAGTCAACGCGTTTCATCTATAGAAGTAACGCTCAATATGAAACGCGTCAATTATTTAAAAAAAATATATTTAAGGCGAGTATACAATACTACAAGAAACTTACTCGTAACTCCAAAAGTTCGCATTCACAGCAACGTACGAAGAGATGTTTCGCGGAAATGGTAGACGAGAATTCTTCTGTCTCGAAGGTCGTTACTTATTCGTTCTTGCGAAATGCGACGCCAGCGACGGATTTATCGGGTGAAAAATTCAAGAGAATACGGGAACCCCGGTAGCTCAGTTTCACCCTGCCAAATGGGGAATCGTTGTCCGTGTTGTGCGGACTATTCAGTCTACCATCAACTACCTGCTGAAGTAAATACGTGTATACCGTACGATGCGAATAAATAGCACCGGATGCAGTCTGTACTGGCTGCACGATCCCACCTGGCGCGACTAATCTTCGAAGGAAGTAGCTTTATTAATTATTCGTTGCCCTAATCGACGCTGAGATAATTTTAGAGTCCCTACATTTTGCTAATAATTGGAACCCTTCGTCAGGGTTGTGAACTTCTATGTTTTAAGAGGTAACGGTAATTAATGTTTCTTTTTGTGATCATTAATCTGACGTATTTAAATACATATAGGAGATACATGCTGTATCACAAGATCGTGGACACGATATCTCTGTGTACATATTTTTTTTTGTACAAAATTTTGTATAAATAGATAGCATATCTAAAAAGCTAATACACACTTACTTAACACGTTCCGTGCCACTTGTACCATTTATGGTACACGTTAAACTTGATCTTCAGGCCACGTGTACCATAAATGGTACACGCAACATATTTATTTAATGCGGTGAAAACATACATTTTATGGCAAATTTAATTCTGTAAAATTTGTTTCCACCAAAAGAATGAGGCATTATAAAAAATGCAGCGTAGAACAGCGCACATAAATTTGTTTAATTGTTATATATACAATAATTAATAATTACATGTAATGTTTGACATATTTAAAGCAAGAAATGCATAAAATCGGCTTGTTCGGGAAATCGCTGCAAAACGTCACCACTCTTCTAATTTTTTGTTTTGCTACTTCAGGACTGAATTTTTTTACATTTTGTTTGAAAAGTTTCGATCTGACTGAATTTTACAATCGATCTGATTACAGCGCCACGTGTACCATACATGGTACACGATATGATAACTACTCTAAACAAGCTAATTACTTATGAATTGATGATGTAATGAAATATTGTGTGATAATATATCAATCTTTAGTCAAAACATCAAATGGCCTGAACGGCAAGTCGGGCAAAAACGGCTTAGCACGGAACGTGTTAATAGTTGTGCGTCTAATCTCCATAGTTTGCGATTATTGCTTCACAACGCCTGGACATACATTCGATCAGCTTTTCGGTGTATAATACAGGAAAAGATCATATTTCTTGAATACGACAAACTGCGGCTTTCAATTTTCAAATTCGATTTCCTCGGATATTGTACCTAGGGATTGCAATATCGAGCCAAAAGTTCAATACCGGTATTCGGTATTTTTTAGATCTTAATACCGGAATATCGGTTTTAATACCGGTAGTAGGAATTTTAGAAAAAGAAAGAAAACACAGGTGTTTCTTTGTTTTATTTGCCAGTTTTATTAGAGAGAGAGAGTAAATATCACAAAAAATTATTTGTAATTTATAAATTATAACAGTATATAAAGAATCACAAAAAAGTAAAGGAACAAGGAACATCTTACATATTTAGATCACAAAAAAGTGTAAATATCACTATTCAGTCTGTGGTACTATTACAAAATTTTCAAATGTGATCTTAAAAAACATAATGCATCAATTGTATTGTCATTAAGCCTGCAACGTAATTTTCTGCAAAAATTACCAGCTGTCGGAAACGCTCTTTTAGCATCTGCGCTAGTTGGTGGCACTGCTAGCAACGCGCGATATACTTTTTCCAAGTATTTACCCCTAAATCCCTCAGGTACGTTTGTCGAAAGAACAGGGATCGGGGAGGAAAGAGAAATGATTCATTCGTTTGTTAGATATGGAAGACGGTATGGAATGATAGCGTTAGGAAGCCGTAAAACGAAAACAAATTGTTTATAAAACTGAATATTGAATCAATTTATACCAAAAATTTCAAAAAACGTAAAACCGTTCGGGAATTATCTCTAAGAAAGTATAATGCTGGAACGGTAAGAAGACAGCTGAGACGGAAGGGGAGATTGCTCTCGCACCGCCTATCACCGCCATGTCGGTCCTGGAAAACTGAGATCGACGAATGACAACCAAAAATAAAACACTACTTTCTTTGTTCACATGACGACGCAACGAATGGCGGGTCTCTCTTGCCAATAGCGCGTCAAAATTAGAAATGCATGAGGGAGAGGGGTGTCCCTATCCGTCGGGCGAATCAGAACAAATTACCCCTCAGCTGCCAACTTACCGTTCCAGCATAATAACAACATTACATACTTTCGTACAACACATACTGGTCTCCGAAAAAAACAAAAAGAGTCATAACAAAAAAGAAGCCATATTGCATTTATCATTGGCAGGTTCATATTGACTAAAAAATTCGAGCGCTATAATTCATTTAAGGAGGAATTTGAAGGCTCATTCGTTTCCTAACGAACAGTTCGCTGAAACGCGTCACAGTCTATCTGGGATCGCTAATTGGTACTAGTTAGAATTTAGGAAGTTTCGTGTAATTAGGCTCGTACCTTCACGCGCCGAATGGAATAGTATTGCCATTCGCTTTTTCCCGACATTTCTGACGAACCTGTCGTTAGCGTTTATTGGCATTCGACGTTCCGGCTCTTCGTTATCGTTGGATTGATGCCTTGGTCCTCGCCTCTACGTCAATCAAATTCGATATACTGGGTGACTTATTTCACATTGTTGACTAATAAAAATATTCCTTCTAGAAAATTCTGCCGTTTCGTGAAAATCCTTAAAAAGAATATTATTTCATAATTTTACTGGTAGGGCAATACGAATAGTTTTTATCCGCCGTTCCCCTTGGAAAAATATGAATTTGCGTCTTTTATCATTTACATTTTTACATGGAACATAAAAAGACTCTTTTTCTTGGAATTTATTGATTCGTTGTTTTATATTTGTCGCTTTTTTTTATTAAAGTTTATTGTGCTGGAAATCGGAGAAAGTTTTGACTTTTTGAAGTTGAAGGATATTGCTTTGACGATTTATCAGAGCCTACTGTTTTTCTTCTGATACTATTACAGAGAGCAACTACGAAAGGGGTAATATATTAAGGGAAACGGTCAGCTTTGATAAATCGCCCAAAAATTATATGTCTGCAAAATAATATACAGGTGCATTTTGTGTCAAATCTCTAAAGAACCGTAGCTCTGCTAAATAAGCTTCGCTTATATATTACGGCAAATTGAGAAAATAGTGTTTGGGTACAGACTCCGTAATTTCGAGAGAAAAGTAATGAATTTAGAACGGGTACAGTGTCGTTTACGAACGATCACACAACTTTGTGTATACTTATCGATAGTTTAACTTTTGCCCCCATATTTGTACATCGGGAATGTCGCCCTTACTCGTTTCATTCGATTTGCGCTTTGACCATCGATTTTCTGTTTGCTAAACTTTAAACAAATGTTGGAGTTGCATTCCACCAATTTTAATATCAAATCAGTATTAAAAAGAATTATATAAATTAGAACAAGAATTGTTCTAACTCTACACGATAAAAGGACAAATAATTGAAACTGTAATAATAAGATTGGAAAAAAGTTTTCATGTACCTGCTCGACCCTTATCTATATTATACACTATCTTAAAATCGTCTATGTGCTATTAAGTTGCTGCATATGAAATGTTGGATTGCATACGGCGAAATTAAAATGCCACAGTTTTTGCAAATTACCAAGTTTAAATTCATATCGTTTTACCACTCGTATTTCACTACTATTCGCGTTGCACAAAAAAGTATATTTTTTTAAAGAAATTAGGGGTCTTCCAAATAAAATACATCTCAATATTGAGCATATAGACCAAACAACCTGTTTCAACTGTAAAATTATTAATTTTACGGCTACCTATTTACAAAATATGGCCAAAATGTAGTGTATAGACCTAATCCGACATTTCATATGCACCAACCTAATATTATTCACAATATGTCAAGTATTCCAGATAAAAATTATTTGTTACCGGTTTATATTATAATTCATAATTACAGAGAGTTACAACGACTCCTCCGAAGTAATAAATTCAAATTTCAATTTTTATCGCCACTGACAACGAGAAATTCCTCCTATCCGATATATATATCACACCTTCGATGATTTTCGAGCCCCCGAAAACTGTAGTTGTAAGATAAAACGAAAAAAATGTTGAATTTTACAAAATACCTTTGTGTTCTGCAATAATCCCTCACTCACATTTTAACCTTTATGCTAATAGTCCATGGAGTTTCGCCGACGAGTTTTGCACGGTTGTTTTGCCTACTCGTTATCGTTTGATTGGCGCCTTGATCGCCGTCGTTTATGAGCCAATCAAATTGACGTCTATGCGTGCAAATGATGCACGCTCCTGAATTTTTCCGGCTGCCCCACAAGACGATTCTCGTTTAACATGTTCGTTACCACTGTGCAATTTGAAAATCGTTCGTCAACCAACAATTTTTGGTAATATCATGTAATATCGTACATATTTCCAGAATATGCAAATCTAAAAGATGTATGTGGCGCGTTGCTGAAAAGGGAACAGTCAATTATTTTACGTAGAATTGAACATATGAACATATATTCTACTGGATACCAAAATGTCAGGAGACGTGCTGTACTGTTTGAGGATGACCACTATTTTGATTTTGAAACTACATGAGCCATTCATTTGTCAAATCGATTGACTCCATAATACCTAAAATTCCCTTCAAAATATAACTACAAATAATTATTGTAGAATATATAATCGCATGTAGTTTTCCTCTAACGAAGTATAAAATGAATAAGGCGCAATAGCCTTGGAATTAATTAGATTGACTTCTGAATTCAATTATTTATTATTCGATGGCCAAGCAAACTTCGTCATTTAATGGTGTTAATCGTTATTATTACAACAATTGATTCTAAACTGAAAAAGCTAGGATTCAATCAAGTGCTTTGGGACTTGAATTTAAAAGAATTCAAAAAGTGGAGTTTATCGATTTGTGCATTGAACAGCTCATATATTACTGCAGGAATTTATAAGTCGTCATTTATTTAATTTTTATTGATTCTCTAGTTATAAAGAAATTGCAAAGTACGGGATTAACTTGTTCATCACCTACAGGTTAATAAAGCTCGTATCGGCACTATTTTTACGTAAACGATGGCTTTAACACTAGATTTACGGGCGTGAAATCTGTTAAATTGCAATATATTTAATAACGACTTTGAAAAAAGAGGGATGCAGCGGCAAAGATGGTAGTACATTAAGTCATTATTGTATTATAAAATACACGTGAAATATCTAATGTATAGCGTCTCTGTAAATTTGAGAAATGTTTATAAGACAAGTAGGAACCCGTCAATTTGACGGCTTCCGTAAATCTAGTGTTAATCATGCATCGTCATTTCATTGTTCAACGGTAAAGTTTCACAGTGTTTCAGTAAAATAATTTAACATTTTGTTTTAAAACCTTCTATAAAACACTTAAGGGTTCGTTATATTCTTTTTACAATTATTAACGATTCATAAATCCGTTTAGATTCTCTAGAAATTTTTAAAACCATTTCCCATATACGTCAATTTATCCTGAAATAAAAACACCACTTATGTTCACAGTTTTCCGTAACCGTTAAAATCAGCTTCTCGTCCCTTCAACCGGATAGGAAAATTGCAAAAAACAATGAAAAATCGTAACGCAAACTTAAGAAATCTTAAGGAACAGCGTATGACGATAAAGCATCGGTACTCGAGACAATCACTGTCCGTAATTACAGCGCGTGCCTATACCCTTAACTCCTACTCTTCTTTTTTACGGACAGCTCGCAAATTCCCGTTGTTTGCACGGTAGCGCCGTTTTGGCTGCTCATTATCGTTTGATTGGCGCCTTGGTTATCGATCCGCGCATCATCCATACGTATGTATATCCATGTGCGTATGCACGAATGCATATCGCATAAAACAGATTCCTCGTTTCGCGATACATGCTGGAACCGGTCGACGATCACCGACGATTGTAATGAACTCATTAGCGGCAGTTCGTGCCACTCGCATTTTTACTGGGAACAGTAGCTTTTTATTCGTCACTCCACGGAGCTCCGTGGCGACGCAAGAGATACTAATGGCTAAAACTGGGTTGCCTCAGACCGGGGAAAGATGGAAGAAAGAACTTCCGTTCGCTTGGATATCAGTGCGCGATACTTCAATGGGGAGGGGAAGAATTCTTAATTGATGTCCATCGCGAATTTTTTAGTCGGGATAAGAAATAATTGTGTTTTCTCCCGTGTAATTAGTGGGTGAAATCTTTTTGAGTTGAGAAATGATGGTTCTTACCTTGAAGTATTTTATAATCGTTGAGTTGTCGATTTGTTTTTTGTCTTATCCTTACTTTGCACATGAACGGTGTTTTTTCGTGAACTAATAGGACGATTCGAGTTAAAAGTTTTTCCGGGCAGAGGAAAAAGTTTTGTCCGTTGGAATCGTTATGATCTGGTGGAGTTAACACTAGAACTACCGGCGTTAAATCTATGATATTTCAAAATATTCAATAAGTACTTTGAAAAAGGAGGGAACAAGAGGCGGAAAAGATAATCGATTCGGTGATTTGTGTTTTTTAACCCATTGACTGCCAGGAAAACTAAGAAAATATTACCTTTGCTTGTTAAAATTTGAGAAGATGACTGAAAGGTTTTAGAACATTGATTTCATTAATCAAAAATATAATCTCGACATTTGTAATGATACCAAGAACATTTTTATTTCAAAATTTCTATACATGCTCGGCCATTATTGTTAACTTATTAATTCAAACTTATAGTGCAGCTACGAGATATCTCGTAGTTGGCAGTCAATGGGTTAATATGGACACAGAATATTTATTCTAAGACTGTTCTATAAACTTGGAGAATTTTTGGAAAAAATTGTGTACCAGTCATTTTGACTGGTTTGGTAGTTCTAGTGTTAATGTTTCTTTTTGAAACTAAATCTCTGTAGAGAGAAGATTGTATTAATTATATTTTGTTGGTTCTTGACGATTACAAAAACGTTTGGTTTCTGACGGAGGATACTGTGAAACCTTTTGAATAATTAGAAACTTTGGTGGTGTTTCATTATTTTGTTACAGTTATAAATTGAATAGGTTGCAGTGGAGTGCTTGGTAAATATTTCTAGAGAAACCTTCTAATACGCTTCAGTTCTGGCAAACTTTAGTCGATCAATAGTAAGCACTTTTATCTAATTGTAAGAGAAGAAAACCAATTACGTCATTTACAATAAGCACAGTACATGTCAACGATTATCTTTGTAATCGTTGCGCTTATTAGCAGAAAAAGGGTCTTAACACTAGAACTACCAAACCAGTCAAAATGACTGGCATACAATTTTTTCTAAAAATTCTCCAAGTTTATAGGAGAGTCATAGAATAGATAGTTTGCGACAATCTTGCAAAACATAAATTGCCGAATCGGTCATCTTTTACACCTCTTAATTCCCCTTTTTTCAAAATACTTATTTAATATTTTTAAATATGATAGATTTAACGCCGGTAGTTCTAGTGTTAATTATTTCCCATACAAAAATAAATTCTTAAACCTGGATTATATGTCCTATTCTGATAGCATGATTTTCGAAATTTTTCAACCAATTTCGGATATTGTTAGCTGATCGGGTTCTGTGTATTTCAAAATTTATTTCATAACGTTGATAATCATACTTCATTTCCATGTGAAATCTTACGAATATTTCTCCACTATCGCAATTTCTATTTCAATGAGTGTACTTTTTTATGACTCACAATATAAATTACTCTTCAAAACTATAATACATCCTCAAAAACGGACACCTGGATTTTCCTACAATCTTATTACCTTCTACTCAATTTTGCGACCCCGTCAGACAATTTCGAAACTCTTTGCCTTTCGCCACTCGATCATTTAAAGATTCAGTTCAAACGATCTCTCGTCATCCTTTATCCTGACGCGGAACCCTATTCACGATTTCCTTCTGTTATGACTTCTAACAATTGTACTACATCATTATTTACAATCATATTAGTTATTTCATGCAGAAATATAAATTTCCACCAACAAACACCTGAATTTTTCTATAATCGCAGTAGTCCCTACACAATTTTCGAAATCTTCCAGCCAATTTCGAAATACTTTGACATGCGACATCCGATCATTTAAAGATTCATTTCAAACGATCTCTCGTCATCCTTCATCCTGACGCGGAACCCTACTAACGATTTCCTTCTGTTATGACTTCTAACAATTGTACTACATCATTATTTACAATCATATTAGTTATTTCATGCAGAAATGTAAATTTCCACCAACAAACACCTGAATTTTTCTATAATCCCAGTAGTCCCTACACAATTTTCGAAATCTTCCAGCCAATTTCGAAATACTTTGACATGCGACATCCGATCATTTAAAGATTCATTTCAAACGATCTCTCGTCATCCTTCATCCTGACGCGGAACCCTATTAACGATTTCCTTCTGTTATGACTTCTAACAATTGCACTACATCATTATTTACAATCATATTAGTTATTTCATGCACAAATATAAATTTCCACCAACAAACACCTGAATTTTTATATAATCCCAGTAGTCCCTACACAATTTTCGAAATCTTTCAGCCAATTTCGAAATACTTTGACATGCGACACCCAACCATTTAAAGATTCATTTCAAACGATCTCTCGTCATCGTTCATCTCGATGCGGAACCCTATTAACGATATCCTTCTGTTATGACTTCCAACAATTGTACTACATCATTATATACAATCATATTAGTTATTTCATGCAGAAATATAAATTTCCACCAACAAACACCTGAATTTTTCTATAATCCCAGTAGTCCCTACACAATTTTCGAAATCTTCCAGCCAATTTCGAAATACTTTGACATGCGACACCCAACCATTTAAAGATTCATTTCAAACGATCTCTCGTCATCGTTCATCTCGACGCGGAACCTTATTAACGTTCTATTTATATCGTCGCGTATATCCCTGTACCGGAACACCGATAAAGGATTTTTTCCCCTGCAACATCCTCGGCGATTGTGTTCGTGGAGCATGACGAGGTGGACACTGGGTGGGTACGGTATACCTATATGTGTATCGTTAAGAGGGACACGTCGAATCTGCGATTTCGATCGTGAGGAGTCTTAATGGACGCGCGTGACTAACCGTTTCCTAATGCGGCGCGTTGTCAAAGTCGTCGAGAAACGACGGGACAGAGGAATACGTTCCGTATGCGTGTAACAGCTCGCGTGAGATCGCGGCGCGTTTTATACGCCTGCAAATCCGCGTTACGCACAAAGGATTACCCGCGGAGAGCCGCGAAAGACCCGCCTCCACGTCGACGTTCTCCTTTTCACGTTTTTTTCTTAACTGGTCGCACAACGATCGCTGGAAAAGTTGTATGTTGCTTTCTATCATGCGGGAAATAAGAATGGATTTGCGGGCGGGGTGTAATTGTATGGCGGCTTGTCTTCGCCTTTTGTTGAGCCATGATGACTTTTCGTCCAGGGCAATAGTTCTTAACACTAGAAAGACTGAAACTTAGTATATACCTATATTTCCCAAAAGCAGTCAAAATGACTGCATTGTGAAAGAATAACTAATGTGTAGAGAAATTTATTTAAAATTAATTTTTAATATTTTTTTATATTATTTACAGTTATATAACAGGTTATTAGAAAATATTAACAATAAAAAAAATTTACTTCACTTGGAAAAAAGTAGGAGGGATAGGGCAGGGAGGTACGCGGAAAGAGACGAAGCTATGATGCTAGCATCAAAATAACTTCCACTTAACCTACGGAATGAAGAAGCACATGTACTTGTATGTTATCATGTAACGGTAATCGAAAAAAATGAAAAATGTTATTTCAACACAGAACCGAACTGGTCATATAAGAAATTTACACAATTCAATAATAAGAATCATTTAATTATTTTAAACTTCTCAAGCAGTCAAAATGACTGCTATTGGGCAGTATAGGTATAACACATATATGTACTGGAAATGAAGGAGGGGGGAGGTAACTACAATTATTAATAAACGCATTTATATGTTGTACAAAAAGTCACAAAATTCTAAGAAATTGTATCATTATATACATAATTTTTTTTCTAACTGAAATTAAAAAGCAGTCAAAATGACTTCCTTGGGCAATCTAGTGTTCACCTGGGATGCGTGTATCCCCGAGGGTGCGAAAGAGCATATCCAGGGGTGCGAGAGAAATACCAGAATACCAGCAATTATAATACACCTCTAGCAATTGAGTGAATCATTTGATGGATACTTTTTCACGGGAAATATTAGCAAAATTAATAGATGGATTCTCAACCCATTTTTGTTTGATCCAAATTCAATGGACGACAACGATTTGTTAAAAGATCTTATCGAAATACGAGCTAAGGGGCGTATGGAAGTGGAATTTGAAAAACTAGACTTAGAACAGTTCTGGTGTAAACAGTTAGAAGCTTATCCACAACTGGCAAAAGCAGCACTAGAGACACTTTTATCATTCACCACCATCTACCTTGAAATGAGATTTTCAGTACTTTTGCACATCAAAACAAAAGCCAGAATCGCTTAAATTTAAATGCATCTGATGACTTACGCGTTGCTCTTTCAAAAAAAGAGCTTCGTTTTAATAGAAGTATTACGAATAAACAACAACAACCTAGTCATTAAAATTTAAATATTACTCTTTATGTTATACAGTAATATATATTGTAAATGAACACGGCGTTTGTTTATGTAATAAATGTTTTTTCTTAAATAAAAAATATACATACATTTTTTAAGGGGGTGCAAGAGCTTATTTTCAGATTCAAGGGCGCCCTGACCACTAAAAAAGTTAAGAACTACTGGTCTAGGGTGTAGGTTTATTAAAAAATTTCCACAATTTCTGTCCAGTATGTTTAAAATGTCGATTGTTCAAAAAGTTGATCAGTTTTCTACAAGAAAGATATAGGGGAAGGTCTGAATATACAGATGCCGTAGGAATATTTATTTGCACAGTTTGGTTATAAGTCTTTATTATAGTGTTTAGATAATTTTATAATTTTTTTATAGTTTCTACTTTATTCAGTTACATAGACGGAAATCTGATTTACCTAGGATCTTCAACGCCTCGGGTACTGATTTAATTTAACACTGATTTAGATTTACGGAAGCCGTCAAATTGACGGGTTCCTACTTGTCTTATAAATATTTCTAAAATTTACAGAGACGCTGTACAGTAGATATTTCACGTATATTTTATAATACAATAATGAGCTAACGAATTACCATTTTTTACCGCTTCATCCCTCTTTTTCCAAAGACCTTATTTAATATATTGCGATTTAACAGATTTCAGGCCCGTAAATCTAGTGTTAAGTAAACTTTCCAGGTGGATCTGACTTAATTTTTGATGGTTGCTGTAATATACCGATGCCATATATTTTTATTCATTTAAGAATAATGATATAAACGGAAATTTGAAGGATTATATGAATATAATAGTTGAGATCGTGAGATGAGTTACATTTCAAATGTAGCAAGGAAGTTAAACTGTGTGGACAGAATTGTTTAGACGAGGGTGAATTTCAGTCGACTTTTGTTGTTTTTCATATTATTATATCATATCATTACAATATTATTAATAACCGTAATATTATAATTTTAATCTTCCTTTAACGCTGTGTTATTCGATTGGCCGGTTGAAGTGAGATATGCAATAGACTACAATTTTTTGCACTACCTTTAATCTCGAGGTACGCCGCAGGATACAATTTTCCTTCCCCTTTTGTCGTTTTACGTCGCCCCAATTAAAAATCACGTTAAAATTGTATGAGAACGTAATAAGATTATTCAACTATTGCGGATAAATTTATCTGTAAATTAAACAAGTGTACACTAGAAATGCAAATTTTAGGGAAATCATAAACCCCAGGAAGAGTGCATGGTTCCTTTCTCCTCTTTAGCATTCGCGGTTTTTAATTGTGTTTTTATATTCCACAATATCATTTTTACTCCATTCCGTATATTTGTATTTTCTCCAACGGGAAATGTTTAAACTCGCTGTTGCAAAGAGATACAATGGAAACGTACCGTCTACCTTTTGCACCATAAATTAGATCCATCTTTCATGAGATGGATTTTGGTAAATGACATTTTTACCTCACCTTGGCTGTATTTCTTTCGCGTATAATGATATCATTACGAAGAACGAAGATAATTGGCATTTCCTTTTTAATGTTCTAAAATACATCTTCATAGCTCCAAGAAATATTATCAGATTCTTGTTGTATACATTTTGTCAGATAAAAGCGAAAATGTTAATATAACATTAATAATACTGCATAACATTAACATGATATAAATAACACAGGTTTTCATTATTTCGAACAGTAACTGGTAACGTGAAAAATAGAAGAATTGTAAATAGAACACCTGTGTAAAACAAATTTTTACTTTACACATCCATTGCAACGATTCTGTTCAATATGTTGCTAATGATTTTAATAGCGATAGAGACTCAGACCTGTTATCAATGATTCCAAGATTAGCGATTAAAAAATATCTGTTCGTAATTTCACTGCGAAAGCTGTTAAACACTAAAGCACAATTTTTGTGCGTCTTACATAAATGTACCTCTGCGTATCCCGTTGTTTCGGAACAATCGATAAAAACCATATTAATACATGTAGGGCCTATTAAACGTGAAGGGTTTCGCATCTCGTAACGACGTCATTCTAGCGTGGCATTATAAAGACAGCTTTCTCGGTGCGATGCGTAGGTACCTTATTTGCGACAGGAAGAAATAAATTGTCCGTAGTTAAGGGTCTCATAACACATTCCGCAGAGTGTTTCACGTCGGCCTGGAAATTTTATCTCGCGTGACGCGTGAAAAATATAACTCAGCGATACGCTTCTGCGCCCTTGAGAATAATTGTCACCGCTATAAATTACGAATTTGCCCGGGTAATTAATGCCTCGCAATGCGGATAGGTGAGGACGATAAAAGTTCAGTATCACGGGATATTCATCAGTTAGGGGAGGAATGTTATAAATTTCTGAATTAATTCACTTCGATCTTACGAAATTATATGTTTCCCCTTGTTATTGAATTTCAAATTATAGTCGTTGCATAAAAGTAATATATGCCCATAATTATCAGAGTGGTCTAAGTCAAAATTTTAAAACAATTAGTTTGTCAGTTAATTCACACAACATTATTTTAAACTAAATTAATTCAATGTAATTTTCACGATATTGTCAAAAATGAACCATTAGATAGTGGTTGTTATTTCAACATTATATGGAATTCATTTAGTGCTAATTATGAAAGTGGTCTAAGTGGAAAATTTAAAAAAATTGAGTTTATCAGTTATTACAAGTCAGCCGATGACGATAATGATAACGATGGTAACACATTCTTTGAACGAGAAATGCAAATTCACTCTTGTGAATTTGTGAAAAACGAACCGTTACATTGTGTTAGCGATTTTGCCATTATATGGAATTCATTTAGTTTTATTTTGAAAGTGCGTTAATTCAGTTGGGCTCTTCCGAAGTAATTATCGCGGAAAAATAATTTATATATTTTACTAATATGTCAACAGATAGCGGTTCAGGTAAGTTAATGACAACGTAATTATTATGTGAATATCTTAATTATTCGGATATAAAGAAAAAAATATACGGAAATATTATATTACTTCCATTATACACCACCACTAGAGCAGTAACGGAAGAAAACCATAAAGATATTACGTACTTAATGCCCTACATACCTCCAGTTTTTCAGGAACGTTTTGAGAATCTCAAAACTCATAATGATAAAAACCTAAAATGATAAAAATGGATTACTTTTCAAACATAATTAATAAATGTTCATGATTTATTTCATTCAAATTATTGTTTCTAATAAAGCTCGTAGTTTTTTATTGCTTTAAGTCATTTGTAGGTCATTCAGTTAATTTTGAAAATGGCCCAAGTCAATTCAAACGTCAAAAACATTTTCGTATGAGATTCACACGAAATTTTACATTCATAATAAATTTTCATTAATCAAGACTAATAAAATTCTAAATTAAAATGTTGCATAATATAAAAATATTTTTTATCTTATTCAAATGTACTCCATTAAATATCTCGACACAAGAAATAAATGACTTAGACCACTTTCATAATTATGGGCACATAATCAGCCAATTTGTATAGCGGATTTCATCTATTATTATGCTTCAATTTTGTTTTGGCATTTTCCATGCGGATTTTAGAATTATTAATTTAGTGATTCATTTTAGGTTCAATTGAAATAATAGTTATCGACATATCGAATGGTATATAAGTAGTTGTTATTGATTGAAGAACAGTAATTTGTAATAAAAAAAGAACTCAAAACCCTGAGCAAAATTACCGTACACTTAAAGCTAAAAAATGCAGAAAAAGAAAAAAGGAAAAAGAAATGATAAAGCAAGAGATTAACAATAGAACCACCGGCGTTAAATATATTGTATTGAAATATATTAAACAAGTACTTTAGAAAAAGAGAAATGAAAAGGTGGAAAAGATGATTAATTCAGTACTTTACGTTTTATAAGGCTAATGTAGAATATTTATTCCGTGACTCCCGTATGACGTGGCATTTTTGTAGGGGATAGTGAACCAGTCATTTTTCTTAATAACGGTGCAATGACGTTCTACAGGATTAAATACAAAAATTATAATTCTCAACGACAGGCGTGTAAGCGAAGATCATGAGGGATCCGTTGGAAAAAAGAAGGATTTCGCGTTCAAGGTCGTCTAACCAGGAAATCAACAGTTCGAACGGCACCGTCGTCGTCGTCGTCGACGATCCTCACGGGCGATAAAGCGAAACGAGCCGATAACACCCGCTCGATCATGCCTGCCTCGCGATTCTATAAAAGGTTACGGCAGCTCGTAAAGGAGATTCACACGGTAGCGTTTCGTTGATTCTTCCGACCGTCCATTCGAAAAGAAAAAAGAAAAATGTTCACCGTCCCGTTAAAAATGTTGCGGGAAAAAAGGAACAAACGATTGGAGCGCGAAATGGAAATGGTGAAAACAAATTTTTGCTGAGCTTTGTTAGACCGGTCGATCGTGGGCGATTCAATTTCGCTTGCGGAAGGAATAACTTCAGTTGTGTCGAAAAAAAAGTAATGGATCGCTGATATTCTTGCAGGTATATATTAATCTGTCTAATGTACCCGGTGTTTCAGAAATGGCGTTGGAAACTTTCTAGACGTATTTTAGAGTTTCTAGGTAGAAGAAAGATATGGTGAAAAGTATGGATCTTTAAAGATAAGCCATTTTAGTCATTTGCACATGTTGGAAAATGAAATCGGAAATGTAAGATTTACACATACAAAAATGATCTGCGGTGATTATAGAGATAAAGGATTGGATTCTTCACTAGTAGACTGGAACTGTAAGTTTCACTATCACTAAAAATGTTTTATCCAATATGTATTAGGTGTAGAAATTAATTCGGTGCCTTTTTAAAAGAAGTTTAGTATTTATTTATAAAGTAATCGTACATCTGTTATTCTTCGAAATATTCTCCATCATTTTCGATGACTTTGGTCCATCTGTCAGGCAACTGCCGAATTCCTTGGCGAAAAAAAAATGGCGATTTTGATTCAATGAATTCGTCAATACTTCTTTGCACTTCTTCCAATGTTTGGAAATTTGTATCAGTTAAATGATGTTGGAGTGATCGGAATAAATGAAAATCCGATGGAGCCAGGTCAGGAGAGTATGCCGGATGCGGGAGGATTTCCCAGCTCAAAGAACAAATGGCATTCTTTGTTGCTTTTGCAACGTGTGGCCGAGCGTTATCTTGTTGCAAGATGACGGGCCGTGTTCCATTACCTGTAAGTGGTCTTTTTTCTCCAGTTCGTCACTCATGCATAACTATAAGTGTTGGTACTTTAACGTTATAAAATGGCGGGCGATTATTTACATTCAAACCAGAGTTATAAATAAATTAATATCAAGGCACCGAATGAATTTCTACACCTAATACATTATATGTTTATATAATTTGCAATCCACACAAAAGTTTCGTCTCCCAAAGTGTATATAGCAATAACAATCGCAAATTTAGAAAACACAAAGTGTCACAAGAAACTTTCGTCTCATTTTGAAATCAAATTACTGTCTTATATTACAGCACACCGATAAAATATGCATAAAGTCCACGCAATTACAAGTTAATAAGCGCCAATTTAAATATAATCCTCGCGCATCAGAAATTGAACATACCTTCTACGTACATATGCACGATGAAACTTTTACACCTCGAAGGTGAATCGCATCATAACCGTAGCAACCAGCCATACCTTTTTAGAGTTCTCCTTAAACGCAGAAAGATATACGTGAAACTTTTTCGTAGGTTTCTTTTAACATACCTCATCCTCGTCCCGGTTGATGAAAATGTAAAGAGACGAACGTGCAGGTTCTTCCGCGCCGTATCCGTGGGGACTTTTTTGAAAATTCTTCCAGGCCACGTGACTTTATCCCGTCATTTTCCCGGGTCTTTCTTCGAGATCGCAAAAGTTGCGCGAAGGGCAGCGCAGTCTTTCTTTCTGCGCTCGACAGAGCTGGCTGCCGCTTCCTCTGCCACCGGCGTAAAAGAGGTTTTCGGAGATTCGAATCTCTCGTTCTTTCTGCCTCGCCTCTTTCCGTCCTCGTGGCAAGTTTAAAAAAGTTTTTAACGCCCTCGAGAGCAGCCGTAATTAAATCACGATCGTGCAGGGCCACGAGAATCCGGGGTCGAGCTCGTAATTCCTTCCCTCTTTCCCGTGAAAAGGTTATCCGCCTCACCGATTTCGCTCGGCAACGTTATTCTTGCAGGGGAGCCAAGATACGCCCGGTGGAAATAGTTGCTTCGACATTAACCTCTCTCGAAACTACCGTTCTCCTGGGGTATTGAATCGACAGGAATATTAACTTCGTATCGTCCAAGTCTGTTGATTGATATCTTAATTGATACTTTCGCTGTTTCCTGGTAGCTGTCTGTTACTGACTAACTGATTTATTTGTTTGTCGAATTACGGCGATTCGTTGACGTTTATAGTGCGTTTTCTATCCCATTTTTTTCGAGGTAGAAAAGAGTTCTAGACGTCTTCATTTTTATAAATATTGGAGCCATTATAAATTGTGATACTTTCGAATTACAGCGATTCGTTGACGTTTATGGGGCGTTTTCTATCCCATTTTTTTCGAGGTAGAAAAGAGTTCTAGACGTCTTCATTTTTATAAATATTGGAGCCATTATAAATTGTGATACTTTCGAATTACAGCGATTCGTTGACGTTTATAGTGCGTTTTCTATCCCATTTTTTCGAGGTAAAAAAGAGTTCTAGACGTCTTCATTTTTAAAAATATTGGAGCCATTATAAATTGTGATACTTTCGTTGAAAAGAATAGTGAATGTTTTCGGGTTACGAAGTGTTCTTTTTTATTAGATTAAAATGGGTACATTAAAATTTTAATGTTGGTTTGTAAAAAAGGACGGAAGTTTTCAGATCGGGAAGTTCATAATTTTGAGTACTCTACTGCACATTTTTACAGATTGCACTTAGTTAAATGACGTTTAATAACGCGGGGAATTAAAAATCCAAGATGCAAAACCTCATTTGCAGTCGGTCGCGTAAAGTTTGAAAAAATCTCGACAACATTACTTAATATAAGACAATGTCAATTCTTCCTTATTTCCTGGGGCAAAATCTTTGAGACGCAGAGTTCTACAACTTTTTCAAATTCTTTTTGAGTTACTTGACACAAATTATTACATTCCCTTTGTTAAACTTCGCTTGCAAAGTTTGCCTCAACCATAGGATCGGTTTCCTTGACTATTTAAGATCGGATTTTTTCCTCACTATGTTAGTAATTAATTGAAATTTATTAATGTTACTAAAAATATTCATATACAGTCCCTGGTCATCGAATTAGGACCACGTACAAAAATTTCACTTTTATGGTTATAATGTTATATCATATATGGAAAATTGTCTTTGGTCATTCAAATTATTACTAAATACGTTGATAACAAAGTATACATAGCTATAGATTTCTTACTGTTGTGATAATAACAGAATTGTGTGGACAATTCTCCCGACTTGAATGCCATAGAAAATGTTTGGAGCCTACTCAAAAGACTTGTTTACAACTCTCCAAGCACCACATTATCTGAGTTGAAAACAAAAATTACAGATATTTGGGAAAATAACGAAGATATAAAGCATATGATAAAGCAATGTATACAAAGCATACCGGAAAGGATACAAGCTGTCATCAAGGCAAAGGGTGGAAATACGAGATATTAACATGCGTTCATAGTGTTATATACAGTAGTAGTGTATTGTGTTATTAGTTAATAAACTATATCATTACAATTTGAACAGGCCTTTTAATTTTACGGAAAATATGAAAAATGCTGAAAATTTGGAGTGGTCCTAATTCGATGACCAGGGACTGTAAATCTAAATAAATAAATTCATATAAATATTCATATAAAATATTCATAAAAATATTCATTTAATTAGAAACATTCAGTTCAATATGTAAAACAGTCGTCAAATCACAAAGTTGAAATTACTTTACTAAGAAATTACGAAAAAAATGTATACCGATCTCTCCTCGATATAAGACCACAAATACTTAAAACTCTCCAAAACTTGTACAAAAGTCGAACTGCACTGCCCAAAATCTCAACACCAAGAACAAAAATCCTCTCGTCATTTATCCACCCCGAAAGATTTTGGATCAATTTTAATACTCGCCGAATCCCTTGACCGTCCGTTTGCTACTTTCAGCAATTCCCAGCCTGTCCCGATAAATCAAGCAGTTCCTAACTTTTAACGACCACCGGTTACCACCATCAAGAAAAAAGGGACGGGAATTACTTAAATTAAAACATCAGGCGCCTGTGGGACCAGTCGTAAAGATTCCTTTAATTTCGCTCCACGGGGAGACCAAGGAATTTATAATTCGTACTGCTACCCAAATGACCACACCGATAGCACTTGCCGACAACCGATAGATTATCTCCGTTGAAGAAGGGGGTCAAAAGCGGAGAGAGGTCAGGAAGATCGAACTGCAGAAGGTCGAAGCCGAAAATTTTTCTTCACCCTTTGGTCATACGCTCGAAGGACCCTCCGCGGTTCGACCTGCAGGGGAGGTCGTAGGTTAATGCAAACCATTAGTCTCGGAAACGAAAGGTCGCCGCGACAAAAAAGTGCACTCACCGCGTTCTCCGTGGAGGAAGAGTGGCCACTTTGGACGTTGCACGAACAACAAGGGTGTTCCTGGTTCCTGTTAAAAAAATATAGCCAGTCTAATCGTCTTCTTGCACCGTGTGTCCGATAGCCATTCGTCTTGATTCACCGTACTGTGCGTTTACGAGAAGATGTTCGGATAAGGAAGTGCGAGTTTGTTTGCTTTTCGAAACCCCATTCTACGTTAAAGTCTGAAAGCTTTACTTCCTGTTACATGTGGTATCAGTGTTTTCCGTTGCCTACCATGCCACAGAAATACGGATAACTATCGTTTACAAAAGAAGTCTTGTTTTCTGATGCACTTGTGAACAACTATTTGGTTGTTAGGAGATCGTTATCACCATATGGATATTCAAACTCAACCCAAATCTAGCCTAATGGGAGGAAAAGTATGTGTACTTGCAGGATCATTCAGACGTAATGTCACAAGTCTGTTTTCGCGGAAACTATAGTACAGTGGACTCCCGTATAACGCGAATTCGTATAACGCTCCGAAAAATTGCGACTAGTTCTCATACAACGCGATAAAGAGTCCCGTATAACGCGCAAGATAAGTTAAAAATTTTCACATAGTTTCTGATTTGTTTGTTTAAAAAAGCTACTGTATACACTTGCCTGTTGTTTATTATTACCTATTGTTAAAAAATAATAATCCAGAGCTATACGTTTTCTTCTCAACATCTCTGGTATTTTATTTATTTCAGTACGCATGGCTAAAGGATATATTCTTCTTCTAAAAATATTATTATAACGTATACAATACTTTTTTTTGTTATTAAGTCACCTGTATTCTGTTTTGAATTCTTTATTAAAAGAAACATTATTTGAAACAAGTTAGTTACGTATAACACTAACGGTCTGTTCGCAATGAAATAATATTTCAAACTGAACGACATCTCATCAGCAATATGCGGTAACCGTGGCAACGTCTACAATTTTCCGTTTGCAACAGCAGCGGAGTCAGTGCGGCGACTCTGCGCTTACGGTTTGTCCCATATAACGCGATTTCCTATAACGCAGAACGTAACCCCGCGTTGTACGGGAGTCTACTGTACGTACCAGCTTACAATTTTTTTTCAATCTTCATGTTTGTATCAGTGGAGTTGATTATTTATGAAATTTAAGATTTTCCTACTGGTTGGTATGGAGTAAAGTCAATGTAACATCCTACATTTCAATAATTTCAATACCAATGATCACTCATTTCGTATTATCTCACTTCGCTTTGACATGTCTCCTTTTCTGACGTGTCTCCATTCTTTGAAACATGATTGGATTAGGCTGTATGACTGTTGAACAAATAGCCCGATAGACTCGAAAATTAGTGCCAGAAGAGACATCCTTCGACTTTGATCAATCAGAGTCGTATTCTTTCCGGAAGCATACTCTCCAGTAGCACAAAATATACTGTGGGATCAGATCACGAGGTGGGGGTGTGCAAATAATTAAAGCGTCTTTATTAGTATTAAATACGAAAAAAATGAAAGATACTATTTATTAAAAAATGTAAAAGATTATTAATTAAAAGACGTCCGTCGTTTTGGCCTTCCGTCTTGCGAATGCATGTTCGTCGTCTGACGACGCTCGCCTTCGCCGTCCCTTCGCAAGTACGCAACACCCTTGCCACATTTCGCAACAGCTAGCGTCGGTTGCGTATTTATTGAAATACAAAAGTAAAAATAAAAATTTAAAGGAGATCCTACTTGATCTCCACAATACTGATGGACCAGAAACAAGGCACTTGAGGGGTAATTTGCTCCGATTGGTCCGACGAATAGGGGCATCCCTCTCCCTCACGCATTTTCGATTTTGACGCGCTATTGGCAAGAGAGACCCGCCATTCGTTGCATCGTCATGTGAACGACGAAAGGAGTGTTTCATTTTCGGTTGTCATTCGTCGATCTCAGGTTTCCAGGACCGACATGGCGGGGATGTGACAAGTGCCTTGTTTCTGGTCCCTCACTTTACATACCCGCTCGAATTCGATCTCAAAACGCATCACTCAATTGTATTTTTCGGTGGCTTAGGTGCAATGACTTTTACACGAATCAATGGATCAGAGAGAAGACGAAAAGGTACGTTAGTATGAATAGTTAAGCGATTTCCCATATCCTCCGGTGGCGAACGATTCCCTGAATTAGCCGACAACGATAATGAGTTTTACTGGGAATGGAAAAAGGGCAACGGTGGGATTATAATTTGAAGTATAGCAGACTGTGCCTCGGTGTGCTAACTGTATTTGGAAGATGGGAAATGGCAGGTTGGTTAGTTTGTGGTATTTCGGTAGAAGTTAATTCCGTTTTAATCCACCTTCCATTTTGTTCTTTAATTGTTGTATTTGCGGTTTGATGCTTTTTAACTCTTTGTGGGGGAATTTTATTTACGCGTGGAGGCTGCAGGTTTCGCGAAACCATGAATTTTTTTTACGTCATAAATTACGAAGTTCTGGTGGTTGTAAATTATAAATGTTTCGTTCGCAGAAGTTTCGTAATCACTGAATTTGAAATAATGCGAATATTCGGGCCGTGTCGGCCGGAGGAATAAGATATATCGTGTTGCGTGTTCTTTGCACTTTTGTTATTATATATAGATGTAATATTGGCAGAATAAATATTTTATACAGCTTGTTTGTACAGCACGGTATTTTGTATTAATTAAAATTGGTACGAAATATCGGGCTACTGATATCAAATGTATTACAAATTGTAAACTAAAATGAAAGCCCGAATAAATTTAAGTTGCTCTTTAAATTGTAATTCACGGATCACGATATATCGGAATAGTTGTAGGTATACGTGTAAATACATTTGTTATATTTATATTTTGTAATGCAATATAAATTGTATTTTGAGGCTACTTCCGTGTATCGCTGAAAGAACAATTTTCAAAATGGATCGCTATAAAACGTTTGTTAGCGTTAAAAAATCGTCAACAGCCACGTGGAATGTAATTTTCGCGAAAAAGAGAGTGATCCCAAAAATTTTATAGAAGCTTCGATCGGAAAATTGAATGTAACGCGCGGTCAATAAAATATCACGGTATTTTTATTTAGATTGTAACAACATTAAAAACAGAGTGCTTTTTCGATCTGACTTACGATCCGGCAGTAACACGTAGTTGGCTAAAGCTGTTAACTCAATTAGGCCATGCTTCCATATTACACCATACAATCTTATCCAATTTAAACTTCACGCTATTCCGTTCGTAAATTAACAGCAGACATTATTTGCCCGTTGATAATTGCAGCTTGCGAGTGCCCACGAAATATCAAGCAATTTTTGATCGACCGATCTCGGTGGGATGCAGTTGATGCCATTAATAGGGGAAACATAAAACGTCAGTTTTTTTGAGTGATGATTAACTGTACTAATCAGTTCATTAAAATTTTAAATGATTTTCAAACCATCAATCTTCGATTAGTTTAATCAAAATTGGAAAATCTGGCGATGTGAATTTGAAGATGATGGGGAAAATACATTAATTTTTTATAGGTAATTTGGGAAATATAATTAACTGCGCTTTACAAGGGTACTACAAGTTTTAAGTAATTTTCGATCGACTGATATTCGATTAGATTAATTATGATTAAAAATGGAACGACATGAATTTCGAGGGGTAGAAGAAAATTTATTAATTTCTTTTTTAGGCAAATAGTAAAGCCATTAGTCAAGCTTTACATGCATATTCAATAGGTTTTCGATCAACCAATCTTCCATTAAATTACTTAAAACCATTAATGGGACAGCGTAAATCGAGGATAGTAAAATCGTAAAAATTGGTTAGTTTTTTATAGGCAATTGGGAAACCGAAATTAACTGAATTTTACAAATACACTCAAAACCTGTACGTAATTTCCGATGGACCAATCTTTGATTAAATTAAGTAAAATCATTCAGAAAGTATCATAAAATCCTGGGAGATCGACAGAATCATCACTTCTTTTTAGAAATGATCCGGGAAATACAATAAACCGTACATTGCAAGCTTCCACAAAATTTCAGTCAATTTTCGGTGGATCGATTTCTAGTTACACCAATCAAAATCGTTACCGCAGAATCACGAAATTCAGGACGACCGGCAAAGGCCGATATTCCAGCAGGTAATGCGTATAACACAATTAATTCAATCTCAAAACTATCTTCAAAATTTCATGCAATTTTCGATCTACCGATCTCCGATAACGGTAATGAAAATCGTTAATCGAAACGCAGGAAGCGCAGAGTGAGAAAGGAGAAAATTCATCGGGTTTCTTACGGACAATTCGGGAAACACGATTAACGGGTAAAGTTCGTTTCGTTTGGGGTCGGTAGTGGCAGGCGGAGCGTTAATGAACCATAGTTCGCTGATTCGCCGATGAGCATTCGAGAGTTAATCGCCCGCGCCACGAAAGCAATTTTACCAACTCGAGTTGTTTCGCTCGATAAGGTCTCTCGAGACGATTGTACTTTTCCTACCGTACATATCTATATACATCCGCCCTCTGTGACCCTTTTTCCAACGGCTCGCGTCCTTCTCCTTTCTCAACAATGCCAACTTTTACAGTCAATCTCGTTTCGTTGGAATGGAGAGTTCGAGTTTCATTTCATCCGCGCGAGAAGCGTGTATGTGCATTCGCGGATGGCAGATGGATTTGCCTTTCGCTCTCCACTTTTCACGCAATCTCATTCTCTGCGTTATTCGTCCATTTCCTCTGCCCTTTTTTTTACATATTCATTTAATTACTTCTTCATACTGCATAGGTGCGACTCAAAGGAGCGAACTTGACGAGTAACTTTTACCACTTGAAGTTCGTTGTTTGTGATGGAAAATCTGCACTTGCTTCGGAATAAAAAAAGAGTCAACACGTTCCGTGTCGAGTTGTTTTTGTGCGATTTTCCATTTAGAAAATAGAATTTATCTATTCTGTGTATACTGTTTCCTTTTGTGTATAACGCTACGTTCCTATATCTCTGTTCGATTATGAGATTTGTCAAAAATGTCTTTTCTTTTGATTTACATTCCACTTATTACATTGCCTCCTTTTTTTCTTCCTAACACATTCTTCAGTGTGAGAATTATCACAGATTGCACTGGATAATCGAGATAAGCAGTTACAAGTCTTTTTCTCGAAAAGTACAGCAACTTGACATACTATTTTTTAAAATTCTAATTATACTAAAAAATTCATTATTTACAGAATCAGAAACTGTGTTACCATTCCATTGCCAGTATTATACGCGGACTGAAATGCAAAGCCAGGAATTTGTTAATACGAGATACATTCTTTCAAATATATTTGTTTCAGTAATCTTATATATAAAAACGAATGTTTGTTTGTCCCTTATGCATTTTTAAACCGATCATCCGATTGCGATGAAACTTTGATATGTTCTTGTGCGCATGCCCACGAAGGTTTCCGACTTAGTACAAAAAAGATGAAAAATAAATATTGTGTATCCAAGAGCACTTCAATAAAAAAGAATGAGCACAGAATTGTTATAACGAGTTCTCTTTAAATTCGATTTTTGTAGGCGTAGCAGCGCGCGCAGGGTACAGCTAGTAATTCATATTTGAATGTCAAACATTGTTTGCCAAGGTATTGTTAAAGAAAACTTACAATCTGGTCCTATTTGAAATCCGGAATCAGTGTCTTATGCCGGATCCACATTGCAGAGGACTGTTTGCAAGTTATTCGAGAATTGCAAGCGTAGAGTAGATGAAATTGAGTTTGCCACCTTAGGCACTGGATGGGTGCTGAGGAGAGAGTTTCCCCCACTGAGCTTAGTTACGTGTATAATACGTCTTACTTATGTTAGACGATAGAATGGGTATGTGACACGTAACTGAGCTAACAATAAGTGGGGGAAACTTCTCGTCTGCTTATCCCCAGGGTGTCATATTCTGTTTCGTTTGAGCGTACACCATTTCCAAAGTGTTCGTACACGTTTGCGAACAGTTCACGAGTAAATTGTTATGCAATTGTGGAACTGTTTGTCTGGAGTTCGCGGTAGATCTTTCGCGCTCTTCGTGTTGATGTTGCTATAAGTTCTTCTAGTGATACTTTTGGAGATATTTAACAATTTTGAACTGGAAAAGTACAAGCAGCGCGAATGAAAATGACAGTAGGACCTGTAGACCAATATCCAAACTGACATATTAGGTTGGTAGGAAATTAATGTCGGTTTTCAAACTTTATCTTTGAATACACATGTTGAGAATGGGAATAACTTTTTTTAATCAAAATAAGTTCCATTACAATTTACACATTTTTCCCAACGAGAAACACGTTTTTTAATAAGTTTTTTTGTTCTAAAATAATATAAGAAGAAAAACCGATTACAATTAACGGCTATCTCAAAATTAAGTGCTAAAGTTTGAAAACTCGAAAACCGACATTAATTTCTTACCAACCTAATACTTACAATTATCTCATTAGGACCACAATATTTATTTGTATAGAAATGTCACTCAAATCATTAAATAACAAAATGTATTATAAGTAATACAAGTAATAAAATTATTATTCCATCAAATTCCTTAAAAAGTATATATATATATATATATATATATATATATATATATATATGCAGGGTGAGTCTCATAACATGGCGACCTCAAATAACTCGTAAGGTATTCGTTGCACGAAAAAATGTTTCAAACAAAAGTTGCATTATATAATGCTGGAACGGTAAGAAGGCAGCTGAGACGGAAGGGGAGATTGCTCTCGCACCGCCTATCCCCGCCATGTCGGTCCTAGAAATCTGAGATCGACGAGTGACAACCGAAAATAAAACACTACTTTCGTCGTTCACATGACGACGCAACGAATGTGCGGGTCTTTCTTGCCAATAGCGCGTCAAAATCGAAAATGCGTGAGGGAGAGGGATGTCCCTATCCGTTGGGCGAATCAGAGACATACAGGGACATACAGTGCTCTAATCTGTTTTTTACTACCTTACTTTTTTATTGAGATATTGGGGTCACCTCCAGTTTTTTAAATGGAATGTCTAATATTTTTTTTCGAATCCGGATAAATCATCAAATTGTGCGTAAAAAAGTATTACACAAAGTGAGACTTCAAATTAATAATTACTGAGATATCTTCAAATTAACACTGCTATTCGGTGGCACCACGTTAGTGTCATACAACAATATGCGGACAAATAATCTTTTATTAGGAAATACACGTATTCAACGTGATTCTTAACACTATGCCGTCTGCGCGATGAATCAAGATTATTTGGTTTGGCACCGATGGAAGTCGTGTAGATCTCTTCGCTTGTCGCCGGTGCTTTTCGAATTTATCGAGAAATCATAAAACGTTATGTTTTACTAATCACAATAAGTTATAATTCTGTCCCGCAATTGTCACGAAATTTTGAGGATATTTAGCGTATTGTAGCCTGTACAGAATACGAGCGATACTGTGCAACAGTTTTTGATTGTGAGATAGCCGCGACGCATGTCCGGTATAATAGGCAACTGTCTTAAAAGGGTCTAGCAGGATAAGGGGGTCAAAAGTGCCCTTGAAGCTATTTAATTTCACGACAGGTAACCATAAGAAACCATTGTACACAAATTTTTAATCCGATAGCTTGACCGGGAGGGTAGTTATGGGGTAAATTCGAAAAACCAGTTTTTGCCTCATTTTCGCCACTTAATGATGCGTAAACATGTCGAAAACATTCTGACACATTCTAAACATGATTGCACACGTTAGGAATGATTTTCAGATTCTTCCGTTGCAAGTGCCACGCGCAAAAAATCAAAAACGAAAAAAAATGGGAAAAATGTAGATTTTGCACTGAAATCTTCAAGACACAATTTTTAAATAATTACAGTGAGTACCTGATGTAAACATTAATATGCTCAATTTTTTTCATATTTTTTTCACATGGTGAATTTTTTAGACATTTTTACGCATCATTAAATGGCGAAAATGAGGCAAAAACTGGTTTTTCGAATTTACCCCATAACTACCCTCCCGGTCAAGCTATCGGATTAAAAATTTGTGTACAATGGTTTCTTATGGTTACCTGTCGTGAAATAAGATAGCTTCAAGGGCACATTTGACCCCCTTATCCTGCTAAACCCCTTTAGCGTGACACCAACGTGGTGTCACCGGCATTTGATCGCAGAATTCCGTGTGGCACCAATTTGGTGTGTGTGTGTGTGTGTGTGTGTGTGTGTGTGTATACTTTTTTAAGGAATTTGATGTAACAATAATTTTATTACTTGTATTACTTATAATACATTTTGTTATTCAATGATTTGAGTGACATTTCTATATAAATAAATATTGTGGTCCTAATGGGCTACTTGCAAGTATTAGGGGGACTGGAAAGTAATGTCGTTTCTCCAGATATTTTGCTCAGAAACCAATGGATTTTTATCGATCTGACATTGAAAATTTGCACACTAGATGAGGAAAGGTTGTTGATAACGAGAGTCACTATATCATTCATTAAAAATAAAAACTTGCTACTTTGTTTGTTTGAATTTAATATAAAGAAAACGACATTACTTTCCGGTCCCCCAATATATCAGTTTGGATATTGGTCTATAGGTCCTACCGTCTTTTTCATTCGGGCTGCTTGTACTTTTAATGCAATTTCTGCATAGCTAAAATTCTACAAGGAAAGATTCCAGGACCTTCTTATTCCGATAATGACGTAGTCTGTAATCTATTTACAAGTTAGTCAAATGTCTATCATTTTTTAAAGGTTCCTTTCGTCTGCGTCCATGCATTCACAATAATTAACATTTTTATCTAACGAATATCAAAGAATGTTTCCCACTCTATATGTTGCAATTGCATTTATTTGTTTCCGAAGAAATTCAATTAGCGAGCGGCTCACAAGAATATCTAATAAATGGATAGTCTCTGTATTTCTTAGATTAAGACAGTTTCGGGATGAGTTGCTCCTTCAAGAAATCCTCTTCGGTTTCTGCGATATTTCTTCGGAGATTCCGTGCACGCAAACCGAATTGGATTACCGAATAAGAACGTGCGGCAGGGTATTAAGGGTACTAATTCAGGATTAGAAGCGATCAAAGAAAAAACGAGATACCGAATGCAACCACGTGACGTCCTCTTCCTCCTTCTTCTCTCTTTATACCTATCTCTGTTTCTCGTCTTTTTTGCGTCGCAAGTTTACAGTATGCAAACGATAATAAGTAAACGGCGCGCGACAAATTTATTACGCCTTGTTATTTGTCATGGCTGCCAGAGTGCAATAAATATTAATCTTCTATTTTCGTGGAACACTGTTCACGGTGTTTCCACGGAGAAAATGGACGCGCTACATTTCGAACGATTTACGTGCGATCTTTCTAATTTCTGCGCGGGAGACGGCAACGGAAAGTAGCTCGCTCATGGAACTTCCGTGATCTTTATTTATTTATCGCTACGAACGCTCCGAAACTCGGCGTTATTTACGTAGATTTATCTCAGGGGCTCCCTGTTTTCATGCTCGACTTAAGACTCGCCTATCCAGCTTTCTTACTTACGCATCCGTGCAATCTTTACTAAACTTTATTTGTAAGATGGATCATCGAAACGACTGGACTTGGCTTTGCCTTCTGCTTGACAATTGCGTTCTTTTCTTTTTTGTACTATATACTGTAATTGTGAAACATAATTGCGTGGGGTGTAATACTATCGTACAGTTATTTTACGTCGTTCTGCGATATTATTTTTATATGCATTTTGAATTTTACGATGTGAAAATAATCAATGTGGGATGTGGTCGGTAAGGAGGTCAATGCTTATATTCGTAATTAGCGGGCACCAGTTTAAGTTCTGCCCCTCTCATGTCACCTCTTGGTGCATAGTGGAACGAATCGACATTCAAGTTAGAAAAAATAATAACTCGCAAATCATTCATTTTAGAGAAAAATATTATATGCAAAAGTTTCATAGTATTGTGGAGAGAATGCAGGTGCAAGATTTATTTTTCATTTGTTATATTCCTTCAATGTTATTTAAAGATTAATTTCCTTTTTTATACGAAAATCTGTATTTTTCTTTGCAGATTTTCATTCTACAAAAGAAATGGTACAACTTTTGTACAAGTCATTTTCTTATCGGACTTTATGTTAAACAGATATTTAATAAGAAAGAGCTTACTAAAGTCTTGCTACTGCTACTGTAGAGGGTAGAAAGTCATACGATGCAACAAAAACCGTTATCATGATAATGATGAATACAATAATAATGTTTAAATTATATAAATAATTAAATAAATTACGTCAATCAACGCGGTGGTTCGGAACCCACTTTAAAAATGTAGGTCCAGAGCTATGATGGCTAAGATGGTGAAGACTCGAACTCGCAATCAGTGGGTCCGAGTTCAGATTTGTCCTATGTAATACGACACGGATATCTTGTGTGTTTCTTTTCGAAGGAACAGCTGACTCTCTCACTTACTAAGCGAAAATTTGATCGCGGAGGTCCAATTAAAAGCCGATTTGCGGGAGAACGGTTCATTTCTGACCCATGGTTCCTCTCAGACATTTTACCTACGTAACAAGACGAATAAGATGGCCCAGCCAAATTAAATCGGGGATTCCTCAAATAATTTTGCGGCAGGTTATTTTTACAAATCTCCATCCAATCCGAGGTCCAGAACAACCCCCCGAAGCCATGACAAAACCTTTTGAAACGTTACATGGTTTAAAAGGGTACACTATGTAGTGTGTTAATTTTTTTCATAGGTGGAGGCGTTTCGGAGATTTGAAGGTCAACTTTGTTTTTTTAAATGGAATGATATGTTTTTTTATTCATCATGAAATAGTACGTTTCAAGACGAGTTCAATGACCTATGACTCAAGTTCATTCAAGGTCAAACTTGCTTGAATATTAAGTAACTATAATGCAAAGTATGTCGTGTTTGGTATCATTTTAATCAGAAAAATCGGGAGGATCGGCCGTTTTCATTTTCAATTTTTTTTTAAACCTTTGCTAACGTATTTGTGAGATTTTTCTGATTAAAGTGATACCAAACACGACATAGTTTGAATTATATTTACATAATATTCAAGCAAGTTTGACCTTGAATGAACTTGAGTCATAGGTCATTGAACTCGTCTTGAAACGTACTATTTCATGGTGAATAAAATAAAAAAATATCATTCTATTTAAAAAAACAAAGTTGTTCTTCAAATCTGCGAAACGCCTCCACCTATAAAAAAAATAAATGCACCACATAGTGCACCCTTTTGAACCATGTAACTATTCTATATAACATTCTTTCGTGCAACGCATACTTTAAAAGTTATTCGAGGTGCACAAGTTACGTGGACCACCCTGTATATCGTAGTCCCGGTGGTTTGAAACCTACCTGAAACAGTAGGTCCAGGGTTATGGTGGGTAAGGTGGTAAAAATTCGGGCTTGCAATCTGTGGATCCGAGTTCAAATTTATCCTATGTGATATACATATATCGTAGTCCCAGTAGTTCGGAACCCACCTAAAACAGTAGGTCCAGGACTATGATGGGTAAGATGGTGAAAACTCAAACTCGTAATCAGTGGGTCCGAGTTCAAATTTCTCCTTTCTGATATGTATATCGTAGTCTCGGTGGTTCGGAAACCACATAAAACAGTATGTCCAGGGCTATGGTGGATAAGGAGTTAAATGCTCGAACACACCATCAGCGGGCCTAAGTTAAAATCTCTCATCACAACGAGCCCACTGTAGTGGCTCAGCCCACTCCATAACCAGTGCAGTGGTTAGGAGTCCGAACCTTAAACTCCATACTCACCATGGTCCCAAATGTTTTTCCATTTAGTTGACGATGAATTTTCATATTGTCTTTACTATTGTATAATCTGAGATGTATCAGTATTACTTCGAATATTAGTATGCGCTATTTTACATCGCCTGCGGTATTAACGTTTAATTTGTATTTTGTAATTCCGGATTTCGAAGACAATAAGTATTAAACTTGATCTTTTATACGATGCAGCGAAAAGTAAGATAGCAGTGGCATAAGAGGATTCAGTAGGACGATTTTTCGACGTTCAATGTCCTACGTGCTTGTAAAATAAGCTTAATCTACGTAGGACGAAAATGAATGAATAGAAATGGTGTAGTTCGAAATTTTAGAAGAGTAAAGTCAATATTATCATAAAATAGGATAGTCGATAATGTCTTTCGCTTTACTTTAAATCGGATCTACGCCAGACAAAAAGCTGGGAGAAATCAAAGGTTGAATTCTGCACGTTTAAACCGGAGGATATGTTTTTAGCAGAGATTTCGATATTTCTGACGCAGGAAAGAGAAAATTCTTTTTAAATGTCTGCTTTCACCTTGAATGGAAACTGTGCGCTCAAATCCGACTGAGAAATAAGAATCTATTAAAGATTTGGTCCTGCAAAATTTGCCTGACGACGATAGAACGAGGATTGATTGCAGAACTTTATACTGAAAATGGTAATTTCAGCGTAAGATCTGTTTTATGTTTAGCAATCGTTAAACTACGAATGTTTATGCAAAATTAAAACTCCTTTGTACACAACTGAGAAAATCGATCTTCAGCAGAGATTTTTTCACGTGCTACATATTAACAAGTATTACACTTTCCATATTTTATCTTTTTATATGATATTCATTCCGTGTATTTTTGTAGTTTAAAATTTCTAGCAATTGTGTACAAATTTGCAGATAAATTACCACTGCACGCCGTAATTATATATATTTTTCTATAATAAAAGGGAAAAATGGAAATATCCAACTGATTGTATAGATACACGAGGACAATGAACATTTTTAATAAAATTCAGAGGTTTAGAAAGTTATGCAAATTATTAACAATACAAGCGAAAGGGTAGGAAATAAATTGCTTCGTGTTTTCCACATTTACTACCCGGAAGTGTAAAATACCATGCCAGCATGATGTGAATTAATTATTTGTACTTGTTACCGATGTATACACGATGCAGTTAATTGAAAACGAGCACCGTTAATAAATAATTTAAAATGTTCGAAGTGTGTCGGGTAAACTTACGGAATTTACACATTTAACAAGCGGTAAAAATGCTCCATTTTTTAAATAAAAATGCGGGTGTACCATTTTTCACTGGAATATTTGATGTCAATTTACTTTTCTCATCAAATGTTTAGTGTTTGGCTAAACTGTGAATTTTAGTACGAAAAATCTCTGGCTGTGCTGAAATTTAGTAAACAGATTATTCCTAGGATCATTCTACTTTTTTACGGCAGTGACAACTGCTAAAAGTTCAGTATAAAAGGAATGTATCTGTGTTAAAATATTTCCTTGCCAAAATTCACTTTAAAAGGATCCTCTAAAAATGTATACATATAGACAGCATACCACAAATTACCGAACAAAATATGCATATTTTTTTTTTGAAATTCAGTAAAACCACTTTGTACAAGCAAACGCGAAAGAAAGGACGCCGGCAAAGTAATAATCAATAAAACAGTCGTAGACCTTTGGCCGCCGCAAAACGTGGCGGATGAAAAAAGAAAGGAACCGGTGGCGTGGCGGCTTCGCGCGTGGAGCTAATTAGAATAATAATAAAATAGAAAGACAATTAAGCGGCTACAAGGAGCAAAACGCTGAAAAGCCGCCGTCTCGGTGGCGCGGTTAGAAAGCTCATTTATAAAGCCCTCGGAGGACCTCGGCGACGAGAGTAAAGCGAAGAGAGAGCAGAGAGAATGAGGGGAAAAAGAGGAGTAAGAAAGGAGTTAAAGAGAAAGGGAGAGGGGAAGGAAAGGAGTAGAAAGGTGGAGAAAACAGACAGAAGAAAGAGAAGAGAGGAAAGACACAAAAAGAAGACATAGAAGAAAAAGAAGAGAAGGGAGAAGTAAAACAGAGGAAGAAAATAGAGAAGGCAGGGAAGAAGGCAGATGACAGATAGAAAGAGAAGAAAGTGGAGAGTCAAGAGAAAGAGGGACAGAAACAAGAGAGAAAAAAATGTCGACCGCTTCGTTATAAAGGGCGCAACAATGCCGAAGCTTGGGTTAGCATCTGGCACATTGGTATCCGCGTGCAAAGAGGAAGGTTAACGAGCCGTGCCGGCAGAGCTGCACGTTCTGCCCATTGTTGTCAGGTAAATCGACGTCCGAATCAATTCTAATATTTCTCGGGAATCGATTGCTGGCGGCAAGCAACGGGCTTTCGCGGGGGTGTAACGGTCCTCGGTCCCTGATCCTCGCTGCTGTAGATAGATTTCAACGATAATGAACCGGAAAAGCGTTCTGCGATGCAACCACCGTAGTAATTTGCTGCGAAGAAGAATAACGTGCATAAGTGACGCGTTTCAGGGAGCGTGCTTTACGGTGTAGATTGGAAGAACTTTTGTGGTTGACATATCGTGAAGAAATATGGGAATTATACTTATCTCTTTTGTACGAGCTCTTTTGTGCTAAGGCCGGAATTAATATTTTGTTCTGATCCATTCGCAGATATTTCAGAGTGAAGACAGTGATTATTATTCCACTAAAACTTCTTGAAAGTATTTAAAACTAGCTGTACCCTGCGTGCGCTGCTACGCCTACAAAAATCGTATTTAACACTAGAACTACCGGTGTTAAATCTATCATATTTCAAAATATTAAATAAGTACTTTGAAAAAGGAGGAATCATGAGGCGGAAAAGATTCTCGATTTGGTGATTTATGTTTTTTAAGATGGACATAGAATATTTATTCTAAGACTCTTCTATAAACTTGGAGAATTTTTGGAAAGAATTGTGTACCAGTCATTTTGACTGGTTTGGTTGTTCTAGTGTTAAAGAGGACTCGTTATAACAATTCTGTGGTGTGTTACGAAACGAGCACCACTACGTCTTCGCGAGGGAACGTATTAACTCACGAATACTACATGTATATGTATGTATATATATATAAATATATATTGATATACAGGGTGGAGCGCCACATTTTGCCATTCAGATTTACGTCATTGTTATTGCGCATATCAAAAAATGATGTACATTATGTTGAATGGTTTTGAGAGCGGTACATTCTAATGGTACTAGCTTTTTTGTAGGCGGACGTGTAAAGGACATATGAAGGTCATTAATGTTTTTTTAAATGGAATCATATATTTTTTATTGCATCAGCTGATACTCCTTCATATTCTTTACAAAAAATTATTAACCTATTTGTGCAAAAAAATCATTATTATATATATATATATATATATATATATATATATATATAAAATTCCGGAATGCAATTGTGGGGGAAGAATAAAAGAAAACGAATAAATTAAGCTAAAACTATATTTAATAAAATTCAATATATATATATATATATAATTTGGATACTCTGTTCCTCATTAATATTTGACTGTTTGCATTCAATTTCTACATATGCATAATAGCACTTCTGTGGAAAGGTTTTAAAGAATAGTTCTTCAAAAACTTTTTAGCCAACAATTAGCAATTAATTAATTTCATTTTCACTTTCATTTCACTTTCCCAATTGAATTCAGCTGAATCGTTATGCATAAAGTTATTAGTCTATGTTGCTAGAATTTGTATAGTTTACGTAAATGTAAACGTTAATTAGTATTCTTCGAAAGAAAGATCTTATCAAGTCTGATGGCAATGACAGAAAGTTATTGAGTTATTAACAAGCAGGATTATTTTAGGATTGGGATATTACAGCGAAATGCGAGTGGTAATGCGTTTGATCATCGTTAATCCCATATCGATACGGAATGCATAAACCTTTCAGTCCTATTCGGGTACTATGCTGTTCCTGTAGACAGTAATAAAGATTAATCTTGGAAGAAACTAGTTATCGAGTACTAATTTTAGTTGGTAAGTTTAGTTAGTTTTAAGTTATAATTCAGTTAGTTCACCCTCAGCTAGTTGGACTTCAATTTGAATTGAGTTACGATACTGGGGTGTACAGTTGGTGAAGATCTATTGATTCTGATACTCTCACACGAAAGTGAGGTATCAGTTGTAACACCAGCAAATGCGCGCATCTTTCCATCAAATTTCGTTCTTGGAAATGCAGTCTTACAAAGCTTAAACGTTTCTTCCGTCACTCGAAGATTCTTTGAAAAAGTAATGGTAAATCGAAAGCGCCGATCTCGCGTCCAACTATTTGCATAGGAGAGAGTTGGAAAGAAAGTCGAGGAAATTCAGACGATGGCGGCGGAACGGTTTAAAAGTTCCGAAATTGGAAACGTACGTCGTAGTTTTCCCAATGCAACTACGCGTATATGTACGTACGTACGTGCACGTACATACATATAAACGTATGTAGGTCAGCTGGCGAGGGCTTTCATTCGTCATTTCCTCTCATTCGGCACAATTCGTTCCCGCGTACTTTCGAGTTTCTGCAGGAAAGTCTTGATGAACTAGCGAACGGCTTCCACGCGCAGTCCTTGAAACGACCTACGCGTTTAAAGGAGTTTAAAGGTGAGAGTCGGATCGCCGTTTCTTTCGCCAATCGATCGCGAGGTGTTGCCTATCTCGAAGGATCGACAGTGACTCTGAAGAACTAACTTACTTCGCTTGTCCTTTGTGTCGTCGAGGAAATACTTCTTTTCTCAGTCAGACCATCGGCGGTTCTTTAGAAACTTCTTTCCCTCGTTTTCTATGAACTTCCTATCGCCTTTGTGTTTATTTCGGGTTGTTTTAATAGAGATGAATTCAATTTTGCGGTTTTTCTTTTATCATTGCGCTTGAATTCTTTAGGATTTCAACCCTTTTGACGCAACCGACTTCGATACGACGCGACGCACGCTGTTAATGACAGGAATTTAGTGCCTCAAGGTACGGCAGACAGTAGGTATATATTTCTTGGCGCATTCTTTACAGAATACTTCTATTTCATCGAAATGGAAAGAAGATTAAATAACTGTCAGATTTTATTTTAGAATAAACATGCCACCATATTATTAAAAGGCGGTAAGCGAGTCGAACGCTGAAACTTCGACGAAACATGAGAACCAAAAGTTGCCATACAATTCATTTTCAATTTTTCTCTACCCTTAACACTATTTCTACCAAAAGGTGTCAAAAGACACCTTTGAAATTTTCGCTTAAAATTACTATCACTAGTTTAACCGTTTTTCCGCAAATGAAAATTTCACTTTTCCTATAATGGCTGATAAGATAATTATAATTATGCGGTATCTGATTTCTCCAATCTCTTTCTAGAACTAAAATACGTACATAGTATACCTATTTCTACCATAAGGTGTCTTTTGACACCTGTGCACTTGAACGCAAATATTAGGGAAAAATTGTCAAAAACTAATTTCTGTCCAATATTTTTTCTTTTATCGGTTAAAATTAATTCAACATTGTAACATTATTTACCAAAAAACAGCGTTATAAAGGAAAGGCATGTATACAGGGTGGTCCACGTAACTTGTGCTCCTCGAATAACTTTTAAAGTTTGCGTTGCACGAAAGAATGTTATATACAAAAGTTACATGGTTTAAAAGGGTACACCATGTAGTGTGTTAATTTTTTTTATAGGTTGAGGCGTTTCGGAGATTCGAAGGTCAACTTTGTTTTTTTTAATGGAATGATATGTTTTTTTATTCATCATGAAATAGTACGTTTCAAGACGAGTTCAATGACCTATGACTCAAGTAAATTCAAGGTCAAACTTGCTTGAATATTAAGTAAATATAATTCAAAGTACGTCATGTTTGGTATCATTTTAATCAAAAAAATCGGGAGGATTGGCCGTTTTCATTCTCGATTTTTTTTTAAACCTTTGCTAACGTATTTGTGAGATTTTTCTGGTTAAAACGATACCAAACACGACATAGTTTGAATTATATTTACATAATATTCAAGCAGGTTTGATCTTGAATGATCTTGAGTCATAGGTCATTGAACTCGTCTTGATTTCATGGTGAATAAAAAGACATATCATTCCATTTAAAAAAACAAAGTTGACCTTCAAATCTCCGAAACGCCTCCACCTATAAAAAAAATTAACACACTACATAGTGTACCCTTTTAAACCATGTAACTTTTGTATATAACATTCTTTCGTGCAACGCAAACTTTAAAAGTTATTCGAGGTGCACAAGTTTCGTGGACCACCCTGTATATACACAGCGTGTTCACTCCAATGCAACGCACTATTTTTCACCCACTCCCAGCTATCTCATAAAAAAAAGTTTGGAACTAGAATTGTAGGGGATGAAGTATACAATAGATATCAGTAACAACATTTCAAAACCAGCTTGTTTTCAGAGTGAAAATGAGAGTTAAAGAAAATAATATGTGTTCCTATATATAAAACCTCAATTCCGCCCTAAGACCAAACTGTTCTTGAATTTTTTTCCTGATATGTATAATACACTCCACATCCTACAATTCTTGTTCCAAACTTTTTTGTTATCAGATAGCAGGAAGTGGGCGAAAAATAGTGCGTCGCATTAGAGCGAACACGCTGTGTATATACATATATGTACATATATTTAATTTATAACCCTGTTTTTTAGTTAATAATGTTACAATATTGATTTAATTAACTGATAAAAGAAAAAATGTTCAACAGAAATTAGTTTATAACAATTACTCGAAAGATATTTGCATTACATACATTGTGTATTTGTACATATATTTCATTTATAAAGCTGTTTTTTAGTTAATAATGTTACAATGTTGACTTAATTAACTGTTTTTATAAAAAATATGAGCTAGAAATTAGTTTTTGACAATTACTCCCAAGATGTTTGCGTTCAAGCGCAAAGATGTCTAAAGACACCTTTCGGTCGAAATATGTATACACAAAGCCACGGTAGAAATAGTGTTAAATTCCTCCGACACTATGTTCTATCTCTCAATCAGTATTTATCAAATTAATCCCAATTAGCTGATAATACTGAATCAATTGAAAGAATCAGGATCAGAAATAGTCATACGACAACTGGATCAACCAACTCTCCTGTCAAAATAATATTCTCCTTTCTATGCCTCTCGGTTTTAAATCTCTATCAACATTCAAATTCATACTCGTTCCATAACACGTTTGAATTTATGCTCTTACTCCAACCGACAAATATAGGCTACCATTGTCGCGAATGAATTTCCCGAAGCGAATTTACGAGGGCACTTTCGCCCTACTTACCGCGCGCCGGCTATTAGAAGGGCCTCTGCGTAAACGCTGATCGCGATATACTGCCGTAGGCTTATCTTTGTTATCACGTGATACGGGTCACGCAGTCGGACGGCTATGGTAAATGTTCGATATCGGTATGTAACTTCGTGATTCTCCGTGACACGCAGCTCGAGGGCCGCGATACATCGTTCCCGGGCTTGGCAAATGTTTAAACGTGGCGCACGACGCGCGCAAACGCCTGTACACACGTCGAGGGCGAGGAGAATGAGCTAGCGAGAGAAAGAGAGAGAGAGAGAGTGAGAGAAAAGGAGAGAGAATGAGAGGAAAGGGAAAAAGAGAATACGCGTGTAACAAGCGCGGGTGGGTATGCGAGAAAGCCCGGGCTTGGACGTTTAAAGAGAAAGAATGCGCGAAACAGAGGGGACACGCGAGGGCTAAAAGAGAATTGTAAAAGAAACAGCAAATGGGGGGAAATAAGATAAACGTAAGGTGGGAAATGGTGGAGGGAAGGGAGGGAAGAGGGAGGGAGGAATTTTACGTGGAATTCAACGGCCGAGAGCGTCAAGGAAAGCGAAACGTCGAGTCGAAAATGTTGGGGGTATGTTGAGGGAGGAGGAGAAGATAAAGTTTTAAAGTGGACGTTTTTGGAATGCGAGGGTGATTTTTAAATGTCATATATTCGTTCGAATGTGGAACGCGAACGAACGCGATGGTATTTCCTTTGTTTGATCTTTGGAGTGTATTTGTGACACAACTGTTGCAATGAGATATGTATTGGCGAATTAAAAGTACTTTCTTTTGCTAGCTTTGTTGTGCATGTTTTTAACAGTGGAATCAGTCATACAAATTTTATTATATAGATGTACTTTGAACTTTCGTGGCCTTGAAATATCAACTTTGAAGATGGATTGAGCATAAAAATGTTTTGGTAACCAATGAATTTGAGATAATCATTTTTGTTCGATGCCATTTACTAATTATTCCATGAGTCTATAAGTCTACGAGTCAGTGAATCTGCTGATTTTTAACGATATTCAAATGTCAAGTTTTTGAATTTCAATTTTATCGGTGTTTGTAAACATCATTGTTTAATTATTTGCCGTGTGTCATGTAAGACAAATTACGCGAATTGAATTCAAATTGGGACACGTTTTATAGGAATTCGAAGATCCATTCCCGCGTTATAACTCCATTCTAGAATTATTTGGCATAAAATGATCAACTCCAGCCAAAATACCACATACACATGATTCGGTTCAAGGGTTAATTCACTGCATTCAGCGCTCTGTTCGCTCAATTTGTGTCCAGCGACCGTGCATTTCTCTGCACAATAATCAGATCTAATTTCTGCAATAATAAATCTACACGTTGACCTGTATTCATTCTGCAATTTCTCTACTATAGCTGACTAAAATGCTCCAGTACTTTGACCGTTTATCAATTAAACTAAATTTCGAGTAAACTTCTAGAGTAATTGGTCAGATTATAAGAAACCGCAGAAAGAAATACTTGATGATCTAATAAAGAGGCATTATTCGTTCAAGAAATGCAGCTGAACTGAGCTTAATTAATAAGTGATAAAAGCAACAAGTTACAGCATGCTATAATATAGAATATGGGAACAACAGGTCGGTATGCATCTCTTCCGCGAATTCTCTCATATAATTTATTGCAAAGCTTTAATATTACGGTGACCTGACAATTAAATCCGGATCAATCATGATTGCAATAACCGATCACCTGAAAAATTGCAATAATTCATCCTTAAATCTCTCAAACAACAGACTACAGAAAATCCAAAAGGAAGTTTCCGACAGACACACATGAAACTTCAAAATTATCGCGGCGAAAGTGAGAAACACTCTGAAAAAATGCATCAGGATTACTTCTGCACAAAGCATACACCGTACGCAATGTGTATAGAGAGTTTATCCGAGAAAGACTACGAGTGTTCGGTGGAAAGAGAAATTGTACAAGAAACAAGAGTGACAAGCATGGAAAAAGGAGAAAAAGAAGAAATGAATGGAAACCGCACAAGTAAAAACACACCGAAGAAGAGCGTAAAAACACGCAGAAAGAAGAAGCGAAGGAAAGTAAGCGAGAAGAAATCACGGGTGGTGTTTCCTGTGAATGTAGCTTTACGCGAGTCTTGCTCGTGCAAGCCTATGCACTTGTGCGTTGGATTTCAGAGGAAGGGTAACATGCAGTCTTACCGACGACACGACTGCAAAAGAGGAGACGAGACGAAACGAACGAAGGAGCTTTTAGACCTCAACAACCGCGCCTTGCCTGATATGGCAGGTTGGATCGGTTGGATTAATCGAGGACGAGGAATAATGAATGTTGTATGAGCGGTGCGATTACTTGCCGAGCATTACACCGAGCCTGTCTTTTTTGCAGTCTTTGCGTCGACGGGGAACGGAATGGCGATGAGAGTATAATCGAGAAAAGTGTCGAAAGATTGGAAAAATGAGGGGCTCGAATTTCAGAATATGACGCCAGAAATTGGCATGGTGATCGATCCTTGATTGCTCCCGGGAGAGTATGGGATGTAATGTTGATGTAGATTCTGTTATGTGAATGTCGATCGATGAATATTATAATTTTATGAATGTGCGAGGTGTCTTGGAAATTTCGTGAACAAATATTTGGACGTTTTAAGGCTTTGACCGTTGAGAAGAAAGGAAAGTTCGCTTAATTCTGTTTTTACACGACAGATACGTGCCCGAAGAATACGTGTAAAAAAAATTCATGTAAAAAAATATACTGCATCTATGGAAAAATAGAAGATTGGTTCCAGTCAGAAGAAATCAGCGAAAATAATACAATAAACCACGAGTTTTCACGTGAGGATCTTAAAAATATTGTTTCATAAAGATTGCACATGTATCATACAAAGTAAATTATCATTTGAAACGGAAAAAAACGTGTCACTAATTCATGAACATAAAAATTAGGCAAAATAATGTGGGTTACACGTAAAAAGATTTTATTCGTTGTCACTTTCTGACAATAAACGCATATGTTTGCGTAACACTGCAATATTACTGCTATCACTAGAAATGTCTTGGTTATCGTCTTTGTGCTCCATTTGTGAAATTCTTTCTGTAATCTCTTCAACAAAATTAAGACTAGTCTCCTGTGGGCCCGATGTTTCAGTGGATTTAAGAACGAATTCAGGAATTAATCGCTGTGTTTGTGTTTTGGCTAGGCCACAGTAAAGCAAAATTTTGTTCTTACAATTAGAATTTGGATCGATCGTGTTAAATCAAAATAAGCTGTGTAAAAAGAGAATTAAATTTTTTTTCTAATTTGCGTTAAATCAAAATTGTACAAAAGAAGTTCGTGTAAAAACAGAGTTGAGTGTATATGCGATAAAGTTTTGGGAATCAATCATATCGTGTTTCAGTGCATAATGTTTGAAATTTAACGAATGAAATATGAATTAGATTTCTTTTCACTTTTAATTTCAGAGGATCATATAAAAGATACTTTTAATTTTCTAAAGAAAATTTATGTAGTTTATGTAGCTTCTAAAAACTCAGTTTATGTAGTTTCTAAACAAGTGTCAATGCAATGTTACGTCTAAAATGTATGTATTAACAAAGTATTTATATATAGTGAAAAACAAAAGGACGAAGTGGATGTGAACAACATTAATACCGTTTTGCATTGAGCACATAGTGGGACTGGCATTCGTAGCAACTTCTACAGAAACAATGCAATTTTTTCTAAATAGAATGAAACAAGAGATTTTTCAATGATTGCGTGTCGTGTCAAAAAGGTTTGATCATTTTTTTTATAAATGTTTAGTTTACTTTCTCGGAAATTACATTTAAAAACGACTTATAACACGCAAGCTTTTAATAACTTTAGCGTGGGAAAAGATAACAATTGATTGGCAGATAATATATTAGTGGCAAATATCTTTAAAGATGAACAATAAAGCATCTCGTATTATATATAAATGCTCAAATATCTCAATCGTAAGTGAAACGCGGAGGCCTTAAGTTTTTTACGCTTTGTGAATCGTCGGAATTGTCTTCATTTTCATATGAATTCAAAATCCTCGGGGAAATTTTAGTGAATTCAATGAGCAACGTTAAAGTGCCACTTCAACGAACCATTTACCATTTGAAATTCCCATCCGAATAACAATAAGTTCCCCTAATTCAGCCACCGTATACGGCAGATTTTATTAGGATAAATCATTCCTTTAAATTCCTCTTTATTTCTTTAAAAGAAACTCTTATGAACGACTTCATTATGTATGACTGATGTAACGTTGAAAAAAAATTGGGAAATAGGCTAATAGGCTTAAAATTTAGTATTGATCAATATTTGATACGTTGATAATTCCGAAAGTCTCAACTTAGAATTCAAAGTTACTTTATTATGTTACTATATTATGTATCGATTTTACATATTTCATCAGTACATTATCGATTCTAGACACTTAAATGAAACATTATGTATTTATTCCGCATAATTTATGACTATACTTGCTGTCATTAAATTACTACACTATCACATTGTTACATATTTCTATTGTAACGATTTACCCTAATTTCTTTCTTCTCGAAGAACATATATATATATATATATTTAAAATAAAAGTTCTCTCATTAAAGGAGAAATGAGCAAATTCTCCAGTTCATCATTGCATGGAGAAACTAGGCCAATCAAAACGTAAGCATTGTTGCATCACTTAACACTGATTCCACAGATTCCTTAAAAAGGTGATATAAGCCGGTCACAGGTCAAATCGATTACCTCCACTTTCTGAACTTTTCAAAACTTAAGTATAAAAACACTTGACTGAATGCTAACTTTTTACGTTTAGAACAAATTTCCGTAATAATAACGATTAGCACCATTAAATGACGAAGCTTGTCTCGCCATCAAACAATAAATAATTGATGTCAGAATTCAACCTAATTAATTCCAAAGCTATTCCACCTTATTCATTTTTTACTTCGTTAGAGGAAAGCTACAGGCGATTATACATTATACAATATTTAATTGTATTTATATTTTGAAGGGAGTTTTGAAAAAGGGTGTATAACTTCATCATCACATTTCTCCACTTTAGGTTTTATGGAGGTAATCGATTTGGCAAGTGAGTGGCTCATATAATCCATCTTGTACCCTTAAATATCCCTATATAACTTTATTCTATTATTCATCTAAATTATGTCACCGTCCCCTTAGAAGACGCTTAACTCCCAGCTAGGATGTTTTTTTAAATTGTTACACCAACGAAGGAATTTCATTTTGAGCAGCCTGCCCTAAGTCAAACCCGTTCGAACCGTTTTAATGCCACGCAGCGCGATCGCGCTGTTCGCGTACTGTGGTGAACTGTGTCGCGATATTTGGTCACGACCGTCAATTTGCAACGCGCTTGGTTCCTAATTACTATTCTTTTCAAATAATCGTAAACCACCTGCATAAATGAGCTGTTTTTATTGAATTTACTTCTATACAAAAAAAAATTTATTTGCGATCGGCATTTCTTGCAAATAAATGAACGAAGCGCTATCGCGCTGCATGGCACAATCCGACACGGATTCTTAACACTAGAACTACCAAACCAGTCAAAATGACTGGTACACAATTTTTTCCAAAAATTCTCCAAGTTTATAGGAGAGTCATAGAATAGATATTCTACGTCCATCTTATTAACCATAAATTACCGAATCGATCATATTTTCCACCTCTTAATTCCCCTTTTTTCAAAATACTTATTTAATATTTTCTAATATGATAGATTTAACGCCGGTAGTTCTAGTGTTAAAAAACCCTGGCACTAAAACGGTTAACGTCCTCGGATAAGTAGCTGACGGTGCTACCGTCGTTATTATTGCAAAAGAAGGGTATGTTTATGCACGTAGCTCAACGTAGCCTTCCTGTAAATAGAACTGCGTGGAATAGGAGAGATAATTCAACCAGTTGTCCAAAGGACTTGGTGCGAGTATCACGGTTGAAAGTTTTCGTGAAACGCTTCGTTCTTTTCATGATCTCCGTTGCAAGCCTGCATCGTACCTGATTTCTGTCATTTCAAACATCTGTTGTAAGCAGATTAGCACTAGACGCATGTCAGTCTGATACTTTGATATCAAACGAATAGCTTAGCGTTTGTCGAGTAAAAAGGCTCGGGTTAAAGTAATAAAGAAAAGGGAAGTTGGTGGCCCATGTTAAGTACTAATTGTAAGTCTTAAACGGATTTTACTTAGAATTGTGATTGTGCAATATTTTAATAGGTCTTTGTGTGCACCTGGAAGTTTTTGTGAATTTCCACTTGTATGCTTTTTTCATAGTTGTATTGTTAAAACCTTTCACAATGATGAAATTTGCTATGCAGCTAGGTGAAAAGGGCTTGCTACGATTAAGAATTAAATAGGATTCAGATTCAACTTTGTTTGTACTTGAACATCACCGAATTTCGAATTATTACCTAATTGGAATTATGTATAACGAGTGTTTGAAATGAAACCAAATTTCTTTTGATTCAATAGCAATTCTGTTATTTAATAATTATAAATCATTATAGGGGTGAGTATTGTGATTGTAAAGATAAAGATTTCGAATCCTCGTCACTTTTATCATATCTTTCTTGTGTGACACGTATACAATAGCTCAATAGGCAACCATAAGAAATTAAATCGAAAACATAATAACCATCAAATTAAACAAAATTCTCATTCCTGTAAATCTCTGTTTCTCTTTAACACCAAATCTGGGAAGATGGCCAAAATAACTTGCCCCGAATTTTTTAGAAATCTCCGTGTTTCTAACGTTGTTTCTTTAATTTTCTACGTCTGTCTCGTAAAATGTAATAAATTATATCAAGCAAGTTTCTTGCCACATTCTTTCCTTTTTTCTGAAGTACAATATTTATCCGGCGTATTTAAATATACAGTAAAATGTCGATAAAGGCATCAGAAGTTTCTCTCGATAACCTCAATGCTCGACGGGGGAGCAGTGTAATACGATACCACCCGAATTTATCGGTCAGGCAATACTAATTAGAGGATCGGCCGTTTTCATTACCGATTTTTTTCAAACCTTTGCTAACGTACTTGTGAGATTCTTCTGATTAAAATGATACGAAACACGATTTAGTTTGAATTATATTTACTTAATATTTAATAAATTTACTTATTATTCACATAATTCAAATTATATCGTGTTTGGTATCATTTTAATCAGAAGAATCTCAAAAATGCATTCGGAAAATGTTACATCTAGAAAAATTAATAAATAAACAAGTTTACTGTTGCATTAGCAATACCTCACCGATACTTTCGAGCAGCTGACTTTGTTTGCTTGCTCTCTCTCTCTTCTACCGTCTGTCTTTTTCTAAGTTCGCGCTCGGCTCGAGTCCTAATGTAAACACAAATTCGACATCGGTGCTCGATAAGAGCACTGCTTTGCCCCCGAAATCTGTGCATTTATGGAGGTTTTACTCCGCCATGATAATCATCAGTAGTTCTAACGTTAAAGGGTGTACATATAAAAAGCTGAAGCTTTTTGTACAAAACGTAACATAGAAAATTCGCAAGATTTGAATTTCATTCTACGTCGTGTACGGTGGTATTTCATAAAAACTTTACACATCGTACGATTTATGTCCCCGTAAGAAGATATACGTTGAGAACACCCCAAGCTTGTTCAGCGTGTTTCTCATTCGCGTAAAAGACGGTCCACTTTCGCGCGGGATACCGCGATTTGTTAAAGCGGAAGCAGGATAAGTGTTTCAGACCTCCCATTTTCTTGAGTGAGACAAAAGCGTCAAAAATGTTGAAACACTTTTCCGTGGGAATGGTACGTATATACACGTACGTAGCTATGTATACAGGGTGTTCCATTTAAGTTGAGATTGTAAAAAATCTCGAAAACGGGTGATTTAAGAAAAACCAAGCGATGCGTGCCCCTTACTATTGCGGGTGGGGAGTCTAATGGCATTACTGATTTTTCAATGCGTGGGCGTCTTCAAGGTGATTTCAGGGTAATCCTGTTTTTTTGTGTCATAAACACCTATTTTTTATTTCGGAATCATATTCGTCATAAAAAATGGATTACTTTTGTTTGAAACATTTTGTTGTAGATTTAATATTTCTTAAGATACCAATCTCTCTCTCTCTCAAGGTACCAATAATATACTTGAAGATGTAAGCCTACCAGATGAGGTATCAGCATAAATTTTAAAAGACGTTTCGCCTGATATCTTAAGAAATATTAAATCCACAACAAAATGTTTCAAACAAAAGTGATCCATTTTTTTTATGTAGAATATGATTCCGAAATAAAAAATAGGTGTTCATGACACAAAAAAAAGGTTGACCATGAAATGACCTTGAAGACGCCCACGCATTGAAAAATCAGTAATGCCATTAGACTCCCCACCCGCAATAGTAAGGGGCACGCATCGCTTGGTTTTTCTTAAATCACCCGTTTTCGAGATTTTTTACAATCTCAACTTAAATGGGACACCCTGTATATACCACCGCGGCTGCATACTCACGATAGCCATGAGAAAATGGACTGCATAGACGGGAAACTGTAAAGGGTTTTAGGAAACGATTTTAACTTGACGTTACTGGAATACCAATTTTCCACAGTGTAGAAATCTTTGATAAAATCTGGAGATTTTAAGACGAACCACATGGATCCGATGCATGCTGCATTATTAGAGGGTAGTTTGTAAGATTGCATTTTGTAACGTTTCTATTTCGTAGAAACTTAAATAATATTTAATACACTCGCTAATTCAAAGAAGTCAATATTTAATGCAGTTGCTGTTTGCTTGGTGCCCAATGAATTTACGTAAACGTCGGTAAACATTTCTGTATTCTGATAATACATTTTATTTTATAAAAATTTGAATACACGAAAATATTTTGATTTTTAAATTATTAGTTTGTATCATTCGATGTTAAACTGATAATTTTTACAAATATTTAACGCATTACATGACGCGTACATGTGTAACACGTTGCTCGCTAAAAAAAACTTGCTACCAGTAAAGTCAACAGTTAACGTGTCACTCGCAGAAATTGCCCCTAGAATTGCAAACGATCAGTGTCACATTTGGCGCGGGTATCGATAACCTTTCGAAATTTGTCAGACTTCCAAGAATTCGTGCCACTAAAGTTTTTTCGTTTGTCGAAGTTCACCGTAGCAAATTCGCGTCTTCTATGGTAAAAAGTCTCGAGTCTCTGGAAGGTCGGTCAGTTTTCGCGTAATCTCGAGTTATCGATCTATGCAAATCGTTGACGCGCTAATAAACGATCGAGGCGCCGGACAATCCTTACGTAACGATATCTCGGAATATCGTCGTAGGTGCTGACTCACGTGCCACCAGTCAATTACATATTTCACGCGGAAATTCCGGCCTCATCCTGCTCGTGGATTCCAAGCTTTAATGCGCTTAACTCTTCGTTAATCTCGCGGAAAGTCTGCACCGCGTCGTCTCCGCAGGAACCGACGTGCCAGAACTGCCGGCCTCGAACTCCCGAAGTTTCCGGTGTCAAGAACTTTGCTCGATACGCGAGTGGACATTTTAATTTATTCCCGTGATGTAAGAGAATCCAAATGGGATTAAATCCGCAACGGAACCAACAACGCGGCAAAATAGGTGGGAAATTAGTTTCTGGACACTTTTATGTCTTTCGTTTCAACTCCTGCCGTTTTATCGTCGTCGACTTACAATTTTAATGGGTTTTCAACTAACAACGAAGAATAGTATTACATGTCGTTTGTATGGTATGTTTGTACTGTATTTGTTTCTTGTGCATTTCGGATCCAATTGTTATGGCTGTTTTATCTGTAATTTACACTTCTAAGTAGTTTGCGAGTCTGTGAGGCGACACGTCGCTATGTTGGTATTTTAATTCGTTTTATTATATGTACGGAAGAACCACATATTACGCGCGAGATACATTCTATTATTTATATATATCACTACCTCTTTTTTTAATACGCCATTATCAATGCACTAGTTTTTTGGAGGCACTTTACAAAACTGCGCCTAGCTGTACTCAGCATTAAATCAATTCGCGCTCTTCTCGCAAGAGTCTTAGCACCGGTTCTTCTTTTCTCTCAGGAGCAGCATAAGCTGCCAATGAGAAAACACAAATTGTTTGTTATATATTAGTCGTCCTATTGCGACACAACCCATATATTGTAATACTGGTACTTCAATAAAGTTTTTTTTTATAAAAAAGATACATTCTATTGGGTTGGCAACTAAGTAACTAATTGCGGATTTTGAGGATAGATGGTTCTAGCATTTTTTTTTCTTTCGTCAACCTGTTCAAAGCACCTAATCTATAGTTCTCTTGTTATTTGGACTTCCACCTTTCATTAGTAGAAAAAATCGGGTCGATGAGTCATTTAGTTTCGTTTTTATCCCAATTTGAAAATGGAAGAACAAAACGCGCATTCCAGACATATTTTATTGTATTATTTCCGAAAAAGGAACGCATCCCAAGCGTACAAGAAGTTATGTGCCGTATGTGGAAATGAAGCCTTGAAAGATAGGCAGTATCAAAATTGGTTTGCCAAATTTCTTTCGGATGATTTTTCACTCCAAAATGTGCAACGATCTGGCCGTCCAGTTACAGTTGATGAGAGTCATGTCAAGGCTATTATCGATTCAGATCGTCATAGCACAACACGTGAGATTGCAGAGAAGCTTAATGTATCGCATACATGCATTCAAAAAAAATTAAAACAGCTTTGCTATGTTAAAAAAACTCGATTTATGGGTCCCTCTGATCAGCTTAACCCATTGACTGCCAACTACGAGATATCTCGTAGCTGCAGTATAAGTTTGAATTAATAAGTTACCAATAATGGCCGAGCGTGTCTAGATATTGTAGAACAAAAATGTTCTTCTTATCATTACAAATATCGAGATTATATTTTTGATTAATGAAATCAATGTTCTAAAAACTTTCTGTCATCTTCTCATATTTTAACAAGCAAAGGTAATGTTTGCTTAGTTTTCCCGGCAGTGAATGGGTTAAGGAAATTCCTTCTTATAGAAAATCCGCAATCACTTAGTCGCCAAACCAATACGTTATGTTTTACTTTTGTAGTTGTCTTTAAAATTTTCCTTCACTTTACAATATAGAAATGAATAGTGTGGCAATTTTCTTTGAAATTAGACTGACTGATTTTCGATCTCGTTATACAGGGATGTAGTGCAAATTTTGCATCACAATAGCGAAATATCGTATTGTACAAGATCCCACTTTCCTATATATAATATATTATTCCCTTTTCAGGAATAAGAAAAAGCTTTATTGCGCTTTCGATTGATTTTGAGGTCACTAGACTCCCACTGGATCTCTAGTCTCTTCTGCAAATTCCTTCTGATTTCAAACATTACTGTCAAATGTCTTAATTTCGATAACCAAAAATAGTCAAACATATCTTGATATGAAAATTTCTATCCCCTGTAATTTTATACCGATGTAAGATCGACGTTACACTGTATTGCAGAAAATGTTGTGAAAAATTAAATTTCACTTTAGAATCTGAAAGAAATGTGACTTGAATTTCAAGTTCAAGGACAATTGCGGTGTTTCATTTAATCCAAATGTTCCTCAATGCTAACAATCACTCATCGAAGAAAAGGAAAAATTCATGGTAAAAAATATTACTAAATCGATTCTAATTAACCATAATAGGTTGAAAAAGTGATTATAACCTGAAATAGTTGTCACTTTGTAATAGCATAGAAGAAGAATACAAAAAAAGTCATACGTACCATGAAAAGCTGTATGTCAATCCATGAAAAGTTGGGAAACTGTTTCCGCACGTTCTGTTGTTGAATCATATTTTCCCATTCGTAGGAAAAGTATTAAAAAGAGATAATCTCTCGAAAATTATGTCCAGCTTTAAATCGCCTTTATGGTACACAAAGTAGACGAATATACATGCCAAGGATAATTCTAAGGCTGAAAAGAGTAAATGAAATTTGCAGAACGCCAGCTAGAAGATAGCATGGGGAATGAAAATACGTGCAGCAGGTATGCACGGAAAGACGGCTTTGAACAGGAATATCGGCGAAGAGCAGCGCGAGAAGCGTATTATTGGGAAACGTGTACGAGTTAGTGGTTTTATCCGATTAAGTTAACACAAATACTATTTCCACCATTATCCACAGCTCTCTGCGCCGATTCGGATAAAACATCGGGGAATTTTTTAACGATGACAGAAAGAATTTTCTTCTTGGCGAATGTTAATCCATTATTGTACCGTGTACGTATTGGGAAAAATCAAGATAGCAATTTCTCGTTGTAGGAAGGACACGATTTGTAAATGATGTAAAATATTTAAGGACGGAAAGTAAATTGTAGATTTTTGTAAAATGGAATGAATTTTTTATTTGTAAAAGGAAAATTGAGAAGGGTGGGATAAGAAATGAAACTCTTGAGTGAATAATTGTGCAACTTTGCAAGTTTGGTTCCAATTTTGGTTGATATTTTGCATTGTTGATTTGACATTCATTAAGTAAACGTTGGTTCGTTTCAAGTTCAACTTAAAATTTCAAACTCTAGTAAGCTTGTAATTTACACTGCTTTCCGGTAAAACGACAGCATGCTGAAAACGAAATCGTGTGAATCGGAAAATTGCGTATATTTTTAGAAGTGTTGAAAGAAAAAAATAATTAAATGGTTTGCAACTGCCACAAGCCTTATACCTTTCTTATAAAATTTTGATCATTTCTCATTCGGATAGACGAAACGATACATGTGATTTTCAGATTTTTGCAATCCCAATTTCTAGATTTTAGAAGTTCAAAACGATCAGTCCATTTAATTTCAAAATGATTATTATCGTCTGAATAAATTTGAAAAACATTTCAATACCTATTTCAGAATTTTTTTTCCATCCGGAAAACACAAACAAAGGACAACAAAACGATTACAAAGATCCAAAGTATTTTCGTCGGGCGCAACGATAGAACACGCCACCGATAAATCGATATTGTAAAAAACTGATAACAGTGTTACATGCTATATCACTGTGAAATAAAACTATCCAGAAAAATGGAAAAGCGAATCATTCGTTTAAAAAATATATAGGTAGCCATTGTATCCTGTAGCTTAAAAATCAAGAATTCGGAAAATTCTTTTGAAAACTGTCGAAAATTCAACGAATTACAATTCATTAATAATTTCGTATGATATTTCAGTTATCTGACATGTATTATAATTTTATCGCATCGAGTCCGATTCTGTACGCGTCCAACTGTACTTTTTCACGAGAGAAACACCATATTGCAGAAGCTGGAGAAGTCTGTGTGTAACAATACGTAAATCTTGGTTCTGCGACAACGCTTGGCTCGGAGATTCTTCTCCTCGATCGTAAAATATTCCATCGGGAGAGAAATATACGAGCCGGCCGGATTCGTCGACGTTAAAAGGAAGAAGCGAGGGAGTGTCGAGGCTTAACCCATTAACGGTCGATGTCTTCTTTTTGGGACCTGAGTTTTATGATGAACGGAATTAAACGAATATTGAATAGTGCGAGAAAAAAAGAAGGGAGTGGATAACGAGGAAAATATGAGAGAAAATGAAAAGAAATAATAATCTGTATGATTGCTAAATTAAAACATTTATTTTATTCTAAGGTGTTAATATATTTGTTTACCACAAACGGGGGTATGGGATTGATAGAATTGATTTAATCATCATGGAGATAAAGAGCGAGAATATAACTCGGTCCTTGTTTGACATAACGTTAATAAACACTTAATTCTGTTTTTACACGATAGATACGTTCCCGAAGAATACGTGTAAAAAAAAATTCGTGTAAAAAAAATACTGCATCTATAGGAAAATAGAAGATTGGTTCCAGTCACAAGAAATCAGCGAAAGTAATACAATAAACCATGAGTTTTCAAGTGAGGATCTTAAAAATATTGTTTCATAACGATTGTACATGTACCATACAAAGTAAATTATCATTTGAAACGGAAAAAAACGTGTCACTAATTCATGAACACAAAAATGAGGCAAAATAATATGGGTTACACGTAAAAAGATTTTATTCGTTGTCACTTTCTGACAATAAACGCATATGTTTGCGTTAGACTGCAATATTACTGCTATCACTAGAAATGTCTTGGTTATCGTCTTCGTGCTCCATTGGTGAAATTCTTTCTGTAATCTCTTCAACAAAATTAAAACTAGCCTCCTGTGGTCCCGATGTTTCAGTGGATTTAAGAACGATTTCAGTAATTAATCGCTGTGTTTGTGTTTTGCCTAGGCCACAGTAAAGCAAAATTTTGTTCTTACAATTAGAATTTGGATCGATCGTGTTAAATCAAAATAAGCTGTGTAAAAAGAGAATTAAATTTTTTTTCTAATTCGTATTAAGTCAATATCGTGTAAAAACAGAATTGTGTATATTACAATTAACATTCACCTAGAATTTTATTTAATTACAATTTGAACTTTTAAGTATTCGAAATAATGACGAACAAAAGTAACTTATACATATATGTATCTTCGTTTTGTTAACTTAAATAACGAATATTTGAAGAACAAGTAAAATATTATGCGGCAAATGAACTACATATTATTCCAATAATTCCTGACTTTGACAATGTTCCAAACAGAAATTCACTGATTATAATATTGAATTACACTAGTAATGTACATGATGACCGACATCGGATATATAATATTGAGTTGCACTCGTGCCACAAATAATGGACCAAATGTGACAAACACATATCGTACTCGTGGTGCAAAATGGGACACCGATTGGTAAAAATTTTTTTGCCTTGACGTCGAAAACCAATACAATGCTTACACGTTAACCGGCATGTTTTGATCAGAGCCGAATTCTGATACAAGAATATTAAATACTGCGCTACTGTGTACTCAACTGAAGGATGTAATAATCACACAAATTTTGACAAATAGTTCATCGACATTTTAACAAAGTTTCATTTACTTAATGTAGTCCCCGAAATAAGAAGCCTTATAACATTTTGTCATCAAATAAACTGATTTTAGGAAAAAAAATTATAACTATTCTAAATAACTTATAGTAATTCATTCTATGTAAGTAACATCTATTATTCTTTTATTTTTTTGTACATTTTGACTTGATCATTTGTGCAAATCCTTTTCGCAACTGTCGGAATTACATATTTAACACTAGATTTACCACACCAGTCAAAATGACTGGTACACAATTTTTTCCAAAAATTCTCCAAATTTATATGGGAGTCATAGAATAGATATTCTACGTCCATCTTATAAAACATAAATTGCCGAACCAATCAAGTTTTCCACCTCTTAATTCTCCTTTTTTCAAAATACTTATTTAATATTTTTAAATATGATAGATTTAACGCCGGTAGTCTAGTGTTAAAAAGCGATCATTTGTTCTGGTCATTTCAAATTGCGTAGGAAACATTTTTCAGAAGTTGTGAGGCTTGGAAATGATCTCAAATTGTAGATATGGGCATTGTGTGTCGGATGAAATGGAATTTTTCTTGAGCCATCCGTAACGTCTGGTTTGCCAACTTTTCAGCTCTCAATAATACCTTCGTCGCCATTCATATACAGATATTTCTCAGCAGCGGGAGACTATAGTCACTCTTACAATAAGCAATGGAGTTAAATGACGGGAGGATGAACTGTTAATAATTTTCACTTCAAGCAATTTGGCTCTCCTTCAGCAGTCGCCATCAAAGTGTTTGTGTTTTTGATACCTGAGCTACTCAAAGTATTTTCAAACTTGCAAATTTGCATCAATCAAACATAATTATTAATCATACGGCTGTCCTTAGAAGTAGGAAGCATTATTAAAACGTTTCTGGAATACATTAGACGGACGAAGGAATATCTATCAATTCCAGGATAGATTTGTCGAAGTAAGGTAATGCATTCGTGTGTTAATATATGACCGGTCGACTGACTTTTCGGAAGGGAGATCGTAGTGACATTAATTAGAGTCGTAACGAGCGAGCTGCATTAAGTAAATGGGGCGGTAGTTCGCAGATTGCTTTCATAAAAGAGCCACAACCGTCCGTTTTCCATGGAACTATCACGGAAGGTGTATGTTTTGCCTGTCGTAGCTCCCAAAATGAAGAAATTGCTTTTCACGTTTACGATGACTACTCTTCTTTTATGAACGCGTTCCATTAATATTTAATTCGTTAATGCTGATCAGAGAACGGTGTCGCTTCGTTCGTTTTATAGGTGAAAGAGTTTCGAGGTCTCTGTAAATCGGAGATTCACACGAGCTTCAAAACGATACGTTTTCGGATGAATCTGGTTTACGAATTTTTGATTCGTTTACAAAGCGCCTCGTGTCACACGGTATTTTTGTTAGGTTTTTCCGTTCCGATATTGCGTCTCGGTTGAACGAACGATTTTGTAATTCCACGTTTCGACGGTTACGTAAAGGATTCGAGGAAATTCATTTCCATAAGTTAGTCTCGAAAGTAAGATTAAATTGTACCTCTATGATTTATACGCAATTTCCAATGTTTAAACGTCGCAGCGTTGGATGTGGAAGCAATTTATTTACGAATTGATACGTTCTCGCAGAGTGTAATGCATCTGAGAGTTGGACGATAAACTTTACCTTCATCTTTAGATTATCCGAAAAGTGGATAGTATTTTTCATCTTTTTCTCAGTTAAAGTTACTGCGAGCTGAGGAATTGGAACAGCTAGAATTCGAGGTAGAAAGCGGGAAATCGTAAATGCTGTTTTGGTCATCTGAAGGAGCAGGGTATTAAAATTTCATTGAAAAATAGTAAAGATCAATATATGAAACATTCAATTTTTTTCCTTTTAACAGTTAACACTTTGTGTATTTCACAAGTATGAGTAAAAACGCCGAGTTGTGATAAGAGTTAATTACAAATACAAGTCAATCAATAAAAATTATTAATGGCACCAGTAGAAGAAGCAGTGATTAAAAATTAATTTATTTCTTAATAAATCTTTATAGAGTCCTGGTGTAATCCGAAATGTTCATATGTTAATTTGTGCATTATTTCTATTGATTTCTGTTATATAATAAAAGGTTGTATCACGGCAGAAGGCCTCGATTATACTGAATCCCGTTGTATTTATTTAATGAATTATGTTATGTGTTCACTTAATTCGTGCGAAGTGTTTCAAGTTTATTTTGCTTTTTAACATTTGTAATTACATCAAGTCTCGACAAATTCCTAATGATTGCTAAAATCGTACAATTTCATTTTTAAGTTGTAATTTCATTACAGAACAATACATTTTCAGTATTAAGATACATCTCCTTTGAAAATGCATATGTAGCTTTTGGGATACTTTTACGAACAAAGCAATCAATGCAGAAAACATTGATGAAAACAAAGGTCATGTTTAACACTAGATTTACGGGCGTGAAATCTGTTTGATTGCAATATATTAAATAAGAACATTTGAAAAAGAGGGATCAAGCGCCAAAGATGATAATTCGTTAAGTAATGATTGTATTATAAAATACGCGTGAAATATCTACTGTACAGCTTCTCTGTAAATTTGAGAAATGTTTATAAGACAAATAGGAACCCGTCAATTTGACGGCTTCCGTAAATCTAGTGTTAATACGATGCGGTGGCATCTTCGATAAAACTTTGTTTTATTACGCAAGTAGAAATAATCCGTAGCTAAATTCTTTCCACTGCTGAGCCACAGCTTCGATCCTTTAAATGCAAGGTATCGCATGAGAGAAGCAATCACTGAATGCAGTGACATAGATTGCGAATGAGATGTGGCACCAGTGATAAGAGCTTGCGCTGATAATTTAGGGGCACTATGCAAAACGCTTTCCAGTGGATTAGACATCGGGGGGAATTGAGGATCGTTATGCGCCATGGAATTATTTGTCTCTTTGCATACCAGTCCTGCAAAGAAATAAATATGCCATACTCAGTAAGATACATACAAAACCGCCCATAAGCGCACATAAGTTAAGCACTCCTCTTTTCATATATTTTTTATTTCTAAAATGCAAATTAAGCATTTGAATTTTCCCATTTATTTAGTATATTTCTATAAATGTATGTATGAATATAGATAACAAGTAAATATTTTCACATTTTTGCTGGGTTTTCATATGATTTATGCTGTTATTAAGAGCGCCTAAAGACTTATGAGCAATAATGTATGTACAAAGAGTGAACCACAAAATTGGAAGAAGACAAAGGTGTTTTCTATTAACCGCTTAATGACCGAATTTATATTCAAAATTATGTCGAAAATGCCCGATTTTTTTATACCATTTTTGTCATCTACATGAAAAAGCCAAAAAAACACAATCTAACCAAAAATAAAAAAACACTGTCGTCTAAGTACTAATAGGTAATAACAGCTAAAGTAAAAATCAAGTAAATATATTTTACGATCTATAAATATCATTGACAGTATGGTACAATCTGAAACATGGTGTAACACATAAAGGCACATCACAGTCTGGACAATAATACCTGCTTTCTCTACGAATTTTCTTGCCCTGAGCATCACGTTTTTTACTACATACTCCACATTGACGAGTTGGGTTTTGTTTTTTCTCAGCAGCAATATTTCGGGCGATAGCATTAAATACCTCTAAAATTTTCAGCGCCCGAGTTAACTCGTTCATAGGAAAATCGAAACGGCATCTGTGCCCGAGATATCTCGGGCATGGTCGTTAAGCGGTTAACACGTTTTTTTGAATGTCGAAATGATTCACCTTATTTTCAATGACATGAACGTTTTAATTTGTTCAAACTGATTCACTGGCGAACAGTAATATGCATTTGAAACCGTAATTCTCTTCGAGCTATTTACATTCTTTTAACATACTTTTCAATGTATGACATTCTCCAGTCGACGTATAATTACACGTATTATTTAACAAATTTTCCATCATAAATATTAACCTCGAAAGTTGGGAATCAATCGCCACGTTCAAATTGGTAATAAACAAATCATTACCTTTCAATTAATTTTTTTCGTGATAACTTCTGACTCTGCACATAGTATTCTGCTTCATTCCCCACCATCAACTGTAACATTCCATTTTTTTACTCATATTAACAGTGTATTCATTACTCGCACGTGATCCTAAAGAAAACTCATAAAATATTAACGACCCGGAATGACGCTTGGTCAGCAACATCTGCGGCCAGTCTAATGACACTCATAATCAGTGATGTCATACTGTGGTGCAGATCGAACGAATAAATTTCCTGCCCCCATATTAATTTAGAATGAGTAACACCGCAATACACTTGTGCAATTGTGAAGCACAGTGAAGTTGTTTTAAGGCCGTTATGATAGTGTCGCGGCGCATTGCCGATAAAAACACTGTGGTATGAATGGATTTCTAGTTATGGATGTAGCGCATCAGTTGTTTGCTCTGAAGTGTAAAACCATCGATTACTTCGGAAGAGCCCAACTGAATTAATGCACTTTCAAAATAAAACTAAATGAATCCCATATAATGGCAAAATCGCTAACACAATGTAACGGTTCGTTGTTCACAAATTCACAAAAACGAATTTGCATTTCTCGTTCAAAGAATGTGTTACCATCGTTATCATTATCGTCGTCGGCCGATTTGTAATAACTGATAAACTCAATTTTTTTAAATTTTTGACTTAGACTTCTTTCAAAATTAACACTAAATGAATTCCATATAATGTTGAAATAACAACCACTATCTATTGTTTCATTTTTGACAATATTGTGAAAATTACATTGAATTAATTTAGTTTAAAATAATGTAGCGTGAATTAACTGACAAACTCGTTTTTTTTAAATTTTGACTTAGACCACTCTCATAATTATGGGCACATATTACTGTGGTACGAATGGATTTCTAGTTATGGATGTAGCGCATCAGTTGTTTGCCCTGAATGTGTAAAACCATCGAGAAGCTTCCGGGAACAGGATCTTCATTTGTCCTTAAAGGCCAATGACCCCGGAGCTATCGATCGGCAATCATTATGGCAAACAGCTGATGACGAGAGTGCGAGTGTTGAACGAGTATGCCGTGTGAATGTTATAAATATACGCGCGATTGAGAATTGAGAGAGAGACTTCTGAGAGACTTCTGTGAGATCCGAGAGAGAATTGTGCGAGAGAGATTAATAATTGAGTTTGTGTAGTCCGAGTTGTTTTGTGTCGTTATTTATTATATTATTTGTGTTGTTTTTCTTTGTGTTATATTAATATTCCATTTGTTGTTAATTGAAATAAACATTCTTGATTTTTCCCGTTTAATTCGTACAATACTGTAGGATTTTATTAAGAAGGAAGGAAGGAAAGGAGATAGAAAAGGAAAATAAGTTCTTGATAGACGAATCGTAGTTAGGAAAATGAAAAGAAAGAATGAATTTAATTATAATAATACTAATTAACACAGTTCGCACGCTGATTTCCGCAGCTCAAAACGCTCGCCAACCTTTGTGGCTCAAGAATCGCTGTAACACTGACTTCTTTCTCTCGAACGCATCGCCGTCAACGAAAACATTTGAGACTCGTCAAAAGCGCCGACGACGAACGTTCGAGAGATCGAAACATTCACATAGCAGACATGCTTCCACACCGAACACGCTTCCACACCGAACACACACACACAAACATGCTTCATTATCGCACTCATACATTCAATCCCACAATACTTTTGAACCAGACTGTAAAATACGGAACTTTCTATATGCCCTGAACCTAGGTACAGCCATAAACCGTACTACGTACAAACCTAGGTACGGAACTCGGCGATGCAGGCCGAGGGCATGCAGAATGTTTTCCTGTGTTTGGAAGGAATTTTCCTCCCCCTTCCTGGAGTGCCTACGGACCACATTATCGAAAATATCAATGTAAGAAGGGCGAGAGCATCGGCTCGGTCTCTCTCTTGCCGAATAACTCAACGACAACGTTACCGTGACACTCACAGATTTAAAAAACATTCAATGTAACTAATCCATTGTACAAACAGTTGTAAAATCTTGGTAAGACACCAGCTGTAACTATATACTTATTTATTCCCAATTGGATTGAATTAAACTACCGGTCGAGCATGTCGCGATCGGGTCGCAACTACGAAAGCAACTATCGAGTGCGCGACGAAACAGATAGGTATGAAGATAAATATTTGGATGCACAAACACTGCGTTCAAGTCCAAATCTCCCGACACACTTGGGAAATTCGTCCCATGTGATACGTGTATGATAGACTCGGTGGTTCGGAATCCACCTAAAACAGTAGGTTCAGGGCTATGGTGGGTGAGGAGATGAGAGGTCGGACGTTCACAACCAGTGGTGCCGAATTCGAATTAACCCTTACCTCTGGGAAATTTTTCCTTATTTATTATTTAATATGTCAAAGCCTCAGTGATTTGGGAGCCACCTCAACCAGTAGGTCCAGGGCTATAGTGGGTGAGGTGATAAAGGCTTTTACACGTAATCAGAGTGAGTCCAAATTCAAATCCACTGTTACCTCTGGTAAATTTTTCCTATGTAATATTTATACCATAGCCTCGGTGGTTCGGAACCCACCTAAAACAGTAGGTCCACGGCTATAGTGGGTCAGGTGATGAAGGCTCAAATTTGCAACCACTGGTCCCCAGATTCAAATTCCCCGCCACGTCTGGGGAATTTGTTCTGTGATATGTATTTCATAGCCTCGGTGGTTCGGAACCCACCTAGAACAGTGGGTCGTAGGCGAAAGTGATCACAGTAACGGCGGGAAAATATAAAAGAAAAAAAATCGTTCTGGTCGGAAAGGACGAGCATGGTCGATTAAATTCTTAAACTATCATAATAGGCAAGCATAAATTTCGCAGTTAACACTAGAACTACCGGCGTTAAATCTATCATATTTAAAAATATAAAATAAGTATTTTGAAAAAAGGGGAATTAAGAGGTGGAAGATATGATCAATTCGGCAATTTATATTTTATAAGATGGACGTAGAATATCTATCCTATGACTCTCCTAGAAACTTGGAGAATTTTTGGAAAAAAATGTGTACCAGTCATTTTGACTGGTTTAGTAGTTCTAGTGTTAACGTTCCTACAGCTGGTTTTCCACTAGGCCGATCACTTATTTGATACAATGGCGCCATACGGCCAGTTAATTACTTGGATTCGATTATCCACGTCCACACCCGGCGCCTCGGAAATCGCCCCGAGCAGCTATTAGCGAATTTATCTGTCGGAACGTTTTTGGACGAAATTCCGCGGTAGCAATTAAGAGGCAAAGCGGAGACAGAGGGTTCGTGCATGTTACAGGATCGTTAGTTTTCCCACGTATCTTTCGCACCGTATCACTCGATCCGTTTAATTACTACGGGCTGGCATGCATGGGCTTCTGTGCTCTTTGAAAAGGCTCCAGAGTTACGTGAAAGGGGTATCGGGAGAAGGGAGTCGTTTGTATCTTGACGGATTAATGATTTGATAAAATAAGGGTTTAACACTAACCGTACCGTATGCGGTCGACTGACCGACTCAATGAAATGCACTTATGGCATTTTTTGTATTATTAACTAAACGCTGTTTCCCGCGTTGTTTCCTATATTAAATCGGCAATCTTCTGCATTTTCTTTGAAAATATATAATCGTTATTTCATAACCGGTCAAATGACATGCTACAGTCAGAATGGGCATACATAAAGTGCCGGTACGATTAGTGTTGATGTTAGGGCATTGATTAAATAACAGATCGTAACCTGTTAACCGGGGAATTAACTTTTGTTCAACTCGTTTCAAACTGGAGACTTTTTTCTTCACAGTGAGAAATAATATTATCACACCTAAAGTACCACGCTAGAATTTAATGGAAAAGAATAACGTAAAACGTAATGCGTTCGACATACCATATTTAAAAATTGCCACGACGAAAAGCATCGTTATACGCATTAGAGTTGTCTTCCTGGTATGACGAAATATTACGTCCTACCCGGTTAACAGGTTAATATAGTAATAGTAAGAAGCATTAAGCTTTCTTTAGACAAGAGGTTGTACAATTTAATAAATGAAGTTTTCTAATTATTCTGTGCAGGAACAAATGCTATCTAGCTAACATATTCCCTCTAAAAATATAGAATAAACGTGATGAATAAAAGTGGATAGGAATTAAAGAATAAGAATGAAAAAGAAACAAGGAAACCTAGGATGAAACGGACAAAGTTATTTAATTTATTTCTATCACACATATGCAGCAGTTGTAACGTTGAAGTTGTTATTGCAAAGTGGCGTTAACAAAAGGGCCACAAGATAAGTCGCAAACTCGGCAAGGGCCCTTATCAGAGGGAAGTGACTGTATATATAAGACGAGAGTAATTTCGCATCGCAGCTTATGAGTGAGGGACTCGTTTTGCTCTGACCATGGAATTCGTCGTTGGCGGTGACGAAGATGACCTCCGTGGCTCCGGTAGGTCGTAACTTGGTGGGATTCTTGCGGCGAGCCGATTAGGGTCTTTCGCATTTTACCTGCAGAAAGGTGTCCGTAGTGGTAGTATATTATATTACCGCGAGATTATTAAATTTTAATCCGACCACGTCGATGTGTAACGACACTCTCGATCTTTACGCGAGGTACGAGACCTAATGCTCGTCTATCGTGTAGTTTTGTTTCTTTTCTTCAGTGACTCTGTACACAGAAAAAATGCATGTCATAGTGTGCTTTATTTAGTTGTTCCGAAAACCGGGTCAGTGGTGTTAACACTAGATTTACCAACGATTAATCCAATATATTAACACGTTGAATGCCACCGGTATTTCGCTAGTTTCTTCATTTCTACTGAAGTATAACTTTTTCTATTAAAATCACATCTTTACGAAGCAGGAACTTTAACCCTTTGCGGTCCGAATTATTTTCTCAACTTTGTAGCGAGCTAAAGGAAATTAATTGTATAACATTTTCTGTCCTTGGTTATTCCTGTTTTTTTAATGATACCAATAACTATAGGTACTGACGGATATTTAGGTGATATTAAGAAGTCATTATGAAATTGAAAAGTCGATATTAAATCGATAAAAAATAAAATGAAGTTAAAAGATATGTCGAGTATAGCTATTTAGGAATTTATTTTGTAAATATTAGAATTTAAAGATCATATGAAATTTCATTGAATTCAATAGCGCCGGTCACCGGTGATTCTCATGGCATTCAAAATGTTAAAAAATGTTAAATAAATATGTTCGAAGGAAAGAAACGAAGGAGGCAATCGCGAATAAGTTAATCGATTTAATTGCTCGCAGTCTGGGATATACACGGAGAAAATTGATATAGAAACAGAATTAAAATTTTTAGGAGTATGTACAGAAAAACTCAGAACAAGTAATTTTGACTACTTCCGTAGATCTAGTGTTAAATATGACGTGTACAAACCATCATGTTTCTAATATTTGGAATATGCTTGGGTCTGTTTAAATCAAGTTCATATGAGGCTTGGTTTCAGTTTCGAAGAAATTTAAAATTACAAAATTTTGCAAGGTGCGTGTAACATTAATGAATACGTAAAATATGCAAAGTGTGGCACTCGTTATGATTTTAGTGAGTGAAAGAAATTTCTGTTTAGTTTGTATTATGTTTATATTTTATATAAATATAAAATTATATTTTTGTGGGTGGAAGAAGTAAAAGTAATTGTAAAGAAATCGATCGAGTGAAATTGTTTCAAGAAAACTGTTACATCATATTATAAAGAATTTTAAACATCGTGCGAGGAAATTCAAGAGAAACATCGATATAGTAAGGAGATTGTGCAATAATACGTGATAACGATCGATGCTAATAGACAAGTTAATTGAGAAGTTTTCAGTAATCCGTCTTATAAAGTCTCTTCGACGTGTACGAATTAATAGTAACAACCCATAGGTTGCGTTCATTTTTTTAAATCAAAGACGCATGTGCCAATTTTTTCCAATTCTGAAAACGGACAATTTTTACATAAAAAGTATAGAGCGATTTACGAAATTATGGAAACACGTTAATTTTATGGAAGGAATATCTTTCATTTGCGGATTTTTGTGGAAATATTTAAATAGATCGTTAAGTTCAGAGTAAATTCTGTTGCAAAGAGTTTATTGGTATTGCTTCGATCTTGTGCGATGATCGCAGTCTGCGATTATCAAGTCATCTGACCCATTTATATTTTTACAATTTATAAATGACTGATGATATATATATATATACATATATATAAATTTATCTTAAATTTTATTATATATCTTATATTATATATCTTAAATTTTAATTATCTGGCACATTTTTCAAAGAATGATTATAAAAGTAGTCTGAGACATAAAATACGATATTGTAGAACTACTTTGTTAAAACGACACAAAATTAAACCGTTTAACACTAGAACTACCGGCGTTAAATCTGTTATATTTAAATATATTAAATAAGTTCTTTGAAAAAAGGGAAATTCAGGGGTGGAAAAGATGATCGGTTCGGTAATTTATGTTTTATGAGATGGACGTAGAATATCTATTCTATGACTCTCCTATAATTTTGGAGAATTTTTGGAAAAAATTGTGTACCAGTCATTTCGACTGGTTTGGTAGTTCTAGTGTTAATGAAGTCGATGTTTGCACCGTTCAATAAAACTCAATAGACTTTCGAAGACAGTAATTGATATCTTGAAATAAAGAATAAATTACTTCAAATCACCAGTACATATTTCTGCAAGAAAGGTAGTCCAAGATGCACAGGCATATTATTATTACATATATAACAACAATATTTTCCTAATGTCCAAGGGAATTTTAATTTTTGCATAACGTAGAAGAAAATAATGTTACTTACAACTCGACCTAAAAACAGTCTGGGTAAAATAATACAAAATATCAGTTAATTAAATGGAGTGCGGGATAATGCACGTTATAAATGCAATTGTCGAGAGTGAAAAAAAGGCAAATAAAAATCAAAGCATAAGAATATATTTGATGGAAAAGTCTTTTTTTTCTCGTGTTTGTCGGTCGCTGTCAAGTCAGTCATTAGCGAAATGCTTTTGGGAGGTACTCACGCAACGACGTATGAGAATATTATATTACCGGGTTATTAAATTTTAATCTGGCTATGGCGTCCGCTTTGTGAAACGAAACCGGATTCTCGTTGAGGGTCCCCATTATTTTAAAAATCTGTTTAGATTGAGAGGTTCGATTTATTACGCGCTTGTTTGATAGGAAATTTTATTAGGTATCGTGGTGTTAATGTGTTACGTTAGAACACTTTTACAGGATCTTCATTCCCATGGAAGATCGTAAGAAATAAATAATTCATAGAATTTTTTTACGATTCATTTAGAAGTCGACGTATAATCAAATTTTCTATTTCAGTAAAAAACCCGTCGAATAATCAATTTTTTCTGTTTTAATCGACTTTTACTTGTCACTATATTTATAACGAATACAAATATAATTTCTACCTTCAGTATCTATTTTTTTATGTAACATTTGAGAGTTTTTTGCAATAATTCGTTATTTAATTCATACGGTGTGTAAATTAAGCGAAAAAAGAAATTATACCATTAATTGGAACATAGTATGAAATAATGAAGAAATTATATTCTTGCGTTACTTAACATAACTAATTGTTAGTAGTATCATAAAGCAAAAGTTGAAATGCTCTCCAGAGTATAAAAATCCGTCAACGATCGCTACTTACCCCTCATAGTGTTACATCATTAACACTAGAAAGACTGAATCTTAGTATATACCTATATTGCCCAAAAGCAGTCAGAATGTCTGTATTGTGAAAGAATAACTAATGTGTAAAGAAATTGATTTAAAATTAATTTTTAATATTTTTTTATATTATTTACAGTTATATAACAGGTTATTAGTAAATATTAACAATAAAAATAATTTACTTCACTTGGAAAAAAAAGTAATTTATGCACTATTATTTGTATATTTTATGCGCGGTAGGATGGTACGCGGAAAGAGACGAAGCTGTGATGCTAGCATCAAAATAACTTCCACCTAACCTACGGAATGAAGAAGCACATATACTTGTATGTTATCATGTAACGGTAATAAAAAAAATGAAAAATGTTATTTCAATACAGAGCCGAACTGGTCATATAAGAAATTTACTCAATTCAATAATAAGAGTCATTTGATTATTTTAAATTTCCAAAGCAGTCAAAACGACTGCTTTTGGGCAATATAGGTATAACACATATATGTACCGGAAATAAAGGAGGGGGGAGGTAACTACAATTATTAATAAACGCACTTATATGTTGTACAAAAAGTCACAAAATTCTAAGAAATTGTATCATTATATACATCATTTTTTTTCTAATTGAAATTAAAAAACAGTCAAAATGACTTCCTTGGGCAGTCTAGTGTTAATAAAATAATACTTAAACATTACACATCGCCAACATCCACGTTAAAGGAATATAAAACTAATTGAACACTAGATCTACCAAGGTAATCAAAATAATTTGTTATGAATTTTTTGTAAATGTTCCCAAAACTTTTACCGGTGTTTCTCTTTTCATTTTCTGCGCCTGTCTTGTAAAATACAAGTACAAAATGCAATATCTTTCCTTCTAACGTATTTATTTCGTATTTCTAAATATATTAAATTAATTGTTGTTAGAACTAGTGTTGCGATTCGGAATTCAGTGTTGCCGCGATATCAAGTGGCAAAGGATGTTAATGTTGTCCTACAACCCCTTTAAGAATTACAGAGTCGCAAAATCCTTTAATTCTTCCTCCGCTTTTTACCTTCCACGGTTAAAAGTCTTTTATTCGACTTCCAGGAGTACTTGGGAATTGTCCCTTGGTACAACCACCACAATGGGGCACGGTGAGAGAGAGGGTCCTTAAGGATGGCACTTTACAGACGGTATATTCGTGTGAACCAGGCCGTAGATTGAAGGGTCACAAGATACTGACTTGCACCGCCGACGGATGGAATCATCCCATCCCAAAATGTGTTCCACGTGGTAAGATACATTGGTTAATGCATTTCGTACTTGCTTTCGTTTCTAAGATTTATTTTACTCACGTTCTTCTCAGGAGGACCGCACGTAACATTTTATATTTTAATGATAATACTTGAGAATGAGTGAAACAGTGAATTGAATTCATTTGGGAGTTAGAAACCGATGCAAATCTTTCATATTATTTAAATTGATTTATAGCATTTAATAATCGATGTATATTATTAAATACTTATTTAGACAGGTAGGATTGAGATGGAAGAGAAAATTAATTTCATTGAAGGTACAGTTAGGTAATTTTTTTAAAAGTCGAATTACACTTTGGAAAGTATGAATGATTAGTGGAATATCATAAATTCTTGTTTGAAGAACTGCCTCGTCCAATTAAAACTATTACGATAATTTTAATTCTAGTAATTCCCCGTTCGTTTAATGCTAACAAATTTTATGAGGTAAAGTTGTGTTAAGGCAGTCTTAGGAAATCTTTATTGCTATGTAAGATTGTAGGGAATAAGTGATTTTTTGAATTTTTGACGAATAATTTGATAATTCGTCATAATTGTTATTCAAAATTTTTGATATCAATTACTGAAATTAAAATTATTCTAATAATTTTATTCGGTAGAGGTATTTTCTTTTTGGCGTTAAATTCATACAAATTCAATAATTATCATGAAGGCGTTTCGTCACCGCTATTAATTTTTATAATCAAAATTTTTTATTACCATTTTAATAAATGAATGATGACAGTATATCTTTTTATAATTTTTTTATTTTTATTTATGAACTTCATTATTCGTGAGATGCAAATTCAGGTAATTCACATTTTCATTTTTTTTTCGATGATACATTTATAAACTGTCAAAAAATCTTTTTTTTTAGTTTTATAGCATCACTAATTCTTATCACAACTCTAAAACTATTTTTCCAATTTAAAGTGGGTTAAATGTAACTCTTTACTAAATTTCCCTGATGAGACGATGTCATGATCTAATTATTTTGTGAAAAAGAAAGAAACATGCTGAAGAATGTTGAATTCTATGGGTGAAATATATCATTGATCGCAAACTTTATACTTCTACTTATCACTGTATACTTTCGAAAACCAAGAGTAAACCTTTTGTAATCTGTCACTTCGTGATGTTTGCCTCTTAAAGTTTTTTTACGAGAGTAGATAGACGTCTAAGAGTGGTTGAAGGAAAGACGAATCATGGTAGGTTCCGATGCCTACAAACTTCTGTTGAAAAATATAAGAAACAGAAGGACCTTCAAGTGTTGTCACATTTGGAGTATAATTTTTTCTGGACGTCTCTAGACTCAAGTGTCTTGTCAGAATTTGACACGATAATACAGTGAATTATTTCCCCGAAACAATTGAATAGATTCTATCGTTTACAGAAAATATAATATATATCTATATTTATCGTTTCAACAGTGGGATATTGAAAAAAAAAGAAAATATTTGATGGCAAAAGTTCTTCAAAAGAGTAATATAAAAACAGGAATTATTCAAATAGGTTGCTAATATATACAATTTTAGAAACATATTTAATCGCGAAAATTAAAGCAACATAAGAGAAAATAAAAAAGCGAAACTCCTCTTTCTACTAGCCACTTAAAAAACTTCATATTTAGATTTTCTTGTAAAGTCATTCACGCGCAGCCGACATTTCTCACTGTTTTTAGAAATCTTCATTTTAATCATTTCAAACGTCCTTTTCCTTTTACATACAAAAGTGTCAGATTGACTAGCGGAATACACTGCAAACCAATCCCAAAAACCCGCATTTTTAATGCTTCAGAATTTGGCGTATCTAATTCAATGTCTCGAATTGCCTTGCCGTGTATTAATGTCAATCAGTGAAACTTTCCTTTCATTTTAACTACAAAATGACCAAAAGCGACTGACAAAGTATCATACAGACAAAATACTCCAAAAACCACGCTATCGATTTCTCATAAAGGTTATACATTCAATTCCACTCCCTCGATTAATCTACACAATCACCAAAACTCATTGACTATCTTTTAATTCGCGAAACTGATCAAAATTTCATAAAAATATACCCCACCCACAGCACCCATCAACCATCCAATTCTTCGATTCCTCAGCAAAGCTCCTTATCCGAACCTGACTACACTTAATTCTGTTTTTATACGATAGGTACGTTCCCGAAGAGTACATGTAAAAAAAATTCGTGTAAAAAAATATACTGCATCTATGGAAAAATAGAAGATTGGTTCCAGTCATAAGAAATCAGCGAAAATAATACAATAAACCATGAGTTTTCATGTGAGCAGTTTAAAAATATTGTTTCATAAAGATTGCACCTGTATCATACAAAGTAAATTATCATTTGAAACGGAAAAAAGCGTGTCACTAATTTATGAACACAAAAATTAGGCAAAATAATATGGGTTACACATAAAAAGATTTTATTCGTTGTCACTTTCTGACAATAAACGCATACGTTTGCGTAAGATTGCAATATTACTGCTATCACTAGAAATGTCTTGGTTATTGTCTTCGTGCTCCATTGATGAAATTCTTTCTGTAATCTCTTCAACAAAATTAAGACCACCCTCCTGTGGTCCCGATTTTTCAGTGGATTTAAGAACGAATTCAGTAATTAATCGCTGTGTTTGTGTTTTGGCTAGGCCACTATAAAGCAAAATTTTGTTCTTAGAATTTGGGTCGATCGTGTTAACTCAAAATAAGCTGTGTAAAAAGAGGATTAAATTTTTTTTCTAATTCGTGTTAAATCAAAATCGTGTAAAAACAGAATTGATTGCATATGCGATAAAGTTTTGGGAATCAATCACATCGCGTTTAAGTGCATATTAAATCAAAATAAGCCTTGTAAAAAGTGGATTAAATTTTTCTTATAATTCGTGTTAAATCAAAATCGGGTAAAAGAAGTTCGTGTAAAGACAGAATTGAGTGTACTCCCAATTACCCTAATCAAAGCGACTTCATTGGCCCCTATCTGAACTTTGACAATGACCGTGTCGCAGATTGCGCAAGGATCGTCGGTGTCCTAAATCGTCTCGCCGCTCCATTAGGCCGCGACTCTCTGTTTCGTCTTGGAGATAAACCGGCGAAGGGTCCTCGGATCGTGAGAGAGCCTTCCGGAGCGTGTATCGAACGAGAGGAAAGATAGTATAGAGGAGAGAGGAGACGAAAAAAAAAAGAGTTAGGAGGAAAGGACAGAGAGTACTCAGGTCGGGTGGGTGGTTTCGAAGACGTTGGGCGTGGAGGCATTCGACAAGAAAAGAAGGCAGCAAGGAGGGAAGAGGGTGGCGGGCAACGATGACGAATGGCTTTTTCGTAGCGCGACACCTCCCAGGGGTCGCGGACCTGAAAAGCACCCCTTTCCTTCCGAACCCACCCGGGATCGAAAGCAACGGGATTTTGCTTTGATTTATTGCCGTAGTCTCGCGCGTTGCATTCGACGACCAAGGCGACACCTTTCTCTTTCTCTCTTTTCTCTCTTACTCTCTCTTTCTTTTCCTCTTTCCCTCTTGGTTCGAGCAAACACCCCGCTCGGATGTCCGGAACACTCGTGGATTCTCGCCTCCTTGTGGATGCGACGTTCAAAGATATTTTTCTACCCCCCCTTCCCCCCTTCTTCTTCTTCTTCTTCTAAGGGCAACGTACACTCGTCCTAGGATTATTGTCATTCGTTGTGGATTAATGCAATTTTAAGTCACTCCCTCGGAGGATTAGCGGGACTCGTTAAGGATTATTATAATTCCTTCGAGAATTATCGATAGCCCGATGCCTCCTATTTCATGTGGAATACGATAATTCGTTTGTTTTTTGATTCTCTCTCGTTGTGCGCATCTTATTGGAAATTTTCCGATCTCTTTGACGATTCTTTTATCTAACTTTAACGGTAACGTGATCGATGGATTTATTTTTTATCAATTGACAAAGGATTTTCTCTCATATTTTTCGTTTCAATGAAATCGGTACGTTTCCAAGAAATTTGTTGCGACATTAACCGAATTACAGTAAGAAGTTCTTGAATGTTCTACGATAGTTTTCCGTGATAGAATGTCGGCGAAATTATTCCCTTCGATTGCTCCAAAATGGAAAGGTGAACAGTAAACGGAGCGAGTTAATGACTCTGTGGTCTCTTCAATATGGAGCCACACGCAGCGATTGTAAGGCCTTATGGTGGATTTTAGGTCACCGGGATATCGACAAAAGCTCCAGCCCTGATAGAATTTTCAACCTATAAAATAATAATAGTGTACTCAGTCGATGTAAGACAAAACTGTCTCAAATATTTACACTGTCGATTACTCTCCTGTACGTCGATCATCTTCTCTGAATTTTTCTATTTTTAATTAAAGGTGTTAAGTGACTGTTATATTCCTGTAATTTGATTATCTTGAATGTAACTATTAACTTATCTACTTTAATATTAATACCTTATTTTTGGGGTATTCTAAATCCAATTAATTACACACTGTGTAGACAATATAATAATTTGAATGATCAACAGAATTACAATAAGTATATTCTTAATTAGCAAATAATTGTTGGTACGTCCTCATATGCTGGACTGGTATAAATGATGTTTACTAAATCACCTATTACAGATCATTTATGAATTTCAAATAATACTGCACATATGTAAAAAAAATATACTTAACTATGTGATATTACTAATTCTTTCAATAATTTTAATTATCTTTTTCGGAAACTTAATAAATAAGATTACAGCACCAGTATCTCTGACTAAATGCAATCTAATCTCATTGTCAGAATATGTTAATAACACACAATAAAAAAACTTTTACTTAAAGTCACAAGCTAATACAGAATTTTCCCTTTTCTCAAAATTCATGATTAATTTGTCAAAACGAACGAGCTTCGATATGTTCATGAATTGTAACAAAATATACAGGCAATGAGCATAAGTCAATAATGAAACTATTCGTTTTTAAATCCAGTAATTTCTCCTTTCGTTTCCACAGTCGTGCAATAAATACCAAGATCACAGTTACTCGTAATAAGCCCTACCACGGGTGGGACTACTCGTAGACACATTAATTAATTGCCGTGAAAAAGCGAAGTTGTTTCGAAGCTCGAGGGAAACTGGAAAAGTACAAGTGCCCTCTTGTCCTCACTTGATAGTTGTTCAGTGGCGCTGCTGCTTTCAGCGCCGCACGAGATTCCTCCACCTCTGTCAGTTGCTTTTTTTACACAGATGTACGGGTTACGAGTTTGAATACTCTGCCGTACTGTGCCCGCAATACTTTTATGATAACACTTTGCTATTCTCCATCGATTTGTATCCTTCGCATTTCAAAGGATGCATCGAACAGTAGAGCCCCGAGATACGTTTAAATTTATCGAGGAGATTGAATTTCAATGTGGAATTTTTCGACGAGAATATGTTTGTATAGGTTTATTGATGCGTGTAGAAAGTACTAATCACGTTTCTCCTTCTTATTCTTTTGAGAAGTATTAACCTGTTAACCGGGGAATTAACTTTTGTTCAACTCGTTTCAAAATGAAGACTTTTCTGTTCGCAGTGAAAAATAATATTATCACGCCTGAAGTACCACGCTAGGATTTAATGGAAAAGAATAACGTAAAACGTAATGCGTTCAACACACTATATGTAAAAATTGCTACGATGAAAAACATCATCATACGCATAAGAGTTGTCTTCCTGGTATGACGAAATTTGTCGTCATCCCGGTTAACAGGTTAATCATGATTCTACTTGTTATTTTGTATTTGATGTCTTGGAATAATGTTAATGACATTTGTTTGCGCCTATTTTAATGCTTAATGTTTTTGCTTTCGAAGAGAAATTTTCGAGATTTTACGGTGATCTCGGACAGAACATGCTGTAGACTTAATTTTTACCATAAACTTTCCAACGGGCAGATTCTTCTCCGCAGAATGGGACCTTTCGTTTATTAAAACATCTGTTTCGTCGTAATCCTGTAATGCAGGTTTCCCAGCATAAATCTTTCCGATATAGGTCCACTTTTCAATTATGTTCTTGAATCTTTTGATTTCAGTTACCTTTACAATTATTGCTACGTATATAAAAAGAAACTATGTATTTGGTACCGGAAAGAATTTATGCGGTTTCCTTTTAGCAATGAATATCAATCGGATTTCATTAGAAATTCGAGTAGTATCTCGATGTGAACGAATCCACAGCCAGAAAGAAACTACACTCACTGGCCTTTCATAAAATGTTGGACAAATGGATACCGCATCGTTTAACAGAGGAGAACAAGCACGAGTACTTTTTGTGTACAACGACATACGGTCTCGGATTGCATCAACGCGTTGCAACGGTTCGACAGAAAATAACGGAAGTCGGATGGGAAGCTTTATCCCCTCCTCCTTACAATCTTGATCTGACCCCTCTTGATTATTATCTATTTTTATCTTTATCATATTTCATTGCCAATAAGAATTTCAAAAGTAACGCCGAGGACAAAAAGAAAATTAACACTAAACCTACCGGCTTTATATCTGTTATATTGAAATATACGAAATAAGTACTTTGGAAAAAGAGATTTGAAGAGGTGAAAAAGATGATCAGTTACGTAATTTTTGTTTTATACGATAGACCTAAAGTATTTACTGAATGGCTGCCCAATCAATTTGGGGAATTTTTAGAAAAAAACAGGGAGCGGTCATTTAACCGCCATGGTAGGTTTAGTGTTAATTAATTTTTTTCTAATAAAATTCCCAATTTTTACAAGAACTGTGATATATAAAGGATCATAGAAGTCAATGGTGATTGCATGGTAAAATAAAACTATTCTTTTGTAAATTCAGGGTGTTTGAATCTTGACCTAAGAATCTGCACGAACTTCTTCTGGTACCTAATATTACTTAATATTAATATTATATTAATACTACAACTACTAGACGATCAAAACAACCGGTTCTCAATTTTTTCGAAAAGTTCCCCAAATTCATAGAGGAGTGATGCGTTAAATGGACCGTTTATTTTGAAAGTGGTGTAAGTCCATTTTCCAAAAAAATCAAGTTAGCTACATTAATAGTTACATTTTTACATGATCTTTTCATTCTAAAGCAACTTGTTATTAATATATTTAAAATCATTACGATTTTGTAACACGGAAATTTGTTGATTAATGAAGTGATGAAAAAGTTTATTTTGAAAGTGGCGTAAGTCCCACTGTGAGAGTTTTAAATGGATATAGAACATATTATGTAATAAAATTTTACGAGATTACATCTTTATGTTTTATTATCAAAGTAGCAGTTGAAGTATCAATATGCAATGACTTTGTTATAAACAATTTAATTACAAATTTCACTTTCAATCCGCTAACGGATTCATACGAGAAGACTGAATAATAATTAACACTAGAACTACCAAACCAGTCAAAATGACTGGTACACAATTTTTCCCAAAAATTCTTCAATTTTGTAGAAGAGTCTTAAAATAAATATTCTATGTCCATCTTAAAAAACATAAATCACCGAATCGATTACCTTTTCCGCCTCTTGATTCCTCCTTCTTCAAAGTACTTATTTAATATTTTGAAATATGATAGATTTAACGCCGGTAGTTCTAGTGTTAAGAAAACAATATTATTTTTAATGTCAAAATTATTTAACAAAGAATAAAAGTTGAATATTTTTTTGATTTTATAACATAAAAGTACGTACATTTGTTTTTATTTCAAGGGAAATTCACTGTTCCTATGGACTTGTGCTTTCTTAAGAATTGAAAACGTCATTTCATTGATTTTGAAAGTGGTGTAAGTCTATTCATAGCCATCATAAACATATTATTTCTTAAATAATGTTAATTATACTAATTGGGATGATAAATTTGACACCCTTAGAAACCCATAAACATTACTCTACTGTTATCTGTTACCCATATTTTTAAATTTAGTCCAACGCAAACCCTTCAGTATCTCGATTCGAATATAAACGGACTTACACCACTTTCGAAATAAACGGTCCAAATATTTCACTTATACCTAATAAAACCAAAGTTACTTAATTATATCATACTTTTCACCTCTTGATTTCTCTTTCTCCAAACTATTTATTCAGTGTATTTAAATATAATAGATATCACGCCGGCATTTCTCATGTTAAATCCTAGAACGCAGACCAAAGAGATTCTTAAATTAAAACGGTGCGTCACAGCCCTAGAATTTTATCGTTCCATTTAACAAGACCTCGCGGACGCATGTTCACCCAGGAAATTTTCAAAAAGACATCCGTCCAAAGATTACGAGTACTCGTGGTCCGATATACTTCCGTATCGGCTTTCTTCTCGAAGTGCCCACTCATCGAAGCTCTCCTTAAAGAAGGTCGAGAGGTCACGGTGCTCGACTCGAGTCGAGTAGCACACACACGAAGTCCCTGGACGGCGGTTAGCCATCAAAGGGACCGAGATATCACGACGTACTGCCGTAACGGCGTGCTTCTTTCGTTTGTCAACACGAAGCCCCGACGAAGAAATCTCTGCAGCGAACGCGAAACCGTAGATACACGGCCGAGAGCAGAAAATGTCCCGGTCTTATCTTCGGCTTCCTTCGCGGAGGACGATACTTCGTTTATCCTTATGCTTGTGAGGGCTGTGGAAAAAAAACTGTGTTGGGGTAGACAGCAATTTTCGGGCTGCGAAGAACGTTATTGTTGTGACGTCGCTCGAGATTATGTGCATATATACGCGGTTGTACGAAAGTGTAATGGGAGAAATGATTCCATTTGAAATTGGGTAACGCGCGGATCAGCTCGCAAATGGAAACTGTTCTGGATTTGAACAGTTTAATCTAAGTACATATTTGCGACGAAGCATGAAATTTTGCGAGGCTTCTAAGACCTCGTTGGAACTAGGATAGTTATTATTCGACTTTATTTTGAATTGAAGATTCATGTAGGCTTGGATTAAATAAGAATTGTAATGTTATTTCAGGTATTATAGTGATACAAGAATTTCAAAAATCTTGGGTACGATATTTAAATGTAGATTGCTCAAATTAATGTTTTAATTTGTTATTCGTTAACTTGCATTAACTTAATAGTTTCCTCTGTCCTTGGATAATCAATTTTATATCAGGTTTAAAGATACTTAGCTTAATATACAAAATTATTTTTATATTTTAACCCATTCACTGCCAGGAAAACTAAGCAAATATTACCATTGCTTGTTGAAATTTGAGAAGATGACAGAAAGTTTTTAGAACATTGGTTTCATTAATCAAAAATATAATCTCGACATTTGTAACGATACGAAGAACATTTTTGTTCCAAAATTTCTATACACGTTCGGCCATTATTGTTAACTTATTAATTGAAACTTATACTGCAGCTACGAGATATCTCGTAGTTGGCAGTCAATGGGTTAACACTTTAATGGCCGCACGTCTACGCAGTTAAACTTCGCCAGGGGCCGGCAATATTTTGATATTTCTCTAAACATCTGTAACGTTTAGAGAAATCATCACACAGAAAGTGTTTTACCGGCCAATAGCCATCGGCGGTAGCATCGCACACATGTTGTGTGAGCGGCCGTTAAAGTGTTAAAGTCAACATTCAATTTTGTCTATCCAAAAAAATTCAAACTAAAACTATCCCCAAATATGCAAAACTGACTTTCATAATTCCCAAAATTCCTGCCACTTGTCATTTCAAACAATCCTGACCAATTGTTATTCTATGATCTTAATAAAAATAAACTAGCAGTAAAATGCAACAAGTCCGTGAGAAACATCGCTATTCACTCCACGACATAGCAACGCATTTGATCGATCAGAAACGTCCTCGAAGGCGAGCTAAAATAGCGAATACAAGACACGGAGGTCGAGTGGAGTTGAAGATGCAACGATCTACTGTTGGAAGTTCGGTTTGCCAACGCGATTGGATCTAAAGGGCCGACGATGACACGAGAAAGCCCAGACAGCAGGATCCAGAGTGACGGAAAGGATAGAGAGGAAAAGGGAGATGGGAATTTATGGCGAGACACTCGCTCTGGGGCTTCCCTCGGAACACAGAACTCTTTGTGTCGGAGGATCCTCGAGGACATTGATCTCTCCTGTCGTGTCTATGAATTTTCATATGATTTTTTTTGGGACCATAAGTACCGTCAATTTGGTGTTCGATGACTTTTAGATAGGTTATGAATTTTATGACTTCGATGGAAGAGCTTTTGTGTTTTAATGGAAAGCTTAGTTTTCACTGCGTATTGTTCGTGGAATTTTATTACGCACGGCAACCTCGCAGAGCGTCCATTTATTTTTTTTTCCACGTGAAAGGTTAATATCCGGCGGGTTATAAAATGTTTCCACGATATTGGAAAATCTGTGGCATTTCTTTCAGATTTGGAAAATATAAATACCGAAATCGAAATCGTGATTGGATATGATTCTATAAAGTTACTTATCTATGTTAATTAACGTGTATAAGGGCAGTTAGATTAAGGGTTTGAGATAGATACTTGTCACTTTAAAGGGCCTAGCCGGATAAGAATGGAAAAAGTACCCCCGAAGATAATTAATCGTGAGGCATACCATTCGATATGGCTCTTTGGAAAAACCCTTCCTGTAAAGTATGAACCCGCTACCCCTACCGTAGGGGTAGTTACAGGGTGAAACGTATTTTACAGCTTATGCTCGATATCTCCCGTTTGGCTTGATAGAAAATTCTGAAAAAAAATCACAGACATTATACCCAATGGTGTACATACTTTAGAATTTTTTCAGATTTTTTGGTTCGAAAATCGATTTTTGAAAAATTAGAAAAGATTGTAAACATTAATTATTGATTGAAAATATGAAATGACCACTTTTATATTTTTACAGTAACATGCATAGTACCCTGATTATTAATGTGTAACTTTTTCAGATTTTTACAAGTTGTGCAAAACATCTGTAGTGGCTCTTTCGCGTCTATTTCTCCAGCTTTAACTTTGTAACAATCGTACCGTATACGACAATTCTTCAAACCTAGTGGTAATTTTTTTTCTATCGACGAAACAAAGTCTGTAAACCAGTAAATAAATTCTTCATCTTCCCCGTGTTAAATTAGTACTCTAAAAAAAACAACAAAATCGGAAATCAACAGTAAACGTTATATTAAACCTAACGTTACAATTCCGATAATTCTCTATCGCCTCCTGCTGGAACAGAATATCGTTTCTTGTATCACAGAATTGAAAATACCATAAATAACTGACACCTTGTGAAAGCTCTAATGACCTAGCCAGAAAATTAGCACGACTTCCATGACTTTACAAAGGGGCCTTGACTTTCCCCGTAACATCCGGCGCAAGCTAGAATTCTTGAATTGCAAGAAACAACTTAACCGGCGTTCTTTCACCGAGCGAGTTTCACGGGCCATGTTTCTGGGTCCACATTTTTCAAGCGGCATTTAACGCGAAAAAGTCTCTGACGCTGAGTAGCATCGGATTTTCAACGGTCCAAATACGACGAACGAGAGACTACCATCGTTGTGTGGTAGCACCGAAAGAATCTCGTCCGTGAGAGTGCTACCCCTCTCAAAAGGAGGTTCCAGAGGAACCTCGCTTCTTTGCCGGCAGCTTTTCTTTTTTCTTCCTCTTTCTCCTGCCCTCGGCTGTTTCCTCGGGGTCAGAGGTGCGATGGGGACAGGAGATTTGCAATTTGTACGCGAAAAGACATTGGCCAGGGTTGCAGGCACGTGCGTGCGATTGGCGAACACCGGATTACATCTGCGACAGTTCACAGGGGCGATATCGTTTTGAGAGCAGAGGAACCCGTCCGTTGCTTCCTCAGTTCTTTCATACGGATCGTATAATCCGTGGAATTGCCAACTTTTTTGATTCACGAGCGACCGAGCGATTTTTGCCAATTACGCTTCTTTTTTTTGGTGCAGGAAACCTCGCTCTAGAGGAGTTATGAGAGAGGCGCGTTTTCGTTCTTTGTTCCTTTAAAACGGAGATCAAACAATGAAATATTTTTCATTTCCCGGGAAATTGATCGGGTGTTGTCGGGGTATAACGGAATTTAGAACGGACGAGTCTGGGCCAAACGAGATTATGAGATTTAAACGAAGATATTCTTTTTTATGTTGGGTCGTAGGAAATTTGAAATTTAAATCGTATCAAAAAGTTGGAAAATTCCTGAAAGAATGCTTTGGACGTTTTACCGAGTTGAGATATAGGTTGTAATTCTTAAGGGAGGAGATTCCTAATATAAGGAATTCCTACAGGGTGTTTCGTAACATGAAAGACTTATTTCGAGTCTGAGATCAGCGCACGAAAATATTTCTATAACCAGGCTTACATAGATGTGGATTTCGCTCGACGTCGCTTCCATGTGCAGTAATTTTTTTTATATCAATAATGTGACAGGTTACTTTTATCGATCTGACTTTTGGCACATATTGTTACAATATCTTTCTGTATTAACAAAATAACCTAATATATTAGAGGGTTACGGTGATGAAGGGGATAAAATGTTGGAAAATACAGAATTATTTTGACAGAGATTAAAATCGATTTTTGCGATGAAAAATGTACGGCTACTGGGCACCAGTTGACTCAGATCTATGCATTTTCAAGCAATAACTTTAAGTTTCAATGTGTTATACGTCGTTTTTGAAAAATGATTCCAACGCAGGTAATATGTACTTGTTCGTGACTTATAGAGTACCATAGCGCTTTAATATATTAATAAAATGAAATGCCGACCATGTAGAAATTTTGCCAGCCGTGAATTGCTGCCGGTGAATTGCGGGCTGTGAATTTTCCTAGACCCAAAAATGTTTTCCAATCCATATGCTGAAGACAAATTGATAATTAATTTTGTGCACATCATAAAAATTAGATGCACGATGAAAATTTTCTGACTCATGGATAGAACTATGTACTATAATTTCGATGGAAAAATGTGATTTTCAATAAAAATACAGTCCCTGGTCATCGAATTAGAACCACGTATAAAAATTTTATTTTTATGGTTATAATGTTATATCATATATGGAAAATTGTCTTTGGCCATTCAAATTATTACTAAATACGTTGATAACAAAGTATACATAGCTATAGATTTGTTACTGTTGTGATAATAATAGAATTGTGTGGACAATTCTCCCGACTTGAATGCCATAGAAAATATTTGGAGTCTACTCGAAAGACTTGTTTACAACTCTCCAAGCACCACATTATCTGAGTTGAAAACAAAAATTACAGATATTTGGGAAAATAACGAAGATATAAAGCATATGATAAAGCAATGTATACAAAGCATGCCGGAAAGGATACACGCTGTCATCAAGCAAAGGGTGGAAATACGAGATATTAACACGCGTTCATAGTGTTATGTACAGTAGTAGTGTATTGTATTATTAGTTAATAAACTATATCATTACAATTTGATCAGGCCTTTTAAATTTACGGAAAACATGAAAAATGCTGAAAATTTGGAGTGGTCCTAATTCGATGACCAGGGACTGTATATTGTAGATCTTTAGTGAATTACCTGTCATACCTGCTAATTGTAAGCAAAACTTGACGTAGAAAAGGAATAAAGACATCAACATAATAGTGCATAAAATATCTCGAAAGGCATTGACCGTTTGTACAGTTGCATCTTAAGCATTTCTTGAACGAACACTCCATACCGCACTGTATCGAATCGTGCCATTTGCGTGGGACACAACGTCTCAATTACAACTCGTAATCTTCAACGGGTGAATAATCAGAAACGTATGACCAACGAAGTGTGAAAATAACGATCGATTTTCAGCGTCTCATTGGCTGTAAATTACATAAAAACCGGTTACGTCTACATCGTGAATTCCGCGCGAACTTGTAATGGATTTTCAGATCAGGCAATTCCGGGCGACATTTTCCATATCATCGTGTATTCGCATTTCAACGTGGATTCGAATACCCAGATAGAATGCCGCGATATCGATATCCCGCGCGGTTGCCCTCGTGATTCTATAGTGGATCAGAAATATCGAGTAAATTGCTCGAGCAAGATCCAAGACCGATATCCATTATTCGCGACCATTATTGGGATGAGGACGACCACGTCGAGTAAAATTGAACGGCATTTGGCGAGATTGTAGCCATTACTTCTTGTAACGCGGACAAACCGCCGGATACGGTGACTTTCAGCAGACGAGTCATCGTCGAAGGATGACACGATCTCATCGTACTCCTGCCCTTGAATTTGCATCATCTCCGATGGAATTTGCATCTACTTATACGCACGTTTTCATCAGGCGTTGAACAAACGAATATTTTGCATTAAAATTTCGGTTTTATCACTGACAATTTGCATTGTTCTTGATATTATAATGTAATTATTAATTATTATTTTTAATTAATATGTAATAATGTAAGTATATCATGATCTTTGCTGAAACTTTGTTTAGATTAATTGTTGTTCAATATAATAATACAGTAAGTGAGTAACTATTGCAAATTTTTCAATTGAAACAAAAGTTTCTACGTTTGAGAAAAAAAATGTTTTCGATATTACTTGAATTTGCTGCACCATTGACACGTATGTGCGTTTTCAAAAAACGGCGTCCTTCGATCGTACAACATTTTCGCTATTATAAAATTTCATAGCTGTAATAATTTCAATTTCGCCGTGGTTCCTCCAATCTGATTTTTGTCAACATCAACCCATTCGGCAGAATATTTTCGCCCGTTGTCCTAGTTTTACGAAGCAATTTATGTCACTTTTTCGCAGTTTTAATGCGCGAAGATTGACCACGGATAAACCGAATCACATACCAATCGATCAAACCTTTATTAAAGCGGACGCGCGATATATCTGCAAGAATTATTGCTCGCAAATGTGCGACACGAATTCTTCGAAAGTATAGCCACATTTCACCGATTCCGGTGTCATATGTTCCAATGAAGCGGATTTTTCATTTGTTTTAATCGGGTCTCTGCGCCTCGAAGATCAAAATTACATTTTTTGCAGATTTCTCGAAAAGTGACAAATGATCTGGGCAAACCGCATCTAATATAGCTGTGTCGATTTGAACCGGTACATTCTTATACCATTTATTATTGATATGGTGTATGTAAATACACCACACATGAAGAAAAACATAACGGACAGACTATGGCGTGTAAGAAAGTAAATGACTCGTAATCAGAGTGAGTCCGAGTTCAAATCCCCCGTCACCTCTGGCAAATTTCTCCTCTGTGATATGTACATCATAGCTTCAATGGTTCGGAGCCCATCTAAAACAGTAGGTCCAGGGCTATGGTGGGTAAGAAGATAAAGGCTGGAACTCGCAATTAACCCCTTGCCTTACGATTTCTATCATGACAACGTGCGTAATACCCCAGAATTAATTCCCGAAATCAAAATTTCTCTCTGATCTTTAACAATTGGCACAACCACTGCAATATTAATATTATAGAAACAATTTTACCGTCTCCTGATCGACTGACATTTTCAATTTAATCGTTATTGGAAATTTTCAAAATTTCGTATTGTATTTATCGCCTCACGTGTGTCACACGTTATTGAAAGCTAAGGGGTTAATTGGCTCGAGTCCAAAACCCCCTTCACCTCTGAGAAAATTAATCCCATGTCATATGCATACCATAGCTTCAATGGTTCGGAGCCCACCTAAAACAGTAGGTCCAGGGTTATGGTGGGTTAGAAGACAAATGCTCGAACTCGCAATTAATTGGCTTGACTTCAAATCCCACGTTACCACTGGGAAATTTTTCTTATGTGATAAAGTGAGGGACCAGAAATAAGGCACTTGGGACGGAAGGGGAGATTGCTCTCGTACCGCCTATCCCCGCCATGTCGGTCCTGGAAACCTGAGGTCGACGAATAACAACCGAAAATAAAACACTCCTTTCGTCGTTCACATGACGCCGCAACGAATGTGCGGGTCTCTCTTGCTAATAGCGCGTTAAAATTGAAAATGCGTGAGGGAGAGGGATGTCCCTATCCGCCGGGCGAATCAGAGCAAATTACCCCTCAAGTGCCTTGTTTCTGGTCCCTCACTATATCTATGTATGTATGTCGTAGTCTCGGTGGTTCAGAACTCACCTAAAACAGTTGATCGTAGGCGAAATGACCAATGGTAATTGAACCCGGAAAGATGTAAAAACCAAAGGAAGAAATACAACATGAGCCCTTTCCGTCATTTCTGAATCATGTTTATAATTATTTTTCGACTTGAAAATGGCTAAAATTTGTTTTCATGTAAACCATATTTTGTACAGTTTGTTTATTGTTGTCTGCGAGATTTCTAAGAGTTTGTTGGGAAATAGGGGATTGTTAATTAAGCAATAAAAGCTTTAGTGCTTATTTAGACATAGTATTTACATGAATACGTTGATAGGAAACGAATGGAAAGTGAAAGAATCTTAATTTACTTGAATAACTGTTTACGTTTTGGAAACTATTCGCTGAAGATCCAATAAATTGCGTTATCTCATAATTTGTTTGCTTTCGCAGACTCAAAGTTAATAGTAATTAATTTGCGGCATTCAATTCGTTTGAGCGCTTAATAAAACAAAATTCGCTTCTGATAGAGATTTTTAATCATAACTTTAGCTAGACGTTTTTATATCATTTCCTTTGTGGCGATTTAGCAAATTTGCCTTTTTTAGCTTCTCCTATTTTATTAAAATTTTAATACACGTTTTCTCACGGTTCGCTTAATACAACTTCGAATGAAAATTCCTTTTCACTTTTATACAATTAACATTAATTTTTCCCCATTCGATAAATTCGTCTCCGTAAAAATTTCTGCTTGATTTTAATTTTGCAAAAATCCATTCTTTTATATCTTGATAGGAAATTACTTTCAGCTTTGAGAAATTCAGATTTCATCGAGGCTTTAATGTAGATTGCTTTTATACGGATACATCGAATTATAACAATTAATTTATGGTTATATTAAATAATTTTTGGCTGTTGAAAGGAACAGTGGATTTTCTTCGTTGACGCAGTTATGATCACTGCTTCGATCAGTTTTTCGAAAATAAGTTCAAACTGTAGAAAAAGGGCTGTATCTTATTTCTCATCTGTTCCATAAAGAAATCGATTTCTTGCAAAATTGCACTTCTACAAATCAATATATGTTCCGTTAATTTTGAAAGTGGTTTAAGTCGAAAACTTAGAGAAAATAAACATTCCGCTTATTTTGTGTTTCATCAGTGTACGCTGTAAAGTTATTGAAGTACTTCATTGAAATAATAAAAACTAATCCGTTTAACAGAAGTTAGTAGTTATCTCATTGCATAGAACATACTTTCCAATCCAAAACAAAGAAAGAAGAGTCTAAATATCTCGAGAAGAAGCATAAATAACTTACTGGACCATCTTTACTAAACTGGCATGTATATATCACATAATCGAGAGTACACTATAAACAAGCTTTAACCCTTTCCGGTCCGAATTATTTTCTCAACTTTGTAGCGAGCTAAATGAAATTAATTGCAAAATATTTCCTGTCATTGGTTATTCCTTTATTTTAAATGATAGCAATAACTATAGGAACTGACGGATATTTATGTAATATTACAAAGTCATTATGGATTTGAAAAGTCGACATTAATTCGTTAGAAAATACACTCAAACCTGTTTTTGTGCGGTGGATAGGGACCGCATAAAAGAAAACGCGTAAAAAAAATCGCACAAAACTTGACGAGTAGCTATAAGAGATAGTTTTCGCAACACAATTAAAAAGTATTTTTCTTGGTGCCGTGAATACGGACCACATAAAAAAAGTCTCACGTAGAAAATAACTCAAAGCTTACGAAATAACTAGGAATTGTTCTTTTAAACAAAATCAAGACACGAGGCTTGGTAGCTACTTGGAATCTGATTTAGAAAATACAAATGCGAACATTTTTATATATTTTATTTAAATATTCACTTATTTTACACATACAAAACTTTTCAAAACGTATAACCAGTATCCTTCGTAGTCTGACAATACGCGAACTTTCTTGTGGTAAACTGCTACAAAATCGCTTTCGTCACTTGAAGATGTATATAGAGTTCAATAACATTCAATGTAATCAGCTAACGCAATACTTATGTGATGTGATGAACTACACATTAAAAATCGAAAAATATGGCCAATCAAACCTACTGTGCACTTATTTATTGATAACTTCGTCAATTATGTTTCAATTTGATTGATATTTTCATATACCGCACAAAACAAACCGCACAAAAACAGGTTTGAGTGTAAAGTGAAGTGAAACAAGCTATGTCGAATACAGCTCGACATAGGACTGCAAAGAGTTAATACACCTTCGACTTCACATCGGACTCCGTCAAGGGGCACTGTGATCCATCGATAGATTCGATCGGTCCAGTATTTACGGTGATTAAATCGACGTAACTCAATTATCCATGACGTAGAGAAGGTTTCCGGCGAGACGAATCCCAAAGGGTTTATCGGCTACTGGCACTTTATTAGACGCCATGAGCTGATCTCTCGTTTTATTGATTCTTCGACGATGAATCTCGACGTGTCCATTGGCTTCCATGACAGACAAATCCGTTTTCTACGAGACAGCCAAGTGGCGCCATGCTATCGAAATAAAGAGGACTTAAGAAGTCAATTTCGCTTTTAATATGTTAATTTGATGATTCCATCCAGTTGCGTAACCAACTCGATCGACGGATCGAATGACGGGCCCCGATGGACCGTCGTTTAAAATCGCTCGATCGTCGATCGGAATCGTCCCCAACCATGAAAGTTCTCGTTTTTCGACAACGATGGAATGCGTTTGAATATTTTCATATTCATACGCGAGCTGTTGCGTATTGGCGATATGAGGGAAGGGAGCAAAATTTGTATAAAATTTTAACCTGACGGTGACCTCGATAACGTTTATAGAAATTGCTTCCGCCGATGATTGATAATCGTACGGTTTTATGGGGCTCTCGAAGGATGAAATTGCAGTTGCAATCTGGTGAAACATCTCTTTCTTTTTGTTTTCGCAATTAACAATGAGATAGTGGAATTAACCTGTTAGTGTGTATTTTGAGCAGTACTTTTATCATTTGGTTAATGATTTTCTCAACCTTTTTTGACAGATTTTATAACGAGTAATTCCTTATTTACTGTTAGTGTATGTATGATTAATTATTTCGATGGAAATTGAAATTGTTTTAATTGTTTGGACATTAGGTGAAGATCGAATAATGTATTAAACTTCTACTTTTATGAGAAATAATTTTTATATTCTTTGACATTTCTTAGTAGGCTACTTTTTCTGATTATTTTTATAGGATACAGAAATAGATTCTTATACAAAATTTTATTGTCTTTAGTAAATGCGAGTGAAACGTTTACGGACAAAAAAGTAACTGAAGTAATCTATCATTCTTTACAATTAAGAGTCTTAAAAACTTTAAAATTTTTTTAAATTTAATCAGCAATCATAATTAATTATTTATTGCAAGACATAGTCATTCCAGCACTTCTTACAATTTCAGTGATAATTTAACGAATAAAATCAGTAAATCCCAAGACAAGAACACTTTTCGCCACGCCTCGTATCGAATATCCCCTCTTCGAATTAAAGTGGAGCTTAGACCTCATTACCTCGGATTAACGTGAGTTACCGGAAGTTTATTATTTGACGAGTACGGAAGTTGGCGACAGATTCGTAGCAGTTCACGAAAAACCAATTAACCTCGAACTCAGGAATACGTTTAACAGCTTTATCCTTCTCGCCGTTCCAACGACGACACTGCGTCTAACAAAACAAAAGAGAAACCTCTTCGCGGATACACTTCCGTTATCATACGTGCATAATGGACTCCAAGGTTTGACCGTTATTTTTAATCCGAAAACGATGTAACGCCGTTCACGAATCACGAAAAACCGTGTTTGCCCTTAATACAATCGAGATAACAAACGTAAACGTTGTCCGACACGCTCACGACGCATCTTCCTACAAAGAATTCATTAACTCCGTACAACGTTTCTCGCCCGATACACGAAACGCCATTACATCGTGTCATAAGAGAGCCATTTCTTTTTCAGTTCTAACAGCCAGGCGGACAAAAGTTTCCCGGCTGGTAAGATGAACCGTAGAGTAACTTTCGAACACGAGGAGACGACGTCGCCGCAAGACCGTAGACTTGTTATCGCTGTTGTCATAATTAGTCGAGTAAAACAGACAGGTCGGGCTCGCCGCGGATCGCTGCTCAAAGAATCGATCTATCGACGTACGTGGACGAAATGTCAGATGTGCGATAACATCCGCTTTCAAACAATCGGCATCACTAATTAATTCTTCGTGCCCGCAGCACGAAAAGAGAGAAGTCTCCTCTGTCTATGATCAAACATGAGCTCCAGCACGCTTCGGGTTTCATCGTAGAAGATTACCCGCTGTTCGAGTTTTGATACGAGGACTAATCGGAATTACAGCGAGTCATTGTCATCGTTTTAATGGCTTCGTTAACTTCCATGTTCCAGCGGGAAGTTGTTAGGAATTTTCTTGCTGGAATGATTACGATGGAATTGAAAAGTATGCGTCACACTTTTTTATGTTTGATGATGGAAAAAGCGAATTTGAAAGCAGGGATTGGCTGATGGTAGAAATATCAAAAGTTGTTAGTTTGGAGAGGTGTTTGCTGTGAGATTATTCTTTTGCGTCGGTCGGTGAATTCCGATTTGTCTCTTTGATGGGCAAATTAATATTTTAAATTTGACGGCTACTTTTTTTTCGAAGATGCAATCTTTTCGATGTAAATTGACTGCAAATGTACAGGCGACATACAGGCGACTTACTATGGTAGTGACTATTAATTATTAAAATACTATTACAATGCGCATAAATTTGTCCCTTATGAAAACACGAATGAAAATATGAAACGATGATTTTCTGTTTGAGACTTTTTGCTGCTGCAATTTTCTGGTTGAAAATTTTTCGTGGGATCGTGTAATGTGTAAAGAGTTATTAAAAGTGGAGAGAAGAGAACGATATTGTTTAGATAATTTGTGGAGACTATTTTATTATAAATGACATTGACGTAGAGAATTGGAAAGTTTGCCAAATTTTTCAGTGCATGGGAAACGCTTATCTAACTTTTATAGCTTACAGACTCGAATGAAACCACATGGTTGCCGTCGTCGGAAACGTTTACTTTCTAAAAGTTTCGGAAACCAATACATGTGAAAATGGGTACACGTAATCGTTAAATCATTCAGAATACATTAATATGCTTCTACGCCTTGCAAAATATTTTGTTTCTTATCGAATAAATCGCTAGACAAAAATTATGTGACATTTCACATCGAATAGTTACAAAATTATTAATGGAATAACTAAATTATAGTTGAGTTATAACGTTATTAACCCTTATCGGATGCAAACTTTGTATACACGATTCTCACTAGGTTGTAGCTGTTTTTAGTATATATGCAAAAAGTTTTCCATATTGTAAGTACAAAATTTTTTGTAAGTACACAATCTCCCCTTCCGGCTCAAGTGCCTTGTTTCTGGTCCCTCACTATACGTACTACGCTGTCCCGACGTCGACCAGAATACCTTTATTAAGTCCGCACCGATAATAAATCTCAAAGTCTACGCAAGACTAATTTTGCATTATCATTCGAGACCATCACCTCATATCTTTTTCACGATTATTAACTTTTTCTATCGATGCAAGAATTTTTAAGAACCGAAACTTAATTTCATCAGAATTTTCATAACATCGTAGAAGCGCCAAAATAGCATGCATCTATAAAATCTCTATGGCAATCTCTTGCACTGTTTTATAATTTTCCACATTTTTTTAGAATCACCAAGCTTGCAATTTTGCTTTCAATAAGTTTTATAGATAACAGTATTATTTTAACCTATTTATCAATCGAGAATCCGTTGACCTCTAACTTGCAGTTAAATTAAAATATGAGCACTAAAACTAGTTGGTATTAATCATTAATTTTTCGGATCGCGCATTATCTGTGCACGAAAATTATAGGTCTTCAGTGAAATAACTAAAATCTATGAAGCCGAATATTGCGAGAATACAAAAACCATATTCATGCCATTCACATTTTATTCGCACGGCTATATTACACATTCTTGTAACGTACAACTCTCTGTTTGTTGGAAGAAGAAAATTACAACTCTTGATTAAATGGCATCACGAAACAGATTGCGGTTTCGTCGATCGCAATACTTTTATAAATCTAATAAAAAAAGTGTATCGAAAAAGTCGATGACCGCAAACTCGGCAATCATCTAGCATCACTCGAAAACTTTTTAAAACAATATGTAATACATACATGCGAATCGACCATGTGTTTTTTTTAAACATCCTAACAAAGTAAAAGAACGATGTACACTGAAATATACGGCAATCTAGCAGAAAAAGTTCTTACCTTTCATATAACTCGATAGAAATAACATTGACATAATAAAAATGACGTTAAATTTCCCTATGTAATATTTATTACCATAATATTATATTATATGTTATTAATGTATAATTATACAACTATAATCAATCACTTGAGAATAAGATCATTTAATTATTTTCAAATAATGTCCACCATTGATTAAACAAATATGTGTTCTATAAAATCAATGAACCAATATGAAAAGCTTTAACGCTAGATGTACCAGGACAATCAAAGCGTTTGCTCCTTCATTTTTTGAAGATTGCTATAATTTATAGCTATATAAGTGCCCCGATTTATTTTATCTATCCTACAAACTCTAAAATATGTTTCCTTTATTCTAAAATTTGTAAGCTGTATGTAGTATTAGATGAATCACTGATTCTTCTGGTATTACACCTTTGAAACTCGATAGACCGAATAGTAACACCTAAATTCCTTTCAATAAAATCGGTGCCAGGGAAGATAAACGAAATGGGAGGTGATTTACTTGCTAGGTCCTTTCTTTCGGCCGTTTTTCCGCGATTCGTCTGAACGGAATAAGCCTCTTGCACTTCCATCTCGAAGACGGGTGAAAAAGTGAAACGAAACAGCATCGAAGTCGCGTTTCGCGGCTGAAGGAGTACGAATAAAAATGACCGTAATCGCATCACACGACTTGCGCCCCTATCGTTCGTTTCTCACGGAAATTAATATTTCGGGCGCTTGAATTCCAATCGATTTTCATTCTCGCTGAAGTCGAGAGGGACTTTTCTCCTTCGTGCGAAGGATATTACTTTTACTTTTATTTCACTTCTCGCGATCTCGACAGACAGCCGGGAAAACTATATTTCTCGTTGACTCGGGGTTCGTGGAACATTTGATTGGATAATACCGAGAGCTTTTTATCGGAACTCGTAAATTCTGCAGCCGTTGAAATACTTGCTCGTCGATGGCAGATTTTGCAAAACGGGAGGAAATCCGAGGCGGGTAGAAAACGAAGCGACAAATTTCGATTTATTTTTCGTCTCCTTTCTTTTTTTAGTTTTTGTAATTTTCGGCTTGCAACGGGCATAGTCATTTTGCCGGGAACCTGCAATTTTCGTTGGATTTTGGATCACCGGGGTTATGATATGCATGTCATAGGGAACAAATTTTTTTGCGGGGTAGTGGCGAGAGCATTCAAACTGGGACATGCTATTTGGTTGACAGCATTTTTGTAGCCGCTGAAGCACCTCGCTTTTTATTTATTTTCTTTTATTTACTGGCGTGATACTATTTTCAGTACGTACGATGCATAGATTTGCGAAGTAAGAGAAGAAAATAGAGAATGGAGTATAGTAAATGATTTAATTTGGTCTTTTCGTACATTTTTTACAATTCTACCACTTTACCTAATTACTTAACGAACTATAGAAGATTTTATAGGATATATCGTATACACTAGATACATACATATATACAGGGTGGTCCACGTAACTTGTGCACCTCGAATAACTTTTAAAGTATGCGTTGCACGAAAGAATGTTATATACAAAAGTTACATGGTTCGAAAGGGTACACTATGTGGTGCGTTTATTTTTTTTATAAGTGGAGGCGTTTCGGAGATTTGATGGTCAACTTTGTTTTTTTAAATGGAATGATATGTTTTTTTATTAACCATGAAATAGTACGTTTTCAGACGAGTTCAACGACCTAGACTCAAGGTCATTCAAGGTCAAACTTGCAGGGATATTGCAGAAAAGGTGTCCTCGTTTCATTTGTAATATAGTATGTATTCAAAATGATTACCTCTTACTTCAATGCACTTAACAATTCTTTGTGTAAATGATTGAACATATCAAAACAATTTTAATACATTTCCATTCTCACCACTGTACTTAAGTACTATCGTTCAGCGGAGGATACATTAACACGAATAGTATTGAAAGTAAACTGACTGTCGTGCAGAAGAGCAAAGTAATAAATAAATACGTTGGTGTTCATTTCATTGATAATGACTTTGTAGCGGCACGGCAGAGACTTCGCAATCGATGCATTTTTGCCGCATGCCGCTGCAACATCTCCATAGAGGATCTGGCGGATGGCAACGACGTTAATTGTCATCGAGAGTCGTAGCATTAATACTGGTGTATTTATTAACTCGCCAAACGAACACGCTAAGACTTTGATATTGCCCTAATTAATGCTGATATTGAAAACATGTTATTGTTTTGGTGTGAAAGTTCGTAGGCGCAAACTGAAGTACAAGTAAAACGAGCACACCTTTTCTACAATATCCCTCCAAGTTTGACCTTGAATGACCTTGAATCAGAGGTCATTGAACTCGTCTGAAAACGTGCTATTTCATGGTTAATAAAAAACATATCATTCCATTTAAACAAACAAAGTTGACCTTCAAATCTCCGAAACGCCTCCACCTATAAAACAAATAAACGCACCACATAGTGTACCCTTTTGAACCATGTAACGTTTGTATATAACATTCTTTCGTGCTATATATAATATAAACAAAAAAAATTTCCAGACAGACTTAAAAAAACGTAGAAGCCCTATTGTTACAAATAGGAGTAGTTTTTACAACAAATTAAGAACAAACAACTTTCACCATCTTCCTTCCATCTAGCCGTAATGAATTTCCTTCTTCCCGAACAACTCTTGCACCATTGTTATTATATTTCGCTCAGTAATAAAATACAGATCGTCTACCATAGAGTTTCGTTATGCTTTTCACAGTGACGATTCTTCCGCGCATTCCAATGTCGCCATAGTTCGCTTGGAATGAATTTTAATGTCGTTTTACTTTCGAGTGCCATTTACTTTGCCGTAATATCTCGACAGGGACTGGTGTTTCTAAAATGGATCTCAAAGTGCCATGTCGCTTTAGATAGGGTCGCGTAACGATCGATATAATGCGGTGGACACTCTGATCGCATCTTGTGACGTAAATTTTCGGGACAGCACGTCACAGCGTTGACCGTAAAACAAATAAGTAATACGGCCATGTAAATGCGAAACACGAATGGCAATAGCTGCGAAACGGCAGAATGGAAATTCTTGGAGGGGCGATTGTGATGAAAGGGGAATATTAAGAAACAGATTTCGGTAAAAGGTTTGCGATTTATTTTACTGATATGTTACGGAACGATGTTAAAACGTTGAAAATCGTCGACCTATTGTTACTGGAGGCAGGAGAGAATATTGGAAGGGATATGTATAAAACAGGTCAAGAATTTCGTCGTATCGATATTTTAAGTCTTATTACTCTAGGAATATTGTAAAATGTTTATCAGTTAATTTGATTTGCTTTCAAGAGGATCAGCTAATTTAATTAACTTTCACGAAGAAAAGGTACACGCAACATCATTTTTGTAAAATGTTTGTCGATTAGGAAGAATAGTTAGAAATGTTGTGTAGACATGAAGTAATGTATAAAGTAGAAATTAACTAGTATTTTGTTATCTTGCATTTAGCATTCCGATTGTCGGTTGAAGTGATAAGAATGAAATATGTTAAAAGTAAAGTTGCGTGGTTGTTTCCTACGTCTTTGTAGAGAAATTCCAAATTTTTAAAAAATGATTATTTTTAGACTCAGAACGACGGAGGAAGATTATAAAGAACAAGACTTCGATTTCGCAACTACGAATTCCAATCTCCATAACTTTTGGTAAATTGTCCTTCAATTCATTGTTACCTGATGATTGATATCCCCGTTGACTGATTGAAACCCCCAAAAATGATCTAAAATTATAGATCTCTGGCGCAGTAATCTTAATAGTTCAAGTCGAAAGTAGGTCAACACTTATAAAAACAGTTGTTATTAGGTTGGTGTATATGAAATGTCAGATTAGATCTATACACTACATTTTGGCCATATTTTGTAAGTAGTTAGTCGTAAAATGAATAATTTTATAGTTGAAATAGGTTATTTGGTCTATATGCGCAATATTCAGTGTATTTTTTTTGGAAGACTTCTAATTTCTATAAAAAAATATACTTTTTTGTGCAACGTGAGTACTAGTGAAATACGAGTACTAATCCGATATGAATTTAAACTTGGTAATAATGCTGCTGCTGCAAGTTTCACCATAAACAGAGCATATGGAAGGCAATTGGTAAAAAAAAGTTGTTCAACGTTGGTTCCAAAAGTTTCGTTCTGGATATAAGTATCTTCAAAATGCGCCTCGTGGTAGACCCACAACCGTGTGTCATAATGATGTCGTAATCTATATATGGAAAGCTGAACTTCTTTTTTTCCAAAGCGATGAAAGCATTACTAATGACAGATACTGTAAAGAAATTGAAGAAATGCTTGTAGAATTAAAAATACTGCGCTCGGTTTCAATTAATCGGCAGGCGCTTACTATTGCACGACAACGCAAAACCATATCCGTCAAAAGTGGGCTCAAAAAAATTTCTTGAATTGAAATATTAAATTTTACGGTACCCACCTTATACACCTGATCTTCTTTTAACGGATTATCACATTTTTAAACACTTAGACCACTTCATGACAGAAAAAAGTCAATAATGAAGGTGACCTTAAAAAAGTCGCCTTCAATATCATTGTTTCTAAAAACTCAGATTTTATTAAAAATCGTATAAAAGCTCTTTTGCATCTTTGGTAGAAGTGTATTGTTGTCGATGGAAATTATTTTGATGTATAAACATTCATTTTGTAAAAACTGTGGCACTTTAATTTCACCGCATACAATGCGAAATTTCATATGGACCAACCTAATACTTCAGAGCTCATGAAAACTAACATAAAATTAGTATAAAGTACAATAATAATTCCAACATCAGTCGCATAGACTCTGAATCACACTTTATCCAACGCAACGCATGTAGAATGCGCACAGCAAGATCAAACATATTCATATGCAGATCAATAAAGTAGAAATAGTTGGCGATAACGCAAATTCTCACAATCAGTAGACTCGGGGTCCCATTCTAAGCATAGACCAGGACTCCACAGAACTCTGGGACGTTCCTGAAGTGGTTGGGAAATTTGTCGAGTAGCGGTTAAGGAACGTGCCCTCCTGGACACGGTGCCCCTTGTTCCGTTCGGCGTGCTTCAGGGGTCCAAATTCGCCGGCGCAGCATACCTCGAATTCACTTCCATCGAGATAAGTGTACGAATCGTATATCCCATGGACGTTGCAGGTATAATCGACCGCGGTATGCAATCCTGTTAGTGGGCATGATTAATCAATGAATTTTCACGTTATGTTGACACTTTATTATTGATTTTAGAACTGATGTTTCGCAGGGAGCATTGGAATGAATTATTTAAAAGTATTACTTTCATAAAAATATACAATTTACTTGCAAATTAAGACTCGCAGACCATGATTTAATTTACAATTACATTTACAGACAAAACAAATTATACGTGATATTACAGTTATTGAATATTCTGCAGTGCTTTATTTCCATGAGATTTCTCAAAAAGGAAATACCAGCTCAGTTTATTTCTATGCGAATAAAGGCTATCGTCTGATTTAGATTGGGAGCTAAATATTAAAGGTCAAAGTGTAAACCGCGTTACAAAAGAAAATTCGAAATAGCAAGGAATTGGATTTTTCACTATTAACATTACAGTTGCACGTACAACATGCAGTACGTCGGAGTTGCCCGGGATTAACTTGTATTAAATAAAAATAATTAATGCAAAGATGTTATCATTCACTTTACAAATTACCTACATGACATAGATAAGCATATTTCTGACAAATTGGTGATTTTATTTTCACATAACTGGTCACGAAGGTAGTCTTAACCCCTTTGCGGACGGAGACATTTTTCAGTATTGAGAGATATCCATTCATTTTGCGATCCAAAAGCACCAATCAGCAAGTTATACTGTTAATCCATATACATTATAAATAATTACTTGTTTAATCATATTTCAACGGTTGTATTTCTATTTTTCAACTCTAACTGTATATACAAGCGGCTATAAACTATAATTAAATTGTTTCTCATGCCGCATATATGCGTCGCTAGTCCTCAAAGGGTTAATTTCAAGTTAATTATAGGCGGTCGCCATCCTTTCAGCTTCTTACACTACTTTACACGTGAATAGAACGACAATAACAGTCCGTAAATACATCAATAACTGCGACAGAATCTAACGAATAGATCTTTAAACTTAAAAATCTAATCGAATCACTATTAGACGACGGAGGACAAATTGGCTTAATTGAATCGAGCCACGATAATAGCAAACGACAAATACACTAATAGTAACGATTCAATCTAACAAATAGGTATTTAGACGCCGGAGTATAATTGAATCTTTTTAAACTGCCAAAGGATAAATTATCTCGACTGGATCGAACCAACCGTGCTTGTACACAGTGTATATTTCATTCAAAATAATCAGATAACGCATATTAGATTCTGACGTACGAAAAGCTACGTGTGTACGTACGTCTGTGTCGTTTCTATAAACGAAGCGATTGAAATAATTCATTTCATTCCGATTGATTTGCTATATTCGTTAGGATAACGAGTGAAAATAGCTGCGTATTTTCGCAAGGTCATTTTCATTGTTCGACGAAGGAAAAGAGATTTTAATGTACCTAAGTATATTTCAAATGAGATAATTCTCAGTGATTACACGCCAATGACGACGAAACGTTAGTAGGCTTAATAAGGGGCGATTATCTCGGAGGCGGAGTGACTTTCGAAATCGTTCGGCTATCAATCGGATCGAACGAGGATTTGATTGCGCAATCGAGGTATCGGTTACAAGTTAATGCAAAGCACTTCTTACATCGACTGACACATGACATTGAATTCTGGACAAAGAATCGTTCGATAGGATCGAGACTCGTATCCTGGTTGATTGGGAATGTAGAGATCTGTTCGTTCATCGACGGCCGTTGATTAGTTTTAGAAACTACTTCAACTATATTGTTTGAGATTATTGTTTATTCTCCGTATGTCAGAACTTTGTAGTCAGTGAAATTTGCAATGGGTGAAATCATCAGAGATTGTATTTACATACGCTCAGAGTTCTTGTTCTCTGGAAAATTGATTATTTCTAACTTGAACTGATTAGAGCGTGTGACAGTTTTTCAGGTTTTAAGAAAACTAAAATGTTTTCATAAGCATTCACGCGCTGTAATTAGTTCAAAGAAGAAAAGAACAGTAGTAACACACTTATTACCTTTTTAACACTTCATCTACCGGGAGCCTATTAATAGGCTTTTTGTTTATCAATACTCATTGGCCGACAGTCTATTAATCTGTTATTACAGATGATAATAAAATAAAGTTACGCTGCCTCGGAACAACTGAAATTAAAACGACGTAATGAGTATTTCTTCACATTTTAATTTTAATGGTATAGAGCTTTGCAAGTAGGTGCATACACTCGGGCATAATGTTCGGAAGAATGAGCGGTAGATAAAGTGTTAAATAACTATTATTTGCAGCAAGCTACGGCTGTGTTTAACGTTAAGAAAACTTGCTTTTTATTCATCACAGTTGTAACCCTTATAGCAGGCAATTGCAGTACAAAAATGAATTAATGAAATTTCATAATTATAAAGTAAATTAATGAAATATTTATACTCTCATTTCAATTACTAGAAGGTACGATATTACAACTCTCAATCTTTATATTTTTAAATCTAATCAGTCATCTTGTATGACTCCCTCTTTACCATTCATCTCCATCAATCATTGCACAAAAACGCTTAGAATTTACCCGCATCCTATGTTGCTTCCCCAATATTTACCTCTGCCTTCGGATGCCCGCGAGGCGCATATTTTATTCCCGTTCGACCTTAAATAAAAAATCGGCATGCGGGTTTGCATTTAACGAGGTCAGCTATTCGTATTATCGATCAGACTGATCGCGGTTAGAATATCGTCCAGCTCGAATGAGCAGAGCTATCCGCAAACACGAAGTCATTGTCCTGCGACCGTCGTTTTGTCGATCTCTATGGCGATATAAAGACGATTGTGTTTGATACGGTATAGCCGACGAACCGTCTTCCGGATTTGCCTTTAAGAAAATATAAACAGAAACGATGATGGTTATCATTTCGTGTGGCGTCGTTGCCACTGTCGTGGAAGCTTCAACGTTGATATGACTATCTTTATGGCAATGCGGGAGTATTGTGGCAAATAATATGGCAATGGATGTTGCAAATACTGTGTACGGAGGAAAGATAAATTTGTGGGAGGTTTAACATGCGAAAGCGTTGGACGACGTAACACGGTAATTCAAAGTGTGTTACAATTTGTTTCCGAAGTGTATAATAGGGAGATAAAGTGTTGGCATATTAACTCAAGCAGAAACAGTGCAAGGAAAGTGGAGCATTCACTTGGTTTATCTTTTAAAGAATCATTTGCACAATTTGCTACAATTTAAATAATTCTAGAATATATTAAATAAATCTATTTCCGCACTTTTCTAGGGAATATATTTTTTACATTCATATGTCACCTAACTGTCAAAAATAAGAAAACAGATTAAAACAGTACAATATTTCCATTATCGAAAGCCACGATAAATGAGAAACATTCTATAACTCTTTGAAATACGGCGGGTTTAACAGTAGAACTACCAAACCAGTCAAATTGACTGGTACACAATTTTTTCCAAAAATTCTCAAAGTTTATAGGACAGTCATAGGAGAAATATTCTACGTCCAACTCAAAAAACATAAATGACCGAATTGATCATCTTTTCTACCTCTTGATTCCTCTTTTCTCAAAGTACTTTTTTGATATACAGGTAGCCCTTCTACAACACGGTTTCGCTATAACACGATTCATAAATTGCGGGAACCCTCCTACAACACGGCGTCCTATAACACGGTTTCGCTCTAACACGATAAGGAAATCGAGGAGCTGCAAAACTGTCTAGCTCCATACCGAGAAATTTGCAATGACCTGGTAAGAACCAGCAAGCAAAGTAAAATTACAAATTTTTTTAAGAGGGAAGAAGATGCAAGAACTTTAAATGAAGAAAAAAGTTCTAAAAATTCCACCGAAAAAACGTTCTCGGTTGATTATACTTACAATTAGCAGTGACGACGAAGAAATTTATTAAATTAAAGTTGCGTTAAATTAAAATAATATTTTTTGTTTTTTTTGTTTTGTGTTGTACATACATTTATATTTTTAATAAAAATTAAGTTGTTTATGTAGAAGTAAAAAAAATATTTGTTTTTAATAAGTTTTTGGAACGTAACCCCCCTTTTTGTACTGGCTCGGGGTCTCATACAACACGGTTTCACACAACACGGCATTTTCTAGGAACCTATCTACCGTGTTATAGGAGGGTTACCTGTATTTAAATATAATAGATTTAACGCCGGTAGTTCTAGTGTTAAAAGCGTCCCATCTCTTTGATGCATGAAGATGCACGGAGAGATATTTTTTCCCACCTCTAAAATTTATATTATTATATTACTTTGTTAATAAATGTAAACCAACTTTATTCACCCAAAAAAAAGTTGTCTGTGTAACATGGGTCATTTTATTTTCTCAATTCCCGTGCCTCAAAGACTTAAAACATAAAAAGAAATGATGTAAACCTTCAATAGTAATCATAATAAATTATTTACATTTTCTCGGTTCGCCTATCATTCTGTCTCTAGGTATGAGTTTCTTATTTAACGCGTAAACCCACTTAATATATGAAACTTCGTTCCTTAAGCTTCTTGCCGCTGGATCTCGCGTTAATCGTAAGGAAATTAAATGCGTTTGTAAGTGTATCGTACCGAATGCGCGCACTCGGCGTAACGCCGATGGCAAACTTGAAGCCTCGGAGCTTTAAAGTTGACTTCACACGTTTCCAGCTTCTGCCTCGAGTTGTTGTTCTCGGTATGTATTTCACAATCCCTATGAAACTTCGTCTCAATGTCGGGATTCCTCGTTTACCCTGGATTCCGTCTCGTTATAAACAATATTAACATATTAATGCACCTTCAACCGATTTCATTTCGAATCTAAGAGACCGAACAAACCACGAAGTCCTTTGTTACTGTTAATGACCATGATATTATTGATTTTAATGTGGTAGTAGAGGGAAGCATTTTGTTGCTTTGCATGGAGAAGTAATATATTCATTTTGCAACTGTTTTTTTTTCTATTTTTTAACGATGGACATTGAGACAAGGTATATCTTATTATTTCTGTGAAGAAGTATCGAACTCTGTTATTTCCAGTAGAATAGACGACCTGTAGTCAGACACAGATTTTTTAGAGCAGGATACACTCTGTAACTGTTGGTATTTTTATTGAAAATTGCAAGTAAAATTATATTATCGTAAATGGTGGAAGGATTTCGTTAAATATTTGCAGAGATTTTCAGCTCTCAAAGTATTCCATGTATCTTTAACACTAGATTTACGGAAGCCGTCAAATTGAAAAAATGTTTGTTTTACAAACATTTCTCAAATATACAGAGATGATGTACAGTAGATATTTCACGTGTATTTTATAATACAGTAATGATTTAACAAATTATCATCTTTGCCGCTTCATCTTTCTTTTTCCAACGTCCTTACTTACAATAAGATAATGCAACGTAACAGATTTCACGCCCGTAAATCTAGTGTTAAAAAGCATTTGTCGTCTTTTTAGGCGAAACTTTGGGAGTGAGCTAAATTAATGCTTTGTTTTTCACCTGAAACAGTATAAATTATCTACATCCTAAACATATGCGAATGCCGTAGAATGTTATCTTGTAATTTATTCCCGTGTAATTTTCCAATTTAACTCTTTAATATCATCGTATTTGATCCGATAACAGACACTTCAGTACTCTTAACCCTTTGCCCTACGATTTCATTTGTGGGTGCCTGCGCCACAATTGAAAATTAAATTACTAAAATAAAAATATGTTAGTCATTCCTGATATATTTTAAAATGTTGATGCGTTATTACCACCCCTGAACGAGCTTAGTATCAACAAGGCGTCGAACGTAGGAGTCTAATTGTTTCACGCAATATTTCTGTTACAATAGACAATTCATGTTCAGGAAATCATAGCGTTAACCCTTTGCAGTCCTATGTCGAGCTATACTCGACATAGCTTTCCACTTCATTTTATTTTCTAACGATTTAAAATCGACTTTCCAATTTCAAAATGCTTTTGTAATATTACCTAAATATCCGTGAGAATCTATAGTTACTGTTATAATTAAAAAACTATAGATAACCAATGATAGAAAATGTGAAATTCATTTCATATAGCTCATTACAAAATTGAGAAAATAATTCGGACCGCAAAGGGTTAAGGCCCACAGGCCCACGGACCCCGTCAGTCTCCACTATCTTTCTCACCTTTTCAATCAACAGCTTTTTTCGTACAACAATTCAAAGTTTTCCCTGGCATGCAGATGTTCGGTTCCGTGTAAACAATAGGCTTAGGGTACGAGCGGCAAGGCTATTTGTGAGCATTGCAATAATATTCAAATCAACATGTGCCTTCCAGACCTTTAGCAAAGAGAGGAGTGCAAATGTTAATCTTAACACATTACCGACCGCTATTGTTGAGCATTCTAACCATTTTAAAGGATTTGTTTCGGCTTAGATTGCCTAAAAAAAATTACAATCTCTTTGAAAATTACAAATGATTCTCACTGATTCCTTAACACAGTTCCACTACAATAATAAATAACAAATTAGTGATTGCCGTGGGAACCGATTAATAAACTAAAAGTCTAAGCGTTGGCGATAAAAAGCCTATTTATAGGCTACCGGTCGGTGAAGTGTTAAGCTTCGCATTGTCACTTCTCTCTTCCTCAATAGGAATAGCCGTATCACAAACCTGCGCCTGCGCCGACGAGCCACCCTCTTTCGCCACCCACGGGCCTCAGTCCCTCTACCGAAGACCCTCCGGTCCCAAAGGGGGCGGGCGACCAAGTGGGGACGAGCGATCAAAAGAGGCGCGTGATTAAACTCCCGCCAAAACCCAATCACGCGGTAAAATTAATTTTTACCAATTTTCCGCGTGATTTCCGATGGCGCTCAAGACGAGTTCCTTGAGCTCAGCGCCACCGGAAGTAGGAAGGATCGACGCAGGATCCTCCCTCAAAATCAGTTGCTTTCAATTCCTCGACTGAGGATTATTATCAACATTTCATCTCATCCTCAACTGAGGAATATTCGTATATCTCAAAGATCTCGACCAAGAGATATCATAGCTTAAGTGTTGTTGTGTAATGTTACTTCGTTTTTAAGTGTAAATAAATTACACCTAAGTTCAACCGAGCTTATCATTTGACCACGGGAGACCGAAAGCAACCAGGCTACGTTAGATTAATTTATACCGTAGCCGACACGTCAGACCTCGAGAAATCGAAGAGACGTGCATTCAATATAGAATTTAACGCAATATTAATAACGCAGTAATAATATTATCGTCTCGTGTTCCACTGACATTTCTAATTTGATAATTTTTAAGAAGCTTCAAAATTTCCTGCCCCATCAACCGCATCACGAGTGTCACTCGTTGTAGGGCAAAGGGTTAAAATAATTTCAACGCTTGCATTATCACACGGAATTTTGTTAACAGTTACATCCCCGTGTTCTTAAAAAAACACGGAATATTAAGCACCGGGATATGAAAGTCAAAGCATCAAATATTGAAACAGAGTTTATGAAAAACAAAAAAAAACGATTTCTTGCTCCGTGATTTGTATCAAACGATCGCGTTGGGGCTGATAAAAATTCCCGATTGTAGTTACGTAACAAATGGATGACAAAATGAAACTCGTTCCACCATATATTCCAGCGCTATGTTTCACGAAACTTTTTATTCCCATTCAGACAACAGATTTCGGCATTTCCGCAACGACCTTTATCTCGGCGATGATCCAATTTCATCGACGCCCGTGGAGGAAAAGGTGGCAAAGGATCGCCTTAAAGCGCGCAAGAGAATCGGCGAGTTGAAGAAACGACGGAAGGCAAAGGAGAAGAAGCAGAAGCAAATCGTGCAGAAATCCCTGTCGGAAGTGTTTCCTACTGGAGGTGCCTTGAATGAAACAATAATGTCGCGGTTGGATCTCAGCTGCTTCATGAAAGCTCGCAAGAAGGGATTTGTTAAAGCTCCCCAGATTGAGAATGCCTATCCTGCGAAATACGCCAGGTCTGTGTTTTCGAGGAATGTTACAATTTGAGAGCATGACGGAATAGTGGAAAAATCTGCAGTGCATTGATTAACCCTTTTAGTGCCGAATGCCGATATATCGTCCTTAGTAACACTCTTAACGCCGATCATCATGGAATTATTATTTAGTTTGCTCACATGATATTAGTAAGAATACACAGTTTATGCTCCATATTACATTATTCTATATTAAACTATGACCAAATGATTATTCTTTTTAATTCTAACGACTATCAACAATCAGTAACCGATTTGTTCATTTTTCCTAACAATGTTAGATAAATGTTAATCCTACGATTTTCAACGAATATTGAAATAGATTTGTCATTAATTTAATACATTTTTCCGGTCGGCACTAAAAGGGTTAAGTATAGAGCGATAGGTGAAGTGCATTCTTTTGGAATTTGATGGGGTAGTTTGAAGCTTATGTGAATACTGTGATATATTGTATAATGCGGTTGGTTCGGAGATATTGCAGTGTTGGAGAAGAACGAGATATTCTCTTTATTGGTGCATGCATCGGGCTATTTTTATTTTATCAAAATTATGCATATATGAATTACCGATTTTTAGTTATTCTATTACTGTACTGGGTTAGCCATGTTGAATTGAGGGGTTGCTAAATGCAATATGTAAGGCGTTATTACGGTTGGCAGTATTTCTAATTTTAAAAATTTAACGATTGTAAACTGTCGTCGGGAAGATCCAAAATCGTATTGTGCAAGATATTACCGTATTTTAAAGGTTGAAAATATTTGCCAGCTTATCAGTTAGTGTTCTTTATTGTTGGATATTTATCCTTCTTTCATGATAGCATTAACTATATTGCAAAATATAACGATTAAATATTCAGCGGGTCTATTGAATGCCAAAATATAAATTACTTTGATGGATAATAAGCTGCATTAGAAAGAAATTAATATTACACCCACTTATTGTTAGTTATGAGGCCGCGAAAATTAATACAATTTTAGAATTGCGACCATCACCTTGTAGTTCATCCAAACCCTATAAAGATTGAACATTAGTTCCAGAAAATTCGATACTAATTGTAAATCTGCAAACCTTACAATTATAAATTTTCTGGATATTACAGAAATCTCATGAGTGCTTGGCAATAAAATTAATTACAATTCGTAGACTCATATCAAACACAATTGCAACCGTAACCGATGGTGTACACGAAACGCTTCCGTTAAAATTTCGCCGATGAACATTGCGTCAACGAATCATCATTTTTTATTTACAATGATACCTGCAAGCGACGTATTAATCCGCGAGGCAAGCGTGCTCGATCATAAATTTGTATCTCGCGTGTTTTTCAGGAGAAAAAATGTGCTTCCACCGTATAATCGATATCTCGTGGCGGTTTACGAGTGCATGGACAGCTACTTCTTCCAGGACTCAATGGCAGATCGACTGTTTTGCAGTAATGGCACTTGGTTAGGCGGTTTGCCGCAGTGCGTAAAAGAAAGCCGTAAGTTCATGGAAGAAAAATCCGTGAAATAGAGATGTTTATTATTTTTAAATAGAGTTCTGAATTGAACAACGTAGGAATCCTTTTTTTAAAAAATTGATTGAAATGTTTTTAGCGCACCTAACAACCAGTTGTTTTTATTTTGAAGTTTATAGAATCATACAGTGTAGATATTTATACACTAATATAGTAATTACATTTGGTGATGTATTTTTGTTTCTTCAGTGACACAGTATTTTTGCGATCAACAGCCTTTATCAATGAATTTTCGGAATATTTCGTTTCCGTTAACACTAGAACTACCAAACCAGTCAAAATGACTGGTAGACAATTTTTTCCAAAATTTCTCCGAATTTATAGGAGATTCATAGAATGGATATCCTACATCCATCTCAGAATACATAAACTACCGAATCGATCATCTTTTCCACCTCTTAATTCTTCTTGTTTCAAAGTAGTTATTTGATGTATTTAAATATAATAGATTTAACGTCGGTAGTTCTAGTGTTAAGTTCCCGGGTAAATGCCATAATTGTTAAACTGGAGAATTATCAAAGCTTGATACCTGTATTTTACATGAAGTATAATCATTTTTTATGCGCATCAGTATTCTAGAGTGATCCGAAAATTTAAAAGGAAGCTACATCGAAGCTTTCTTTTGCAAGAACACACCAAACTCAAATTTGTTCTTTCACAATTTCCAACTCAATACTTTGACACTCTGTGCTGCATTTCCAAACATACGACGACTAGTTAAATAAAAGCCGGAAGCTTAAAAATAGAAAGTTGTGCAATCTAGGAAAAGCACGACTTCGAAGTATTACACTTAAGGCATCCAACACGACTGGCTATCGATTCGTTATCCGGATACGTCGCTAAAAATTCATTGACCTTTGTTTCAGAAGTGATACTGAATAATGTAAAACGTTGCAATCAAGATAGAGGAGGATGTGAGCATGTGTGCGAAGACACTCCGACTGGCATCAAATGTTCTTGTTTCGACGGATTTCGTGCTAAGGGATCATCCTGCATAGGTAGGCAACTTGTATGCCGAATTAAGCAGCGACTTTACGAGTGTTATTTTGCAACAATCGAGCTTGAAATATTGCAAGATTAATATGTTGAATCAGAAGTTTGCACATGCTTGAATAGAGGTACAATTTAAATTTTTGAAAGCATGTAATCTTGGACTTCGAATTAGATGGAAACTTTTCTCAGAAAGTTTGCCCCTTTTACATGGTTTCTACGATAGAGTCAACATAGTCTATGTTTTTATAACGTTTCATTAAAAACAGGATCCTTTTATTAAATAAAGTTCTCTCGGAAATATAATGCGTGAAGTAAAAAGTTCTGAGCGTTTTTTCTCTTTATTTTGATGATAAAATTAACAAACTTAGAATTTTCGGAATTAAATCAAATAAGCGCCGTTTTGTTCAATAACTTTTTCCCATTTTGAAGGCAATTTCATAATTCCGCGATTGAAGAAATCTTCGTCCCTATTGTTAAAAAACTCGACCAGCTCACTTTCACAAGCCTCTCTTGAGGCCAGTTTTTTGCCATCAAGAAAATTTTGTAAATATTTAAAAAGATGATAATCGCTTGGTGCCAGGTCTGGGCTATACGGCGGGTGCGATATAACCTCCCATCCAAGCTCTCGGAGCTTCTGACGTGTCGTTAAAAATGTGTGCGGCCTGGCGTTGTCTTGATGGAAGACAACACCCTTCCGATTGGACAATTCTGGTCGCTTCTCGTCGATCGCCTGCTTCAATCTGGTCAGTTTTTCACAATATAGGCCCGAATTGAGTGACTGGCCCGATAGGAACAACTCATAGTGCAGGATTCCCTTCCAATCCCACCAAACACATAGCAAAACCTTCTTGGTCGTTAATGCGGGCTTGGCTATCGTTTGGGCCGTCTCACCGCGCTTGGACCACGATCTTTTTCGCCTGTCATTCTCGTATGTGACCCATTTTTCATCGCCAGTCACCATCCGCTTCAAAAATGGGTCCATTTCGTGACGCGTCAGCAAAGAATCGCAGGCATCAACTCGCTCCAAAAGGTTCTTTTGCGTCAGTTCGTGTGGCACCCATATATCGAGCTTCTTTTTGAGACCAGCCTTATGCAAATGGTTCCAAACGGTTTTCTGGCTAATCTTCAGTTCCTGGGCAATGGAATAAGTGCTCGCATGCCGGTCTGACTCGACGATTTCTATGATTTTATCGACATTTTCAACGATAGGCCTACCAGAGCGTGTCTCATCTTCGACGTCCATATTACCAGAACGGAAGCGTTGGAACCACCGCTTTGCTGTTGCATTCGATACTGTTTTGGGTCCATAAACAGCACAAATTTTTTTGGCTGCCTGCTCGGCTTTTTCCCCTTGATCGTAGTGGTATTGTAGAATGTATCGAATCTTCTCTTTCGTTACCTCCATTTTGATACGCTCTAACAAACAACTGGCTTCACAAAACAAAAGACTGTCAGAGAACTTTTTTTAAAGCGTTATGTTGCCTTTAAGTCACAGTATAGAATGACATGATGCAACGTATACATTGTGAGATATGGCTCACTAAAGCCATCTAACAAAAAACGCTCAGAACTTTTTACTTCACCCATTATTACCACATAATCATTGGCCAATGCTTGAATTAATCATTCGATCATAAATAATTATAAAAAAGGAATTCTAAATGCAAATATACGAGATCCAATTTTGATATAGCTTTCCCGATTCCTTTATTTTCCTTCGTGTTATTTGCAAGCGACAATGATACTTAAATGGTAAGTATATTTGGTCCGTTTATTTTGAAAGTGATGTAAGTCCATTTATGTTCGAATCGAGATATCGAAGGATTTGCGTTGGACTAAATTTAACAATATGGGTAACAGATAACATAGTAGAATAATGTTTATGGGTTTCTAAGGGTGTCAAATTTATCATCCCAATTAGTAAAATTAACATTATTTAAGAAAATAATATGTTTCTGATAGCTATAAATGGACTTACACCACATTCAAAATCAATGAAATGACGTTTTCAATTCTTAAGAAAGCACAAGTCCATAGGAACAGTAAATTTCCCTTGAAATAAAAACAAATGTACGCGCTTTTATGTTATAAAATCAAAAAAATATTCAACTTTTATTCTTTGTTAAATAATTTTGACATTAAAATTAATATTGTTTTCTTAATTATTATTCAGTCTTTTCGTATTAATCCGTTAGCGGATCGAAAGTGAAATTTGAAATTGAATTGTTTATAATAAAGTCATTGCATATTAATATTTCAACTGCTACTTTGATAATGAAACATAAAGATGTAATCTCATAAAATTTTATTACATAATATTTTCCATATCCATTTAAAACTCTCACAGTGGGACTTACGCCACTTTCAAAATAAACTTTTTCAGCACTTCATTAATCAATAAATTTTTGTGTTACAAAATCTAAATGATTTTAAATATTTTAATAACAAGTTGCTTTAGAATGAAAAGATCATGTCAAAATGTAGCTATTAATGTAGCTAACTCGATTTTTTTGGAAAATGGACTTACTCCACTTTCAAAATAAACGGTCCATTTAATGACATACAAACACATATGTAGTCGTATGACAAAAGAAATTACTAGACTATCGATTTTTATGAATTTATGGGAAACAAATGATATGTAACACAAAAAAGTATCTAAAATTTCACACTCTTTATAACAATTAAATACTGAAACATTTCACTCCTTCAATCGTATTTCTTTAGATGCGTTCGCAAAATTTTAGATTTTCATGAGCATCTGCAATCTGGTAACTATTATAATATATTAAAACTCTATAATTCTTTGTGAGTTTGTAGAAGTACACTACATATCTCGTTGTTTAATACAAATTTTATTTGACCATTCACTTGTCAAATCGATTAACTCCATACAACCTAAAGTGGAGAAACGTGATGAAATAGTGTACACTCCTTTTCAAAATTCCCTTCAAAATATAAATACAAATAAGTATTGTAGAATATATAATCGCATGTAGCTTTCCTCTAACGAAATATAATATGTATAAGGTGGAATAGCCTTGGAATAAATTAGATTGACTTCTGAATTCAAATATTTATTATTCGATGGCCAAACAAACTTCGTCATTTGATGGTATTAATCGTTATTATTACGAAAATTGATTCTAAACATAAAAAGCTAGGATTCAGTCAAGTACTTTGAGACTTAAATTCAAAAAAATTCAAAAAGTGGAGTTAATCACTTTGTGCTGTGAACGGCTCATTTGTAACATTGCCAGTCAGTTGTTCAACATCGAATTGAATGTATTAACTTTGAGTATTACAAATATTAACGTTACTTTTATATTATCACTCTTAACTGCCAAGTTTCCCACTAAAATCCGAATTCGTCAAATCCCCCCGATCTGAAATTGATACACAGAATGGACCATGCCACTCACGTAGCCGAATAAGTCAGAAGCGGGCCCCATGATTTCCTATCCCCGAAAATCTACGTCGAACTCGATCTTCCTCATTCTTCTTCCGTGAATGTTGGAATCCGGGCTGAACGAATGTCTGAAATCTGAAAGGCGCATAATCCAGCGGATGATAAAACGGATACAGTTCCAGAATAGGCGCTTTATGAATCGAGAAATCTCGCTGCTTTTTCATTCACGTCAAAAGAGGAACAAAAGTTCTTCTTTACGTTTAAGCGGTGATAAAATTTCTCCCGCCATCGACGAAATGGAAAAGTTGTTCGTAACCTTTTACAGTTCTATGTTCAAATGTACTCAGCATAGCTTTTCGTTATATACTAATATATATATATATATTATATAATATATATTATACATTATATATTATATATTATATATTATATATTATATATTATATATTATATATTATATATTATATATTTTATATTAATAAATTTTCTGTTGGCTTAATTCCTTCGCTACTTAGCTTACGAAAAATTGGGAAACTAATTCGAACCGCAAAGTGTTAATTTGTTTGATCCAATTATATGGCGCGTTTCTTTATCTTCCTCAGAGTTATCATTATTGAACCGTTTAGAAATTAATTATAACATGATTCAGATTTTTTTATCAGTAAGCATTATTTCTTTTCTTTCGGGCAACTTACTAAATTTCTTCTACGTCAAGAGTTACAAGTATGTCGTAGGAGAGATTATTAACGAACTATCGAATTTGATCGTGAATATTATAATTTCCTTTCGCTTAATTCGTTCCAATAGTTTCGAAAACTTTGATAATTCATTGCAACGAGGTCGCAATATCCAACTTGTACAATTTCTTGTCAAGTCATCCCAACTACAGGGAGCCCAGCATTACTGTATGTCGGAACAACAGTCTCCCACTCAACCTCGTTTAAAATGACACTTATAACGGGCCCTTTACCCCTTTGACAGCTGAATTAGAAACTAGATGTACTTATGGAAAGCTTACCTCCTAATGAAAAGCAAAAGCCGCCGGCTAGTTTCAGTGATTCGTGCTTTTTCTGAAAAGATCAGCATCTCTACATTACTTCCACATAGCAAGTTATTTACGACTCTACGGAATACAATTAACTGCAGAGAAACCGGTCCATGTTTTCATAACTAGTGCACCATAAATTATAAAATTTCATGCTTTATTAACTCAAGTAAAGACGTCCGATCAAAAGAATAAAAGTCTCGCCTGGGATGCTTTTTTTTTTGCAATTCGTTGTTTAACGTGATCGCCTATCCAGGTGCGGCATAAATCTTCAGTATTTTATCGCGATGTAAACGACATCCCACTTGCGAGTCGATTAGTCAACGTGGCAACGAGCAGAGTATGACTCTAACTAACTCCATTAGTGAACACGTCTATAGACGGACGCGTGGTCCGTAGAAACAAGGTGTAGGTGCCACACGCATTGTATGTTAATCAGTATCGGCATCTACGTGAAAACGACCACAATGCGGACTGGAATCGAAATGCATTTCAAGTGCAACTGCTATCGCCCCCGGTCTGCAAGCAACTTCTTGATGGCGTACTGGAATCTATGCCGTGACACTAATCGCTGTGGAGTCTGCGGTATAATTTATATGCGAGCCCTAACAGCGCGATATTTCTTCTGTGAGAAGTAAAGGAAGAAAATAACGTAACCGGCTATTATGTTCGTGTCTCGATTATCGGCTTGTTTTGGAAAATTTGTAATGGGTGCCAGAAGGTGATGCCTGTTGGATGAAGTTTGAAGAACTTTCAATAAAGTATTCGAGTTTCTATGTACAGTTGACTCCCGTATAACGCGAATTCGTATAACGCTTCGAAAAAATTGCGACTAGTTCTCATACAACGCGATAAAGAGTCCCGTATAACGCGCAAGATAAGTTAAACATTTTCACATAGTTTCTGATTTTTTTGGTTAAAAAAGCTATTGTATACACTTACCTGTTGTTTATTATTACCTATTGTTAAAGAATAATAATTCAGAGCTATACGTTTTCTTCTCAACACCTCAGGTATTTTATTTATTTCAGTATGCATGGCTAAAATACATATTCTTCTTCTAAAAATATTATTATGACGTATACAATACTTTTTTTTATTATTAAGTCACCTGTATTCTGTTTTGAATGCTTTATTAAAAGAAACTTTATTTGAAACAAGTTAATTACGTGTAACACTAACAGTCTGTTCGCAATGAAATAATATTTCAAACTGAACGACATCTCATCAGCAATATGCGATAACCGTGGCAACGTCTACAATTTTCCGTTTGCAACAGCGACGGTTTGATGTTGCATCGACATGTTCGGCACCGATTGATCTTGCGGCCCTCGATCGGATTCAGCGCGGCGACTCTGCGGTTACGGTTTTTCCCATATAAAGCGATTTCCTATAAAGCGGAACGTACCCCCCGCGTTGTACGGGGGTCTACTGTATATGAAATTCATTTCTTTGTGCTTATTGCAAAGATTGCGTCCAGGAATTCATTGTTGTTATTTTGAATTTCGGCTTTGATTATTATAGTCATTTTGTTAACCGTTTGAGTCCCAGGGGGTATTGAAAAAACACTGTCGAAGAATCCCAAACAGCGCAACCGCGCTTTCTCTAAATGAAACGAAAAGACCCAAGCGGCGCGATAGCGCTTGTTTTATTTTATGTCGAGAAATACCAAGCGGCGCGATAGCGCTTCGTTTATTTTATATCGACAATGCGTAGTCTGCAGCACCAAAAATGCAATAAAAAGATCACATTTAATTTGCGTGCGATGTAAAAAAGGAATTCATCCAATATGTTTTGAGAAACACCGACGTTACAAATTATAAGTGTTACTCTCCATTTAAATTGTTTGTTCATAACACAAAAATATTGTTAATTTGTAATTCGTTATTTTATAAAATGCATATGTATTATTACATATGCATACTGTACAATTTATAAATATTTCAAGTTTTGTTCGATAAAAATGATTGAGAAGATAACAATGAAATAAACATTTTCATTTCGTAATGTATTATTGCATTATTATAGTATTATTCTACCTATTGTAAAATGTACTATTTACATTCAAAGGAGTTGTGTGATGTACTTGCGTCAGTAAATCTGAGCGCGCGACTTCGACAATCGGTATCGCACCGTCAGTTGTCCACAATGCTCGAAATGTGCTGGGTTTTCTCGACATAAAATCTCAACAGCGCGATCGCGCTGCTTGGGACTCAAACGGTTAAGACTACAATTTTAATTGGGTTTCAAACCATTATGTATGCGCGATGATGTATGAAATTATACTTTAGGAAAAGTCCCCCTGAGGTGACATTTTTTCACTGGACTTCAACTCGTGTCCACTAATTGGAAAGAAATTCATTAACAAGTTCGTTGCCTACAACATTTACAATTTTTCCACGTTATATTATGTTCGACTTCTGTGTAGTTTTGTATTGCTGAAAAAGAAACACCAATAAAAATAACACTAATTAATATAATAAATATAATAAAGAAGTTAAGGCGATCCCCTCAAGACAAAACGTTCTCACCAGTTTAAATATTTCAATATTAAATTGCTTCCGACATTTTTACAATTTTGTATTAAGTTGTCAGAGGAAGATTAAGAAAAGAAACAGTAATTTGTAAAAATACGGAAATTAAGACGATCTTATGAAATCTATGAGAAATTAATTTCTTTTATCCGTTGAAAATACTTTAGAGGAAAGTGCATATTTTCAAAATGTATTAACAGGTACTTGCGGTCAGCTTGTGGCAGAAGTACAATAATTATTTTCATTTAACAATTCTTACTATTTATTTGCTGTAGATATAGACGAATGTGCCGAAGGAACTGCCGGTTGTGCTGAAACTTGTCACAACGATCCTGGATCGTTTCACTGCGAGTGCCGATCGGGGTATCAATTGAACAACGATGGCAAATCGTGTCAAGGTGAGTGACCAAATCCGTGAAAGCCTACAATTTTGTCATTAACATGTGCCATTTCTCATACGAAATCTTCATTGTTACAAGTCATATTTTTGTCCCTCATTTTTCGGTACTTAAATAAAAATTTCCATTGACCGAACATAAATAGAGGTTCAAACTAAATTCTTTTGACAATTGCGCTAATAATTGCCACAGTGATCTAAATCAGTTACTGTTCGTTTTGACATATTTCAAGTTTTATTTTCAGCTGTAAACTGAGTTCCATGTAATGTGACAACCATCAACTGCTATTAATCTACTTTGATGTAACACAAAACAAGTGATGAGTCCTTCCCTTCAAATTTTGGCTTAGACTATTTCGATCGTCACCGGCACAATTATTCCATGAAATTCTTTTTTGGTTGAATTTTTGATTGATGCAATAAATTGATGTTATATTAAGTAAGCCAGTGTTTTGCAATTCAGCAAGATATTCTCATACCTGATTCTTGAATGCGCGAATAAAATACTCTAATAATCGAACATAAATTCCGTTTATTACGCAATTGTAACCAACGATTATATCGTTCCGTTGTAAGTCGTAACAATTTGCCGCGAGAGCAACTTCACTTTCACCGTTTATATATCTCTTCCCCTTGAAACGTTGTAATTTTCCCTGATATCTTCCAAATTCATTTAGATGACTCGCTCTCGTATTATTACAATTTTAACGTTTTTTTCACTGTGTTCATAATAACAACTATCACAAGCAGCTTAATTGTTCCCTAAAAAATCTACATAACAAATTTAAAATGTTTTTTTTTCTTCGATATTCTTGGAACCCTTGCCACTCAGTTTTTCGCTCAAGAGAAGAATGAATTTCAATTGAATATCCGGGAAAATTCGAGCCCAAGGAAAGCTCTATTTACAGGCAAAGCTCCATTAAAAGGATGATGCAAATTCGTAATCGGCTTCCGTCGGTTTGTCGCGACGTTATGAATAAGTGTATTCCCTCTCGTTAATGGTAAAACACGTTGAAGGTGAAGCTTCGACGATGACATTATCTGTCTATTGGTCCGACAAACGAGCTTTCAACGAGGTTAACCTTCGCACGCTAGCGTAAAGAGTTTGCACGCCGAGCGAAAACTCGTTTAATGCTCGTGACAGATTAATCTAATTTCGAGACGCTCGTCTACCTCCGAGCTTCACGTTTTTTTTTCTCCTCCCTTTTTTTTAAATTCACGACTGAGAGGAATTTATATTAAAGCGAAAGGGAATCAAGCTGCGGGCAATTTGCGGCTATATACAATGCAAATTAATTGCACGTTTGTTGGTTGTTTATTAGCTCGCTACGTCGTCGTGATTTATATTGAAAAGATTTTCCTTTTTGGCATATGAATACTGTCCGACAGATTATATAATAGACTTATAAGTACTATCCGATGCTGTGACCATATTGGATACTTTGCTTTCTCTCGCTCAATAGAATGTAAAGATAAGTGTAGCAGAAATTTGGAAGATGTCAGGGTAATTTATTTTGGCAATCGGTAGTCAAGAAAGGGATTTAGGTTGAATAGTTCATCTTTGAGAAAATTGCGTGGAATGATTTTGAAAGGTGATTGTAGGTCATTGATTCCGAACGTGGAAACAAATACTTTTACAGCATATATGTAGGTAGTTTTCCTTTTCGGTATTTATTCTTAATAAAAGTATCTCATAGATGTGAATAGATATACATACTTTAATTAACTATAAATATTCGATTTTGTAAGATAAATACTCTGACGGTATTTTTCCTCGTGTTAGAGTATCGTCTGTCGGAGCGATCCGCTTCGTTAAATATTGACATTTTTCATCTTATTCCACCTTTCTCCGAGTTTCTGCCAATTATACATGATGCCGCTAGAAATTAAATATTTGGTTACTTTGTTGATTAAACCTGAAAATAAGACTTTAAATGTAAACGTAAAAACCTTTTCTTTTTAATAAAGACTCTCCGACACGGATTTCTAAAATGAAATGTTAAAATCGTTTTAAGCGCTGATAGATATCTTGATTTTTGGTCGCATAACAAACAACTAAATTTTCTTTTTATGCAAATTATTCGAATATTTCTATAACGCGCTAACATTCCGTAGTTTATAATGAGTTGTAAAGTGGCGGTATTTGACGAAGGATATGGGCGACTTGGAAATTCACTTAATCGGGAGAAATAAACAACAATAACAGACTCTCTCCTCGTTTCAACAAATAACAATAACAATGTATTACTAAATATATACCTCGCAAAAATAGAGAAGTCTCGCGGTATGTGGGACGGAGTAAGGGGAAAGTGTCGTTCGAACTGTCTATCCCCACCATGTCGGTCCTAGAAACCTGACATCGACGAATGACAACCAAAAACAAAATACTCTTTTCGCCGTTTCCATGACGACGCAAGGAATGTGCGGCTCTTTTGGCCAATAACCCGTTAGAATCGAAAATGACGTCAGAACGAGGGATGTCTCTATCCGTCAGGCGAATCAGAACCAACCACAGACCAGAGGACTTCTTTATTTCTGCGCAGTATAGCAACACAATATTACTAACAACTTAAGACAACTATTAAATCGGCACGACAACTTAATACAACACGACTACTCTTCTAAAATTAGAACTCTTCCACCGTGACTGCTACTCTTATCACACGACAACTACTCTTCTAACGCGGCCCTTAAACCTACGCTTTCTTACACTCCTAATTCTGTTTTTACGATAGATACGTTCCCGAAGAATTCGTGTAAAAAAAATTCGTGTAAATAAATATATTGTTTTGATGGAAAAATATAAGATTGGTTTCAGTCCTAAGAAATCAGCAAAAATAATACAATAAACCATGAGTTTTCATGTGAGGATCTTAAACATTTTATTTCATTAAAATTGCATATGTATCATACAAAGTAAATTATCATTTGAAAAGGAAAAAAATATGTCACTAATTGATGAACACAAAAATTAGGCAAAATAAAATGAGTTACACATAAAGAGATTTTATTTATTGTCACTTTCTGAAAATAAACGCATACGTTTGCGTAAGACTGTAATATTACTGCTATCACTAGAAATATCTTGGTTATCGTCTTCGTGCTCCATTGGTAAAATTCTTTCTGTAATCTCTTGAATAAAATTATCACTAACCTCTTGTGCTGTCGATGTTTCAGTGGATTTAAGAGCGAATTCAGTAATTAATCGTTGTGTTCGTGTTTTGGCTACGCCACAGTAAACCAAAATTTTCTTTTAGAATTTGGGTCGATCGTTTTAAATCAAAATAAGTCGTGCAAAAAGAGAATTAAATTTTTTTTCTAATGCATGTTAAATCAAAATTGTGTAAAAATAGAATTGGGTGTATTCTACTCTTGCATTCATCTCAGACATCTATTCACTCTCTCTTACTCGCATTCGCACTCGCACTCACTAAACTGTAGAATATTTGGGCCTTGAGGGAGGAAACGGTCGGCCTACTGGCCTCAACTGACCCAACATCGCTTTCACCCTTGCAGCCCTTCGTTGTCCTTAACACCGAGCTACCAAGATATTTTCCGGCACTAAAGAATTATTTAAAAAGTTAATTAAACCGATTGTAAGTTAATTAAATTGATTTTTATTGACTTGGAATGATAAAGTAAAACCTTAAAAAATAGTTTCATTAATTTCACTCACAATTATGCCTACGTAACTTCGCTAGAAATATCAACTTCAAACGTAGAAATTCATTCACATATCTATCATGTGCCTTCTACCACTAAATTTCTATATATCCACCACCAAAGTTCTCTATCACTTAACAATAAAAAGTAAACTAACGACCTTCGTTTCTCCTCCAATTAGAGAGGAATATTTTTCAATTTCAATATCCTCCTATAAAACTCCCCGATATCATCTCTTCCATCGTGTCGTTGAAAGTAAACTGAAAAGTAAAAGAATCGAATTCGATGCTCGTAAGTTCCGTTCGCATTCCTTTCGAATTAATTTACGGAGTTCGTTGTTATCGTTCAGACGTAAACGAGTGCCTTTTGAACAACGGACACGGACCGTGCCAGGGCACTTGTATCAATCTCGAAGGCGGATACGAGTGTAGTTGCTCCGATATTCCCGGTTACAAATTGGCAGCCGATAATCACACTTGCGAGGACATCGATGAGTGTGCTACCAACAACGCCGGCTGCTCCCATGTTTGTTTGAACACTCCTGGAAGTGTTTTCTGTCTTTGTCCGGATGGCTTTTACTTGATGGATGATTGGAGAACGTGTAAAGGTAATGAAATGACCGATGGATTCGATCTTCTGTGATACAGTTTGACTTTTTGGAATTTTCCTTCTATCGTTAATTTTATCGTTTCAACTGAATTTTGGAAAGATATTCTCGGTGCTGGGGGATTAAAGTATGGATAAGACAATGCATAGGTGTGTGAACAGAAGCTAAAAACTATAAAATGAAAATACTGCAAGTCAATAGTGAATTTTGCTGCTAATGATGAAAGTGCTATATGTTATACAGGGTGTCCCGTAACTGGTGATACAACCGAGCAGGGGGTGGTTCTACATGAAAAACTGAGTCGAAAATAATAAAATTTTTTGATACAAGGCTTTGTTTTCGATAAACATGAGTTCGATCCTCGTTATGCCATCACAATACACAATTGATTTCACCTGAACCCACAAATAAAAATCTAACGGTGAAGTCAATTGTGTATCGTGATGAAATAACGCGCATTGAACAATTACAACACAAGATTGTGATAGCGTTTGAACACTTAAAGCAACATAATGATTGTACATTACAAGAGGTTCGAAGGAATTTAATACGACGAGCACAATTATGCCTACAACAACGTGGACAGCACTTCCAGCAATTTATGAATTAACACTATTCCTACCACGACCGGTCAAATGACCGTTTTTAAAATTTCGATTAGAATTTCCTATATATAACGTAATTGAATCGCCTTTAAACTTCACGACTTTTCCTCAAATATACGTGTAATACATTCACATTATAATACATTTTTCAATATTCACTTTTTTTTTTACTGTTCATTTTCTGGGAAAAAATTATCATTTGGCAAATTCACCGGTTGCGGTGGGAAAAGGTATATGTGAAGTGTCGGTAGGAATAGTGTTAAACGAATTCTTCAAAAGCAATTCTAACATTGTAACCTCGACCTTCGACTTATTCGATGTATACGAATCTCGAAATCCTTTGCGAACAGAGGTTGAAGTAACTCAGAATAAAGTCCGTTGAGCCGCAAGTAAGCCGAGTGCACGCACACTACACAAATTTTCAAACTCATGTTTCTCGAAAACAAAGCCTTGTATCAAACATTTTTATTCTATATTTTCGACTCAGTTTTTCATGTAGAATCATCCCCTGCTCGGTTGTACCACCAGTTTCGGAACACCCTGTATATTCTCTTCTCTTCGAGATTGGTGTAATAAGACAGTTGTCAGTTCTGCTAAATGGTTCAATCTAGTATCATTTTTACAAAATAGTTCCACCATATTGTAATATACGTTGGTCCAAAACGAAATAAGTAATAATATCAATTTTCTAATGTTCTTTGTTAGTTCACTTTCATAATCAGCGATGAAACTGTTTCGTGATAGGCTTAACCCTCTGCGGTCCGAATTATTTTATCAATATTGTAGTTAGCCGAATGAAATTAATTTCACAACATTTTCTATCTTGCATATTTATTTTTTATGTAATGATAGCAATAATTATAAGTACTGATGGATATTTAGGGGATATTACGAAATCATTATAAAATTGGAAAGTTGATATTACAATGTCAGGAAATAAAATGAAGTTAAAAGCTATGTCGAGTACAGCTCGACATAGGACTGCAAAGGGTTAAAGCATTTCCGCGTTATTTATTGCTGTTCAAGTAAGAAAAAATTAAAAAACAGCATGCATACCTTGGGTGTCACTACGTGCAACGTATTGTGCATGAATGACTTTTCGAGCAAAAGGGTTAATGTATCGTTCTTAAAGTTGAAGTTTATCTCAGATATACTTGCATAAAGCTCTGTACCTTTAAGGTTGTACGATCATCGGTTTATTTAAATCGATTATGTCGTTTTGAAATCTTTTTCTTTTCGTGAGGGAAGATCGAAACGAATTATTATACTCTTAGTAAAGCGTTTACATATTGATAACTATTTTTTTCAACAAAATACGTTAAATTTCTATGACTCATTGCTGAGTGTCTTTTTTATTGGCGTGTTGAACAGCAGCTTTGAAATAACATACGATATATTTTTCTCAACTTCATGTCAGTTTTTCATTAACATGCCAAATGATTTTTAATTATTTTATTTTTTGAATAAAACAGAATATGTGCATTAAAAAGAGTTCAGCTTAGAATTTAGGATTTGAGGACTAGCTCGAATGATTATTTGTTACCAGATGTGAACGAATGCGAAAACGTGCCGAAAGTTTGCTCGGGCGATACCGATTGCGAAAATACCCTTGGGTCGTACAAATGTGTTAGCAAGCCCCAAAAAATGACGAAAGTCCTTCAGGACGAGGATTACGACGCTGAGGACGACGAGGACGATGACTACAGTGAAGAGGGCATCACAGAGGTTCCAGAATTTGGCAAATGCGAGGAGGGCTTTAAAAAGAATGAAAATGACGAGTGCATCGGTTAGCAATTTTTCCAATTCTTCAATCACCCTTGTAACTCTCAAAATTTATAGACATTCTAACCACATAAAATGTAATTAATTTCCTTTGGACATTCTCTTCAGAAATATAAGCAATAAATAATATCTAAACATAAATAAAAATTGAAAATATTAACATTGGGCGAAGAGATGATAAAAGTTTCTTGGACATTCTCTTCGGAACTATAATCAATAAATAATATCTAGACATAAATAAAAATTGAAAATATTAAAATTGAGCGAAGATATGATAAAAGTTTCATAACTTTAAGATCTTGTTCACAACATTCGATTCAAGTTATCGCAATGCTATCATATAACAAACAAAAAAATCAAGAGCCAAACCGTCAACTCGTTATCATAAAAACTCTTGTATTTCATTTTCCATAATTCCATCTTTTCTTAGACATCGACGAGTGCATCGAAGGCGACGAAGGCGAGCCCCATGGCTGCCAGCACGAGTGTGTAAACGAGCCCGGTGGTTATTATTGCATTTGCCATTCCGGTTTCGAACTCGAAGAAGACGGTGTGTCCTGCGCGGATATCAACGAATGCAACGGGACACCATCCCCGTGTTCTCATGGTTGCAACAACACCGAAGGTTCCTACAGCTGCATCTGTCCGTTAGACTTCACTTTGCAAGCGGACAACGTGACTTGCATCGAGACAAGGACATGCGAGACAATGACAACTCCTTGTTCTCAGCAATGCCGGAATACGAATGACGGGCCACTGTGCAGTTGTTCTCCAGGTTATCAGTTGCACGAAGACGGTGTCACTTGTTTAGATATCGACGAGTGTGCCTCGAAGCTCTGTTCTCATTCCTGTGTCAATTCCGAAGGTAGTTTCACTTGCGTTTGCCCGGATGGCTTCGAGACTCGCGATAAATTTCATTGCATCGACATCGACGAGTGCGCTGATGATAGTCATCGTTGCGAACAGGAATGCACGAACAACCATGGAAGTTTCACGTGTAGCTGTCGAACTGGGTTCACTTTGAACGACGATAACAAAACCTGTTCCGATGTGGATGAATGTTCGAATAATCAATACGAGTGTTCGCATATTTGTTCCAATGAAATAGGAAGCTACAGGTGTTCGTGCCGCGAAGGATACGAGCTCCTGGAGGACGGTCACACTTGCAAGGACATCGATGAATGCGCGAGGAACATTCACGGTTGCTCGCACGATTGCGTTAACGAAGAAGGAAGTCATCGTTGCGACTGCCCCGTGGGTTTTGCTGTGGGGAACGATACAAAAATTTGTCAGGACACGAACGAGTGTCTCGAAGGAACTCATCAGTGTTCTCATGAGTGCAGGAACACCGAGGGTTCTTACGAGTGTGCCTGTCCGTCTGGAATGTCCTTGGAGAAAGACCAGAGAGTTTGCGTTGCAATCGATGTGTGTAAAATCGCCAACTGCTCTCACATCTGCGAGAGGGACGGAGATACATTCCGATGCGGGTGTCCGAATGGATATATTCTCGAGGACGAGAGAACATGTAAGGACTTCGATGAGTGTCTCGAAGACGAGCACGATTGTTCTCACGACTGTGTTAACACTCCAGGGAGTTACAAGTGTGCGTGTCCCGAGGGATCGAAGCTTCTGCAGGATGGTTTAACCTGTGAGGATGCAGCGTGCAGCGAAGGACTTCGACGGGACGACGATGGCCAGTGTCAGGATATCGACGAGTGTTTGCAGGAGGATCACGAGTGTTCTCATTTTTGCATCAACGAGCACGGATCCTATCGTTGCTCTTGTCCCACAGGATGGATTTTAAAGGACGACGGTATTACCTGCACGATAGCAGATCCTTGCTCTCATTCTCTATGCTCCCATATTTGTATATCCGAAGGATCAACGCACCGATGCGAATGTCGTTCCGGCTTCACCCTCGCCGATGATGAATCGACTTGCCAGGATATCGACGAGTGTCAAGAGAGTACCAACGATTGCAGTCACGATTGCAGAAACGAGGAAGGATCGTATAGTTGCATCTGTCCCGCGGGTTACGAACTTGCAAAGGATAATCGAACTTGCCACGACATCGACGAATGTCTCGATGGAAATCACGGCTGTCTTCACGGCTGCACGAACCTCGAAGGGAGGTACAATTGCAGCTGTCCCGAGGGACGTAGATTCTCGACGGTGGATCGCGTCTGCCAGGATATCGACGAGTGTCGGGACATCGAGTACAGGCACAATTGTTCCCACGAATGTGTCAATGAAATTGGCACGTACAGATGCAGCTGTCCGCCCGGTTGGAAGTTGGAGGATGATTTAAAGACCTGTCGAATCGCGGATACCGTTTGCGCGAGCAATCACGGCTGTTCTCACACGTGCGAGCAAGACAAGGACGAGATACGTTGCGGATGCCCGGAGGGATTTGACTTGGAGGAGGACGAGAAAACTTGTAAAGACGTGGACGAATGCGAGGAAGCTATTCATGCGTGCTCTCATAGCTGCGTCAACACAGACGGTGCTTATTATTGCCAGTGTCCTTCGGGATGGAAGCTGAAGGAAGATCAAAGGACCTGCGAAGATATCGACGAGTGTTCATTAGGAAACGACGGCTGTTCTCAAGATTGCGTGAACAGGGAAGGGACTTTCGATTGTACCTGCTGGGAGGGTTACGAATTGGGGGAGGACAAAGGAACGTGCAAGGACGTGGACGAGTGCGCCAGGAATCTTCATGATTGTTCCCACGAGTGTGAAAACTTCGAGGGTGGCTATGCCTGCTATTGTCCTGAGAATCTGGCGATTGGATCGGACAATAAAACTTGCGCCGACGTAGACGAGTGTTCTCAGTTACACAATTGCACACATACGTGCGTGAATACTTTGGACGGTTATCGATGCGAGTGCCCTACGGGTTTGAAATTAGATCCAGATGGTCGAACGTGCAGTTCGATTGATTTTTGCACCGATCGGCATAATTGTTCTCACGAATGTATGAACGAATCGGATGGTTATCGTTGTCTTTGTCCAGATGGGTATATTCTGTCGAACGATAACAGAACATGCGAGGATATCGACGAGTGTGACGAAAGGGATAACGGAGTGAACATCTGTTCGCATTCCTGTGTCAACGTTGTCGGTAGTTTCGAGTGTCATTGCCCGAAGGGATATGAAATCGGTGAAGATCGGAGAACCTGCGATGACGTCAACGAGTGCATCGAAGACAACGGTGGATGTTCTCATTTATGTGCAAATACCGAAGGTAGTTATGAGTGTGCTTGTCCCGACAGTTACAAACTGCTGGAGGACGATGGAAAGACTTGCGTGGAAATCGATGAGTGCCTCATCGATAACGGAGGATGTTCCCACTTGTGCCATTATGAAAATGGAGTGGTGTCCTGCTTCTGTCCACCGGGAATGATCCTTTCGGCGAACGATACAGTTTGCATAGAAGAAAACAAATGTCTCATGGATAATGGCGGTTGTTCTCATTTCTGTCGATACGAGGACGATAAAGTGTCTTGCTACTGTCCCCCGGAATTGGTCCTTTCGGAAAACGGCACCGATTGCACGGAAAGAAACGCGTGTCTTTTAAACAACGGCGGTTGTTCTCATAATTGTTACTACGAGACTGGAAGAACGTTCTGCTCCTGTCCGACTGGAATGATCCTCGACAATGAAACCCTCTGCGTTTACGAGAACAAGTGTCTCGTTGACAACGGCGGTTGTTCGGATATTTGTGCCTTTGCAAACGGTCAGACCTTCTGCGAATGTCCCTCCGGGTTCCAACTGTCCGCGCAGGATAACGTCACTTGCGTGGACGTCAATGAATGCCTGGAATTCAAGGACAATTGCACCCACAAATGCGTCAACACCCACGGTGGTTTCCATTGCGACTGCAACGAGGGTTTCATCGTGAATTCGGTCGAAGCAGCATTCTGCGACGACGTGGACGAATGCGTGAGAGAGAACGGAGGCTGCTCGCATTCGTGCTTCAATCTCGTAGGATCGTTTCATTGCACTTGCCCGACGGGATACATCCTCGAGTCAAACAACAAAACTTGCCGAATAATCGACGGCTGTAAGGAGAACAATGGTAACTGTTCTCATCACTGCCATCACGAGAAAGAAACCGAGGAGACTCGCTGCTCCTGCCCTCTAGGATTCAGATTGAAACCCGATCAAAGAACGTGCGAAGATGTCGACGAGTGCGAGGAATTCGAGAACGACATCGATCTCGGCTGTTCTCACATATGTGTGAACACGGAAGGAGGATATCACTGCGAGTGTCCTTCCGGTTATATCCTCTTACCGGATGACAAGAAGAATTGCATCGATTTGAATGAGTGTCTGAGCACTCAGCATAACTGCAGCCACGATTGCATGAATCTACTCGGAAGTTACGTGTGCACTTGCTACGAAGGACATTATTTGCACTCGGACAAATCTACGTGTTTGGACATTGACGAGTGTCGCGAGAGAAACGGCGATTGTTCGCATACCTGCACCAACACCATCGGCGGTCATTTTTGCTCGTGTCCGGAAGGTTATGAACTATCGCACGATGAAAAGACCTGTATCGACGTGGACGAATGTAAGAATGGCTTGGCGGAATGTTTTCACGAGTGTATAAACACTTTAGGCTCGTGGAGATGCATCTGTCCGGATGGTCACATTCTGGGCAACGATTCTCGCAGCTGCATCGACGTGGACGAGTGCAAGGTTGAGAACGGCGGATGTTCGCATGCATGCTTCAACGTTCCCGGTGGCGTCAGGTGCAGTTGTCCGGTGGGACTGCATCTGGACGAGAGTGGAAAAAATTGCGAGGATATCGACGAGTGTGTAACGGAAAACGGCGGTTGCACGGATATATGCGTTAATCTCGAGGGCAGCTTTACGTGCCGATGCACAAATGGATCGCATCTCGATGTCGATTCGAGAAGTTGCGTTGATGTGGACGAATGTGAGGTTGAAAATGGTGGGTGTTCGGACAGGTGTGTTAATATCGTGGGAAGTTATCGTTGCGAGTGTCCGATCGGTTATCGTTTGGCGGAGGATGGAAAGTTCTGCGTGGACGACGACGAGTGTGAAAATAATAATGGCGGTTGTTCCAACGAGTGCATCAACACCGAAGGCTCATATCGTTGCGACTGTCCCGAAGGTTACGAGCTCAGAAATAAAAGCTGCCATTCACTTGACCCTTGCCAAAGTAATAACGGGGGCTGCGAGCAGATTTGCAACGTGGAAAACAGCACGGCTGTTTGCACCTGTAAGGAAGGATTCCAGTATGACGAAGTGGATAGAAGCAAGTGCAGGGATATCGACGAGTGCAGCCAGGAGCATGGCTGCGATCACATTTGCGTGAATACCGTTGGCTCTTTCGAGTGCAGGTGCAACGAGGGATTCGAGATGCGAAATTCTACATGTACCGGTAAGTATTATAGGGTCCTACTATAATTTAATCCCGGACGAGCCGTCAAAGAATATCGGTACTCGTCCTGGAAGAAACGGAATAGATTCCCTTCTTTAACTAATAATATCGTAGCTTAGAAACTTAACTGAACGCGTGTAATTTTAAAATAAGTGGTTAACTTTATTAACCCTTGACGCTCCGACTTTTAATTGTGAATATCGACCAGCAACTCCAACTTATTCTCATCATACTTCGACTTGCAAGTTTTTAAGTGTCAGATTTTAAATGCTACAATGACGTGTAAAAAATAATATTTAAAGTCATTCAAAACAATCTTTATTCATCTCAGGAGTAATATAATTTTGATTACAATATTTATATTAATTGTAATTGAGTAATACGTCGCACATCGGCGGTGCTTAAAAAGCACACTTACAATTAGAGTAGAGCGAAGCACATCGGTGGTGCTTGAGAGACACACTTGGAGCGTTAAGGGTTAACTTTATTAAATATATATATATATGTAGCTATAAAAACACAAAACTCTTAATAACTCTAAAATTACTCTACCTCTGAATCTCTCACTAAAGCTCTCTCCACTCACGCTATGTCTCTCACTCTCTGAACTCTCAACTCAACTGCATATTCTCAACTGCCTCTCTTCCCAAATTCATTCCTTATCCATCCACTCCTTATGCTTATCCAAATTTTATGCCTTCCAAATCACGCACTCTCAACATCCACTCTCGCTTATATACAAACCATCCACACTCACTAATTCTAAAAATTAATGCTATTTGGTTATTGCTAGGGATTTCGTTCCTACAGTATAGCGCTTTTATTGTCACATTTGTCGTTACGGTGATTGTAAATTCGCAGTTAGTTACTTTAACGATCACCTAGCATGCTCCCATTGAGAATTCGATTTTATCCCTACGTAGCTTGAAATTACGCGTGTGGTTATTGGACGTACGTGGCGGAAAGCATGGAAAATATGATGCAATGAAAACGATCGGATACTTTGAATGCAAAGTATACGTTGATAATTGCGCCATAGTCTTTCAAAGTTTACAGGAGTCGAGGAAAGAATGAATAGGAACTGCATTTAAGTAATTGTTTAGGAAAAATTGTTTAAAACAGTTACAACTTTTATATTGATATATTATTTCTTATCATAGTAAGAGTTATAAATAGTACATACTTTAACACGTTGAATGCCATCCGTATTTCGGTAGTTTCACTGTTTCCACAGATGTAAGACTTTTTCTGTTAAAACTGTATCTTTATAGAGCAACAATGTTAAAGGTAACAGTAGTTGTATATTAGACAGTACTTTACCTTTTTAATAGCAGCATTTAAATATTGAATATAGTAACGGATTCGTGAATTCATAGTTTGAAAGTCGTAACATTGAATTGAATAGCGCTGGTCACCGGTGACCCCTGTGGCATTCAACGTGTTAATCAGACTATCAGAAAATTGTTGTTATTACACTGTAAACTGTAGATATTTACGAGGAATTTAAAACTGTAAACCTACCCAGAATGCATACAATATTTAACACTTTACCGACCGCTATTGTCTGAGCATTCTACCCACTTTAAAGGATTTGTTTCGGCTTAGATTCCCTAAAGAAAATTACAATCTCTTTGAAAATTACAAATGCTTCTCATCGACTCCTTGACACAGTTCCACTACAATAATAAATAACAAATTAGTGATTGCCGTGAGAACCGATTAATAAACTAAAAGTCTAAGCGTTGGTGACAAAAAGCCTATTCATAGGCTAGCGGTCGGTAAAGTGTTAAAATATATATATAAAACGTCAAAAATATGACACTCGTTATACTAGTTTGTGAGTGGAAGAAACCTTTATTTATATTATATTTGGGTAATCGTCAAAAAGAAATAGAACACCAACAAATTTTACCCCTTCCGAAAAAAGTTAGAGGAGAAGTTTTCATTACTTATGGATTGATTTACGTTGTAATGCGAGATCGTAGTTTCGCGGTTTTCGGAGATACCAAACTCGAGAAATGGACTTTTAAGAACTATTTGATTTTATTCTGATTTAGAATATACGTAGATCCGTTAATAGTAATGTCGTTCATAGTAATAGTAATGGTAATGAGTTAGTAATGATAATAAATAGGAAAATTTTGGTCGGGGTAAGGGTTTTTAAGGGCTTTTGGAGAAGGAGTGGGAGTGATGTTGGTGGTGGTCAGGGCCAAGGGGTAGGGATAGAAAGTTGGAACTTGGATTTGCGTGATGATTCGGGGATGACTAAGGAATAGTGACTGTGCTAGGGAGTTAAAAGGTCGGGATGGAAAAATAGGAGATCTGGATTTGAGGTGGTGATGACAGAAGTTTAATAGGTACAAAATATTTGTCCTTACTCATTAAAGATATCCTACGTACTATCTAATCGGAGGGTCGGTACATTACAACGTGTTTAACACTTACATTAGATATATCGAAAAAGTATCGATTCTGAGGAATAATGGAGATTACTAAAATTAAACACAGTCCCATCAATTTATTTATAAATCTTTGTTTTGCATCTGAAGCACTGATCTGCGCCTTAATTCCAATTACTTTTCAAAACACATCCAATACAAAAAGTCTTATTTCTCCAACATTCGAAAACGTTTCCAATATTCTCGGAAAATAAACACGGACGCTGAAATTATTAACGGTCGCTCCTAGATATTGACGAATGCGCCGCTGGACTTTGCAAGAAAAACATGTGCGTCAATACCCACGGGAGTTTTCGTTGCGAGTGCGACAGAGGCTATCGATTAGAAGGCGACGTTTGTGTAGGTTCGTGGTAAATATTTTCGAAAACGATAGACTCGATACAATTCCATTAAGTGTAGTTTGCCGTGCGCAGATATCGACGAATGCGCTGAGGATGAAACTTGCAAAGGAAGGTGCATCAACACGCCTGGCTCTTATCGTTGCGCCTGTTCTCTAGGATTTCGATCGCAAGGGAGCGACTGCTTAGGCAAGTTAATCGATCGATTGTTGATTCAGTCGAAATTAATGTCTGTATTGTCTTACAGAAGTGTAACCTTATTGATAGTACTGGGTTCTAATTATATTTCGTGGACTATATATTGCTGAGACTTTTAGTTAGATACGGATGATAACTTTTTTCGATAGAAAAATGAAATCGATTTTCCTGCTTCTGTCATTGATATTAACCCTTTGCCCTGTAACAACGAAAGACACTCGTGATGCGGTTTATGGAATAAGAAATTTTGAGGTTTCTCAAAAATTATCAAATTGAAAATGTCAGTGGAACAAGAGACGATAATATTATTCCTATGTTATTAATATTGCGTTAAATTCTAAAATATATCAGAAACCACTGACATATTTCTATTTTAGCAATTTAATTTTCAATTATTGCGGAGGCAGTCACAAAAAAAATCGTAGGACAAGGGGTTAATAAGATTAAATGTTCTATTTTTTTTCTACCCAAATGTCTAAAACCATTTTAAACTGTCGTATTTATAATAATTAATAATAAGCAATAAAGTGTTAACACGTTGCCGCAAATGACGGTTATAGCCGTTCGATCTTCGGCGATATGTAGGCAAACGACGGCTATAGCCGTCGTGCACATATTAATTAATAAAAAAAAGAACAGCGTAAGTACGAAGTGTACTAACGCATACACTTGTTCATTATTGAGTAATACATCGAAAAAAAAAGGTATAGCATGCCAGACAGCATATTAATTGTTCTTTTATGCGTTTTCTCATGCTTTACCGCTTCGGACAAAAAAAAATGTGTTTCTGAGCACGATCGTCAAATTAAAAGTTTGCGGCAACGTGTTAATAACCCTTAACGGTCGTAAGTCACCTCTGACGTGACAACAGTAGTCTGTCGTTACGGTCGTATGGCACGTGTGAGGTGACAAAATGAATCGAGCCTAAACTCGCTGTCTGTGGAATGTGTGGACAATTGCCTTATCAATTTAATATTACTAACGGCCTAATTAACATGTTGTTTGGTACAACAGCGCCTTGTTTAATTAAATTTTAATATTTTGGCTCAAAAAAATGATCAAAGATAATTTAATGAGTTTTGGATAGTCATAGTGGCAGTAAATTCTTTGAAAAGAATTCTGGAAGTGTTTTTGATTCTAGTAATGAGACTAGCAGTGACTCCTTATTACATTCTAAGAAAAGAAAAATTATTATACCTACAGTGGGTGTAGAAAGTATTCGTTCACCGACTAATTTCGAATTATATATTGTGAAATTGTAGCTTATTAACTAATTTTTTATAAACAACGAGTTTGACCACCGGGTTTATATTGACGTTTTGACTCGGAATCTTTCTGCCAGTGCAGAAAAATTGGACATTAAAGATAATTTTATCTTTATGCACGATAATGATCCAAAGCATACGGCGTACAATGCGTGAATGTGGATAGTATATCATAAGGCAGCATATATAGAAGCTCCACCACAATCTCCTGATATTAACCCCATCGAACACCTATGGAACTATTTCGAAAGACACATTAAAAAACATCACATATCCTCTAAAGAAGGCTTAAAAAATGCTCTTATGGAAGAATGGAATGAGATTCCGTCCAACGTAACAGCAAAAATAGTAACTTCAATGCCAAGAAGAGTCGCAGCAATTATAAAATCAAAAGGAAATCCTACTAAATATTAATTAACTGTTTATTTTACTTTTTCATTGTTAAATCAATTTAATTTTCACGCTTTCCTCATGAATTTCTAATGACTTTTAAACAATGCAGTAGCTGTACAAATACTTATTGCCCTTATATTTTGGACAACATTTCTTTTTCTTCTTAATAACTTTGCAAATTATTCAACTAATTAATTTTTTCTGCACTGTGTCTGTTATAGAGACCTCCGAGAATATGTACACACTCGTTGTTTATAAGAAATTAGTTAATAAACTACAATTTCACAATATATTATTCGAAATTAGTCGGTGTACGAATAATTTCTACACCCACTGTATATAAAATTGGAATGAAGAAGAAAATGATATGGAAGGAAAAAATGTTGGTGATTGAGATAATGACTGGATTGAAATCGACAGTAACGATGATGATTTATCGATAATGAATTATTTAAAACTCATACATTTGTAATGCCCCTTCAAAAAATGAATAATTTTTAACGAAAATGTTGTTCTTACAATACTGAAGATTTTTCGCATATTTACCGAAACCAGCTAGAACTTACAATTAGTGAGAATCACGTATGAAAAGCTAGCGACCGATAAGGGTTAAATAAGACTGGCAAAAACCATTGCAATATCCGTTCAGTACCATAGTCATTAAAAAGTACATAATATCCGCGATTAATAACAATTTCATCTAGTTTCCTTTCTTCTGCAATTAGATATCAATGAATGCGAATGGAACAATGGTAGATGCGAACAAGATTGCATCAACACAATAGGATCCTTCGTTTGCGCTTGTCGTACTGGTTTCGTTCTGAATCAAAGGTGACAAACATATAAAATACATTCTCTTTGAGAAATGTCAGTAAGAATGGCGGAAAAGTTTGATGAGAATGCTCAAGGATAGAATAATCGTCCGAGACAAATATACGTATGACCGTTTTTAGAAATAGAAGCCAATGTGAAGATGTAAACGAGTGCCTCAATCGCAACGGTGGCTGCAACGGTGAATGCATTAACACCGCCGGAAGTTACTACTGTATGTGCAGTGACGATTTAGTGTTGGCAACAGACGAGAGAACCTGCATTTCAACGGAACTGAGATGTCGCGCCATGGAACCACCATTGCACGGCGAGGTGCGCAATAATTCGTTACATGAAAGGGATTAAATTATTTGTACCGAATTAACTTTGATACTTACGCACTTTTGAATCAATGGTTTCTTAATTTCGCTCAAGTTTTTACACCTTTCTCTCGTTCCATACTTGGAAATTGATTATTTGTTTTCTTTCGTTCAATTTAACCCTTTGACCGTGGAGCGTCCAAGAACGAAAGGAGTCAAGCGTGCAATACTTGATCGGTAGCAATCGTGGTATTGTGCGACCGCATCCGATCGCACAGCGAAACGGTAGAGTTAGAACGCACTATGTAGGTGGAAAAAATAAGTCGACAACCATTGATTATGCTAGCAGGAGGAAAAAACGTGTTAAACATTTGTTTAAAACAAATAAGTGGCGCTTATAGTCGTTGGTCGCTCGCAAAGAGCGATTCTTTTTGAGCGCGTATAGGCAACGTTCGTTCAAAGAGAGCAATTCTTGTTGAAATGCTGATAGACGTTGCTCGCCCGTAGAGATTATATTTTTTTTTACTTTTTCATTTTTTACTTTACTGTACATATTCTGTTTGTGCTTAGAAAATTTTTATAAATTTAAAAAAGATGAACAAATTATGCAATATTACGCGTCCTACAGAAAGTCAAACAATGGTAAAATAAAATACAATTCAGTTCGTCGCAGTTTCCCGCGCCAAACTACGTTTTCTACTATGATAAATAATTTTTATATACAATTCTCCCATATTTTTTTATATTCCATAAAAATAGCCTCCAACTTTTTCAGTCGTCAAATTACCAAAAGAAAGACGTAGATACATGTAAATTTCGAAAAGTACAAACAAACTTTTTCGGGTTAATAGCCAAAATAAGATAATGAAAGCAAATTGGACTGAAAAAAGTTAATGAAGTTGAATAACAAATGAAGAAAATAAAGGCCGAAAAGTCTGATGGAAATGTCTGACCTAAATGTTGCATTGTTGCCCTCGTAATTTGTATGCAGATTAGATGTCCTGGTCATTCTTCCGGTGCGGCAGATTATCCGCAGGGGGCTAGATGTCATATTCGATGCCGAAGAGGCTTTCGACTGGAAGGTCCGCACACGAGGTATTGCATGCTCGGTGGACGATGGAACGGAAAGGAGCCAACTTGTCTCCGAGAATTAATCCTCACTGATTCTCGATATCAGCCAGGTATTTCATTATATTTATTACTTGATAAATTTAATGATTTACTAATAGTAAAAGTGAAGGAAGTAACTTAATAAAAAATTATAAAACGATTGTTTTTATATTATGAAAGATGCATTGTACAGAACGTATCGTAAGTGAACGAGTGCCATTTTTGTTTGCACATTACGAAACGAAGGTGTAGAATGAAATTTATGAACGAGTTAGATATAAGCAGCAGTCCCAAGTTCAAATCCTCCCTGTGAAGTTTGAGTCATTTTTCCTATGAGATTTATCGAGTAAAACCTCGATAAATGCACAGATTTCGGGCGCAAATCAGTGCTCTTATCGAGTACCGGTGTCGAATCTATGTTTACATTAGGGCCCCAGCCGAGCGCGAGCTTAGAAAAGGACAGAGAGAGAAAGCAAAGAAAGTGAGCTGCTCGAAAGTATTGGCGAGGCATTGCTAATGCAGCAATAAACTTGTTTATTTATCAATTTTTCTAAATGTAACTTTTCCGAGTGCATTTTTGAGATTCTTCTGATTAAAATGATACCAAACACGATATAGTTTGAATTATGTAAATAGTAAGTAAATTTATTAAATGTTAAGTAAATACAATTCAAACTACATCGTGTTTGGTATCATTTTAATCAGAAAAATCTCACAAATACGTCAGAAAAGATTTCAAAAAAAATCGGGAATGAAAACGGTCGATCGTATAATTAGTATTGCCTCACCGATACATTCGGGTGGTATTACGTTACACTGCTCTTTCGTCGAGCATCGAGGTTTGCCAAGAGGGATCCCCCTATGTGGAGGGGATAGTCATGATGCATTTATCGAAGGGAACTCATGATGCCTTTATCGAGGTTTTACTGTATATAGATTATAGTCTCGATGGTTCGGAACCCACCTACGACAATAGGTCCAGGACTATGGGGGATAAGGTGATAAAGACTCAAACTTGCAATCTGTGCCAGTGGGCCCAAGTTTCAAATCTTCCGTTGACTATGGGAAATTTGTTCCACGTGATATTTATTTCACAGGCTCAGTGGTTCGGAAACCACCTAAAATAGTCGAAAAGTCGAAAAGTATACAACAAACAAATGAAGAATAATAAAATGATACATGTTTCATAATTGGAAGCATGAAGTATATTACTTATTATAATTAGGAGATCAATTTTCCATGGTCTGAGTTTTGCACGGAGATTTTTACTAGCTTTTGGAAGATTTCTAGTAGTGTACAATCTCGTTCTTCTCTGAGCACGTTAATTAAGGTATGCTGCTTAAAAGCATTCTGCGAACTTGAAATTAGTTTTACAGAAGAACGAAGGGATGTCTTTCGAGACTAAATAGAATGATTAACAGTATTTATTATTTTTCGTGGCAGATTGTATGCAGAATTAAGTCAATTAAATGGCATGGACGAAAAAACAAAGAATACATTGTTCTCCATAATACTTTAATTCTTGCATTTCTCGTTTAAACTATTTTGTTATTTTCTTTTTAAACCATATGCACAAATTTCGAGATTTTTAAAATATTTTGTGGAGACCGGGCCACCGTGCAATAGACATTAAAATTGTTTATTATTTTCAAATTTTTAAGTTGTACCATTTCGTTCATTAGGGCACATAGTCATTGAAAAAAACTGTTCTTCTACTTCGTCTGAATGTTCATTGCGAAAAATATCTCTTTCATGAGATATCACAGATTGTTCAAATGTCGCGTTGCATACGATGAAAACGTTTCTTTAATTTTTGAAGCTTCGCATATTCGGAATCCTTTTTAATATTTGCAGGGACAATTAAGGAAATAATTAATCCGACAAAAAGAGCGTCGTAAATATAGCAACGTTAAAAGGTCGGATTAAAAACTTACGTAATGACTCCTCGTAAATATGGGGATACGCGAGTTGAAAAATGATGTTGCAAAAGGAAATAGTAGATTGCAAGACGCGAAGAATTGCATTTTACATTGCAGCATGTAATGGGACACTGGAAGAAAGAGAAACAATGAAAATTAAACGTACTTGCCGAGACAGGCATTTCAGGTCGCTTATAGTATTTATTAAAATATAATATTAATAGTGGTTTGACATTAATAACCAAAATATATTCAGTTTATTTAAACTTGTATAAAAAAAAGTTTAAAATAAGATATTCCAATAAAAGTTCCTTTTACCATGTCATAATCTCGGAAACGTCATGGCCAACCGCACATTGTTATAAACACAATACCACTTTATATAACTCAATTACAATCTATGTCTTTCTATGTTCTTACATCGAAGTATTACACCTAACACTTTCAGTTTTTCGACATCTATAAGTGTAGAATCAAACATTTAATGAAATTTAAATCGAAAATTAAATTTGCTCATAAATGAATAGAGCTTTATAGTAAAAATATTATAATCAAATTATATGCAATATATATCTTATATATTAGATTATATCGATGTACATTATATACTATAATACTATAATAGTAATTACATAATATACAATTTGTAAAGTCTATATTATTGAAGCAGATATTGAATTAATTAATTATAAGAAGGCACAGTGGTTGCGCGCGCATCGGCTTGGCATCGTAGTGGGGGCATGCTACGCAGGTGAATCACTCATCGCGAGACACGGATTATTATGGATTACGCCCTTGCGTCGGAAGGTACGATCGGAGTAGAACTGACAGAGGTTACTGTAACTGTTACGACGCACATTCCTGCAGCTCTGACAACCAGTAGAAGGCTTTAACATCTTCTGGTCATTCTCCTAGTATTAGTCGAACGAAAGCAGCAAATCTTGCGACCGAATACTTCGTCTTCTGACTTTTTTTGTACTTGTCCTGCAATTACGCATTGACACAGGATAGCTACGCCTTCAGCATGTGGATGCAGTTTCAAGAGATTCATACCCATCAGTAGTTCAACAAACTCATTCCTTCAAGTATTGTTTCTTCTCTGTATTTGAGATAATTAATATTTTATTTCTTTGTTCCTTTTGCAAACGCCGACTGTACTATTTGGGCTTATTATGTAAGAGTTTCTTTTATCGAGTTAAATCGGAAATGATTCTATTATTCCAATCTGGAATAAATATATACAGTACAGTAGTAAATATAAACAGCTTTACAAGGTATGCTTATTCAACGGGATTGTTATAATTTCAAGGACAACTTTGTTTACCAAGACAGATAATGCTATTAAACGCGATCCTAAGCATTAAACATTGTCAATAAGGAATTGTCAGCTAAGCTTAGCAATGATATGATTGTTACACTTCGTATCTCAACTTTGGCAGTTTTTCATTCCCCGTACCGTAAACATTTATCATATATTTCTCTGTTACTGAACATCTTAATAAATGTATTGCCTTTTTCTGTACGACTTCTATCAATACTAAGCTTGGCTGATATGTCATATCAAAGATGTCTAATGCCTAGGATCGTGTTTAACAACAATATCTGTCGTAAACAAAGTTGTCCTCCAAATTATAACATTCCCGTGAAATGTACTGCCTTATGATACAGCATAATTATTTCGGGAATACTTCAGGAATTACCAATTTTAGATCCTACATAGTGTAATGATTTTTTATACAGAATTCAATGCTTTATCAGAATTTAGAAAGAAAATATAGGCATTTCATTTTAAAATATTAAGGTGACCTGCATGCACGAATTGAAATGGTTCCGAAAATAACTGTTTGAATGATGTTATAAGATATTATTTATTATATACATATGTAGAACCGAACTATGTCCGATATAGAACTAAAAAATATCAGTTGAAGCATTGTAGAACCGATACAGGGCTAATATATTGTGAGTTTGAGTTTTGAAGAACCGAAATCAAAACCGATACAAAAACCGAAAAATAATAGTTATAGAACCGATACGGAAACGATATAATATCGTTTCTGCGGAATCGAAACCGATATAGGCCAGAACCGATATATCTGTAACATTTATGATATTTTTTCGGTTTTCGTAACTGTTTCAAGAACTGGAATCCATATCATAACTGTTTTCAACTCCTGTCTGCATGTCTCGATGAAACACAAAAACAGTATAAGACCCATATTACTATTGAATGTCCCATTCCTTACCATGCAACTATTGTCCGAAGGACTGTTTCGCACAGTACATATTTTATGAGTTATTTAGAATCGTCACGTTGCGTAACGCATATACAAGGTGGTCCACGCAACGTGTGCACCGTTATAACTTTCAAAATATGCGTTGCACGAAACAATGTTATATACAAAAGGTACATGGTTCAAAAGGGTGCACTATGCAGTGCGTTATTTCTTTTTATAGGTGGAGGCGTTTCGGAGATTTGAAGGTCAACTTTGTTTTTTTAAATAGAATGATATGTTTTTTTATTCACCATGAAATAGTACATTTCAAGACGAGTTCAATGACTCAAGATCATTCAAGATCAAACTTGCAGAGATATTGCAGAAAAGGTGTGTTCGTTTTACTTGTACTTCAGTTTGTGCCTTCGAACTTTCACACCAAAACAATAACATGTTTTAAGTATTATCATTAGTTAGGGCAACATCAAAGTTTTAGCGTGTTCGTTTAACGAGTTAATAAATACACTAGTATCAATGCTACGACTCTCGATGCCGATTAACGTCGTTGCCATCCGCCAGATCCTCTATCGATGTGTCGCAGCGGCATGCGGCGAAGTTAAGTGAAACGAACACACCTTTTCTGCAATATCTCTGCAAGTTCGATCTTGAATGATCTTGAGTCATAGGTCATTGAACTCGTCTTGTAATGTACTATTTCATGGCGAATAAAAAAACATATCATTCCATTTAAAAAAACAAAGTTGACCTTCAAATCTCCGAAACGCCTCCCCCTATAAAAAAATTAATGCACTGCACAGTGTACCCTTTTAAACCATGTAACTTTTGTATATAACATTCTTTCGTGCAACGCATATTTTGGAAGATATAACGGTGAACACGTTGCATGGACCACCCTGTATATGTATATCATTCACTTTGTACATTCTTTGACCTTATATGATACATATTTATTCCGTCATAATTAAAGATTCTATTTAATATTAGGACCGCCTAGGACTAACTCAGTATATGTGGACATCATTTCTAGAAAACCGATTGAATTGCGTCGTTATAGATTTTAGAAGTTTGTTGAAAAAATCAGAAAACAATATAGACTGCCTTGGGAATTCTAACGTTAAACTGATTTATTTTCCTCCTCAAAGAGTTAGTCATTGTCGTTGTGACCCTTAGTGTATACACGCCGATCTTCAAGAGATAAAATTACCTTAGTGAGCATAGAAACATCGCCTCGCTCCTTTGATTCAACAAAGTCAAATGCGTATACATAGGGATTTTCAATTCATTGAGGAAAACCAGTACGCGGACGATTCTCGTGCACGATCACCAAGAAAAATAACCGTCGGCGTTGCTTATTATCCACGAATATTTTCACATTTCATTAGTCGAATGGCTGTTCTAAATAGGTTTTAATAATAGAAGGTTCCGGCGTGAAGGCCGCTTACTAACGACGCCATACGTTAATGCCACCGCGCCTTAACGAGCTCGCAGGGGCACGTTTTAGCTTTTTACGTTTCATTTTTCTCTACCCCTCTTGCCGTTATCCACTTGTTTTGCTTTTTTTACACGACGTTCCCATTCTTCTTTTTCGCGATGCTCGTTGTTTTTGGAAAGTACGAATGAGATTTCATCCCTGTCGGCACAGTACTCGCGTTTTTGCGCTCTGTGTTGTACGCGCGTTTGCAAATCTTTTATGGAATTTTTTGGGCCGTGTGGTAATTGCTATTATTCAAATACTTTGACCTTTACGAAGATTTCGCTACACTTATAACCTGGGGTATCATGAAACACGAAGGAGGTGGGATCAACGTTTGATAGGAGTAATAAATAATATACGTTTCAGTTTGGTTTAAACCTAACCCAATCTCTGTAAGAGTATTTTTCTAAGATTACAGTGTTTACATTCATCTATATTTATATTACTGCCAGCTTCGTTATTGCGTTAGTATTTTGGAAGATAATAGTGTTTACTTTTGTAATAGTTAAAACTTATAGGAATACGTTTGAATTTTATAAGTTTAATTCGGCGAATAATAGTAAGAGGATTATCAATATTTTAATTGCAGCCAGCTTTATTACAGCGTTAGTATTTTGGAAGATGGTTGTGCTTACTTCAATCATTGTTAAAACTAATATGAATCTCAATTCTACAAATGTAATTTACAGAATAATAGCCAGATAGTCTTCTATATTGAAATGCCATTCAACTTTGGTGTGCTGTTCATATCTCCAACTTCTTCATTTAAAATCTCATATACTTAACAATAAAATCGCATCTAAATATTACGTTATCATAACAATATATGTAAAATCGAGAGAAGTCTTATTTTCAGAGGCAGACTTTTAATCCATCATAATCCACAGATATATTAGTTTTTAATACACTTATTAATACTTTAGCTTAACCTGTTAACCGGGTAGGACGTAATATTTCGTCGTACCAGGAAGACAACTCTAATGCGTATGACGATGTTTTCCGTCGTGGCAATTTTTAAATATGGTATGTTGAACGCATTACGTTTTACGTTATTCTTTTCCATTAAATTCTAGCGTGGTACTTTAGGTGTGATAATATTATTTCTCACTGCGAAGAAAAAAGTCTCCAGTTTGAAACGAGTTGAACAAAAGTTAATTCCCCGGTTAACAGGTTAATAAATATTTTCGAGATCAACTACTTTATACTCCGCTTTCTTAACACGTTGAATGTCATGGGGGTCACCGGTGACCGGCACTGTTGAATTCGATAAAATTCCTTATGAGTTTTAAATTGCGATATTCACGGATATGCTAATATATTCAATATTAAACTATCACTGTTAGAAAAGTGAAGTTTTACCGAGTACATAACTATTCTTACTTTTAACATTTCTATTCTATAAAGATTTGATTTTAATAGAAACAGTTTCGGTTCATTGAAAATGATGGAACTAGCGAACTAGAGGTGGCATTGAACGTGTTAAATTACACAATATCTGCTACCCTATTCCAATTAGCTCCCATATCGCAAATTTCATTAAATAAAAAAGAAATCCCAACAAAAACTATTCCATAGAATTCATCTAGCAATCACATTGAACGTCTTTCGTAATCAGAGCAGCGTCGAAACGTTGCAAAAGCTTAATAGCGCGATGCAAATATCGAGTGCAGTTCGCAGAATGTGACCAGTCGACGCAATGGCTATTTGAACAGACACGTGCTCCGGATAGTCAGAAACGATAGCCGGCAGCCTTTAACGAAGTAGCCGCTGATTTGATTACAAAAGTAGCGAACAGTTTTCACGAACGTAATAATTTCTAAGACGCAAGGACACGCCCTGGCGAAAATTACGTCACGTCGTTCTTGTCATAACGTTCCAAGGGGCGTAATTCTATTGGACAGAGAAGGGAAAAGAGCATGTTTAATAACAGGCTTTGTCGCTTCCAGACATGCCACGGCCGTTCGTGAGGTGTCCCAGGGATATGGACGTGGAACTACCCTCCAGGCAGAACACGATACGCGTCTCATTTCCGCAGCCGAAGTCTAACATGAACTGGTGGAGGTAAGAATAATTGAAAAAAAATTTTGAGAAAATTGTCCTTCAATATTCTCATAGTTCGTATACGATTTCCATCTTGCCATGAGCTTTGAGGGATTTTTGGTAGGACTTAATTAACACTTTATTTACCGCTCGTTCTTCTGAACATTATGCACGAGTGTATGTACCTACTTGCAAAGCTCTATAACATTAAAATTAAAATGAGAAGAAATACTCATTATGTCATTTTAATTTCAGTTGTTCCGAGATAGCGTAACTTTATTTTATTATCATCTGTAATAACAGATTAATAGACTGTCGGCCAATGAGTATTGATAAACGGAAAGCCCATTAACACTAGAACTATCGGCGTTACATCTATTATATTTAAATATGTTAAATAAGTACTTTGAAAAAAGGGGAATTCAGAGGTTGAAAAGATGATCGATTCGGTAATTTATGCTTTCTGAGATGGACGTAGAATATCTATTCGATGACTCTCCAATAATCTTGGAGAATTTTTGGAAAAAATTGTGTAACAGACATTTTGACTGGTTTGTTGGTTCTAGCGTTAATAGACTTCCGGTAGATGAAGTGTTAAGCGTTGGATAATGCGATTGCTGTAACCTTGTAATCAAGTACAGTGGTACAGTAGTTAAAGTTTATATAGAATTAAAAATTTCTCAGAGATAGGGCAAAGTTCAGGGACAAATAATACCATCGATAAGTTTTTTCATAATTATAAAATTCAAAGAACCTTTTTTATAAGTAGATTATAGAATGGAATATTGAACTGGTCTAAAAGCAACACTTATATAATTGCATATAATGAAATCACTTTAACGATTTTAATTTGTAACCTTATAAATTATAATCGTTGTGTAATTTTTCACTTAACCTCAGAAAAAGGTCTGTTTGCTGTCCGTTGAGAATTGTCAGGACGATAAAAGGTCAAATTGTAGAAAGTCTCGTACCACCAATGTTTACTGGATCGTTACATAACTTCAAATGCCAAAAGAAGACGGAGTGTTATTGTTCTTCCTCTCAAAAAACCGTATATTTTACAATTATCTATTATTAACGAGTGCACGAAAATTTGAAGCGATATTACAAACCTTGTGTAGTAACTAGGGGTTAAAGTTCATTTTATCTTTAATCTTATACGAGTTTAGATCAAATTTAATCGCGCATCTGATAACAGTTTTCGAGAAAGGGAAATGTATAATGTTACTGCGATTATCAAGATTCCTCTCGATCAGCTCTTATTGTTAGCTTAAGTTTGATAATGCTTTAGATGTAGCAAGATTAAAATATTATTGTCCTTCAAGTTATAATTAATAATTACACGGTATGTAATTAAAGTTGAAACAAGTTTTAGTTATCGACCAGCTTATATTACCGTTTATTATCGGTGCGAGAGTTCAGTAATCCAAAGAATATAAATTTTCAGTTTTCTATTTTATCAAGTCACAAAGTAATTCGGGTAGAATTATAAATATGTAAATATTTCATTTTAAACATAGACAACATATTTTAAGATAAGTAGTTTTAATTTTCAGTATATATGATAATCGTCATAACAAACAGAAAATCATTCAGAAATATGAGTAAAGGAATCAGTAACCCTTTAATTATACATAGTTTTTCTGATCGCTACGTTGTTTGCAATTAGTGCGAACAATAAATAACAGCAATTATCCCGAAAATTCAACGTTTCAAATTTTCGTAAAAACGTTAGTAAAAACAAGCCGGATATAAAAGCAGCTTCGACCCTGAAAAAATGAAACATCCCAAGGAATGACTAATTCCATGACTTCTTGTTAACGTTTACCCACACAGAAATACAGATCACAATTTCAAAGTTAATCCATATAATTGCAACAATTAAGAAAATAACTACTCCATCATATTCTAAAATAATACGAGATGCTCGACTTTCTTGAAAGATGCAAGATTAATTTCTTTCGACAAACTTCTCTCTTCTACAACGTATCCCCTACAATGGAATGGTTTATCTTCCGTCGCAACTCTCTCTGCTAGCAAAGCTTCCGCAGAATACAATGGGAATTCCAAACGAGCTTCGAGGCTTCCTAGGAATGGTATACGCACGTCTTTACCCTGGCGCTCGTGTTTGCGTCTCTATTTAGTCGCTCGGGTTCTCGTTCGCTTACGCATTTACAGAGTCTGACATAGAAATCTTCTTCTTGCATCTACGAAGGGCGTTAAGCGTCAATCATGAGGGATCGCGACACGAATGAGGATTTATATGTTAATGGGACGCCCATCAGCCCTGCCTTTTCAGGCGAGATCTTTGAGGCACAGACGACCCAACTACCACCAACGCGTATAAAGCCGCGGAAATGATGGTCGGTGGGGATACTCTCTCTATATTTGCTGCTAATGCTTAACATGTTATATATTCTGGCGCCATTTCTTTGACAATTGAGCCGTTCACGGCAGAAAGTGATGAACTCTACTTTTTGAATTTTGTTAAATTAAGGTCTCAAAGGACTTGATTGAATCCTAACTTTTTATCTTTAGAATAAATTTTCGTAGTCAAAACGATTAACACCATTAAATGATTGGTAATTGGAAATGGTAATTGGAAAATATTGAAGTAAAAGGGGATTGGTTTAGTTTTGGATGGAAACTGAGAGGCATTCAATCGGATAGGATTTTTACATTGAGAGGAATTTCGGCGATTTTATTAAGTGTCAGTTCATTAATGCGTTGGGGGCGCTTTGTGGTGGCTGGGTTTACGTTTCATTGTACTACGTGATGAAATTGTTGTGGAATATAAATGTTATAAAAGCATATTTATATTGATATGTTTGATAAATGAGCCGTTCACAGCACAAAGTGATTAACTCCACTTTTTCAATTTTTTTAAATTAAGGTCTCAAAGCACTTGATTGAATCCTAAATTTTATGTTTAGAATAAATTTTCGTAATAAGAATGATTAACACCATTAAATGACGAAGTTTGTTTGGCCATCGAATAATAAATAATTGAATTCACAAGTCAATCTATTTAATTCCAAGGATATTCCACCTTATTCATTTTGTACTTCGTTAGACGAAATCTACATGCGATTACATATTCTACAATACTTATTTGTATTTATATTTTGAACGGAATTTTGAATAGGAGTGTATAATACTTCATCACGTTTCTCCACTTTAGGTTTTATGGAGTTAATTGATTTGACAAGTGAATGGCTCGATTATCGAATTTATTAGATACACGTAATTCTGTTTTTACACGGTAGATACGTTCCAGACAAAACCTTGTAAAAAAAAACCGTGTAAAAAAAGACATGAAGTACATATATAGAAAAAAGGAGATTAGTTCCATATCCTTCAACCCTGTAAAAAATAGTTAAAATAAATTTATTAAAAAATTTATTTTAAGAATATTTTAGATTTTTTAATCGTACTAAATCAAATGAAATCGTGTAAAAACGGAATCAATTTTTTTTTCTAGACCGTGTTAAATCAAAACCGTGTAAAAACAGAATTGGGTGTATTTGATAATGTGCAAAAATTAGAAATTCTTTGGGAACTGTGAATCACGTTGACAGTGTCTTTTAATTTTGAACTACAAAAGCTATTTCTTTTCAGGATTTGTAGTTTTAAGTCGTTTTTTAGGGATCGTTTGAAAATCTGATACGTATTATGTAAGACAGATTTGTTAGAATTCTTAGTTTAATTCTTTTCAGTTTGTCAGTTATTCAACAGTGGATTTAGTACGACGTACGGAGAAATACATCACTATGGTGGGTAATCGTCATTGAGGTTCTATTCATGTCTTATCAGTTCGCTGTACGTTACACGATGAATAGGATGACTTATGTTACTTGGTCAGTAGCAATTAATAGTTGAATGAATGCAGACCTTAAGGAAGAGTTGGATTTATAACAGGGATATCCATCTGAAATTGACTGGTAGTCATTTCTCAGATAGTATTTTTTCAAACATGTAATTCATTGTAATTTCTTAACTTTTCTTAAGATATATATTATATAGGACTACTTCTTCGATAGAAACATAAAAATCATGTCAAAAATTTTCAAATGTAATATAATTTCTAAAAAACTACTCATATTCCTCAACAAAAATATTGTTCCTCTTTATTCTCATATCGTTCTTTGCACATACGATACAATTTCGTAACGCTTTCGTAGGTTTTTTGCTCTTATAAGTGAGCGAGTAGCTCAGTAGAGTGAGCCACTATAGTGGCGCGTCGTAATATAAGATGACATTCGCGAAAGCCGCTATAGTGGACCGCCGTACAGAGAGATCACATCCGCGAAAGCCACTATAGTGGCGCATCGTGCCTAAGAGGTTAACCCATTCACTGCCAAGAAAACTAAGCAAATATTACCTTGCGTGTTAAAATTTGAAAAGTTGACAGAAAGTTTTTACAACATTAATTTAATTAATCAAAAATATAATCTCGACATCTCTGATGATACGAAGAACATTTTTGTTCCAAAATTACTATACACGCTCAGCCATTATTCCTAACTTATTAATTCAAACTTATAGTGCAACCACGAGATATCTCGTAGTTGGCCGTGAATGGGTTAAAAGAAGTATTGACGGAATTAACAATAGGGTACACCCCCTCTATGAGACATTTCCGATTCATGACATTAAGATAGGACGGGTAATTTATTTTTTGTTCAGATACGTGGATGCCTCGCCTTCCTGGGCCAAGCAATTACAGGCGGATTTGCCAGCAGGTACGACGATCGTCACCTTTACAGCTTGGTCGCCGGTTTCCAATTATACTAGCACATGTAGGATAGTGATACGCGTTCGAGGTGAGTACACAGCATACGATAATAAAGTTTTAGGTGCTAACGAAATGTAACGTAAAGCCTGTGGAAAAGGATTGTCCATGTCTAACAAGGATATTCCAATATTGCTTTTGTATGTAAAAAACCATGAAACTTTTCCCTATGACATGTTTTGGTATCTACGATAGTTTACGATTACTGCGCCATGGCGGATCTGCACGGCCTACATATTGTACAATAAAACAAACAATTTTTTAATTTTGATTTTTTACAAAAACAGTATAATATTCTAGATGGCAAGGAAAGTATTTGTTGCATAATACATTCTTTTCCATTATCACTCGTTTATTCTGATAAACTATAATATATCTGTATCTGTATAGTACTTACTATATCTGTATACTAACGTAAAGTGTCAAAACCGGTAAAAGAAAAGGGTTAATTTCACGACTCCAGAGTAAATTACGAAAAGACACAAAAACACGTAACTTTTATTTTTTATTGCTCTATCATTTAGAAAGTGGTCTGGTTAAGATCGGATTGCAAACTTTAAAAATATAATGAAAAACATGTTATTTTTTATATTAAAAATTAACAAAAAAGCGTCAAATGAAATTTTAAATTCCATAGGGCTTTAGTACACAAAAAAAGTGAATATTTCGTTCATTTCTTGTAAATCTCTATCATTAACCGTTTTGAAGTTATAAGCGAAAGAAGAAAAAATGCCGAAAATTTGAAGGGTAGTTTCAGCCCCTAAACGTGTGACTTAGCCGATATCAAAAAAATACGTATTGATTATTTTCACCTGCTTAACTTTATGAAATTTCATTAAAATCAACTCCGGACGCTTCAGTATGTTCCCTTGTATGCTCATGGGACAAAAAGTATCAGTTATTGATAACCCTCTTCTGCACGTAAATGTTTTTAATTTTATATTGACCAGCTGGGATATGATTGAAATTTCTATTGAACTTACATGTTTATGTTTGTTTCAAGAGTATTGTGTGTGCTGTGAAACAGTTTTGTTCAAAAGGCAATATAAAAATTCGTATATAACAATTCGGTCGAAAAGAGGATAGCGAATTAATTTTTAAATGCTTGCATCTACTTGATCAGTAATTTTTGAAATAAGTGGTCAGTATAGATAAATAATAGTCGACATTAACAATAACCGTACCATACACAATCAAATGACTGGTTTAACCGAATGAAAATTAGTCATTATTTGTATTATTAACTAAAGTCTGTTCTTTCCGATATTTTCAATATTAAATTGGCAATCTCCTGCATATATTTTAGAAATATATTATCGTTGCTTTATATTCAGTCGAATGACCAAATCGGGACATAATAGTTACGCCTAAACTGCTGACACGGTTAGTGTTAAATCGCACTTTGTGGGTATTATTTTGTTTATTTAGCATTATATTGTAGTTACGTTAATTAAATTACTGATATTTTTTGTATTATATTAACTTGTGTAGCACTGATCCTTTATATTACATGTTAATATTTTACTTTCAATACTGACCGTTTATGAAAAATACTGGTTCAATAAATATCATCGGTTTTTAAAAGAGATTTTACAATATAATGCTTTTGAAAATGCGTCCCCAATTTCGTATTTGTTTCGTTGATTTCCATTGTATTATCTTTATTTGTGGCTGTAGTAATAGTTTGTTCAAATTTCATATACAATAATTGGTCATTTCAACCAGCTATAACTGATATTACCAAGAAGTTCATTTACCAAAGCAATTATCATAGGAAATTTAATCTTGTTGCAAGCCTCAAGAGTGTAAATTCATTGATTTCCGTGGAACTTTAACAGGTTCTTAATTGCTTGAAAAGTGCAATAATGAATTATATTTCATCTGTGTCCATGTATTCTTTAAAATGTAAGGAGTACTTTCAATTTTTCTACGTTTAACTCTTTAAATACATCAGATAACGGGAAGAAAATGCAACAAAAATTTAGTAAGACCTACACACTTTATATTACCTAAAGTAAGTAATTCAACAATTTTTGCAAGAAGGAAAGGACTTTATTACATTTTTTGCATCTTTCTTTATAGTCTTCATTGCCCAACAATGTTTTCTTACAAAATTTATTTTTTTACAACTTGCAACTTAAGAGCTATACATAAAAAAGTAAAAGAAACATTTATATTTTACGACTAAATTGCAATTTTTAAAAATGATATGTTGATAAATAAGCTAAACCAATAGTCCAGTCATCCATCCATATTCGATTTTGCAAAGTGTTATCCAACTTGATGACTTTCTTTAAACAATGCTCGTTAGTTAACACTAGAATAACCAAACCAGTCAAAATGACTGGTACACAATTTTTTCCAAAAATTCTCCAAGTTTATAGAAGAGTCATAGAATATATATTCTGCGTCCATCTTATAAAACATAAATTACCGAATCGATCATCTTTTCCACCTCTGAATTCCCCTTTTTTCAAAATACTTATTTAATATATTTAAATATAACAGATTTAACGCCGGTAGTTCTAGTGTTAAAACAATCACACAGGCTCCTTCAGCTCATTTTTTTCATACGACTCACAATTTCCCCTAGCAACACACCAAGGATTAATTGAGCTTATTATTAGCCTTACAGCTACGAAAAACATGCAGTTCTACCTCCTTTCTCTAAATTCATATCCAGTTCAAACATCGAAGAAAGATTGCAACCGTTGGTAAATCATACTTGGATGTCTGTGTTTTACAATTTAATTCATGTGTTATTTAAGTCGAGATTACGCTTAAACGCTACGGCTCCTTCCGTGACTTTTTGTTTCACCCAGAAACTGATTCCACGCGCGTTTGCAATTCCCCTTCGCTATCGGGAGAGAGAATAATCGTGAAAGCTCTCGGTATTGTGCTTATAAAGTAATTTTCTACACTCTCCCCGTACTTAAGAGCCGTATATCATTTGCAGAAAATGTATAACACACCAACCTCTCATTGGCAATGCAAATATCCGCTTAGAAACCTCGGTAATCGATGACACGTCGCTGATAGTCCAGATCCCGTAGAAAATTCCGAAATTATCGTTTCAACGTGATAATTTGATAACGAGTAGACATCCTGCTATTTAAAATTACATCGTGTATAGGCGTACACGGGTATATCGATATGGCCTTTCAAATTTATTCACTTTTGAGTCACGCGAGACGCTCGTTAGTCGATCCAATGGATTTCGAGTTTTAAGAAAATTGCAGTGGTTCCTGAATACGTAGAATTTTATGTCCACGCGCGTAGAAGCACGTGCGCTATCCAATTACATACGTTTCGTTGCACATAAACTTTCTCTTAGGCATGACGAAACTTTCCCATAAATATTGAGTGACATTCAAATTTTAATTGTTCACGGTAGAGTTGTTCGCTGATAAGTTGATATGGTTAATTGATATGAATTAAACCGTGATGAAGAGCACGTTTTTATATTGGGCGACTCGGTGGTATTTTATTTCGGAGGGGATAAATTGAAAATTTAGAAGGACTATTCGTTAAAACCAGATAGAGTTTTTGAGAGACGTGCATAGATTGAATTTGATTGAATGATTTTTTGAGGATTTTGATATATAATAGAACAAATAAATGACATCATAAAAGTTTATTGTTAGATGAATATACAGGGTGGTCCACGCAACGTGTGCACCGTTATAACTGCCAAAATGTGCGTTGCACGAAAGAATGTTATATACAAAAGTTACATAGTTTAACACGTTCGCGACGGGTTGTACCACCGGTGGTACATTCTTATCAGTCCCATGGGGCGGGATGAGCCACCGGTAATACATACACAATTGTCCCATGGGGCGGGCTGAGCCACCGATGGTACATGAGCTACTTTCGCATCATAGTATTTATACAACTGATTGCTGTAATTAATAAATTTATTTACACCTTTATATACATAAAAGAATTATTTACTGTCGTGAATTTCTTTGAAACTCTGCAAACATAAAGCCGGTTGGTTGTCGCAAACAGGACAAAATATGATATACTGAGGGACCAGAAACAAGGCACTTGAGGGGTAATTTGCTCTGATTCGGCAGACGGATAGAGACATCCCCCTCCCTCACGCATTTTCGATTTTGACGCGCTATTGGCAAGAGAAACCCGCACATTCGTTGCGCCGTCATGTAAACGACGAAAGGCATGTTTTCATGCACAATAGACAGACAATGGTCAAACAAGTCAACATGTCAACATTTCATTTAAAAAAACAAAGTTGACCTTCAAATCTCCGAAACGCCTCCCTCTATAAAAAAAATTAATGCAGTGCACAGTATGTCCTTTTAAACCATGTAACTTTTGTACATAACATTCTTTCGTGCAACGCATATTTTGGAAGTTAGAACGGTGCACACGTTGCGTGGACCATCCTGTATATGTATTAAAAATATCTTTTGAGCAATTGAGGTGAACTATTGTCAATTTAGCTTTGTTTTTTAACACTATGTGTAGAAAGTTGTTTGCTGAACCTTTTTTTAGTGCATGTTGCTAATTATTTTAATGTCAATACAGCCGTTAATTTCGATTTATACATGCTGCTTGAGAATAAAGTATCTCTGCTGGAAAACAGAAGTTTCTTAAGTTCATTGTTAGCTTCGGAATATATGCAAAGCGATTAAAACATATTTATTTGAGATTAGCCGATTAAGGCCAAAGTAATTCAATTTTTACCCATTAAAATGATAACAATCACTTTGAAGGAAATGACAAAATTCAAATAATATAATTTCACTAAAATGAACAATAATACTTAAAACAATTTCAATTGTTACGTGCAGTACAAATAGCCGATCTGCTCGGAATGCAGGTCTAATTACAAATAAATTATTTTATAGTTTAAACTTATTTATCTATTACTACTAAGTATTGTGTCTAGAATAGAAATACGTTTACTGGTTTCGTTATAAGTTAGCAAAATCCAGCCAAGTTTTATGGTGTCTACTCAAGATAACCAGGTGTTGTGTGAAACGAACTGATGTTTGTCAAACATTGAACTTGAATGTTCAATGCAATTTACCATTACAATATTCGATGCTGCATGTAAAATTTATGATTGAGTTGATTTGTTGCTCTTTGTTAGTTCAAATTTAAATGATGTAATGTGCTCAGGTCAGATTCTTGTTATCACTTCAAATGCATTAATACATCGATGATCCACTTTTCATCGACTTTCTCTACACAGAAATTCTATAAAAAGAAGCGCATTGTGGATCCAGCCAAACCATATTTTATTGTCCTTACCCGTAATATGTCTAACATATCTATATCTTCCCATTTTCACAGATCGTATGTGTAGATACACCCTTTGTAATTACTCTCCCAGTTGTATAATGTCTATAGATATATGTTCTTCGTAGCAAAAGAGTTAACAAAAAAACTGCATTAAACCGATTAGAAAGTCGCGGAAAATTCCCTCATCACACATACTGCATCGATCACAGTCTCTAATCAGATTTCTGATTATACATTCACCTTAATCCGCAGCGATTCAATGGTCGATCAATTTTCGATCCCTCTACATCCCGCAATTCTTTCTCGGTCGCATAATGTCTCGTATAATGGTACCCCGTGAAATAGCGTGCCCTCGAGAACTGGAGAACGATTTCCGCTACCAGTGTCACATAAATACATTGTACCCTGTATTATCGTTACCTCTGACGCTGTATTTTTCTCGTCCGCTTCCCGGGGAGACCATTCAGATATCGAAGGGGAAAAAAGGCGAGTTTTCTGGCGCCGTGAAAATGTTATTTCAACGAGCTTCTATTTTTCCATTCGTATTTTTTATCCGCCACGGAGAGCCGTGATTCCTTTTGTTTATTCCGCTCGGCGAATATGGTCGCGGAATATCGGCACGATGCCTCGATTGTCTTACCGGAAATCGGATTCTCTGTATTCGATTCGGTATGCGTCACGCTCCAGTGTATTCTTCAAGGCTTTCACGTGTGACTCTGCCCCCATGGCGTCTAAGGGGATTGCACGAAAAACGATGGCGAATAAAGCCGGGACGTGCTTGCGCTTGTCTCTCGATCCGTGCAGTTTGTTTAAAAATTTCGCGGAGTTTCTCTTAGCCGAGGAGCGAAGACGATGTCAAGATAAAATTATAATATCCGACGGGATGAGCGGACATTGAATTGAAATAAGAGAAACGTGAGGAGTAAAGTAAATTGTTAAAAATAATCGGTTGAGGGGTAATGATAGAAACTGTTGGCTCGTATCTTCTTCTTACTCTGATCGAAAGGTGTTTCTACTCTTTTCTATACCTTTTCAACTTCAAATTGGGAATAATTAACTTCAAATTGGGAATAATCAACTTCAAATTGAGAATAAGCAATTTAAAATTGGGAATAATGAACTTCAAATTGGGAATAATCAATTTTAAAATGGGACTAAACAATATCAAGTTAGGAGAGATAATATCAAAATATGTTGATGTGTTATGGGAAAATCACAGACTTTTTTGGTCTTTAACCGTTTGAGTGCGGGAGAATTTTCTTATGCATATGTTAAAAGTCCGGGATGAAATGCGTAGTATTTTTTTGGGAAACAATGAAAATGGTTATAATTAACATTAATTGTTATGTAACACGTAATTTTGATAAAAAAAAAAATTTTTATTTTCACTTACATATTACAAAAATGTTTTGCTGCACAAATTCCATGAATTCCTTTTTTACATATAGCGCAAATTAAGTTGGATCGTTTAATTCCATTATCATTTTTATTACTGCATACATCACACTGTCACAAATTTCGCCCAGGCAATTTTTCTAAAGAAAACTTTTTACTTATTGGTACTGTTCCTGTGGCTACTGCATTACTACTTACCACTGTATATTATTTTAATTCTTATGTTGTTAAAAGCCACAACTGAGTTAAATGATTAAAAACTGCTGCTGATATCACTACACTGCTCTCAATAATTGCGTAAAGTATACTACCAACAGCAGCGTCTTCGCATTCTCGATACAAAACAAGAGAATCGCTATCGCGCTGCGCCGTATTTTTGGCATACGACAAGTGAAACGCGATAGCGCTTCCCGGACTCAAACGGTTAACATCCCTTTTATTCTAAAATAATTATACTTTTTTAAAGGACTTGAGCTTCTAAAGGTTCCCTTATAAATCAAAAACTATATTGTTGTTGTTCATCCCCCTGCGCCTTGACCCATCGATAAGCAGTAGATTTCTTAACGCCTAACGCGTTTGCTAACGCTCTCAAATCTTCATTTTTATTATATAATGCGCATATTTGATTTTTAATTGTTTCGGCTTCTGTCTTTTACATATGTCATTTTAACCCTAAAATTTAAAAAAAAGTTATTTTCAAAACAAAATTCACAAAATCTGAAATTTACACTTATCCTGGCATAAATAATTTAAAGAAGTTTATTTTCAATTTAATGTCGTTTGATTCATTTATATCATTTTGCTTTTAACATAATATTATCTGTACTAACTTGATATTGCTTAGTCCCATTTTAAAATTGATTATTCCCAATTTGAAATTGATTATTCCCAATTTGAAATTGATTATTCTCAATTTGAAATTGATTATTCCCAATTTGAAGTTGATTATTCCCAATTTGAAGTTGAAAAGGTATAGTGGAAAACTTTCGACGATCAGTTTGTGATACGTGAACATTTTGTGTATTATCCAATTTTATTGAATTTTTTTTAGTTTCATTATTATTCCGCAATCACTGTAGCTCATATTCTTGTTGACCACTGAGACTTTAGCGTTTTTCTTGGAATGTAAACATAGATTATACAGTAAACGCTGGATAAATGCGACAAAAATTAGGCTGCATAAATGCAACATGACTATTCGCTCCACATAGGGGGTGCCCCCTTCGGAACTCGGAACAAGAGACTGACTCATTCAATTCAGGGATAAAACTTTTTCATTTTTGATCTTTTTTTTGAAACCCTTGCCAACGTATTTGTGAGATTTTTCTGATTAAAATGGTACCAAACACGACATAGTTGGAATTATATTTAATTAATATTCAATATATTTGCTTACTATTTACATAATTTAACATATCGTGTTTGGTATCATTTTAATCAGAAAAATTCCAAATACGCATTGGGAAAAGTTAGATTCTGAAAAATTAATAAATAAAAAAGTTTATTGTTGCATTAGCAATGCCTCGCTTTGTTTGCTTGCTCTCTCTCTGTCTCTTCTACTGTCTGTCCTTTTCTTTGTTCGCGCTTGGCTGAAGCCGTAATGTAAACAAGGATTCGATACCGCTACTTCATAAGAGAAGCGTTTGAGCTCCGACAGTGTCGCATTTATGCAGCGTTTACATGACTACTCTACTAAAATATTTGCAGAATGTTTTTACAATACGTAAATACTCGTAGAAAGATATTTTGTTAATTGTTATTTCATATTAATGTATGTGACCACATTGATCGCCTTATGGATTCTCCGGCATTCTTTAGTTAGGTGAATTTGACAAAAAAGTTATTGCAAAATAAAATTATGCGAAGTTATCAATTTAAAACCAGTTTCTTATCATCATCAGAGTTTCTACACATAAGCTTAAAATATTTGTATTATTAGTTAACTATAATTTAACACCAAAACATGGATGACTGCCAGTACAATTAGCGTATTAAAAAAGTCCTCTTGTCTCATTCACTTTTTATCTTCTTTCACCTCGTCATACAACTATTTCCATAGTATTCTGACGTCATTAACACTAGATCTATCAAAGAAATCAAAATAACATGTTTCTTAATTTGTTTGTAAATATTCTCGAAACTTCTAACAGTGTTTCCTTTTCAACGTCTATTTTGTTGACAGCAGGCCGTTAAATCGGTTAAGTTTTTTGTCTCTTTTAAACATATTGAATTATTCGCCGTTAGATTTAGTATTAATGTAATTTATAAATCAAAATCGCTCCAACATCCATGCCGATATCAAAGGCACAATGTTATTACTCTCTTTGGTAGACTCTCCGCGAGTAAAAAAAAATTACATTCCTAAATTGGGCAGTGGAAGACTGGATAATATACAGAACACAATGAATACTCCCAACTGCGGACAGCACGGGTTGGAACGTTATTTTGCGGTATTATTTGATCTCGCTTATGCGAGATTTACGAGCGTTCTGCTTAACCGCGAGATAATAGCGCCGTTGTCTAAAGCATTTGTGTATAAAGAATCGCTGTACCAGGGCACATATCATCCCACGAATGTGCTTTCTCGCGTGGTTCCTTTGTTTTTGTATTTTTCCTTGGCGTTTCTCAGTTCCGGGAAGCAAGAAGCGTGCCTCGTAATTCTTTCTCCCGATTGTTCGATACACCGTCTCTGTTATTAATGTCAATTCCAGGATACTGTTTCCGAGTCTCACGGTTTTCGTACTGGGTGGACCACAGGACCGTAGTATCACTGGAAACGAAATTATTTTTCAGTGAAAAGAATTATGAGATTTCTAAAATTACTTTGCCTTTTTTAGCGCGTCCATTGTTACGTGATATCGATGAAATATCTTATAGATGATAATGTTAACAAAATTTGTTTATGCGAAATTTTGTAATTGCCGAATATATTAACTTTTGCAGACCTATGTCGAGCTGCACTCGACACAGCTTTTCACTTCATCTTATTTTCTAACGTTCTAATATCGACTTTCCAATTTCATAATGTTTTGTAATATCATCTAAATATCTATCAGTGCATATCTATAGATATTTCTGTCATTAAGAAAAGAAATAACCGACGATAGAAAATGTTGTGAAATTAATTTCATTTAGCTCACTAGAAAATTGACAAAATAATTCGGGCCGCAAAGGGTTAAAGTTTGCTTCAGTTATCTTTATCAGCGGTGTAATACATCAGAATACAGCACTGGTAGCTTTGGGAAAAATACATATTTTAATATTAAAGAAGAAAAGTTGTTACTTGTGAGAAACCTTGCAGTCAAAATGTCAGGGCTATACATTATTTATTTTTATAAGTTACATAAAACAACATTATTGTCCGTAGGGATGTTTTAATATTTGAGCATGTAGACATTTTAAAGCGAGGAATCTTGTAATATTTTCTGTGTTAGGGATCATGAAGACTCGTCCTTTTGTGGACTATAAAAGCTGGGTAGGCGTTTTCATGGCATGTGGAAATCGACAATATCTGGTCAAGGTTTATGTAGTGTAGTACATTTACTTTTCAGACTATTTTCGTTAGAAATAATTGTTGTTCAAGTAATACTTCTTTAGTTTACAGTAATTCACGGAACAAACTTAAAATTAATATAATAAGTGATTTTACAGACCAGGAAATTTATTTTTCTGTATTAATCTATCTGTGTGTTATTTGTCATGACTCTCATCTTATAAACTTCCAATTTCTGTTACATTATGTTAATAAATGTACATGCGGCAAATAAAATTATTTAATGGGAACGTAAAGGTAGCTAGTTTCCGTGGCACAATCGTGTATTAATAAATTATTAACACTTGAATTTCATATCTGTTGCTAAGCACTAATACAGGGATTATAGTACTAAATTATATCAGAGCAATCGCTGAATATTAACACTAGAACTACCGGCGTTAAATCTGTTATATTTAAATATATTAAATAAGTACTTTGAAAAAAGGGGAATTCAGAGGTGGAAAAGATGATCGATTCGGTAATTTATGTTTTATGAGATGGGCGTAGAATATCTATGCTATGACTCTTCTATAATCTTTGGAAAATTTTTGGAAAAAATTGTGTATCAGTCATTTTGACTGGTTTGGTAGTTCTAGTGTTAAGATTTAAATAACCGCTACCAGTAATGAAGATTATCAATGTCAGAAATATACCATTTAGAATTTTCACCATAAACATGGCAATGCTTTGTATTCCGCGAATTCCTCTAACTTTCAATGTCCCTCGACTTTTTAAATGTCATTTAATAAACCTTGTTATAAATTAAATGAAAACAGTTGCGTACACCATTATTTCACAAATGAAGCTTAATATAAAACAATCACGTTCTTCTATCCAATCTCTCCGTTTTCTCGAAGGCCAATGCATTTTCCGGTCGCCCCACTATTTCCGGTTCATCCGCTAGAATCTCTTTCCAAGGAATTAAAGTACGAAAATATTAAATTGTTATATAGAAAGGTCGCGCGACGTTCTCGTTTTTAAGACATGACATTCAATCCGCGATTTCTATGGTAGTCGTAAATTACAAGAGGTTTGCGCAACCGCGAAATGATTGCTCCATTGTCGAAGAACGTCGGGCTTTCTGGTCGCCTGGTTCATTCCTTTGAGGCGTTCGAATTGTCGATGACGGTAGAATCTTAGCACTTACTGTCACCTGCAAACTTCACCTTCTTGCTTTCTTTTGTGAACGGTGCATTGTCCTTGGAATGAAGCTTCTATCTTGAGAGAAATCAACTGGGAAACAATTTAAAGAATGACGTTTAAACCGCACTCAAACTGGTCAAGATAAGAATGATGTCAACGTACTTTCCTCTCCTGGTTTCATTCTTTCGATTACAGTCCAATATCAAATTACAAATTAATTCGTTGTTGTTGGTTTTATTAATAAATTTTTTTCAGTTAAAAATATGATGTGTATAGAGGGTATTATATACATATGATTTACATTACGCAAAGGATTCTTTTATATCTTATCTCTTTTAACCCCTTGCCCCATGAGTTATTTTGTAACTGCATCTGCAATAGTCCAGCTTTAAATTGCTAAAAAATAATTGATCAGTAATTCTTGATATATCGTATAATTTAACTTAATATTCGTATTATAGAAATGCTTTTATCGCGTTGCGTCTTATTAATATATTCAATTTCATAGGTTTTGCAAAACTTGAGAATCTCCTCTTCCATTTATCGCATCACGAGTGTCACTCGTTATTGTAGGGCAAGGGGTTAACATTAGAGCTTCCGACGATAAAGCTACAAGTAATATTTAAATATATTACATAAGTACTATGGAAAAAGAGAAATCAAAAGATAGCAAAGATGATTAATTGAGTAATTTCTATTTTTTTAAGATGAACGCAATATATCTATTCTACGGATCTCCTATAAACTTGGAGGATATTTATAAAAAATGGGGGATCAGTATTTTGGCTGCCTTGGTAGTTCTAGTGTTAATTTGAAGTAGCGTTCGTTTAAAATTATCTATGGGAAAATATAAAAATGCAGGGAAGTATATCTTAGCAGGTTAGTAATTCGAGCACTGTTACTTTTCACTGTAATTCATATAAAAATGTAAAGAAACAGTTGGTGTAAAAGGGTAGTTAAGTTTGTTAAGACACCTTTAGTCTTATGAACTTGTATTTCTTCGTCTTTTCCGCTTTACAATAATACCAACATAAACGTCGGCATTCTCCGTGTTTCTAATTTCAAGGTAATCGTGCCCAAAGCTTTATCATAATTCTTCTTAAATAACGAGGATACTTTTAATATTGTTCTCAAGTTATTGCAACAGCTCACCGTATCCCGTAATCTACCAATTTGTAATTTCACGTGTATTCATATTTCTCGGTCAAAAAAAATTGCAAAAAGTTTTAATCCGCGCTGCGAATGTTACCGTTTAAGAATTAATCCTTCCTGCGAGTCCATAAATGAGCTAACGCAGAAGCTCTCCTCTAAATGAACTTTCTCGCCAAAAAAAAAAGAAATCAAGAAAATTCCCCCGTCAGACGAAATTGATATCGATTTGTCAGAACTATATCAACATTTCACCATGGTAAATTACACTTCATCGAACGTAAATTTTGGCGAACGAGTTGTGCACCCGTAGGGGCACAAATTCTATATATTTTCCATCGTGTTCCGGTTAAAGTACACAGTCGAGTAAATTTCACTTGTGCGTACAGGGGCAGTTGTTAATACAGATTTATAACACCGGAATTGGCGTGAAATTAGCCGGTTAAATTTCAGCCAAATCTGTCGAGACCACCGCGAAACGTTTGTTTAACGGTGCACGGCGAAAGAGGGGGAAGGGAAAAAAGTTTAGCAATTCCACGATAGGTCGGCTCGGCGGGAATCGAGCTACGAAAGCGCGGCCCGATTTATCAGATTTCGTGCAAAAAGAAGACAGACGAACGGTAAAAAGGGGCGAGCTTAACGATCTTTCGGTTGGAAAGAAAAGGAAACTTTTTTCATCGAAGGACAGACAGTCAACGAGGAAGCGGATTCTCGTATTTGAAGCTTGGATCGAACGTTCGATACGAAGAAGTTTAGTTTCGTCGGTGAAGTGCACTTAGCCGCGTCCCGCTTAATTACTCATTCCTGAAGTTCGCGGAACTCTCTTTAGCCAGGTTCCATCTGACGAAGGCTGCCGGCGGATTCTCGCAGTCAATATGCAATTACACAAAACAAACTCGTTGCTGATCTGGAAGAGAGACGAGAAGAAGGAGAGAGGAAAGAGAAAAAGGGCGAAATGAGAAGAGGAATGGGAAAGTGTATGTGTGTGCCGGTGTGTTAGAGTGAGGTAGAGAAAGATTGAAAGGGAGGGTTTGAAAGGGAGAAAACAGAATGAGAGAGAAAGTATGTGCGATAGAGTGACATCGACGAAGTAGAGAGACTAATGGCTGGAGGAGAAAGTATTTAAGAGAGATTAACATTTAACACTCCGTGTATCTTATGAATGTATTAGGTTGGTGCATATGAAATGTCGGATTGCATGCGACGAAATTAAAATGCCACAATTTTTGCAAAATTAATGTTTATAAATCAAAATAATTCCCATTGACATCAATAAATTTCTGCCAGAGATCCACAAGGGCTTTTATACGATTTTTAATAAAATCTGAATTTTTAGAAACAATGAAATTAGAGACGGCTTTTTTAAGGTCACCTTCATTATTGCATTTTTTCTCTGTAATGAAGTGGTCTAATTGTAAGTGTTTAAAAATGTGCTAATACGTTAAAGGAAGATGAGGTGAATAAGGTGGGTACCGTAAAATTTAATATTTCAATTCAAAATATTTTTTTGAGCTCACTTTTCACGGATATGGTTTTGCTTTGCCGTGCAATAAACTACGCCCCTGCCGATTAATTGAAACCGAACGCAGTATTTTCAATTCTACGAGCATTTGCTCAATTTGTTTACAGTATCTGTCAGTAGTAATGCTTTCATCGCCTTGCAAAAAAGGAACTTCAGCTTTCCATATATAGATTAGGACATTTTTATGACACACGGTTATGGGTTTACCACGAAGCGCATTTTGAAGATACTTATATCCAGAACGAAGCTTTTTGAACCAATATTATGATTTTTTTATTAACAATTGCCTCCCATATGCTCTGTTTAGATTAAAACTTGCAGCTGCAGCATTATTACCCAGTTTAAATTCATATCGGATTACTACTCCTATTTCACTAGTATTCACGTTGCACAGAAAAGTATATTTTTTTATATAAATTAGAAGTCTTCCCAAAAAAAGATACACTCCTAAAGAATAACCTATTTGAACTATAAAATTATTAATTTTACGGCTAACTATTGTAGTGGTCAGGAATGATTGTGTGTATGTGTACGTATGTGAGGTGGAAAGGAGAGTATTGGAGCGAGGAAAAAATAAGACGATGTTGAGCGAGAGACGCGTGGCAACGAAGATTCGAGAGAGCTGAGTCTGAGCGGCGACCACGAAAAGAAGTACGACGGGAGCACATATTTTCTTAACCCTTTGCGGACGGAGAATTTTTGAAGTGTTGAGAGATAATCATTTATTTGGCGATCAAAAACTATTTTTTTTATCGGAAAATTCGAGTGCTTGTGTATCCGAATTATACATTAATATTTGCAGAATAATATTTCAACGGTTATCTTTCAATTTTTCAATTCTAATCCTGTATACATGCCTCGATAAGCTATAATCTCATTTTTTCTCAGACCGCATATATGCGTCAGTAGTCCTCAAAGGGTTAATTCCTTTTGTTTCATTATCTTTGTGCTTTTATTAACAATTTGTATTTTATTTTTGTCTATATATATATATATATATTTATATATTCTTATCTAATTTTAATAAACAATATAAATCCTGCACTATTTACGAAATATGGCCAAAATATGGTGTATAGACCTAGTCCGACATTTCATATGCGCCAACCTAATACTTACATACCAGCGACTCGGTTTAAAAATAAGACATTTATAAATCAAAGTGAATCAACATTTTGCGTTACAGTAAACATATAAAAGAATAATTGAGCCTGTGGCGGGTATAGGGTTGCAGGCTTGAACCTGAATTAGTGGTCCTCTGTTCAAACCCCCGTGTTATCTCTCAAAGATTTTTCTTAATTACTATTTAATGTATCATGGCCACCATAGTTTGAAATTCATCTAAAATTATAAGTCCTAGGTAAAATGATCATAGCAGATAACATAAAAAATGCAGAGCAATGTAAAAGAGTAATTAAACATTATATTATTTTTCCAATAATTTCGCAATTTCTGAATGATTAAATATTACTCAACTTTTTTTGATTACATAAAGTTGTGATAATACATTAATGCTTTCGTAAGCGATCTACCGATTTTCAAAAATTAAAAGAAAGGGAAGAGAATGAGTAAAACGCCTAATGGGGAAGAAATCTATTTATTCGAAACGAGTGTTTGTGAAATGAATGAATAAATAGATTGAAAGAGCGACAGGATGCAAGTGAAAGAGCAAGAGTAAAATGCTAAAGTAAGAGATAAAAACAGAGCAGTCAAATTGACGAGTTTGAAAGTAATCGTTACCGGCTAAATAACGATTTCACGTCACCGTAATTCCTTAATGGCTTAATTACACTGATTAAAAGTCAGCCGGTCGATCGGCCGATTCGTTATTGAAACATTGACACCATTCGGGCAATCGAGGTAACTTCTGCAGCACAATCCGGCAAAGAAGAAATCCAAGAAGATCGTTCGACTACGAAATCCGATCTGAAACTTTTAATTATACAATTTCGTCTCAGAGTACGGCATTACGTCACACGATTTACGCGGTGTCTCCAAAGTCGTTTTCCGATTTAATCAGGTACGAAGTAAAATTGTAATTTCTCTTTTCATTTTCTTTCCCTTTTTCCGTTAAGGAGGGATCGTTAACTGCAAGCGGAAGAACGAACGATTGTAATTGTTATTAGCTCGGCTGATAAGTTTTGTTTCTTCATGAATAGATAGCTTCGGCGAGTCGCGCTTAATGGCCGAGTTGTTTGAAAACTACCCGCCGAAGAGATTCTTAAACCCATCCTCGGAACGGGTACAGTCAACTTGAAAGTGTCATTGTACGCCGATAGAGTTTGTTCACGGTCGTTCTGCGGCTTGGAAAGTGATAATAGAACGAACTTTCGACGTATAACGTTTGATCGGATGCCGAAGTACAAGTAAAGTAGCTTAGGAGGAAAATCTGTGTTTGTAGCGACGCGGAGAATGTTCGAAACTGTGAGGAAGTAATTTAGGATGTTGTAACACTAGATTGACCAAGGTGTCCAAATCACTTGTTCTGAATTTCTTTTAAATGTTCCTGAAATTTTTAACGTTGCTTTTTCTTTAATTTTCTATGCCTGTTTCATTAAATGTGAGAGATTAAATCGATCAAGTTTCTGTATTCCTTTCCTTCTAAAGTGTTTATCTAGTATCTTCAAATGTAGTGAATTAATATTTGATAGTTCTAGTATTAAAGTAATAACTCGCAAAAAGTGTACCTGCTCCGAAGATAATTATACGATTATGAATACTCGTTATAATCCTGTCGTTGATCGTTGATGCGACATTAAAAGGATTACATAAATTTTGTCCACGACATAAGAGAAATTAATTCCTGACTAATTGATGGGATGGTTCGTCATAGACACTCACAAGGGAACATCCGGAGGTGTTCATCACCGATTTTCATGAAGCTCACGTATAATGCAGTTCTCATAAAAATATTCGATACCTATTTTTTTTATACCACTCCCAAGTTAGGATTCTAGAGTATATTTCGGTGAATATCTCGGAAACTATAAGAGATAGAGTAATTGCGTAAATTGACGAAATGTATGCCCTTTTATAACGAATTAAACGGTACTAATTATATTGGAAAATCTCAATTTGTTTAAAGAATGTCAAGGAGTTTCCTTGAGTATTTGTTTATAGGAGTCATATCTCCATCACAGAATTATGGATATACATTCAATTTTGTTTTTACACGATTTTGATTTAACACGAATTAGAAAAAAATTTTAATTCTCTTTTTAGGCGGCTCATTTTTATTTAACACGATCGACCCAAATTCTAAGAACAAAATTTTGCTTTACTGCGGCCTAGCTAAAACACAAACTCAGCGATTAATTACTGAATTCGTTCTTAAATCCGCTGAAACCTCGGGATCACAGGAGGCTAGTCTTAATTTTTTTGACGAGATTGCAGAAAGAATTTCACCAATGGAGCACGAAGACGATAACCAAGACATTTCTAATGATAGCAGTAATATTGCAGTGTTACGCAAACGTATGCGTTTCTTGTCAGAAAGTGACAACGAATAAAATCTTTTTACGTGTAACCCATATTATTTTGCCTAATTTTAGTGTTCATGAATTAGTAACATGTTTTTTTCCTTTTCAAATGATAATTTACTTTGTATGATACATGTGCAATCTTTATGAAACAATATTTTTAAGATCCTCGCATGAAAACTCATGATTTATTGTATTATTTTTGCTGATTTCTTATGACTGGAACCAATCTTCTATTTTTCCATAGGTGCAGTATATTTTTTTACACGTATTCTTCGGGAACGTATCTATCGTGTAAAAACAGAATTAAGTGTATTGGAATTTTGATTTTTTCATCGTAAAAAAAGCTGCTACACTTGAAACTGTATCGTTCGATGCGCGGAATAGAGTGCCTATACGAGTCGTTCCTTGTTCATGACTAGTTGGTACCTCTTAAAACAATTGACTTTACCGATACATTTTCCTTACTAACGAAAATAACTGAATTTTCGGTTATTTTAAAACGATACAATGTTCGGCACGGCGCGACGCGTGGCCACGGGTGGCGCATGCCGAGGCCGGCACGGTACGGGAAAGGTTCGCCTCGTGCAGGCACTCTCCTGTTTCGAGCGTCCAGCGATACCATTTAAAGTGTAACAAGATTTTCTGTGATGAAAAAATCAAAATTCCAATTTATCCGTAATTTCTTAATGGATACATGGCTCCTATAAACAAATACTCAAGAAAATTGATTGACATTAAAGTGGAAAGACTAACAAAAAAATTCTATTTTTTCAGATACTGTGTAAATAAATTGAGATTTTGCAAAACAGTTTTTACTGTTTAATTCGTCATAAATAGGCACACATTTCGTCAATTTACGCAATTACTCTACATCTCATAGTTTCCGAGATATTCGTCGAAGTATACTTTATAACCCTAACTTTGGGGGCGGTTTTCAACCCCTTAACATAAATGATTGCCGATAAAAAAAGTTAGGTCTCAAATATTTTTATAAGAACTACATTATACATGAATTTCATCAAAATCGATGATTCACACCTCGGAATGTTCCGTCGTCAGATTCTTTTTCTTCCTGGATAGGAAACCATTAGATTTATACGGATTAGCATGCAATAAATACAATTAATCGATCAATTTAAATATGTTGCAACAAAATAGTTACTATTTCATTATTATCCCACGAAAAGTGCTGAAAAAATAATTGTAAGAAAAAGAAGATTGTATTAGTAACAACTGAGAATGACGTATACATATTTACCGACAAATCCTGCCAGAAAAATATAATTCCCACCGCAACGATTGTTCCTTTCTTTTCAGACACAGACAATCCAAAGGTTTCGACCTGCCCTACGTCCTTTGAAGTGAGGCTAAATCCGGGCGAGCGAAATCGTTTAATATTCTGGCAGGAACCAACGTTCACGGACAACGTCGCCGTGGAGAGGGTCTACAAAACGAGGGTGAGTAGATATAGAATTCGAGTGTAATCTTCCTGCTCTTGGCGCGGCTCTCGCAATCAGCTTTTCAGAAATTCCGGCCGTTTGATCTCGAGAGAATGACGCTTCACAATGATCCTTTTTACTTGGACGCTGAAGCGAACTATTTCTTCGTGAACGATTTTAGTCTCTTTTCTATCGTCTTCGTCTCCTTTCTTTTTTTTTATTTCGCGGGAGGTTTATTAAAAGTTCGGCTTTAACGATCCAACTTACCAATCCCGCGGTTATCCGGCCAAGATACCGTCCATTAATTACTCCACCTTGTCTCGAGCAAAGAGGGAAGAAGAAAATCCCAAGGAAACAAGTCGGCAACTTCTTTTCCTTATTATTCCCCTCCGAAATGTTGAATGAAACTTGGCTGGGAATTAGCAATTGTCGTGCCCCTTGGATATAATGCTTTTTCATTTATTTTATGTGCGTCATATATTAATATGTGTGCTACTTTCTTCTTGTAGTTAGAGTTGTCTTTTTCAGACGAATTTTTGGATGTCCGATGCACAATTAGATGGAACGTATGGGTATCTTATTAGCATAAAGTGGAATTATTTGGAAAGACGTGTATTTGAATACGCAGATAGTGTTGGATATTTGATTACGATAGACATAATTATTTAGTTCCCCTTTTGGTAAAAAAACGTATCTTTGGAAAATCATGTGTCTAGATAGAAGTGAATACTATATTGTAATTGAATTAAATGTTTGGGTAACCTATGATAATAAAATAGAATCTTCAAATATCCCAATGTTTAAATTGGGGAATACTTAATTGCAGTAGAATAAAAAATTTCAATACCCCATTGCAATAAGATAGTCTTCGGAGGTCTGAATACTTGAAATGACTATGAAATCTCGAAAAAAAGACCTTGAGAAAAAAATTCGGCCCATCACCGTATTGGCGCCTTCAAACAGAATATTTTCTACCTCTGACATTTTTTCTATCATACAAAATAACCGATATATTTAAGGTGGTCAAGTTAGGTGAAATATCCTGTATAACCGGGTCCCTGATTTTGAACGATAAACATTCCTTAGCTGCCCTCGTACCTCACTACCCAAATATTTCAAGGTTATTCGTTTATTAGATTCTAAACAGCCCTTTCCTCTTCCCTCATTCAAATATACAAGGAACAACAGGTATTAAAAAATAAAAATATCATCACAATATGATAATAACGTAGTCGGGAATCGATCTATCCCAGCGAGAATTGATAAACGTTAATTGGTTTCTCCTACGTGGCTGATATTGCTGCTAATAAATGGTGTGGTGTCGTATCCGATGAGGTAAAAAATGTTAAACACCATCAATTAAAGAAAGCCCAGAAAAAGGAGAGGCAATTACATGGAATAAGTGATGGTAACTTGGTTAATAGATTGCACGGAGGAAGCGAATTCTCTTTAATTGAGGCCGTGAAATTATTTCGTGTGAAGAAATTATGAAATGGAATACGAGTTAGTTCCGTTCGAGATGCATGGTCCAGAAAAAAAGGAAGTGGCAAAGTAAACGTAAAATTTTAGTTTAATGCAACGGCTTGCGAAATTTGAAACGGAAATACGATATTGTAGTTTTTACCGGTACGCTTCGTTGTATCAAATTTTAGGATGTTCCAATTCATTAAATATTTCTCCGAATAATTAATTACTTCGTAAAAGAATTTTTAAATAACTTTGTACGGCACGTTCTCTATTTTCGCGAATCATGCCTAACGGGAGAATTTCGCGTATAGAATTTTACCGAGTCTATAATTAACAAATTTTAGTAATTGTTAAAAGCAACATCAAGTATTGTCGGTATGGAAGCACAATAATTAGTTGAAATTTGAAATAAGCAGCTAAGAAAGATATTAACGTTGAAATGAAATACCACACTTTGTGCTAATGAATTTTAGTGATGTTATAAATAATAGATAGTTGGTAGTATTTATTGTTCTCGTACAAAGGAATGCAATACTCGAAGTCACCGAGGGGAAGTGCCACGGAATTCATACTGAAATTGATTTCCAGAACGTGAAAGTAATTTTGAATTCCATTTCATGAAGTTTGCGCACTTAGGAACACGAATTATTGTATAGTGAGACAATGGATGCAATTGACAGGTCAAAACAGAAGTCGTTGTCCTTGTTCTTTGGATATAAGAGAGGTTAAAAATTCTATTTGTCTGAGTAAAAGCATTCCTTCGTAATTTGCGAAAATTAGAAGTTATTTCGCAGCGACAGTAAATTATAATTATTCTTTCATAATTTTTATCAATACTTTACATTGTTTGCTTTCAAATAAGTATATAACGACTGAAAAATTAATAACTCCATGAATAGGAATGGTACTCGAAACTTTAAGCTTTTTGAATGTAATAGATTTATTGTTATATCCATCTATACAATAGTCAATGATAGAACATCCGTAGCTGAGATAATTATTGTTATTAAATTATCGAACATCGGAAGAGCAGAGTAACGTAATATTGAATACTGATACGTTATATAGGTAAGCTGATAATTCGAATTAAAATTGGTAATGCAGTTTTGGTTTTAATCCATAGCACTTTCAACATTTTGTATCTGTCTGATAAAAAATAAATATTCTCTTATATTAAATTTCTGTTTGAAAAAAGTTCCATTTGGAAATTATATTGCACAGACGTGGAACGACGTCGCTTATTCGAGGCTCTATTACATTTATTTCGGTCATCGTTAGTGGAATATCATATACTGTGAAATAAAATGAATAAAATTTGCAAAATGTCTATTATACGTTATGAAAATCAGTCGTCGACAGTGAGAGGTACCAACTTTACACGAATAATATTTTCGTCCTTATGTAATTGAATTCGCAAACAGATTACATTAGTGTTAGGCTCAATAATAATGACGCATTAATTGTAATTGTTTAATATTACACCATTGTAGTGTTCGATTTACTTGTTAGCCGTATTTAGTGTAAAATCAAAACGAATATTCTATATTAAAGAATAACACGGTTTCGATAAATAGAACACAGAAATAATTCATGAGTATCTCCTAATTACTTAAACTGTATTGGGTTAAATTGGAAGTTGCAAAAAAGTGCACAGATGGAGAGATTGACGACCCAGCAAAATGCAGTCCATAATACATTCATGGGGTAATAACCCTTCGTTTTATAATTGGGAGATGACACTTGTGATGCAGAAATATAATACATATAATAAATTACAGAATATTCTAAGTGCTCATATAGCATTCATTAGAGTATTTTTTTATTTAACTTAACGATGTATAAATTTATTAAAAGAAATAATATCGTGCAAAAGAATATACATTTATAACGATAAAACTACGGCAGCACAGATACAACTCAATTTCCCTCATAAAAACTACACCATGACCAAAACCACCTTACAACTAACGTGAAACCCTTGGTCCTATCGTGATGTAGAAATATTATAAACAATTTATAAACATTATACACTCTTTTATACAGTCAATCGCTCCCTCACACCACAAAAGGCTCCGAATCGGGCTTGCTCACAAAATCTGATCCAAACCACTTCTTCACCCTCGCACCCCTTTTTCGTCCTTAACACTAGAACTACCAAGGCAGTCAAAATGACTGGCTCCTTATTTTTTACAAAAATTTTCCAAGTTCACAGTAGAGTCAGAGCAGATATTCTACGTCTATCTGATAAAAGAAAAATTACTGAAGTAACCGTCTTTTCCACCTTTTGAGTCCTCCTTTTCTAAAGGAGTTATTTGATATATTTAAATATCATCGATTTACCGCCGGTAGTTCTAGTGTTAAATTACACTCCGAATATTTTCCTGATACTGCATTACATAAAACTATACTTCATAACTTTACATCAACAAAATTTTACTTGAAGTATTTTACAACGGGCAATTTGCCTCGCACTTACACTTCTCTATAATATTCGGGGCGTTGAAAGAGAAAGTGAATGGCCTGCTCGCCAAAGGCCTCGACCCTCTCTTCATCTTCACACCCCTTCGTAGCCCTTAAAATTACTCTACAAAAATTTCCCCAGGACTATAATATATAAAGCATAGAGTTTTCCACATCTCCTCCTATTTCCTGAGAAATTGCTGGCAATGTCGATACATGCATACATATGCGCCACCTTTAGAAGCCTTTGCATTATAATTCGCATGGGCAGTTTATCGCGGCGGACGTTCGTGTTTCAATCTCGAAGGAGAGATTTGGCTTTGGAAAGTTAACTCGCGTATTCAATCCAGGAACCCGGACAACTGATGTACCCTGGCATTCACAACGTGCGCTACATCGCTTCCGATGCAGCCGGAAATCGAGCCGAATGCCATTTCTCGATACACGTACGAGGTAAATTTATGCTATGCAGGCCACCGCGAAGGGGATGAGCACAGATGGAACGATGATATCGAGAGAAACGTTATCCATCGATTGTTTTTAATTCCGGGATATTCATAACGATCGAAGATTAGTATCGTCAAGCTTGCCGTACGTTCTGAATAAGTCGCGTCACTTAAATATGTTATTGTATTTTCAATAACGAATAATTACGAGCTTCAGTGAGATTTAAACGTTGCTGCTATTAACGTCGAATAATGGTTTGGTTTTAATTGAAATATACGAAGTTATTTGTGGTGGAATACCGAGGTTATGAAAAGAAACATTTATATTCTTTATCGGGGTAACAAATGACATTTACCATTTCATATGAATTTCATATTTTCATATAAACATTTACCATTTCGTTTATAATAGAAACATAATAATTGTTATTAAAGTATACAACATCGGAATATTAGAGGAATATGGTGTTGAATGTGGCAGTTGTTGGGAAGTTTTAATATTAATATATAATGTATTATATAAATATAATATATTAAATAAATATACTGTCAAACCTGTTTTTGTGGGGTCTTTTTTATGCGATTTTTTTGTGCGGTATGTAAAAAAAGTCCATTAAATGCATATTACGAATAAGCATGAATTAAAAAATGCAGTTAAAGAGGGAACAGATAGCAGTCAAAATAACATGCAACGTAAAACGAATTAAATTCCAGAATGACATTCTGTCTTGTATGTTTGTTTATCGCGACATATACAAGTGTCTAACCAATGAACTGTCGTCGCGAAAAATGATCAACAATTATACCGTACCACAAAAAATGTCAGCTCTGAACGAGTGGGAGGTAGCATCTTCAAGTAATGAAAGTAATTTGAATCAGTATTGTACAAGAAAATCCGCATACCTGACTACAAGGAATAGTTTTAAATGTACAACTCGAAATATATACAGTAAAACCTCGATAAATGCACAGATTTCGGAGGCAAAGCAGTGCTCTTGTCGTGTACCGGTGTCGAATCTGTGTTTACATTAGGGTTCGGGCCGAGCGTGAACTTGGAAAAAGGCAGACAGTAGAAGAGGCAGAAAGTGCGAGCAAACAAAGTGGCAAGGCATTGCTAATGCAACAATAAACTTGTTTATTTATTAATTTTTCTAAATGTAACTTTTCCGAATGCATTTTTGAGATTCTTCTGATTAAAATGATACCAAACACGATATAATTTGAATTATGTAAATAATAAATAAATTTGTTAAGTATTAAGTAAATGTAATTCAAACTATATCGTGTTTGGTATCATTTTAATCAGAAAAATCTCACAAATACGTTAGAAAAGATTTCAAAAAAAGATCGGGAATGAAAACGGCCGATCGTATAATTAGTATTGCCTCACCGATACATTCGGGTGGTATCATGCTACATTGCTCCCTCGTCGAGCGTCGTGGTTCGCCAAGAGGGATCCGCCTATGAGGAGGGGATAGTCATGATGCATTTATCGAGGGAAACTCATGATACCTTTATCGAGGTTTCACTGTATAATTAAATAAGACATTTAAAAATGTTCCGGTGTGTAAACTCAATTTTTCCTTGTTTGAAAAACAAATTTGTAGCCACATCGCAAGGTTTTGTTTTACACATTTTCTATGTGGGACTGTTTTTATGCGGTCCCTATTTACCGCATACCAAACTTTTTTTTAAATGTGTTGCAAAGAATATATTTTATAGTTATTTTGAAATTTCAGGATATTTTTTATGCGATTTCTTTTATGCGATCCCTATCCCCCGCACAAAAGCAGGTTTGACTGTATTTAAATGTATTAAGTTAATCATACATTGTTATCGGTTGCAACAGTTGACCTGCTACTACTTAAAGTGATTATTTGAATTTAACACTAGAACTACCGGCGTTAAATCTGTTATATTTAAATATATTAAATAAGTACTTTGAAACACGGAGAATTAAGAGGTGGAAATGATGCTCGATTCGGTTATTTATGTTTTACGAGATGGACGTAGAATTTCTGTTCTATGACTCTACTGTGAACTTGGAAAATTTTTGGAAAAAATTGTGTACCAGTCATTTTGACTGGTCTGGTAGTTCTAGTGTTAATCAAAATAATTGACGGTTCGAATACATTAATGTTTAAATTTATTGTTCTCGTTGTTTTATTAATTCATTGTATTCATTGCGCAAAATGCGATAAAGTTTCCCCTAGTTTTCTGAAATACATGCCTTACGTCTAATTGAAGGGATCACTTCGATAAGGAAAGAATTATAACCGCGGTATCCTCCCGCAAGATCGCATCATTTTGCAGAGTTCGGTGGAATTTCGTCTCGATAGCATTGATTTCCGAAGATAGAAGGCGATTAATCGAACTTATCTCGTTCCCCGTACATTTTCAGAAGCCGAGCATCATCGGGATTCCGAGGTGAGCTGAAAGGAATTGTCGGCCGGGTTTCGTGAAACCCGAATGGCCTTGTAAAACGATAAAATCCTTCCCGATTCTCCTTGACTTTTCTTTCACCCAGAATCATAACTTTGTTTCGTTCCTTCCACCATTTCCTCTTTCAAGAAATTTTTGTGCAGAGGTAGAATGAATTTTACATTTTTTAAAATAAAAAAGATTCTTAGACGTTCCTTTGTTACTGCTTAAAATTACGGAGAATTAATTGTCACTTTGCAAGAACTCAATTAGATCCCGGATAACTGAAAATTCCTCATTCCGATTGTTACTTTCCGATTAATATCTTTTCAAATATTAGAATATTCAAGAATAAGTGTTTTTAAATTTATTTTGTGCCGAGATGTATTTGTCTAAAGTACTTTAACATGTGAACTCTCGATAATTTGTAATTTTCATCATTAATTTCAAAGTAAAGTTTTTAAAAGTACTTATACCTGTCTAAAAGATAAGTCGAAATTAGAAATACTTACTGTACAATAATTTCAGAGAAACTGACACAAGTATCTCATATTGTGTAAAACGTGAAAATCATTGTACTTAGATTCATTGTTTCTTCCCGATTTTTCCATATCTCAAATAAAATTCCAACACCTTCGTGGATGGTGTTATTTATGTGAAACTTGCCAAGAAAATTTCAAAACTCTTGCTACACTCACTTTGTTTACCTCAGGTTTTATCCGAGAAACTGTTAGGTCACCGAGAGATAACTTTATACCCGTTTTTAGTGTTTCCTTCTGATATCCTTTCATGATGAAAATATCAGTTCCCAAGTGTGAAGAATAAGGAATAAAACTTCAGATGGTCCCAAAAAATTTCCCTCTACGTGCTATCATTATCACTTTCAACTTCTTTAACTTGTTTAAACTTGCTTTCCTTATTCAGACAAAACTTTTTTTCTATGCAAAGACAGTTTAACATTTGGACGATGGACATTTAGTACTAATTATTATAGAAAAATTAATCGACAATTGAAGAAATCCTTCGTGCAGCTGATTATGAAAATTTTACACATTACTGATTATGATAAAATAATTTTTGAAAACAGTCCATATATGTTTATATGCAATAACAAGTAGCATAAGTATTAAACAGATTAATGTCTATTATAAAATTTTTTACCAATGACGGGCTGATAGGAATGAATTCAGCTAGCGTGCATGTAATGAAAGTTGCACGCTGACAGTGATTATTAAATTCTCTATAGAAAGGTAAAAGCGACAGGGATTTCAATGAATTGTAATGAGATATTTATGAGATTTCGCTTGAAATATTTGCGGATAATACACTACCGCTGCTGTATTAAACAATCCGGATAGTAATGCTAATACATAAAATATTTATAATTAAAGTGGAATATTTTACATTAAAAGTCAAAGATTACCATATTCAAAATATTAATTATTCGTATAAGCCAATTAATGACTATTTTCATTTTGTATCACACATAAAAGCATATCATGCATATTTAAAAGATTGCTTTTGAGCGAACGATAATTCTACTTTTCATCTCAAGAATCTTTTTATTAACACTAGATTTACGGGCGTGAAATCTGTTAAATCGCAATATATCAAATAAGGTCTTTGGAAAAAGAGGGATGAAGCGGCAAAGATGGTAATTCGTTAAGTCATTCTTGTATTATAAAATATACGTGAAATATCTACTGTTCAGCGTCTCTGTAAATTTGAGCAATATTTATAAGACAAGTAGGAACCCATCAATTTGACGGCTTCCGTAAATCTAGTGTTAAAGAGTATTTTGCAGAATATTCTGCCTGGTCAAAGTGATTAAAAGTTCCCTTCGGTAATTTTCCAATGAATAATAATACTAAATCTACAGGATACAGAACACATTTTTTACCCATCTACAAAATTCTAAATATATATTTATAAATGGGTCCAAAAATATGGGTCCAAAAATATGGGTCCTTTCACACCCAGTTGATAGTTTATAGGTCGATCGGTGTCTCGGCTGCGACCGGTCAAACTGTTGTGCTTCTGTTCCTAGGAAAAGGGCAAAAAGATGGTAGTTAGTGTGCTGCATTTCGTCCTAGATCCATTCGTGGACTCGTCACAGTAGGGCTGACCAAACAGACCCTGCCCTAGACGTTGTCCTCCGGATGGGACGATGTGTACTTCCGGTCGGCGGTATATAAAGAAACTGGGCGTCATATCGAGTACTTCCGCGTACAATCCCTCAAGAGACACGAGATCTAGCGAGCGAACTACTATTGCGAGGGAGTAATGGTGGTCGGTAGATCGGTTGCGTCGTACGAAATCTTACCGCTACAATGTACTTCTTAACCCATTGACTGCCAACTACGAGATATCTCGTAGCTGCACTATAAGTTTGAATTAATAAGCTAATAATAATAGCCGAGCGTGTGTAGAAATTTTGGAACAAAAATGTTCTTCGTATCATTACAAATGTCGAGATTATATTTTTGATTAATGAAATTAATGTTCTAAAAACTTTCTGTCGTCTTCTCAAATTTTAACAAGCAAAGGTAATATTTGCTTAGTTCTCCTGGCAGTGAATGGGTGAACCTCTTAGGCACGATGCGCCACTATAGTGGCTTTCGCGAATGTCATCTTATATTACGACGCGCCACTATAGTGGCTCACTCTACTGAGTTACTCGCTCACTTATAAGAGCAAAAAACCTAAGAAAGCGTTACGAAATTGTATCGTATGTGCAAAGAACGATATGAGAATAAGATCGCGCTATGAGTGTGAGGATTGCGGCGAGGGCCTATGTGCCGTACCGTGTTTTAAAATATATCATACTCAATTGTATTATTAATTATTGAAGTAAATTATCAAGGGTAAAGTATATGTATCATATCTTTAGGAAAAATTATAATTCAGTTATCAAAAACTTCATTCCAATCTACTCGCGTAAAGAATAACATTGTCCGTCACACATTGTAGTGCCGTATCGTTTAGGCGTAATTCGCATCGAACTCTGCCGTACAGAGAAACAGCCCCGCGTAAAGTTCAGCCGTGCCTAAGAGGTTAAACTTCTTCTAATTGAATAATCTTTTCTCTAATTCCCCCAGTAAATATCTTTTCGTATTTTACGACATTCACTGCCTGCAGCCAATTTGTTTACGTCCTGTAGGATTAGTTTTCTAAACCACCAGAACTATGATACGTTAAATAATAATTTAGAAAAAGTCTCTCAAGTTAACCGGGACCCGAACTTGGTCCCATTAATTCGAACCTCCAACTCCATACCCACCATACCACCCGATAACTAAAATTTCCTCCCATATTATTAATATTTCATAACCAAGATCCCCCAGGTATCAGTCGAAATTCAATTATACAATCAACATAACTAAAGATCACGAAAAATCTACAAAAACAGCCCCATCTTCTCAGTACTCAGAGAAACCGTCATTGACATGTCCCAGTAACCATCCCAAAGGAACGAAACAAAGTTACTTGCTCCTTCCATTAACACTAGAATTACCAAAGTTAAATCTATTACAGTCCAATACATTAACACTAGATTTACGGGCGTGAAATCTGTTATATTGCAATATATTAAATAAGGACTTTAAAAAAAGAGGGATCAAGCGGCAAAGATGGTAATTCGTTAAGTTATTATTGTATTACAAAATACACGTGAAATATCTACTGTACAGCGTCTCTGTAAGTTTAAGAAATATTTATAAGACAAGTAGGAACCCGTCAATTTGACGGCTTCCGTAAATCTAGTGTTAAATAAGTACTTTGTAAAAAGAAGAATCGAGAGACGAAAAAAAGGATCGATTCGGTGACTTATGTTCTTTGACATAGACATAGAATATTTATTCTATGAATTTTCTATGAGCTTGGAGAATTTTTGGAAGATGTACCAGTCATTTTGACTGGCTTGGTAGTTCTAGTGTTAAATTCCATGCCTAAATTATTGAATCGGCCTCGCAAACTTGTGCTGAAAAAATCCACGTTACACTTGTTTCATCGTTTAGCCGAGAGTGTACAGGCGGCGAATGCTGATGTGTCCCGGTAGACCACCCCAGCCGATACCCTCCACCTCTTACGGGGTGAGTAAACGACTGTTCTCGGTCCGACACGAGGGAGGGTTGTGGAAAGCACGAAAGCGTAACCTAATTCGATTTTCAGTGGCAGATACCGAGCGGATGTTACCTTAGATACACGAGAATCTTCTCCGGGGCGTATGCCGTTCAGAATTACCGAGGAGAAAGGCAAAACAGTTATCACGACGCGAGGGCCGCTTATCACGAGGTTCATCCGATTCAGAGGAGCCAAGGTCATCCTCAGCTATCTAGGCCGTATCCTCTTGGCGACTGTAAGTGTATGTGTTGCTTCGGCTTGGATTATTTCTCGCTAATGTTCCTGGCTTTGCATCGTGTTTTTGGGATCTTTGGGAATAGGTGGTGGAGTGCATTTGACTTTAACGGATTCATCGCATGCGTCGTTGTTTTTAAAGATTGATTCTACAGTTTGGAGAATTCTATTTAGTATGGGAAATTATAATGATATTTTAGTTGTTTTTTGTTGGTGAGAATTTAACTGTAGTAGTGATAAGTTTCTTGGTCGCTGATGTTCTTTTAGTTGCATTAACCCCTTGCCCTACGATTTCTTTTGTAACTGCTTCCGCAATAATTGAAAACTAAATTGCTAAAATAAAAATATGTCAGTGATTCCTCATATATCTTAGAATTTAAAGCAATTTTAACACATTGTATGCGGCTCACGTTAAAATACGTTTTTCGAAAACTGTTCATAGGCCGTTTAAAAAAATTGCAGTTACTGCCATTAATCACTTAAATTTGAAAACTTAACTGTATTTTCGAATATGGAGAGTAAGCAGTTTCCAATTGATACTACTTTGTTGTAAAAATAAAATACGCGCAAATTCAAGTTTCCCGCTTCAGTCTGAATGAGGCGGCACGAAACACCCGCATACAATGTGTTAATAACATACGTATAATATTATCGTGTGGTGTTTTACTGGTATTTTCAATTTGATCATTTTTGAGAAGCCTCAAAATTTCCTGTTCCAGCAACCGTATCACGAGTGTCACTCGTTGTTGTAGGGCAAAGGGTTAATAGATTTGGGAAAGGTGTAAATATTGGAGGAATGATTGTAGAATAGACATAAACGTCGTTATTTCTAATACTTCGATTTACGATTTGTTTTCAGGCTAGATGTGACATATTTGTGTCAGTGATTCTTGAGTAATTTGATTGCAAGTGAAAAATTTGTATAATTAAACTTATCACTTGTTTTGTGTTGTACCAATGTACCTTACAATAGGGTGGAATTATTTTGTAGAAATGATAAACAATTGAAATTTTTGCGGAGTTAATAGTTAGCTCATTATACAGAATTGAAAAAACCAAAGGCTAAATATTTCGAAATGAAGAATAAATTACTCAGGCTACTCTTAATAATTACCGACATAATTAAGCACTGAACTGGTAAAATGAGATTTTAGTAATTACCTTTAACTATGACTCGAAGTTTAACATAAAATTCCTGACACGGAAATAGTTTATTAAAGCTATCAATTTTTGAAATCCATGTGTTTTATACGATAAAACTGATTAAATATTACTGGCAAAGAGTTAAATAATTAAATATTCACTACTAACAACAGGTACTATGAAACAAAACTTTTTAGACACTCTTTTTCTTGCTAATTAATTCACGAACGTTCCATGAGCTTTCGACGTTTTTTCGTTGATCAAAGCTTCACAACTTTTTTCATAAAATATGAAACGGTTGGTGTATTTAGAACAAACGTGCTCTATGGCGCAAAGAGATAACGTACTTTGTACACTACCGTATTAAATATCCATACTTAACAGTCGGCTTTTAACGCGCCACACTTTGCATAAAATATTAATGAACTTTTTAGTTCCGATATTTTCACACCGTACAATGTCCGTCAAGTTTACATGGAAATTTTTGCGTACATTTTGTAAGAAATCTTTTTCACGAAACTAATCATAAGTAAAGAAATATTGGGTTGGCAAGAAAGTAATTTCGGTTTTGTAATATGAAATGAAACTCAATTTTTTTAACAAAGTATGAACTTTAGTCAATTATACATTTTCCATTTTGTTCGATGACCTTTTGCCAGCTTTTAGACCAATTTATGATTTCGCTCTCATAGAAATTCTGGTCTTTATCAGCAAAAAACTGAACCAGGTGCGATTTTAGGCTAAACGTTTGAATTAATCGTTTGGATCCCCGGAAGCAGCTCGAAGTACACAAGACCTTTGTAATCCCACAAAATTGACAGCATAACTTGTTTTTGATACAATTCAGCTTTCGATGTGGTTTGTATAAAAAAGTAATGACAATGTAAAATATGTCGAAAATGTTCGTTTTTGCACTCCATATTAAAATTCACGCTAAACTAACAATTGCAAACAAAATGAAGCACAATTTGTTTCTAAATCCTGCCAAAGGTGACAGCTTTCAATTTTCAGAAGCAAAAAATGATAACATTGTCAGAAATCCTTCAAAACAAACGTGATGTTAGCTATCGACGAAAACCAAAATTACTTTCTTGCCAACCCAATATATCTCATTACCATATCAGAAATTCATTTATTCAAAGGTTTCTGTGTGCAATAAAGAAACATGTATATCAGATTTGCATGGAAGTTCTGTTACGTCGTAACTATGGGGTTTTTAATTAACTTTTAAACGTACATATTACGGGTGTTTTGTCGGCCAGAGAATTCGATATTTCCGCCGTTTCACGTGTATTTGGGTTCTTTTGATCCCTCGCAGCTTTCCACCCTAACATTTCCGAGTTTTCACAGGGCGAGCTTAATCTCGTTTCCTCGTTGATTTCCTGGAATTGCAAATCTTTCTCTCGACGAAACGTTTCTACCTACATACCGCGTGTACCGAGGCTTCGGTTTCCTTAAAGAAGATGTTCTCCGAGTCCCGGAACTTGGATTTTCACGATGGTACAGCTTTCAAGGAGAACTGCTTGTTAAAGCAGCTCTACGAGTAGAAAATACAGCAGCAAATTAAACTGCGAGACTTAAGGAAGCGTGATACTTTCTGACGTGTAACTGAATCGTTTATTTTGAGAGCGGAACTAGCACTGTTTTGAAAAGAACTGACACGGGAAATTCGGGCATTGATATACTCCGATTTTGATAAAACTTTGCATAAATATTAATTAGACATATCTAAGAAGGTAGCTGTAATTCGTTCGTGCCCGTTTTCAACTGTGTGGGAGACATTAACGCCTTTGTCTCAGCCAGCTTTCTAGATCTCAAGTAACAGTATAACTTTTATTTTAACTATTTTTTTATATCTTTTATTGTTTACGACTTACAAGATCGTACATCGAAAGGGTGGTTGAGACAAAGGGGTTGATATCTCCCTCAAAGTTGAAAACGGGCATAAAGGAATTACAGCTATCTTCTTAAATAAGTCTAACAAATATTTATGCAATGTTTAATAAAATTCGGAGTGTATCAGCACCCGAAATTCCCTTGTGAGTTTATTCTCGATTTAGTTAGAGTTTTCTGTGTTCCTTTTTCTATTTCAATACTTTTGTCATCTATAATATAATATTATAATTGTACTGGATAATGTGCTTTTTTTCTTTTTTTTTTCAAGGGAAAAGTAAGCGATCTAAAAAACACGTTTACAGTAAATGAAGTTTGTGGTATCGCTGGAGGGACGGAAAAAGAAATCTTGTGACACTGTAAATATTGTCGGAAAGTCTGAGTCTGCTTGTAAGTAGGCACAACTCAAACGGAAAGAAACAGGTTGTTGTTAGAACAGCTTATTTGGCATTGAATATATTGGCAATTAATTTGCAATTGTGTTTTCAAAGTTTCTTGTGCCGCAGAAAGTCTTTCTATTTGTCGTGGTGATTTGCTCGAATGTTAAACTTGTCATTCTAGGGTGTTCGAAGGGGAGAATTATTCGACGAAACGATTTAATTTTGTTGTACTTTAACATATATACCATATTTAAAGTATAACAGGATTTTGATGTTTCATTTCTCTATATAAATGTATTGCACGTCATTCACTACATATTAAATTTTCTATTCGTCCTTTCAAATTTCATTTCAAACACAAACTTCGAAGGAAAGTAGCCAACTCAGTTCTAATCTTAAATATCGTAAGGCACGATCGAATTACCAACTCCAAATTAATTTGACATAAAATACACGATGGCAGAAAGCTACATCGAATTTAGTTTCACGTAGGACCGCAAAGGGTTAATGAGAATTTCATCGATCTAGCAAATGTCCGTCAAATGCTACGTTTCCTTAAGGAAATTAAGCTAGTCAACAGTTTGTTAAAAAATGAATTTATTCGGCGAATTCTGCGCGACCTGCAGCAAGCAATTATAGCAAATTAATTGACCATTTTAAAATAACAACGACAATTTATATTTTCAACGATGAAAGTATAAAATTTAACAGAATTTCAAACACTATCGAAAGGTATATTGCGAAACTTCACTTCCAAAAACCTGAGATCAAACATGTCGACAGATTCTCATTCCGAAAAAGATATTTTTGCGCCGGTAAAGAAACTCGTCCCGCGAGAAAAGTTGAGCTATCTGCATTTTTCCACTTCGAACTGGGCCAAGATGGTGCTGCTGGAAAAATGTACGGGTGAACTGTCCGAGGGAAATTTCGTGAAGAAAAGAAATGTTCCTCGAGTTCCGCCAAGTTTACGCGAGGGTCAACGAATACCGGAAATGACGCGGTAACCGTCGAAGCGAGAGAGATTGCGCTTACTAAATAGAAGAACGTCCGTGTTTGGGAAAAAATTGAATTTTACAAATCCATCAAACTCGAGTCGGTACAATGAGCGATGGGTTCGTTTGAAATTCCAATAGGGCCATTATTTCGTGGCCTAGATATCCTTGGAGTTGTATTTGCAAGTGAAAAAAGAAGTGTATCGTTAGACGGCAGAATAGGACGGTGAAGAATCTTATCATATCTCTTGGAAAGTTTGACCGGACGGATTTGTATGAAGTGTACTTACTTGTACGAAGGGAGTAATAAAGTTGATAAGAAAAATAAGATGAAAAATAGAAGTAACAAAGTTTTACGGTAAGACGTAATCTGAGAACTGTGGGAAGGGCGGAAAAGTTATGCAAACTTAGATTAATTTTATACGTCGTCGAATGTTTGAAAAAAAGGAGAGAACTCAACGTTTGGTCTTGCCTAATGCATCTTGTTAGAATGTACAAGTTGGAAAATGTGTTATTTTACTTATTGTTGGAGATTCTTTAAAGGGCAGATTAGTCGAGACGTTGTAATTAATTGGAAAAAGTTAAAGAATTTTCACTGCAGCTTTGTTGCATGTATTGATGCTGGAAGTGTAATGTAATATTTTTCTAACGTATTATTTTTCAAGTCGGAGTAACATTGAGTAGTTTTTTAATTATTTATTCCGTTGGTTTAACTTTATTCTTTCCAATATATAATAGAAGCTGGGATAGAAGCAACAATTTTTGCTGTGCAACCAGAGAAAAGAAATGAGACAAAGGAGAAAGGCAAAAATAGAAATTATAAAGTTAACATCATAATTATAGGAATATAATAAAGTTCTCGCTTATTCCTCCAAATCTCTGAAATCTGTACGTTTACGAAAGTGTGAAAAAAAGTCGGCAAAATATAATCTGGGATCAAGTTAACTGCTTGTTTTACGCTTTTCGAACTCCCTTCATATCGTGCGCTCTAAAAATTCTTAAAAGACCTCCAACTTCCTGGCCCAGCTGCCAATTCTGTAAAAAATTATCATAATCGTTTAAAGCAAACAACACTTATAATATTCCAATTGAAAAATCTTATCCCTCGGACAAAGAAAGTAATACTTGAAAATCATATAAAAATGTCAACGTTAACCTAATAACGCTGAAGCTAAAAGATTGTAATAAAATCTTCGCCAATTCCACAAAGTTGTCAAAATTGGCACATCAACGAACATGTAAGGGAAAAACTCAGTGGAATAGAAACCTCTGCCATGTCAAGTGTTTATTTCACATTTTTCCAATTCCCGGTATATCGTGCGTTCAAAAAATTTTCCAAATGCTTCGTTTTCGAAGCCACAGAATTGGCGTTCGATCGTTCGTTAATCTCCGCCGCGAGGAATTTCGTTGCGCGCTCTTTCGTTAAGCGCTTAAAAGAGAAAAATCAGCATACGGCCGGGCATACAAGCAAAAGCGACGCGAAAAAAGGGAGTCGAAAGTGGCCGCAATGAGTGTACACATATACGTCCGTGCCGATGGTTTCGCGCGTATCGTTGCACCAAAGTGCACCAGCAGCGGTGCACTCGACGCACAATGCGCTCGCACTCTTGCATTTCGCAGCCTGCTCGGCGTGTTGCTGGCCGAGATTTTCATTGGTTGCACGGGGAAAATAGAATGTTACCAGAGGGTTGTCTCGGAAAGCACTTCGCTTCAACCGTTAAATGGACGTCATTCGCACAGACATTTTTTCCATGGTTTTTGAAGTGTCACACTTTTTTTCTTTGATTTGCGTTTCTCTTGGTTTCTATTCGATTTCATTTATTAGGAGAGTCGCAGATTACCGGTGCCAAATATTACAAAGATATACTATAGGACTTTTCTACCGGTTTTGCCTTATCTCCTGCTAATTTGGATTAAAGGTAATATTGGGAATTTGTGATTGATGTTTAACCCTTTGAGGACTACTGACGCATATATGCGGCCTGTGAAAAAATCTGATGAAGTGTAACCGTTGAAATATGATTCTGTAAATACTAATGTATACTTCGGATACATTAACACTCCAACTTTCTGATAAAAAAAATAGTTTTTGATCGCCAAATAAATAATTATCTCTTAACACTCAGAAAAGTCTCCGTCCGCAAAGGGTTACCACTTTATATACTGAAAGGTCATTATTTGGATTTTCTTTTACCTGTTTTTATTAATCGATATCACCATTAAGATATTACAAATGACAAAATAAAATTACATTTCGTCGAAACAACTGAAATCAGAGCGACATAACAAGTATCTCCTCATATTTTGATTTTAAATTTACAGAGTATTACAAATAGATACATAGAGTTTCTTGTGGTATTCAAATGATAGGAAATCAGGCAAAGCATTAAGGTATCTTTTATTATGTATTGCATCCTTTTCTAAGGAAGGAAAGGAGGAAAACCGGAGATTCAAGAAATCTTGAAATTTTGCGTACAGAGAGTAATTGAGTAATTGATGCATCAAACAAAATTGCTTTTTGTGTCTGCGACAATTCAATTTTAGTCGCAAATGTAACTAAACATATCTGTTTAAAGGTGCGCAATTGCTGGAGAGGATACTTTGAGAAAAATATTTGTTCATTTTTTTCGCCCAGTAACCCAATTCAATAGTTCAATAAAGGAAGTCAATTTCAGAAATTGGTGATAGAGATGAATACAACAATACGATTTTTTTTCGAAATCGGTTTGAAACGATTTTGCGGATTGTGAAAAAGATACAATTTTGAAGAATACTAAACAAATAATAAAAATAAAACTGCAGTAAAACCTCGATAAATGCACAAATTTCGAGGGCAAAGCAGTGCTCTTATCGAGTACCGGTGTCGAATCTGTGTTTACATTAGGGCTTGAGCCGAGCGCAAACTTGGTAAAAGACAGACAGCTGAAGAGTCAGAGAGAGCAAGCAAACAAAGTGAGATGCTCGAAAGTATTGGCGGGGCCTTACTAATGCAACAATGAACTTCTTTATTTATTAATTTTTCTAAACGTAACTTTTCCGATTGTACTTTTGAGATTCTTCTGATTAAAATGATATCAAACACGATACTTTGAATTATGTAAATAGTAAGTTTTTCAAAAATCAATTTTCGAACCAAAAAATCTGAAAAAATTCTAAAGTATGTACACCATTGGGTATAATGACTGTGATTTTTTTCAGAATTTTCTATCAAGCCAAACGGGAAATATCGAGCATAAACTGTAAAATACGTTTCACCCTGTAACTACCCCTACGGTAGGGGTAGCGGGTTCATACTTTGCAGGAAGGGTTTTTCCAAAGAGCCCCATCGAATGGTATGCCTCACGATTAATTATCTTTGGGGGCACTTTTTCCATCCTTATCCGGCTAGGCCCTTTCTTAAACATTAAGTAAATATAATTCAAACTACATCGTGTGTGGTATCATTTTAATCAGAAGAATCTCGCAAATACGTTAGCAAAGGTTTTAAAAAAAATCGAAAATGAAAACAGCTGACCCTCTAATTAGTATTGCCGCACTTCTGATAGAAACTTCTGATGCCTTTATCGAGGTTTACTGTGAAAGATATTAAGTTTGTGCTATGCATAAATAATATTTTCCTTGCACACTTTCATAATTCTTTGCATTTTTATTCTACTCAATACTTTTTATAACATCATGCAAGAATTGGGATTTAAAAAATCCTCTAAATCTTTTTTACTCTAACACTTTACCGACCGGTAGCCTATAAATAGGCTTTTTGTCACCAACGCTTAGAATTTTAGTTTGTTAATCGGTTCCCACGGCAATCACTAATTTGTTATTTATTATTGTAGTGGAAGTGTGTTAAGGAGTCAGTGAGAATCATTTGTAATTTTCAAAGAGATTGTAATTTTCTTTAGGCAATCTAAGCCGAAACAAATCCTTTAAAATGAGTAGAATGCTGAAACAATAGCGGTCGGTAATGTGTTAAAATTGCTCGTTCTCTCAAACTAGCAAGTTTGTGAGTAAAAATAACGAGAAAAAGATTTACCGTTACGGTAGCGGACAGAAGATTAAGACGATTACCTTTATGAAAGATTACCGCGCTATAACTGCAGATACTAAACAGCTATAAATTCTCTGTTATTTTTACCATCATCCTCCATCGTACTGCATCTGTGAGCGATCTTACGACTTTCTCGTCGTAACCGCTACTTATAAGAATGACAATAGAATCTTCAATGCCCAATTTACCGCGAACAATGGCTTAACACGAACGTTCAAGCCACATAGGTACTAAGGTGGGCGTTGTAATAAAGGTAGACGAAACTCATCGCTCTTTTATAAAACAATTTTCTTCGCCGTGTGTCGTTCGTTTTTGGTCCTCATTGCAGAATTACCATCGGACATCGTATTGTTTGATATGTCGAAACTAAAATCGGAAGCTAGTAGTACTAATTAATATCGAACGTACGAGCTAGTGCCAATGCTAGTATCGATGCATCGCGATTGGCACGAAACTCGCTTTGACGTACGAGCAGCGTCATAAAGTTAGCAAGGGATTTAATTAAATGTCACGAGATCTCTGTTTCGGTTTTGGAAAATTTACCATAGATGAAATTGTGCTTTTCCTCTATCGTCGATAGGAAAATTCGTATCTTTCAACTTCCTAGAAAGTTAGAGGTGAAAGTAGAATCGAGCATCGATGATGTCTTGGTCTAACATGTTTCTCTTCCTAATTATCTGATTTCGTTAATGTGTGGGTGAATAGAAGGTGAATGGAAGAAATATAAAATCGAAACACATTGTAGATTTCAACAGACGTACACATTACTATGGTGAAATACATACTATGTGTTGAGGCATAATTGACAACGCGGGCCTTGAGGTTGCGAGAGAGAAAATTTACAGCTCCATATTTATTTTCGCAGCCGTATTTATTTTTACACAACATTTCATACACACATTTTATCAAGTTTTTCTTACATCTTTGCTGTGCTCGTTTGTTATATTTCTTGTTATCTACTATATCGTTATATTATTGTTCTGTATATATCTTGTTTCTTCGTTATAATAAACACACACGCCAAAGTTACGGAGTGTCAAGTTTATTTCCGGGAGAAGAAAAAGAACTCGACTCCGACGACTTAATTGTCCGACGAGTCACTCAACACTATGTTGTATAACAATATAATGAAAATTGTGTTGTTAATATATGTATGATATATAACAAAGTTATATGAATATATAGTAATTCAAGCTCAGAGTATTTAGTGAACAAAGAGCGCACTCAGTCACACATCTTACTTGCAACATTGAGCCAGTCTTTATATCCAGCATTCAAATTCAGTGCTTCGTAGTACAGTTCATTCATACAATAAACATCAACACTTCATACTGAATGGAGACCATAAATCTAGATATATTAATTTATAGAAGAACCAGCATCCGGAAATTCTGTTCACGACAGCATATTCGCCAGTGGTGCTCGGGATTGATCATAATTGAAAATATAAATGAAGCTAGAAATTCGAAGAACAATAACAAAGGGATAATATTATTATTGCAGAAAAAACAAACAATTAAAAAGTAGTTCTGCAAAATACAAATATCTTCAGAGCATCTACAGCTGCTTGCAAAGAGGTTGATAAGATTATTAACCCCTTGCCCTACGATTTGTTTTGTGACTGCCTCCGCTATAATTGAGAATTAAAATAATAACTAAAATAAAAATTGATCGGTGATTCTTGATATATCGTATAATTTAACGTAATATTAATACTATAGAAATAATATTATCTCGTCGCGTCTCATTAACGGGGGATACCCATTTCACGGTTTCAAAAATTTGTGTTTTGTTTTATTATTATTGTAGTCCATACTCTTGAGAAACAATGTGCAAAATTTCAATCCGAAATTCGTTGAATTGACAAAGTTATGAGTCAATAACGACCTCGCCGCGCACGTATGCTGAGATAGCGAGAGGGCAATACCCGAGAGGTTGCTGTTTAGTGTAGCAGGTATATAGTCTTTGACTTTGACTTTTGAGACTCCACCCATCCGTCGGTGTCAAATTCAAAGTTGGTGGGGTGGAAATTGAATGCTCTATGAGTGATTAGGCCAGGTAAACAGCCGAACGCTGGTTCCTGGATTGAAAACTGTACGTAAAACTTCAAACGCGTTTTTCTCGAAACGGGTTTTTTCTGTACGGCCGACATGATATCTCCGGAACTATTCAGTCGATTGCCCTCAAATTTGGCACAATTTTCGAAAAAACATCTGTCTTCAGTGTGAACTACGAAAAAACATATACATGCACAACTTTTTGTTTTATAAACAAACGTGTGACGAAATTTGTTGCGAAAAAACAAAATTTTTTTTCCAACCGTCGCAGTTTCTTTAGTTTTTGGAAAAAAAATTGTCCGTAGTTTATACCAGAACTACATTCATAAGGGGTAAATTGCCATTTGAATTTTTTGTTGCAAACAACTTGAAGATCAGTTATCGTGTCGGCCAGCGACCGGGAATTTTCAGGAGGCGTCCCACCTCAAACGACGTGAAAGCCATAATTTTCAACATAATCAATTAAAAATTTAACTGTAGTTCACTGAATTCATAATAACTATACGTGTGAATTATGACAAAGATTTATCTAATGGTTTCCTTAATAAAAATTCCTAAAAAAACACGATTTTTCAACACTTGAAATGGGAATCCCCCCTTAATACTTCCAACTTGATAGGTTTTGTAAAAGTTAAAAATTTCCTATTCCATTTACCTTGTCACGAGTGTCACTCGTTGTTGTAGGGTTAACACCAAAAAACATAACTAACGTTAACAATTTTCAGTCAAAACTTGTAATTTTCCATTACTGATAGCAAAGCAGTGTCACCAAGAATTACCATCATAAGTTGATTATACATGACAAGGATTGATATAAGAACCTGTATCGATTCAACATCTGTAACTCGTTTCAATGTGTATTATAAAATCTTCAAGTATCATACTCCCCTTTTGTCATTCTATAAAAGACAATATTGTCACCCAAACTTTGAAGGTTCTTCGTATTCTCGTTGTCACTTTATGGAATACAGGTTGCATCTCGCGTCTGAATCACCATATTCATACACGTCAGTTTGAAGTGTTGATTTTCGGTGCGATTTCCCGCAATTTAATATCGGTTGATTGCTCTCGGCCCCGAAGGGACAGACAGCTTGACACCAGGTTTCTCGTTACCGTCGCACCTACCACGCCGTGGGCGTATTTGGAGGTAACGATATACGGCTACAAGCTCCGACGATCGAGGTTCAAACGTTAGCGCGGGATAAGGAACGAAATTCCATCGAAATGAAGTATGTAAATCGATGTTTAACACGCTGCCACCGATCCTATCTCGTCTCTGACGCGCAAAGGCTTCTGGAATTTACATCGACATCCTTCGCTCGTTCCGGTAATACGATTATAATGTGGGGTGTTCGGTTGAGGGCTGATAAATTATCGAATATGACTTTTATTACGTTATTTGCAATATTTCCTGCGAGATATTTATATTAAGTGGAGTATCATAATAAGTGGTAACAATATAATATGGTGAAAGTACATAAAGGTTTGTTCTAAAGGCTTCCAGAAGTATACTTTCATGATTTTATGACTATGGTATTGTAACATCGATCTGTTGTTACCAGTTATTAGTTTCTGCCTGAGATATTGTCTTTTAAAGTGAGTGCAAACGATATCTGTTTGGCAATCTGTATGGGAGATTGTCCATAGTACAGGGTATTTCATTTTCGTTCGATAGAATAACTTCATGAATATTATGCAGAGTTTCCCAATCGTTATTTGATACTGAAAATGTCTCACAGTACATGAAATTCGTGTAACAACACCTGTACCTCAAGTTAACATCTTCAGGGACGATTTTTTTATAGAAGCTATTTTCATATCCCTAACTCTACACCGGAAATAACATTGTCAGTGCAGTCAAACCATAAGGTTTTTAGTTTTCTTGTTGAGAGATTCTATAGTGAATAATTTATTATCAAATTTTTATTCGTTTTGTTAATGATAGTAATTATAATTATAAGAAGCCAAATGTCCACATATGTGGCCAAGGGCGTCAAGAGGTTAACCCCTTGCCCTGCGATTCTTTTGTGACTGCCACCGCAATAATTCAGAATTTCATTGCTAAAACAAAAATCGATCAGTGATTCTCGATTTATCTTGTAGTTTAACGTAATATTAATATTACAGGAAAAATATTATCGCGTTGCATCTCATTAATATTTTCGATTTAATACGTTTTTAAAAACTTGAAAACTTCCTATCTCATTTATCTCATCACGAGTGCCACTCGTTATTATAGGGCAAGGGGTTAAAAGGTGCACTATAAATAGTGCCTCTAAAGACTTTACATTTACAATACCATAGCTTTTCTCCTGGAATAACCATAACAGCTACGGCAGTCTCTTGGCATCATTGAAATCCTATAACCATCAGAATAATATACCTTTCAGTATATACAATAATATAATTTTTCACCAGTAGTTCTGACTACATAGATTCAATGCTCCCCCCAAAAATCCACAACCCCATCTGCAAAATACATATTATCGTCGCTAACAATTTCAAAGACATTTCAACGATTCGTTTAAAACGAGACACCTCGTGCAAGCAGCATTTTCACCCGCAAAAACGTTTCCACCTATTCCAGAATGTCGCGGTTACGTCGAGTGCGGTGTGCATCGACGTTAATCTCGCAATTTCATTAAGGACTACCGGTATCGAACAAACGAACGAACGAACGGCCGCAGTCCGTGTATAAACTACAACGAAATAGTCCCGTAACGAGGTTAAGGATTATCCAACCGACGTAGCTTGTTCCTCATTCATTTCTCGTTCGCGAGAGGACGACGGTTGCGATTTGACGATGAAATCGCGAGGATTATTCGTTATTTACCGCTAGAGGGAAATATCGCGTCTTTTCGCGCAGGATTGGATGAAGGGGAAGGGAAAGGGAATGAAATTTTAAACTTGTCCCAGGGGCATCGGTATCAGGCTTCGCTCGAGATAGCTGTGGATGTTAATGGCCCGAAGGCTACTTGCGAAATTGTTGTCTAACTCTGATGTATGTACGTTCCTTAGATCGCTCTTTAACGTAACTTCCGCCAACTAATTTAGCGATGTCTCGTGCGTTAATTCGTAATCGTCCTTGGATGCGAGAGGGACGTATCGTTAACGGAACGACGAAGGCATCATACGATCCTGGCTGAAATCGGTGCTCTGCATTAAATATCGATTTACATATTTAATTCTGACGGAAGTTCCTGCCTTAATCTATGCGAATGGCCCGAGTTTCGCCGTTGCAGTCTTGCGTGCAGGATTCTCCGTTTAATTTAATAACGTCATATGCATTCACTCGTACATTGTTATTAAAGTATGAGCGATGCCCTTTGAGATGAGCGGTGGATTTTTGTGCGCAAAGTAGGCGTAGAAATTGAATAAGGACACTCATAGATCTTGGCCTCCAGCCCAGTTTTATTGTCATACTGTTGTACTCTCTATACGCCATTATTAATTATTCTTATGCACGAAGTATCAATTAAAATTTGACCGCGTTAATAGATTTATATTTGCTACGAGATGTACTTGAGGACACTCAAAGATCTTGGCCTCCAGCCAATTTTTATTGTCATACTGTTGTACTCTCTATACGCCATTATTAATTATTCTTATGCACGAAGTATCAATTAAAATTTGACCGCGTTAATAGATTTATATTTGCTACGAGATGTACTTGAAATGAAACAATAATTTACAAAATTTCATACTACATTTGAAGATGAATGCTGCACATAGAAAATCAATCAACCTTCAACAAAGCTGACAAATAACTCTTCGAAAATATTGACAATGTTGCCGTGCTTGCAACAAAACAATATCGTTACCAGGCACTTCATACGTCAGTATTTTACGAGAGGAAGGTCGATAATTCATAACGATACATTGCTGTAAAAGGACGAATAATGGCTTCAGTAAATATAACGTAGACCTGAGATATAAATGGCTCTGATTTAAGCAATCTTCAGGGAAACTTTTCTTATGTGATATACAGTTTTTGCTTATATATACATCGTAGCCACGATTGTTCAAAAATGTAAAATTGTAATGTTTTGACGATATGATAGCAGTGAAACGAAGTCGAAAAAATAAAAACAAACGTACATTTATCTTGAAACATCGCGCATAAGGTAATTTACAAAAAGGGTCAATGAACTTAGCGACGCACTTTCAGGAATAGACAAACGACGTACCGTTAAGATGAGAAGTTGGATAAGGAAAATTTATTATATTTGTGGGAGCTAAACTGCATACACGCTGTGATATATTACGGTGTGAAATTTGATATTGTTTAATCCATTATTTACACATATTTTCAATATTCTGTATGTCCAGTACGAATTGATATATTCTAATGGCTTTTTATTTGATATTCAAATTTTTTCGACGCGCGATTCTGTTTTCTAAACCAATTTTGTAAACCAGAAAAACGTAAAGCTCTAATTGTAAGTATCTAGCTCAAAATCCTTATTATTAATCTCATCGAACATTCAATACATTTTGGTAGAAAAGAATTTTTGTAGAGAAATAAAAGTTATTATTTCTTCATTTCCATTACTTACTTCGTATGCTTGACAAATTAAATCGCATTAAAAGTTCTTTACGCTTCAGCAAACAAAATGTAGTAAATGAAACATTTTATTTAAAATAGTTAACTATATGGACATTTCAGAATTTGATTTTTTGAAGAAAATGGTTGTTTCTAACAAGTCATATTTTTCTTTTAACAATTAAGAATAAAAGATACGAAACAACATTAATATGTAATGACTATTTTATCTTCGCTGTGCCAATTTAGAAATTTTTTCTCGTGAAAACTGACTGCTTTTACAAAACTGCACTGTTACTTTTGAAGTTTCATTTATGTCTGATCTGGAGAAAAAGAATTTAATAATCTGCACTACTTTTTATTTTTTTGCATCCTATCAATTTGCAGCTTCGCGTACTATCAGCAATGAAAAGTAAGGCGTATTTTTTGACACCCCTATAACCACAGCACTCCGGGCAATTTTCCGCTTTACCATCTCATGCCATCCCCGTTTTCATCCCCGTACCTTCTGGGATAATAGGGTGTATAGTTTCACATTTAATAGGTCTCGCTGAGAGTACCGGCAAAGATGTCGATGTTAATAGCTCCTACATAGATAAACCATATCCATTTTGGGGAGCTTAAGCGTTATCGCGGATTTAAACTTCATCACTTCAATGGTTTAGCGATGCTGGCGTAATCAGCTGCGAAAAGTTCACAGATTTCTCGCTCAACTCGCTGTATCGAGGATAATAACGAAAAAATTACGAGCTATTCTGTACAGAGACGATATTGGATTGCAATTGAAGTCGATAAATTGTCGATGATTTCCCTTTATTAAAAATCCCTGTGTCTATTCTCCAATTAACGTATAAATTACTCGCGCAAGTGTAGTGATTGACAATTCATTTGCATAGATATTTAGCCGTTGATTGCTTTCGTTAAATTGTTGAACAAACATGGCATTATAATGTATCCGGTGTAATAGACTATAATGGAGATACAAGGAGAAAGAGATGTAATATCGATTACCTATTCTGTTTCTCGCACATTCATTCTAGCAAATTGAAGATAAACTGACGTGGAATTCATTTAAAAATAATACAGTGATATGATTTAATAGGATTAAATAGAAAATTTATTAACACTAAAACTGCCGGCGCTAAATCTATTATATTTAAATATATTAAAGAAGTACTTTGAAAAAAAGGGAGTTAAGAGGTGAAAAGATGATCGATTCGGTAACTTATGTTTTATGAGATGGATGTAGAATATCTATTCTATAACTTTCCTATAAACTTGGGGAATGTTGAGTGCACGTCTCGTTCGAATTCTCGAAGTCTGACGTGTTCGGCTACGGTATAAATTACTATAACGTAGACTGGTTGTTTTGGGTCTCCTGAATCAGCTGGTAAGCTCAGTTGAACTTAGGTGTAATTTATTTACACTTAAAAACGAAGTAACATTACACAACAACACTTAAGTTATGGTATCTCTTGGTCGAGATGCTTGAGATATACGCATGTTCCTCAGTCGAGGGTGAATGAATACGTCGATAATAATTCTCAGTCGAGGATGAAAATGTGAAAATGTAACACTAGAAATGTCCTATTCTACCATCTGTCTATGGTTCTATACATTCTGATTCTTCTAAACTGTTCCATTGCATTATGAAAACGGCTCCGTTGACATTTCTCATTCTTCCCGCTCCAGCAATATCCAAAATCATTCCCCTTCCTTGTACGGTGTTGACATAAAGTTCCATTTCACTTACACGCGTTACACCCCCTGGTGTATTTAGTCTCATGTAAAACGTTACTTAACTTACAAGGGAACATACATTTTGATGACAATTATATACATAGTAACTAGATCTCGAAAAAATATTTGACACGTACTTTTTTATATCGGCGATCATCCACATTGAAGGGGGTGATAATAGCTACTGCTTTTCTTCGTAAATGCCCGCCAATCCAAAGATATATAAAAGCGCCGGACAGATCATGGCAAGTAATTTTCAAACGTTATGTACGAAGTGGGCGAAAATTAAACGTTACATAATTGTCGTTCACTGTTAACAAACGAAAAATTCCAAAAACACGTATTCACTAATTTTGTCTATGCCTTATACATGTAAATTTACACGAAAATAGAAGAACATTTCGTACGAAAAATTAATAAATAATTATGAAATTTTAATATACTTTTTAATCAAATAATTTTTTGCAATTTTTATTTATGTCGCTCGATTCGGAATCTCAAGGCGCACAATTAACAAAAAAATATTTTTCCTTGCGCCCTTTAATCTCGGAGATATTTAAAAAATGTGCTGGTTCACAAAATTCAAATGAATTTGTTGAACGATTTTTAATAGAAATATGAAGCGAAAACGAGTAGATATAGCAAATCGCGTATTTCAATCACGAATGAATGATTATCGCATACAAATGATATTATTCCGTAGTGTCATAATTGTCCCTCCTTGTGTATTAATCACCCAATATACGACTAATTCGAATGTGACTGTAGATAGTTAGCGTATAATGCTGAAACTAATTATTTCGTGAGAATACCAAAGCAGCCACTGATTTTACCTGAATTGTCATTTCTATCGCTATTAATCGGGTGATCAGAAACAAACTTTAAGAGGATTAGGAATTTCGAGAATCATCGCTTGCATGAAACAGTTTGGAAAAGTTAGTGAAACGCGAATATTATTAATCCAGGTGGCTTGTACGAAAATGCGACACAGTATGGAAAGTCAGGGAACAATAGGCGAAAGTTTCTCTCTAAATATCGGGGTAAAGGCTCTCACGAAACTCGATTTCCATCTGTCGAAAGCTCTCTCACTTGTCCATTGTTAATCGTTCGCTTGCAATAATAACATATTCGTGCTTAAAACTATCACTCCGCGCAGGAAATACATTTGTATTGCGATTATAGAAATTTTATGTATAATCGGGTTTTGCATTAACTTTAGAACGATTCCCATGCGGGTTTTATAGTAAATTGAATGTACACAGTAGAAAATTTAAAGTGTTACGAAGTAATTATTGCAAAATTGTTAAAGATTGATTAGACGTTATTTTCATTAAATGGTTCATGGCAGTTGGTGCGTGTTACTACCCTTGAATGGGTAGTAATGTTGTCAAGGCGTCGAGTGCAAGAGTTTAATTGCTCCGCGGTATCATTCTGTTGATATGGACCGAAGGTGCAGGAATTTTGCACGCCAGAGCCGTCCTTGAGGTAACTCCGCCTGCTACTCCTTCCCTTGCACTCGAGAGCTCGCTGATTGCCTAACCCAGTGGTCGGCAAACTCGAAAAATGTGCATACGTCGAAATCTTTCCCTATTGTTTAATGTTAATGGAGCCTTTATTATAATAGTATCCTCCAACTTGTGATTAAAAACTCACGAATATACAGAGAATATGTTAGAATGACGACCTGACGACTGCATATTGTTTTCGTCTTGAATTGCCCGCATTTGAATTAATTTGCTGCGCTAATTAGATAAGTGGATGACACACTTTGATGGACCGTGTAGTGCATTGTCAAGGCACTTTGACTACATAATACGTTTTTCATTATTTAAAGGGGATTTGAATTAAATAATACCTCTATAATTTATACAGATAATATTTTTATTTCATTACACTTCTCAATGATTCAATCAAAATGATTTGTTACGTTATGATTAAGTGTTATATCGCTAATTTGAATTATCTGACACGTAACATGTAATTATAATATTTCGGTAATGAGAAAATACAATGAAATGTTGAACTACTATTATATACTAATTATACATTAAAAAAAAGAGCTACTTTATTTCTATAAATATTTCGTTTTCACAAATTCGCGTGCAAAGGTTTTCATAAAAAATAACACTTTTCACCCGTTCAAAAATTCCTTCTCAATTCTTCAGGGCTCGGGCCTAAATCTCCATTAACGAATTCTCTCGTAAAAAATTTTAAAAGCAAATTTTATCGCTAAGAAATATCCTCACTTTGAATAATCCAGGTCACTACTCGCGTCTCCTTTCTTCCGCTTATTTGCGAATGCATCAACATGGCAGCAAATACTAATAAGCGTGAAGAGAAAGGTTGCTAAGTATTAAAATTCACATCAAAGGAGAGGTAACGCACTAAATACTTTAGAAAGTTTAGCTCGATGTTGTTCAAACAGGTCAATGTCAAAGGTTAAGCATCGAGACGAAAAAAAATCTTGATTTTCCTAATAGTCTATCGTAATAGTCATCATAGATACTATGATAATAGTATCATTTTCATCAGAAAAATCTCACAATTACATTAGCAAGGGTTTCCAGAAAAAAATATCAAAATTGAAGAAGTTTTATTCCTGAATTGGATGAGTTCATTGGATGTACTCTTGTTCCGAGTTGCATCATATTACACTTCTCCTTTGTCGAGCGTCGTGGTTCGCAAAGGGGGATCTCCTTATGTGGAGGGGATAGTCGTGTTGCATTTATCCAGCCAAACTTTTGTCTCAATTATCCAGCTTTTACTGTCTATGTAAAACACAAAGTTTGTGTATTGAGAAAATAAATCACTACGCCTTGTTACAATCAAGAACACGATCTCTAAATAACTATTTTGTTATATTTTTTGTTGTTTAAGATTTACAAGCATGTATATAGAAAGGGTGGTTGAGACAAAGGGGTTGATATCTCCCCCAAAGTTGAAAACGGGCACGGACGAAATACAGCTATCTTCTTAGATATGTCTAATTAACATTTATGCAAAGTTTTATCAAATTCAGAGCGTATCAGTTCCCAAACATCGCTAGTAACAAGAATATATTTTTAATATTAATAACATTTAAATAATATAAGTCTTACAAAAGTTTCACATAAACTCGAGTTCGTCTCGGAAGTAAGTCAAATCTAACCGAAATTTCATAAAATTACTATTACGTCAGACTAAAACTGTTGTTTTTTACATAATATTTTCTTTCAAGTGACAAATAACGAAAATATTTACGGTGTTCTACTGAATTTACATAATTGCAAAAATGCAAAATAAGAATTTTCAAAGACGTCCAAAACTCCGAACTATCATTGAGCAACAGTATAAAAACTAACTAAATTAAATAATTAAAGAGAGAGTTGATAGGGCTTTTGGTAGATAAAATGTGGGTGGTAAAATTGTCTCCTTGTGGAGATCACAGCGGTCGACCACCTGAAATTGCCGATGAAAACGTAACCGTAGCGTCTCGATGCCCTGCTCGTTCGAGATTGCGCGTGTTTGAACTGTGGTGCGAAGACAAAGAAAAGAAGGCGAGGACGAGACGAATCGGGGATATCAGCGTTTGTTCAATTATGGAAGACGTTTCCGAGGACAGTGCGCGGGCTACGAACGACATCGATCGGCCGTGCCTTCGAGCCGCGATCGACGCTCTAACATGAAGTTCGAGACGGATCCAAGAGGAACTCGTGGAAAAGGAGCAAGTTTGAAAGAAAATCGACGAGATGTTGAGGATCGTGGCGCCTGGGAAACTCGTTCTAACCTTACAATCGATTCCGCCGTTCGTCGTCGAGAGCGTCTTTGCTCTGACTTTGGTGGTGCTGTTGGCCTTGCCTTTAATCGTCCACGTTCAACGGTTTCTCGTATGTGACTTCTAAAACGTACCTCTTATTCTTTTCATGGGGATTCGATGGAGTCTTAACTCAAATACTGCTCTTTTAACACTAAACCTACCATGGCGGTCAAATGACCGCTTTCTGATTTTTTTCTAAAAATTCCCCAAATTGATTGGGCAGCCATTCAGTAAATATTTTAGGTCTATCGTATAAAACAAACATTACTTAACCGACCATCTTTTTCACCTCTTCGAATCTCATTTTCCAAAGTACATATTTCGTATATTTCAATACAGCAGATATAAAGCCGGTAGGTTTAGTGTTAAGTGATTATTTTTAATTGAACGATGTCGAATAAAGTTAGAAAGTAGAAGTGTAAAGAACGTTTGCCTGCTGATCAAAAGATAGCTTGGTGTTTTCGATGTCTTTGGATACTGTTGCTTTACATTTTTATAATTATTCCAATTCACAGAAAGGTCGAAGAGATTTTCATTTTTCATTATACATTTAGGCTTTACACATGGTCGTTTCATTTGGGACTTAGAATTTTAGATAGATACTGGAACACCGCGGCTATGATATTTCTATAGCAGGATGAAGTTTCCTAACTGTGATGGAGATCGAACAAATGATAGTATTTTTCAATTTAACGAGCACAGTTTTAACGCAATATGTATCTGTCACTTCATATAAAAAGAGACGACATCTGCTTTCCGTTACATTGCGGCATTCGTACACGTATGACTGATATTTTTGGTATCGATATTTGCAAAAAACGTAATAACTTTAAAAACGAGAAGCTCCATTAAATATATCGGCGCATTTAATTCGGTGGAATCCTTACAGACGAATAGTTCAAATTAATAGAAGTTTGAGAGTGAAGAAAAACAATTATTATTTATTTAATGATCTATACAATATATTTATTTCATTAAGATTATAAAATCTGTTACAAAATTTAAGTCCTACAGGGATATGGTCAATTAGGGTACGAGTTACATAGGCGATTCGATTATTTAGAAGTTGTGCATATATACTCTGAGAGATGTTAATCCTTTTCGTTTTCTGCATCTTTCCATCTGCTTCGTCAGAGAAATTTAGAGTAGGATCAATTTTCTATGAACTCTGCTGCCTTGAAACTCTTTAGCCGAGGTTTGAATGTTTTACCGGCCTTAAAGGCGTACTTCTCATAATTTATAATGCCTCCAGAGAATAAAATAACATACACACAAGAGTTGGCGGGGAGTAAAATAATTATGTTCTCATTACGTTGATTCGTGAACAAATGTTCATTATGCGGATGCGGGTTAACGTGTGTTTTTACAATCTTTCATTCTCTCAATGGATGTCTCCTTCCATTCATTCCTTTTAATAAAAACAATCATCCTCACATATTACTCTAGGTGTAATGCATTAGAGGTGTTCAGATTAAAGAATACAAATATACAGAAATACCTTGTTGTAAGAGAATCCTTAAACATCACTACTTATTGTTAATTTCTGTTGCAGAATATTTTCATCAATGTCTATACAAAATAATTCGAAAGACGTAGTCTAATTTCAATGATACCATTTCGCTCGTTTACATTTTCTTAGGGTGATGACATAGATAACATATTTTGAAATCATCGAAGTTAAAAGGTGTTTTTTTACAAATGTTCCTTGTAATCTTGATTATTCTGCCCACCATCGATGATGCACACTGTATTCCAACATCAAACTACTTCCACAATCAGCTATAATTGAACCGTTCACAGCACGAAGTGTTTAACTCCACTTTTTGAATTTTTCTAAATTAAAGTCTCGAAGCACTTGATTGAATCCTGACTTTTTGTGTTTAGAATAAATTTTCGTAATAATAACGATTAAAACCTTTAAATGGCGAAGTTTGTTTGGCCATCGAATAATAAATAATTGAATTCAGAAGTCAATCTAATTAATTCCAAGGCTATTCCAGCTTATTCGTTTTATACTTCGATAGAGGAAAGCTGCATGCGATTATATATTCTACAATACTTATTTGTATTTACATTTTGAAGGGAATTTTGAAAAGGAGTTTATACTATTTCATCACGTTTCTCCACTTTAGGTTTTACGGAGTTAATCGACTTGACAAGCTCAAATATCAATATGTCTGAGTCTGCAAATAAAATTAAGTCGACCTTAAAATTATTGACTAATTATACTTCTCCTATGACGTTAAATATATTATAAAAATTGATAACCTGGCATCGTTGAATTTCGCGCAGAGTCAACATATTAACACTAAATTGCCGGATGTTGGGTATATACCTATTTTGCCTGAAATGAGTCAATTTAACTCAAACATCAAAAATGAAGTTTAAAAAAAAATACAATTCTATTACAAACAAACTTTATTCAGAACAATTTTTACATATATATTTGATTTTCCGCAGATTTTTTTATTACATTTAGCACAGACGCCCTTCTATTTCTTTTGCATGCTATTTGAACCTGAAAATTCAACCGTTTTTCAATATTCTGTATATTTGGTGGAGGTCAGTTATCAAATTAAATGCACTCGTTACAGTACCAAGTATAATATCTCTTTTGGCATAGGAAGTTGGCCCTGAGACGTATTTGAATTTAGTATGACCGAGAAATCTACCAGTATTTCTACCATCTTTCAGTGTTTTCCTTTATGTCCCACCAGCAGTTTTTTGTGTTGAAATTTCTTCGTTATTCGATTCACTTTCGATTTCAAAATCTGGAATATATAGTACTCTTTTTTTGCCAGGAGTTATATAACGATCACTATCACTTGATTCACTTTCCGATAGAAAACAAGTTCTTCTTTTTCTAGTAGTTGTATGACGAAGATCTTCATCTTGACTGCTTGAAAATTCAATCCTATTAGCTTGATTCTCTATTTCATACAGTTCCGCTTCAGATTCGAAGTCTGATTGGTCTTCTCTTATTTGCGTCAGTTTTTTTCGCAATTTAAGATGTCGTCGATTTTTTACCATCGTAACAACCCTAATCTAGAACTACAATATTTATCTACATTTACGTAAATACATCTTATAAATAAATTCAGAAATTACCTTGGTAGGCAGAAATTCTTCAAAATAAATAAATTCTCCAACTTTGTTTTTGTGTTACTAAAAATGCATTATTCTCATCGAAGTCACAAATCGACATGAAAGAACACGAAGGATTTTTCATCAGAGCTCTCATAAAACCTTTCAACATAAAATACTTGTAAAAAATAGTTTCACAATATTACATGTGCAAGTATGCAACAGATTTCTAAGTTGACGAGTTTGAACATCAAAACTATCGCATCAGATTGTTTATAAAACAATTTTACGCCGAGGAAATAAGTTACATCTGTGTAAACCAACTTTAGAAATTTTTAATGAGTCAATTTGACTCATATCCGTTAAAATAGGTATAGCACCTATGGATTATTGGAACTAAGGAGTGGGGAGGGAAATGAATTAGTATTTGTATATATTTTATAATTCTATTCAAAAACCAACATATGTATTAAAAAAAATTATTTAAATTTTTCTATATATACAGGGTGGTCCACGTTACTTGTGCACCTCGAATAACTTTTAAAGTATGCGTTGCACGAAAGAACGTTATATACAAAAGTTACATGGTTTAAAAGGGTACACTATGTAGTGTGTTTTTTTTTTGATAGGTGGTGGCGTTTCGGAAATTTGAAGTATGTCGTGTTTGGTATCATTTTAATCAGAAAAATCGGGAGGATCGGCCGTTTTCATTTTCGATTTTTTTTTAAACCTTTGCTAACGTATTTGTGAGATTTTTTGGTTAAAATGATACCAAACACAACATACTTTGAATTATAGTTAATTAATATTCAAGCAAGTTTGACCTTGAATGAACTTGAGTAATAGGTCATTGAACTCGTCTTGAAACGTACTATTTCATGATGAATAAAAAAACATATCATTCCATTTAAAAAAACAAAGTTGACCTTCAAATCTGCGAAACGCCTCCACCTATAAAAAAAAGTAACACACTACATAGTGTACCATTTTAAACCATGTAACTTTTGTATATATCTTATATTTCGTGCAACGCATACTTTAAAAGTTATTCGAGGTGCACAAGTTACGTGGACCACCCTGTATAGCAATAAAATCGTAAATGAGTCAAATTGACTCGCTCCGGCAATCTAGTGTTAACCGTTTGAGTGCGGCGAAGCGCTATCGCGCTTCCCTTGTGTTGTGCCAAAAATGCGTAAATGCGCAATCGCGCTGCTGTATGTTACTACGATATAATTTTCACATTGAGAGCAGGATAAGACGCCTTGCGACAGTGCGAGCTTTGCAGTAAAAAAATGTAAATGGAATTAAACGATCGAACTTAATTTGCGCTATATATGAAAAAGGAATTCATGGAATTTGTGCAGCAAAACACTCTTGTAATAAGTGAGAATAAAAAATATTATTGTTGGTAAAAATTACTTTTCATGTAATAATTAGAGTTAATTATAACCGTTTCTATTATTTTCCAAAAAAAAATAACTACGCATTTCATTCCGCACTTTTGGCATATATACAAGAAAATTCTTCAGCAGTAAAACGGTTAACCATACAAATAACAATAAATGAGCTGTTCAGTGCACAAATCGATGAACTCCATAAAACCTAAAGTGGAGAAACGTGATGAAATAGTATATACTCCTTTTCAAAATTCTCTTCAAAATATAAATACAAATAAGTATTGTAGAATATATAATCACATTTAGCTTTCCTCTAACGAAGTACAAAATGAATAAGGTGGAATAGCCTTGGAATTAATTAGATTAACTTCTCAATTCAATTATTTATGATTCGATGGCCAAACAAACTTCGTCATTTAATGGTGTTAATCGTTATTATTACGAAAATTTATTTTAAACATAAAAAGTTAGGATTCAATCAAGAGCTTTGAGACTTAAATTTTAAAAAATTCAAAAAGTGCAGTTAATCGATTTGTGCACTGAACGGCTCAAATATCGATCCCCAAACATCGATGACCGCATATACAATAAAAACTCTCCGCCTCAGCTTCCTTCGTTGTCTTTGAATTCGCGGAAACCGACTCCATCGAATCTCGTTATTTGTCCACACCGTTGGAATACCGAATGTCCTTGCGTTAGGACGAGCCGTCGAAATCCAGCCTGAGGACCATCCCAGCTTCCTCTCGTCGACGGAACCGCGGCGATGCCGAACGAAGTTACGATCGAGCCAGTCGTGCGCTTGTGATGCATTATCCGGCTCCAATTTTCATCGATTCGGCATCGAGTTCGAGCGTCAACCTGCATCTCGAATCGGTCCGTAAAACGATTTCGACTCCGGCTCTCCATGGTAGCGGTGACGCCGAGAGTAACCATGAAGATCGTCCTTGGAGAACCGATTTAAGCCAAGATCAACCGAAGACAGACAACACGATACCAAAACGCAACGATACACCGTTAGAACGATCATCCTCGTTCGTCGCTACGAATTCCGAACTGCCGATAATCGATATATCGTCCTTCGACTACGATGCGTATCGGCACAAGCTGATCGAGTCAACGTTGAGGAAACATTACGATGATTATCAACCACCTGGCAATGTCGTCCTCAATTCGATACATCTAAACACAAAAGACTCGACGATCGGTGTACGGCTGAACGACAAATATGATCACAGTTTCTTCGATTTCATCGAGGAATTCTACGATGCAACGAAGTCAATGTGCAGGAAGGAGACGGAGTATATGCATCCGATGGATCATTTTCTTGTTAAGGGCACGCAGAAGGCAGATACAAGGGAGAAAGAAACCGAGACGTCTTTTCAGCAGGTCGACGATCCTTCTAATCGGGTGAATGCGGGCGCATTCACCGCGAGGACTTCCTACGAGCGGCAACGTACCATTGAGAATGATAGGAATCGTTCGCGAACGTCGACTCCAAAGACATCTCCGATAAATCGACCTAACAAATTGGGAGTTAATCTACTGCGTACCGATAGAAGAGCAATGATACCGGAAGAAAGTGGGAAATTGCAGGTACAGGATCGATCGGAAGCTGGAAAAACGTTAGTCAAAAGGGCACATAGAAACGTGGCTGATTCTCAGCGTGTAGGAAATTTAAATGTAAAGTCACGAGGCGAGAAGGAATCTGTGGCTATCGAGGACGACTCGAATTCGCGAAGAACGTCCTCGCGAATTGCAGCAAAGAAGAAAGTAATCAGAAAGTCGCGCTCCAGAGCGAACTCCAGCACGGACGAGTCGGTGAGTTCGAAGAGAGAAACAATTTCCGCGTCCCAGAAAGCAGAAGAGGGCCACGAAACTCTATCATCGGCTGGAGAGAAAGAATCGGTAAATTGTACTTCGGCGAGTTCCATCGATTCCGAAAGCGTTTACAGTGGCTCGAGTAAGATTCGGGATGAGAAATCTGGTCGTTCGCGCGATTCGTCCGTCGCTTCCGGTGTATGTACATCGAACAAGCCTCAACCTTGGCTCGCTGGAAATCCCAAGGCATCGTTCAACAGGAAATATGGGAGCGTAGCAAAGTTCTCTTCTCCAGAAAGAATGAAAAGTTCGGCGACAAAGAAGCTAGAGAATACTGTCAAAGGTATCAATGTCGAATCGTCGTGTCGTTTCCCTTATACTGGGTCGAATTTGACGAATCAGTCTTTGAAATTAAAGAAAAAACGTGATTCTTCAACGACCGAGTCTTCGGCTAATTCGAAATCGCGTTCTTTTCTCGCGAAAAGTCGGAAAGTCGAGGAGGACAGTCAAGATGACCGAAGCGAGGGTTCTGAAGGTAAGAAGAAGAAGTCGAGAACGGTAACGTCCAGTGATTTGTCGAGCAAAAAGGCTTCTCGTGGTGATCGTTTGTCATCCAAGCTGCTTTCTGAGACATTTCAGGCGACGATTCACCCGTCTATTATTGAGACCTCAAAAGCAGCCGTTGTTCCAGTTTCGCAGTCTTCACCCGAGGGTTTGTCAAGGTTAACGACGACCCGCTCGAAAGATACGTCGAACAGGAGATTGTTTGTGGAAAGAGAGCGATCTAAAGATTCTCAGTGCTCGACCAGCAGAACGAAGTCTTCTTCGAAACAAGGAGAGAAGTTTGCGAAACTACTTGGAAGCAGAAAACAACGGTCAAGGACTGGAAGTTCTGTGCTTTCAAAAGTAGACATACTCAGCCCGAAAATAGAACTTTCCACGGAGATGTTGACCGATGAACTGTGCCCGGATATTGCAATTAATTTCAAGCCAATCCAGGCTCCAGGGACGATGAAAAAATTCGAGAACGGAAGTGGAAGGGCGTTGGAAGATTCTTGCGGAGGAAGTTTGATTGCTGAAGATTGTGAATCGAAGGGGGATAGAATTTCGAAGAAGATTCTTAGTAACCATGTTCTAAATGAAGCGACAAAAAGTGGTAGTAAGGTAGCAAATAAAGATAGGGATAAGGGTGTGAAAGTTTTTAAGAAAAGCAGTCTGTCAGTTAATAGTAAATTATCGTCGATCTCGAAGACGTCGAAGCAAAAGGTGGATTCTTGTGTCAAGGAAAGAGCCGATGCAAAAATAAATTCCGGATTAAACGACGTTGGCGCGAGATCGCAAATTAAGTCGAGTAAGTATTTATCCGAGGGAAAGAAAGGCGAAAGGGGTGCAAGTGGGCTGAAAGTAGAAATCGACCGGAAGTTAATCGAAGAGACTCGTCTCGAAGAACTCAAGCTTCCACGTCGCGATTCCAAAGCGGGGATAGCTATGCAAGAGGGTCTTAAAAAATACATAAACAAGATGAAAGGAGCATTAATTGATCATGATAAGGCCAATAATATCGATGATTTGGCTTCGTTGACTCTTACTGATGCCATACTCCCGGATTTAGAGTCGAGTTTGTCTTCCGCCGAGGTTCGAGAACTTCAAAATTTATTAAGTATCGCAGAGATGAAGTCTGATTTAATATACAATGATGTTTCTGCTACGGTAGAAAATAACGTAACACAGTTAACAACTTAGAATAATTTCAATTGGTACAATCTAACGTTTCATTGCCACTTCGATACAATAAATTTGTAAAGAACTCTTAAAACTTGAAAGTGCATGTTTCACAAGTAATTTCGATGTATAGCGTCGTGTAGCTTTCCATAAAATTAACATGTTGAACCGCATTAGTCATAGATGAACGCCAATATATTTTGATATTAAATTATATTTAACCAAATCTGTCCGTATATTAAACGTTCTGTATTAAGTCCTTGCAAAGTCTGTTAAACCGATATTAAACTTATCCAGAAATTACTTATTTTCAATAATTTAAGAGCTTTCCGTCAGTTATATTAATATCGTTCCTGCAGAAATAACCCCTATACACTTAATTCTGTTTTTACACGATAGAGACGTTACCGAAGAATACGTGTAAAAAAAAATTCATGTAAACAAATATACTCCATCTATGGAAAAACAGAAGATTAGTTCCACTCCTAAGAAATCAGCAAAATTAATACAATAAACCATGAGTTTTCATGTGAGGATCTCAAAAATATTGTTTCATAAAGATTGCACATGTATTATACAAAGTAAATTATCATTTGAAAAGGAAAGAAAACATGTCACCAATTGATGAACACAAAAATTAGGCAAAATAATATGGGTTACACGTAAAAAGATTTTATTCGTTGTCACTTTCTGACAATAAACGCATACGTTTGCGTAAGACTGCAATATTACTGCTACCACTAGAAATGTCTTGGTTATCGTCTTCGTGCTCCATTGATGAAATTCTTTCTGTAATCTCTTCAACAAAATTAGGACTAGCCTCCTGTGGTCCCGATGTTTCAGTGGTTTTAAGAACGAATTCAGTAATTAATCGCTGTGTTTGTGTTTTAACTAGACCACAGTAAAGCAAAATTTTCTTCTTAGAATTTGGGTCGATCGTGTTAAATCAAAATAAGCCGTGTAAAAAGAGAATTAAATTTTTTTTCTAATTCGTGTTAAATCAAAATCGTGCAAAAGAAGTTCGTGTTAAAACAGAATTGAGTGTATGAATAATGTTATATATTAATTGAAGATCCCAGCGATGAAAACTTTTTTATTGTGTCATTGACAAAAGAGGGTGGACGCAAAATTGAAATAACTTCGAAATTTCACATATATACATTTTTTTTTTCGTCAGCTGTTTACAACGAGAAAATTCTATAAAATGTTAACTCTTTGCACTCCGTTGTCGCCGCAGCGGCGACATTGTAATAGAAGCTGATAGCTCCGTTGTCAGGTAGATCCGGTGTATTTTTATATTTTTTTTATACTGTAGAACATAATTATAAAATATATGTGCTTCTTTTTTTAACGATAAAGCAAGATTTTCAATTTTCTACAGATGTGTACTCGCACCGGGTAAATACTCGTGAAGTAGCTGGTAGCTCATAGTAAAAATTAGTCGGAGTGCAAAGAGTTAAATTTTCATTTAAACTTCCTGTTAGATTCAACTGTTTAAGTTCTCGAGATCTGCGAAGGTCGATGCCTCGATGAATTTTAATTTTTCCTCAATTGCACTGTGCTTCTCAAACGCATGGACCCCGTTAACCCCTTGCCCTACTATAACGAGTGACTCTCGTGATGAGGTAAATGGGACAGGAAATTTTCAAGTTTTGCAAAACCCATCAAATTGAAAGTATTAATGAGACGCGACGCGATAATATTATTCCTCTAATGTTAATATAATATTACGTTAAATTATACGATATATCAAGAATCACTGATCAATTTTTATTTTACCAATTAGCTTCTGAATTATTGCGAAGGCAGTCGCAAAACAAATCGTAGGGCAAGGGGTTAAATGACCCCGGTGATTCTTCGATGATTTACGTCGTTCGTGTCGGAGACGGTTAGTATGCTGATAGTATGTATGATCGTAAAGGAGAACAGCGTTGAAGCTGACTGTGAGGTGCGTATAGGATCATTTAAGACGGCTCTGCGATTATTTTGCACGCCGAAGAGCTTTCAGAAATGACAACATTCGCTTGCGGAGGATGAAGGAATGTTGGCTTGTGCTTGCGCGTCTTGCGAGAACGTGTATTGAAGTTTATGATGCAGCCATTAACGATCATCTTCCAAGAGACGATTTCCCGTCCCCGTTTCTTGGCGAAACGGTGCTTTTAAATCCGGCAATTTTGTTCTTGCAAGAAGACCGTTTTTAGTATGGCTTGTTTCGAGAAATGAAATTTTTTACGGGTATATTATTACACCGAGTGTGCTGCTGTTCCGAAGAGATTGAAATTTATTGCGAGAATGTTATGTAAATTGCGAAAGTTTCATCGAGAAATTTGTTTTCCGACTAATATAGAAATTGACTTATTTCCTTTGCAAATGAAAATTCGTCCACGTATAAGCGTTATTTGCAAAATGCTGACAATAATTGATGGACAGTTTGATCGAATTCGCAACCAATTTTAACACCAAAACTACCGGCGTTGTATCTGTTATTCTTAAATATGCCGAATAAATACTTTAGAAAAGGAAAAATCAAGAAGAGAAAAATATGATCAACTACGTAATTTGGGTTTTATAAGACAGAAATGATTTCTGTCAGAAATGACAGAAACTTCTATCAAGTTGGGGAATTTTTCGAAAAAATTCGTAACCGGTCATTTTGACCGCCTTGGTAGCTTTAGTGTTAATTGCAATTTCTTCTTGCAACTCTCAATATGGACTTATAAATGAATACTTTTTTTAATAATCAGTAGAATACTAATGCAATATAATACTAGTAAAAGTAATTTCATTGTAAAATGACGATCGTAATTACGTGACAAATTCTGTCATTAGAAATTGAAGAATTAACCATAATTGAAAACTAATTTATGACGTAATGACGTAACACAATAAAGATCACTCTTCAGAGGTATCTTTTTCTTTGAAGTACCTCAGTATTGATTGATAATTTTTCATACGCACGGAACGCATGCAATCGTTGATTTATAATCCCTCTTCTTGATGCGACATGTGATTTTACTTGGAGTTTACGATAAAGACATAAGTGATATTTGCATTATGCGATTTCTTGCCGTTCTCGAAGATCAAGAACCCTTGACATTGCAATTTCGTCGTCGAGTGGACGTATTTTCGCGTGAGACAATTTTTCTTCCCACGCTTCACAATAACATAAATCGATATAACGATTGTCTGTTCGCATTTGGAAAATTTATGAGCCGTGTCTCGACCTCGAGCTCATTATTTAGATGCTTAACAAGATTTTCATGGAATGCCGTCGTACAGCAGACTTAACAAAAAAACATTCTAATTCTTAATTATGAAATATTCCTATCTTTTGATCATTTTGAGGATGATTTAATTTTCTGTCAGACAGTAATTCGGAAAATTAGGTTATTGGTATCTTCGATTAAATATAATTTAATGATAGAATGTAGCATCGATTACTGATATCTCACCTCTCAGTTAAAACATCAAAAAATTCCCGTGAAAACGTATGCAAAAACCGATTAAAAATTGGAGAGTTTAGAGTTAACTAATTCAGTTTCGAAGTGTAGTCAAAAACTACAGTTCGTTAACATCTTTTACGATTCATTGCGTTGTTTGTCCATTCAAATTTCATACACAATAGCACCATGAGGTTTAACGTGCATACGATTATTTTCCTACTAGAATTATACGGTATCGCTAATTAGAAACAGTACTGCGAAACGAATTGTTAACATGTGGACATACGCGAATAACTGCGCTCCATCAAGCATCTAAAATTCCATGCTACAAATAACTGAAACGACCCTTGATGTAATGAAACAGAATTTATCCTGCCAAGTGAATCATGTCGCATTTTTAGCAAACATTTCATACGATGAATGACATATTTTCACTTCAGATACAAGCAGACATTTATTATTTTCCTGCAAATATTATGTTTCCATTAAATCGTTCAACCAACAAATCATTTCGCTTTGTCATTCCGACGTCAAATAGAATAATTTTTTATAATTCAGGAGCGCTTGTGATCTCCAGCTTTTTTTTATCTTTGCAGACGTTAATGTCAACTTACTAAACTCTAAACACTCGGTATTTTTTATGAGCATGCATAACAGCAGTTCGGAGTAATAATAAGACTAATTTAAAAATCAATATCAGTGGATAATCATTATTAACATAAAGTCAAAGAAAGTAATTTAGAATGAAATTATTTCTCGTGTTATGCTTGCTAATTCCAAGAGAGTAAATATTACGGAAATTTGAATAAATGTATAAAGGTATGATAAAACGCAATGATTCTTATCTCTATGGTTACCTATAAAGCTATGGGAAAAGAAGGATAGCTTCCCTGAAGTGCCTGACAATCCTTAAAGATGTTAATGACCATAGTAGTCGATACTTTAAAGGATAGAAATAACAAAAACACATCTTAAAGATTAATAAGCATTTTATTATTTGCACAAATGTATAAACACCAATCTTGATTTATTAATGAACTTTCCATATCTCTATTCTCCCATCACTTAATTGAATTTTCTCTTTTCTGTTAACATTTACGAAGAATATAGATATTCAAATTTTGTAACGATATGAATCGCTAGGAAATTGTAAACTTAAGTTATTTGGGTATGTGGAATAAGCATTACATGAGATTAATGCAGTCATAGCGGCATAAGATACTTTACTTTTTTGTTAGAGTTAGAAAGAACACTGGTCCGATGTACACTGCCGGCAAAAAGTATTAGGACACCTGCTACGTGTGCACGAAATCGGAAATTGATTGTGGAGTGAACATTTTCACTGTTCCTATTTTTAGGTTTTGATTAAAACATATTCTCAACTGTAAGTATTTACGACATTCTTGGTTAATTTATAAATTTATTACTGGTTTTTTGACAACAGTCTGTATTATATTTTTACCGAGCAACTTTCACGTTCTGCTGCGTGTGGCTTCTCGTATCAGATCTTCTGTAAATGTATACAAATGTTCATAAAAATGTTAAAAAAACTGTTCGGAATGGAGTTTCAACAGATACCCTTAAATAATTAACGTCCAGAATGCCAAAACTCGTGAAAGCCGTCACGAAGAAAAGACGTGGTTATATCGATGAAAACAGAATATAATGTTATTTTATTTTTTGCATTATAAACCTGTTATAGCACTTGATGTATGTTTGCCTTGAAATATATAATACTAAATAAAACAAAATTAGTTAAAATCATACAAAAATGTGCGTAGATGTATGTTCACATTTATTCCATCCGAAGCAGGTGTCCTAATACTTATGGCCGGCAGTGTCATTTAAGTTAATGTACTTAAACTTTTTTGCTTCATGCTTTTCGGCGTTAATCGTTATGGTTATGTACCAAACCGAGGCTATGATATACATATCACCTCGAAAAACTTCCCAGAAGTGACGGAGGATGATTTGAAGCCGATCTCACTAATTACGAATCTGAGCTTTCACCTTTTTAACCATAATTTCCCCAATCTACTTAATTTTCGCACACATGCCAGCGTTGCAGTTGTAAAGCTAATTCCCTGAATAATGCAGAACCGTTGCATGAAAGATATTAACAGTGTTTTTTAACGACGACCCCCGAATTGTGAAGTAAAGAATGTGTATTACGAAGGTAGTATTTTTATAGTGTTCTTGAAAAATGTTAAAAATGTGTATTATTTTACACCATCCGTTCATACTTCATCTATCGTCCACATTGATTATAAAATTTCATTATATTTCTTTTTATTATTGTATAAATGATTTTTGCAAATAGAAGGCTTCGTAGTTAACGGAAGCGGAGTATTTTGAAGTTTTGTTCTGTGATTAATTTCGCATTGTTGTAGAAAGTACAATAGAAAGGATTCACTTCGTATCTACAAAGCCCAAAAATGTAATTACGCAAGCGTGCAATAAAATAGAAGCTTAGAATTAAATACGCGCCCATATTGCAGGCTGATAAATCAATTCCACATGACTTTTAGCTATAAAAGCACGACCGTATAATCGATCAATCGTTTAATTCCTTCAATGGCTTCGATGCAGGATATCAATTGGTATTTTGTTCTTTATTCTTCCGAATTCTTGCAAAAGTGATCAAACATCTAATACATATCTTTTTTTAAAGTCACGTTTTCTTTGATGCAGAGGATTTAGCCGACTTTACGAAATTGACGATTTTGCAAAATCAAATTTTATAATGTCACATTTCACCGACAATGAAATTTTACAGAATACGCCGAACGATTAACATATTGCATAACAGAAATCTCCCATGCGATCGGTTCAAAGTACGATAAGAAAAGAAGCGACTCATCGTAGAAACAGTCATTGCTATTTATTTGGTAGTGACATTTCGTGGTTCGTTAGTTACGAAGACACCGACGTCAGAACGATCCAGAATGCATCGCTATGTGACACAGATAATAGCATCTGGGAAAGTATTCCAGTAGCTTGCCCTATGACGATAGACTCAGCATTCCGTCCTAGTTATTCGTAATCTCGTGTGGCCAACGAGGCATGCGCAATCCCAGTTAAATGAATACTAGAAACTGCCGATAAAGATTGACGATGCAATTCACTTCCTACTGTTTCCAATTGGCCGTTAGAACAGCAGCCGGAGACGACGACGATGCTGATTACGGTGATTAGAATCTATGATTTCTCGATTAATGGGCATGGAATTATTAGGGCAGCGTGTCGGAGAGGTGACTATTCAATTTACAATTCTCTCAATTGCGTGTGCTGCGAATTGGTATTAATCATGGGATGTCTCACATTGGTATTTCATAATTAACCGTAGTTTTTGACGGTTTATTGTTTGTATTTGTTTGGTGGTTTCTTGCCGATGCCGGCTCGTCCGAGATGGCTTCGAAATCGGAGGATTCTGATGCTGTTCCAAGGACGCGTCGTTCCGATAATCAGAGTCGATGCTCTCTCGGGCGTGTGTTATATGTTGAGATCGAGATACAGTAAAACCTTGATAAATGCACAGATTTCGGGAGCAAAACAGTGCTCTTATCGTGTACCGGTGTCGAATCTGTGTTTACATTAAGGATCGAGCCGAGCGCGGACTTAGAAAAAGACAGTAGAAGAGACAGAGACAGCAAGCAAACAAAGTGAGCTGCTTGAAAGTATCGGTGAGGCATTGCTAATGCAACAGGAAACTTGTTTATTTATTAATTTTTCTACATGTAACTTTTCCAAATATATTTTTGAGATAATTCTGATTAAAATGATACCAAGCACGATATAGTTTGAATTATGTAAATAGTAAGTTTTATTAAATATTAAGTAAATATAATTCAAACTATATCGTGTTTCGTATCATTTTAATCAGAAAAATCTCACAAATACGTTAGCAAAGGTTTCAAAAAAATAGAAAATGAAAACGGCTGACCCTCCAATTAGTATTGCCTCACCGATGCATTCCGGTGGTATCATGTTACACTGCTCCCTCGTCGAGCGTCGAGTTTCGCCAAGGGTGATCACCCTATGTGGAGGGGATAGTCGTGATGCATTTATCGAGGGAAACTCATGATGCCTTTATCAAGGATTTACTGTAATAAGTCTCGATCTCGTCGCAGTCACGGTTAATCACTACGACTAGTTTTTAGTAGGGTAAATATAAGTTTATTAAAAAATAACAACAAATTGGAGGCAAGAATACTGGGTATAACAGTGAGGAAGTGGTGCCGGGATGCGGTTATCCGTATTTATCTGTTCCGTTGTTGAGTGTGTGCGGTGTGTAAGTATAAATGATTTACTGTGTGAGTGCATAGAACCGTTTGGAATTTTCTATGGAGGGGTGGAAAATGCGTGTAATGTTTGTTTAACACTAGAACTACCGGCGTTAAATCTATCATATTTCAAAATATTAAATAAGTACTTTGAAAAGGAGGACTCAAGAGGCGGAAAAGATTCTCGATTCGGTGATTTATGTTTTTTAAGATGGACATAGAATATTTATTCTAAGACTCTTCTATAAACTTGGAGAATTTTTGGAAAGAATTGTGTACCAGTCATTTTGACTGGTTTGGTTGTCTAGTGTTAATTTGCAGATGTGATCTTAATAGAAACACTTTCGGTTCGGTGGAAATGATGAGACTGGCGAAATACGGATGGCATTCATCGTGTTGAAATTAAATACAACAGGATTCTCTTATTGTTCTGTAGACTCTGATTTTTATGCCTGCATTTGGAAATATTGTAATGTGAACTCGGAAGTCTCTCGTTTGCTGGAGTTACGAAACAAGAGAATTTTTAATTTTCAATATGATGTATTTGGATGTAGACACGTTCGACCACCAAAACGGTATCGAGTGAGATTAATGAATGAGAATCGAATAGAATTGTGAGTCCGTTGAGTAGAATTGAGAGAATTGTGTAGAATTATGCGAATTGGGCGTTGAGTAGAATTATGAGATTCGGAGGAAAGGGGCGCAGGGTTTTAAACCCTTGCCCTACAATAACGAGTGACACTCGTGATGAGGTCGTAAATGGGGTAGGAAATTTTCAAGCTTTTCAAAACCTATCAAATTGAAAATATCAATGAGATGCAACGCGATAATATTATTCCTGTGATATTAATGTAACGTTGAATATAAGATAATTCGAGAATTACTTATCAATTTTTGTTTTAGCAATTAAATTCTGAATTATTGCAGTGGGAATCACAAAAAAGGTCGTAGGGTAAGGGGTTAAGGACTTTAGGGAAATGTGTGGGAGGAAGATGACGGGGTTTGGGAATTTTAGGAATTTTGGGACTTGGAACGGTGATTCGGGGATGAGTGGTGACTGAGGACCGAGTCACGGCGTCGAAGTACAAAATATTTGTTACGATAGTATTAATCCTAACATCGAAAGGTCGGTACATTACAATATTAGCATTAACTAATCGACGTTCAAATTTTATATTTTTAATGTTTTCTAAAACTGATGTCAGTGTTGAACAGTGCCAAAATCTTAGGGTTTACACCGTTCTATTTTGTGATAATGTTATAATTACTAGTATACTCTACAAGTACTTACAAAATCAGTGTTGCTGGTTACCAAGTTCTCGTAGAACATTAAAACAAAGTTCACTTGGGGTGAAATTTCACCCTTAGCAGCTTTAGCACGTTGGCCGCGTAAGTCTCATATAACCCATGCTACACTTTCCGCTTATTCAATAAAGCAATGGTCCCTTGAACCGTCAGTTCATGATAACTTAGCAATCTGATCTAACGAAAGAAAGGGTGCAAACTCACAGGACAATGTCATTTAATAATTATTAAATCATATAACATTTCATGGTTAAAAAAGTAGGCGATCAAAACCGATTTAAAAAACTGCAAACTCTTCTGTAATTGATGAGAAAGGATGCTACATATTCGTTATGGCTATACTATAGCCTGCTTCATGACGAACTCAGCAATGTATGTTCAAGGTTGCTTTTTCACTTTCACTAAATTCAGTACCTCCAGTCACCAGTCACCAGATACACGCTAAAATACAAAATTACGCCAATAATTTACTTCTATAATATTTTAATGCATTCCACATAAATACAGCATATGAAAAAAAATGAGACAACTACCTTATGCAACGACAACCCCTCGCACATAGGCTATCGCTCGGCAAGGGGTGACTATACACTCAATTCTGTTTTTACACGAAGTTCTTTTACACGATTTTGAGTTAACACGAATTAGAAAAAAAATTTAATTCTCTTTTTACATGGCTTATTTTGATTTAACACGATCGACCCAAATTCTAAGAACAAAATTCTGCTTTACTGTGGCCTAGCCAAAACACAAACACAGCGATTAATTACTGAATTCGTTCTTAAAACCACTGAAACATCGGCGGCTAGTCTTAATTTTGTTGAAGAGATTACAGAAAGAATTTCACCTATGGAGCACGAAGACGATAACCAAGGCATTTCTAGTGATAGCAGTAATATTGCAGTCTTACGCAAACGTATGCGTTTATTGTCAGAAAGTGACAACGAATAAAATCTTTTTACGTGTAACCCATATTATTTTGCCTAATTTTTGTGTTTATGAATAAATGACATGATTTTTTCCTTTTCAAATGATAATTTACTTTGTATGATACATGTGCAATCTTTATGAAATAATATTTTTAAGATCCTTACATGAAAACTCATGGTTTATTGTATTATTTTTGCAGATTTCTTATAACTGGAAACAATCTTCTATTTTTCCATAGATGCAGTATATTTTTTTCCACGAATTTTTTTTACCCGTATTCTTCGGGAACCTATCTGTCGTGTAAAAACAGCATTAAGTGTACTCACCTTCAGGAAGAATAGGCCTAAAGAGACCAGTTCCAACGATCAAAGTCACGACATTATCTATGCTCGTCAGACATCGCGCTAATAGATCGTTTCTATTTTCGCAGATCGGCACACGGGGCAGTATCAACTTCAGCATCTGCAAGAGCAACAGCTGCTGCAGAGGGAACGGCAACAGCAACGCACCTCGAGGACCGATCACGTAGTCTCTCCGTCGACTCATTACGGCAGGGGCCGCGTCGAGACTAGAATATTGCCACGGCGTACATGTTGCGCGTAAAGGATCGTCCTGTCTGCCCGGAACAGTCCGCAATAACCGAAAGTAATTTAAACGCCGAAGAAAGGATGGTCCGCGGTTAGCGCATAAATTATGCCAACAGTTCCTCGACGAAGGAGAAAAACGAAAGGAGAGTAGGAACTGTTCGTTCCTCCGGTTTAATTACGTCCAATTAGAGACGATCGGTTTTTGCCATGGACTGCGAGGTCCTTTACGACGGAGTCGAGTGCAGTCGATGATCTTTTCTCGTCGAGAGGAAAGCGAGTATTTCGCGGAACGATTGGTCTCTCGTTGGGAATGCGAGTGTTTCTACTTTGCTTTACTTCTTTTCACTTTGACCGATAATTCGAGAATTTTACGTAACTTTACTGATCTTCTGAGGCAGTGAAAGTTTAAGTATCCTGCGTTGAGTGATCGAAGTTATTACCTACCTGGAATTCAAATTTCTTTGAATTTTTTTTTTGAAGAGGAATTCGGTGGTTGATTGACATTGGTTAGCATTGCTGATTGGATATGAACAGGCACGTAAGTTTTTTTAATTAATGTATTGCGTTGATAGCGTTTGTATGGTGGTGGAATTATGAGAAAAGGTCGTTGTTCTGAGTATTATGAATTTGAAGAAAATGAGAAGTTTGCGATAGCACAATTTTACTGTAGTAATTTGCAGTAGGGAAGGATTGTAAAAATGTAGTAGAATTTTTCGCTACCAATGTAATTTTTATTAAAATAGAAATACAGCGACGAAATGGCGAAGACCGTAAAAATATTTTACGTAATGAAAGAGTAAGGGGAATAAATGAAATGATGGAGTGAAATTACGTGGGATATATTGCCTTAAAATTACGATGAGTCGTAAAAGTTCAAATTGAGGATAAATTGATTAACTACCAGATCAGCATACAAAGGTACTGTTGTAATATAATTGGAGAATAAGCAAACGGTGGAAAAAATATTTAGAAAACGAGATGTTAAAAGAAAGAATTTCTACCGACAGTTAAAAAATAATTCAATATATTTCACCGCAAATATAAACAATAACAGCAGTACTTTCCTGTGATGAAATATTTTAAAAGACAAATCACACCGTTTCAATATTTAGCATCGTAGTTCAATCTTAAATCTACGAAACTTTGGCACAACCTTAACCACGAAATACGCTTGTAATTTTTGAGTAATTAAATCTCGACAGCCTCCGCTGCGAAATTTCTTTAAATTCACGCGTGCCGATATAAACGTGCAAAAGTAAAGGAAGAACACTCGTATTTCAAGGAACGTGTTATATAAATAATTTTTTAAAAATCCTGGTATACTCGACACATTGTAAAAAAATATATCGTTAGATGTAATACTATTTTTGCATACACCTAAGGTATTATTACAACAATGCAACACGAACTGCCATTTAATACTGCCTTCAAATTCGTTTAAGTTTAAGAGAGGACTAGGAAGAAGAAAAAAAAAGATCTTTTTGTAATGTATATACATATATTTGATACATAAATTTTATACATTTATTATAATGTTGTACGATGGTAATCGATTCGTTATTTTAACAATGATATGCGAGTGGCATGGAGGGGTATTAATAAATAATAAACGAAATATTACTTAATGCTAAATCGATCTCCTCATTCGATTATGGATCTTAAAAGTTAGGCTATATACGTACATACGTATTTACGTGATTCTTAACACAACAATTCTCTCTTTCTCTCTCACTCTTTCTCTCTCTCTCTCTCTCTCTCTCTCTCTCTCTCTCTCTCACTCTCTCACTTGCCCACAGGTATCATCGACGATAAGGAGCTCCCTTTGGAATCTCATTTCAACGAGATAAAAACACGAAATGGTAACGCGATTTACATAGCCACTGCTGTGTTCATTACGATTGCTCGTCGAATTTGTCCTGCAATGAAAACCTCTAATTCGTCGATCGAACGACGATATTTAACACTAGAACTACCAAACCAGTCAAAATGACTGGTACACAATTTTTTCCAAAAATTCTCCAAGATTATAGGAGGGTCCTAGGATAGATATTCTACGCCTATCTCATAAAACATAAATTACCATAAATCTTTTCCACCTCTGAGTTCCCCTTTTTTCAAAGTACTTATTTAATATATTTAAATATAACAGATTTAACGCCGGTAGTTCTAGTGTTAACGCTGCTTCGTGAAATCAATATCGATGATCACTCGGGACAGCATACTGGTTTTTGCTCGTTATTTACTCTCAATCGATTATGCATTTGCTCTACCAATTTTGAGACGATGTAATTAAAATATCCTTTCTATTCCCCGGCTGTTTTTACTGGCATTCTATTTCTACAATATCATTTTGCTGAAGAGCACGCATTTCAGATATTCCGCTAATTAACGTTTCCTTTCGCAGGCTTGTTATAACATTCCAGAACCCGACATTTCGAACAAAGAATCCTCCCTTGAAACGATACTCTTACAATTATGAAATCACCGTAACAATCGAAAGGTAATTACCGCCAGTAGTTATTGTTTATTCAATGTTCATTCGATCAACTACTCCGGTTTCTAGTAGAAGAACGATCGTATCAACGATTCATTCAGCATTAGATGCTTCATTATCGTTTGCCATAATTTGTGAAAATTGCTCGGTACTTTGTGAGCCTTTAGTTCGCTCAAATTTATCGGTCTCTGTAGTTAATGTCCCTCGACAATGGACGCAGTCTAGTGCAGTCAATATTCTCAGAGATAATGATAGCCAATTACTCCATCAGGCATTCGCGCCGGTATTCAGGGCCTTTTACGTGAACTACACCCGAGATAGGAATCCGATGACGGCAGAAGAGTCATTCGAAAATATCGTGTAATTGTGCTTCGAGTGACACGATATGCGATTTTTTTTTTCACAAAAGCAGAATGCATCGTGGGTCAGAAGGAAATAGGAGTGTTGAATACTTTTTGCGTTACGCGATTTGTTGTTTGTGAGAGAGAGCATATTCTTAGGTGAAGTTTATGTCATTGAAGGAATATTTTAAATGTTAGTAATAAGAGGGTGTTTCTAATTTTTAGAATGTAGAAATTGATCGGAGCTGTTCAAGGAGATTTGGAGTTTGGAGAAAGTAAAAAGAGAGTTGACACTTCATGCGAACACTTGTGTTTGAAACTATTGTTAATTACGTAACAGGAAAATAATCGGAAGAATTATAAGTAAATTCATAAATTAAATGTTTGAATGATATGACATTGCAACAGGATTGTTTGTACTAAAGTTATTGCGAGAATAACGAAAATTCGTTCGATTTAAATTATATATTTTATCTCGAAAAGATTTTGGAGTTTTTTTCTTTGAATACAATTTTTGGGTTAAAGCAATTCTTTTTGCGTATCACATATTTTTGCGGTATTTTTGCTTTCTGTCTTCCACAATTCAAGCGTTCCAATTAATTTTTCCAATTACATTTGTATCTTTTCGTGCTTTTCCATTTGTAGTTATTTTCTTTTGTGTTTCCCAAAGCGATCTCCAACACTGATATGAAAAAGGTAAGAGTAACATTGCAGAGAATGAAAATTTACCTTCACCCCGACTCGGTTAAAGCGCAAATTACAGTTTCAAGAGAACATTGATAAAGCTGGAGTATGCTTCAGCAAAAGAAGATTAATATAAATAATGCTTGTTTTTAATTGAAATTATAAGCATACCTAATCTAAAGTTATATAGCTATAGCCATTGATAACAATAGAAAGCTAATCAAGTGAAACAAATAGACTAAAATATATAATCGTAAATAACCACGGTAATAGAGGCAACTTAAAACCTACTTTTATATAGAAAAATAAAATTCCTAGAATGTTCAAAATTAACATTGCATATTTAACATATTTTCAAAACAGACGTGTCTTTTTAATTGCGCTTCAACTTCGAATACCTAAACTATTTATTTCAATTTCATAGTGCATTTACAAAACTTAAATCTCATGCACATCTTCTGGTTGTGAAATCACCCGTTGTAAATATTCACTTAAAAAATGTTAATCTTCCAATTCGTTAAGAATCACGGCAACTGTATTAATTATGACGCACAACACCCATAGGAGCTAATTTTAATTATCGATTAAATTATGATACTTTACAGAAGTGAACAAACCGTCTTGTACGCCTTTGTAACTTACAATTCTTAATAGCCTATTGTCTACCGCTGTGGTCATTAAGTATTCACCACTTCCATGATAGTTTTATCCAAGAAAGGAGTCTGCCAACGGCAGAAGCATCGTCTCAAAGCGGTATGTGGACTAAAATGTGCATTAATTAGTGTATATTTCGACCACTATAATCTAGGTCCTCGAATGCCTTCGCATCAATCTTAATACGTCTTCCTGCTTTTTAATTAGTGCTCAATAGTAATTAATAATATACAGAGTATTTTAAAACGAATTCTGAGACACTGAGCATATACCATTTATTAAAGCACACTTTTTTTAAATTCACAGTGTATACCTCAAGGACTGTACTTTTAAATTGATTGATATAAAATCTGGGACCCATAAATAAGAAAGTGCAATTACTTTAAGCCACTGTGCTCTATTGTCTTCCAGATTTGTTTGTTGGTCTCTTTGTATCTTTCTTTGAATGATATGGTCATTCTATCGATGACCTACAATTTTAAGTGGATTTCAATCGATTCAACCTATGCACAGTGGTCTCATAAAAACTTGAATCTCGATGAATAAGAACTTTTTAATATAAACATATATAGTATGAAAGCAGCTTTTTCCCCGAATAATTTCTTGTATTTTCTGATAATTCCAAGTATATAAAAAGCGCTAAATCTTATTGGTTCACCTTGTAGAAAACATAACAAGAAAACAGTTCTATTTTTTCCATTATTTTAGCAGTATAGTCGTAATACCTTCGGACTCGTAATTATAGTGATCGCACTATTCGTGCTACTTGCAAACGCACTTAACCAGACATCTATCGAGCGATAAGCGATACAATTCACAAGAAGATTGACTTGTAATCATCGCACAAACACATCCTCGCCAAAATCGTATCTGTTAATTATCGCGAAAGGAAGAATTCACTCACACATCCTCGTTCCATCTAAAAATTACGACTTCGTGAATCGATATCTTATCGAGATAATTTGAAGGTATCACAAAACTTTACGATCTCTATAATATCTGCCCATATATTGTCCCTATACACATTTAATGATTAATCGTTAAATTTTTCCATAATTACTTTTAAAATCCGCGGCTTAAATTTTAACTGTGTTACTACTAGGTATGAGACGCTCGGAAGAAAATTCCCCTCTCATATAATATCCATCTGCCGACGGATCGTTCGCAGAAATGGAAGAGAAACAAATTTTCCATCGTGAATCCCGATCCTCTCTGTTTCGTCTATTTTATTCGCGAAGTCGACGTTCATCCGACGAATATTCACCTTTCCCTCTCGTTTCTCAAACGTCGTGGCAATTACACATAGACTTGATTCACGTCTCGTGAAGCACACGCAATTAAATAATATTTAAAGATGCACATTAATCATAGGAATTGCAGTGTCGCTGCAAGCCGACACCTTTTCATTTTCTACGTCCGACTATTCGATCATTCATTCGCGCCTTTCACCCGCCACGGGAAATGACGGATCTCCAACGACGTGAAATTTTCTTCCGCGGGTTTCGAAACACGCAACGCGTTTCCCGTAATTGTATCGCGGGAGTGGAAGAAATTGAAATGTGCCGGTTAGATGGAAAATTGCACTCGGAAGTTTGCCTCGACAATCTCGATGAGATCACGGGGGGAAGTTGGGAAACGTCGTTGAACGTTTACACGTACAAGGTGCTCGGTGTAAAGATCGTTACAGTGTTTTGAGAGGTACCGATAAAATCGGAGAACGAAATCTTTTCATGCGGAAGATTGTCGCTTTTCTACGACGACGGATTTTAGCATTTGAAATTTGCAGGTTGTTTGATTTTTACTGCAGAAAGTTAAGGTAACTTTAGGGTTTTTTTTTGGTATTATTTATTATAGAATCCTTTAGAAATGACACGTTCATGATTTCAAGATAGTATTTTTTTAGGAAAAATTCATGATAGCAGGTGAAGTGATTTTAATTTACTATGTTATATTAACCCCTTAGCTTACAATAACGTGTGACACACGTGAGGGGATAAATGGAATACGAAATTTTGGAATTTTCCAAGAACTATTAAATTGAAAATATCAGTCGATCACGAGACGGTAAAATAATTTCTATAATATTAATATTGCAGTCAGTTGTGACAAATATTAAAGATCAGAGAGAAATTTTTATTTCTGGAATTAATTCTGGGGTATTACACACGCTGTCAACATAGAAATCGTAAGGCAAGGGGTTAAAGGTTAACCCCTTGCCCTACGACTTATTTTGTAACTGCATCTGCAATAATTCAGTTTTAAATTACTAAAATATAAATTGAACAGTAATTCTTGATATATCGTATAATTTAACGTAATATTAATACTATAGGAATAATTTACTCGCGTTGCGTCTCATTAATATTTTCAATTTCATAGTTTTGCAAAACTTGAAAGTTTCTTGTCCCATTTACCGCATCACGGGTGTCACTCGTTATTGTAGGGCAAGGGGTTAAATGTATGAAGTTGCTTGAAGCAAATGGAAGAGATATTTTTCCGTAGTAAAAGATAAGGTAAAATTTGAAGTGTATATGCAATGGAAAACATTCAATTGGAGTGTTTATCAATAATACAATGAGAAAATCCAAGTTTACTTATGTCTCTGAATTTTTCTCGACACTTCAAAATACCGAATGAAGAAACTTATAACAAGTTATAGAATCCTTTGCGAATTTACATTAAGCTACACGTTGACTTAATATATTATCATAGATCACTTTTCTGTCATAGGAATTTTGTCGTTGAAATCCGTTAACTATATTGTACATTAAACTAAAGTATCCTTTTAATAATTGTAATTCCTGTTAGTATAAAAGTAAAAAATGAACGTTGAACAGTTATAAAATAAGAATGAATTAATTTAAAATTAATTGGCAATCGATTAGAAAAGTAACTTCAACAGCAAAGAGCTAAAACAATTGAACTTCGATTCCCCATAAAAATCCTGCAACCTGCATTTTTTATGAGTTCTTTTATCATTCCTTGATCGAATAATCAGCAACTTATAAGAATCGCAGCACATCAACAGCTGCTTTGACAATCCTGCTGCATGTTCAATTCTCTGTTATCACCTTTAACCCTTTGCGAACGGAGAGTTTTTTGAATATTGAAAAATTATCATTTATATGGCGATCAAAAACCACCTTTTTATCAGAAAGTCAAAATGTTAACGTATAGAAGTTATACATTACGATTTGTATAATCATATTTCAACGGTTACATTTCAATTTTTCAACTGTAGCCTTGTATACATGCACCGATAAGCTATAATTAGATTTCTTCTCTGACCGCATATATGCGTCCGTCGTCCTCAAAGGGTTAATTCTCATTCTCCCCTGTCAAAATACGAAGCATGAAAACGAATCTCCCGATGCAATCTCGATCGCAGATTAGAACTAGCGATTGATTTTTTGACATATGTATCTCACCAGAGAACATTGGCGAATTTTCATCAAGCGCGAAATCAGTTCCTACGCATCGGTACGCGAATTACTGGCAGAGTGTTCCTTTCAAACGTGCATGCAATTACAGGCGAAGCACATTTTGCCTCGTTAATTACAATGTATTCGATAAAGCGAACGCGATTCCGTGCTTTGACGATCGCGGATTTCGTAATTTTCGTGAATTTGTTCTGCACTAATAATGCGAATACTCGCCACGGAGAACGATATGTTGCTCGTTTCTGTCGCAAATTTGATTAAAACTATCGTTGCTTGAACTGTTGCATTTTGCGTAAGTATAGCTGACGAAGCATTGGATTTTAAGATTAATATCGAAAATTTCTGTTATAGACTTGAGGGATAATTTATGCAGCAATACAGTGATAGCTTAGATGAATATCATTAGAATTTTCGCGATATTAATTATTCCTATTTTTAGGGGTCTCGATTGAGGAAATTCCCCTGATCGCGTTTAACGAATTCAGGAGGTATTTTTGTATTAAATATAGCCAGCAGATGCCGCACGATTTCATAGATTTTTGTAGAAATTAATTTGTCGATTCTTTAATTAATTAATTTACTTATGCTGTATTCTTGTATATAGGATGTTTCTTAATAAGTGGGAATACACTTTAGAGATAAACTTAAACATACGAAAATATAGAAGAAATCTAATATCGACAATGGAATAACCTCATATCATTTTAAAGTAGTATTTTACAATTAACCACGTAAAATACCGTTTTACATATTAGAATATGACAGAAATCAAAACTGAAATTTTTCAGGTCATATCTGAAAAAAGCATTGAGGTGACTCGACCTGACACGCCGTTTTTATTCCAATCTTGAAATCTCTTACACTTAAACTCAATTAATGCTAGTCATATATAATTCTACATTTATCCATAGTAATTTACCATTTCAGTCCTCTTTCGTCAGGATTTAATCAAATTGCTCGCTTACTGTAATAAACGCGATAACCGTTTTTTAAAATCAAAACAACATAATGCAAAGTTGAAATGAAAACCAATTTAACAAGTTCACATTTAACAGTGCTCGAAAAATCCCTTAAAAATGTCAGCTTCAACGCGTTGTCGAAGCGAAGCATGCAAAATCGTGATCGTATCCCATCTCGTATCATCTCGACCCAATTTGCAAATAATAAACGCTCGTCCAAGCGCGTAATCCCGAATAGACGTTGCGAATTTGCCGGAAGTTGTCGGACCACCTTTAAGATCGAGATCGCAGCACGTCCGTTGTCTGACTCGATACGGGTAAACCCACTTGGCCAAAGAGTACTTACAATTAGTGATGGACTAACAATCGCTCGAAATCACTTGGACTCGCTTCTAGTATACAGGGTGTCCTACTTTTCTATGAACGAACATTGTGACACATTCTATGAGGGGAGGTAAGGAAAAATTGTTGTATAAATGGAGATTCGAAAATGCTTCGTTAAATCCAAGTACGAAACACTTCAGAATCGAATGCCGTTTGGAGACAGAATACGTGTTCGAGCGTTGTGCATTGCATCGATAGATTTTGATGCTTAATTTGATTAATTGGTCGAAGTATATGAAATTTTACTTATATTATTTTACTATGGCATTACTTCTCTTGAATACTTACCATGGACTAATTGGGCTCTGAATAATTTTTAGATGACACTGTGGGGTCTGTGCCATTTTAACCCCTTGACCTATAATGACGAGTGGCACTCGTGATGTAGTAGATGGAATAGGAAATTTTGAAGATTCCCAAAAATGATGAAATTGAAAATATCAGTCGAACACAACAGAGTAAAATTATTTCTATGTTATTGATATTGCGATAAATTGTAAGATGTATCAGGAAATCACTGATTCATTTTTATTTTAGCAATTTAATTCTGAATTATTGCACGCATAGTTGCAAAAGTAATCGTAGTGCAAGGGGTTAATATTCATACGGTTAATACACATAGTGTCATCTAAGATTTAACACGTTACAAGCAGGAAACGTACTTTTACGGTTTTCGCAGTCTGTCACTGGAGCGTGGGCCACGTAAAAGTACGTCTTTACTAGGTTCGTGCTGGAGAGCGGATATTGTTTAAATGCGATGGTCATTACGTATTCAAAAGAATGTTATTTTTTTTAAATAGTCATAGAGCATATATTTAATTGTGAAATAAAAAAGTTCCGTTGAGAAGAAGGAAGTAGTTTTCGAGTTATTGCGATTTTACTGAATTACCAAACTCCTGCGAAATTCACGACAAAACGCTTGCTACACGCATAAGTCCGAGTCTTTCCGAGTCTTAAACTATAAGTTAATAAATAAAATGACCTTAATAGTTGTAGTCGAAAATAGAAAAATGAAGAAACTGTAATAATGAAAGGACGTGCTAAGACTTCACGGTTCGTGTAAATACACTCCGGTGCCATTAATATCCGGACATTACGAGAGTATTTTGCTGAAGGTCTCTATGGCTCTAGACAAGATGACGTCTCCTTCTATATTGTCCGTGTTAAGATTAAATAGTTTGAACCAGATATTTGCCTCGTATAGGACAATTATAAAAAAAAGATGTTTTTTACTTTTACTTATATAATATATCAACGTTGAGATGGAATAATTCAGAATTTCCTACATGCAAACATAATGCACGAATGCTTGGCGGCCCAGTCATCGAATCCAAATCAATTGGATATTTCCAATTCAAATTTTTTCAATTTATTTCAATTTATTTATTCAAATAACCTTCATTTTTATTTTTATGTTCAAGCACCATGATTCTTTAGTTCTTCCATCGAAAAAAGAATCCCCTCCTTTTAAAAAATGCAATAATACTTCAAAACTTTGGAAACTCCCCAGACTTCTAATATTCATTAAGTCTATTAAAAGTCTACAAACTTTTTCTGGAGCTCCGAGAACTTTTAACTTTACCGGTTGTTGAAAAGCCACCTATGATCGTTAATCTTAAGCCAAGTTCCCGCATTTAACACTAGATTTACGGGCGTTAAATCGGTCACACTTAAATATATTAAATAAGTGACTTTGAAAAAAGAGGGATCAACCGATAAAGAGGAAGATCGGTTAAGTAATTTGTATATTATAAGATACAAGTGAAATATTGACTGTACCACGTCTCTATAAATTTGGAAACCGTTTTTAAAAAAGTAAATCTAGTGTTAAAGTCAAAATGCAGAACGAACAACAATTTCTGTCTTGTAATATTGCCCGAATTAATTAATCGACAAAAGTCGGAGAAAACTTGCAAATAATTGGATCGCACGCTCTTTGCGACTTGCAAGGTGTGTGGGCTGCTGAAGAAAAACGTGAAAGAGGATGTGTAAAGATGAGGAAGAAAATGTTGGATCGTCGAGTGGCGGAAATAATCGACTGGTGGAAGATCGACGAGACACCATGCATACTTACGTGTTCCGCATCGAACGTATAATGTATACATGTATGAGCAGGGTGTACGTTATGCAGGGTGCCCCATAATGGGCGGAAAGAACTCACAGGATGATTAATGTTGAAATACGAAAGAGACTTCATCGACATTCTCGAAATTGCAATCGATCCGTTTGCTTGATATTCGTATATCTACATATTTCGAATTCTTTTAATCTTTTGTGCTCTTGTTGTTAGTTATTTTTAAAATTTTAACTATTAATCTGACGAACAAGTGTGTGAAGGGGCAAATATTAATACGTAAAACATGGTGCAAAAATGATCGAATTTTATATAAATCTTATATAATGCTATTAACACTTTAATGGTCGCACGTTTACGCAGTTAAAGTTCGCCAGGGGCCGGCAATATTTTCAAAGAATTAAATTAAAAAAACTTTATATAAATTCACGAAATAATGGAACATGTGCGAACACACATTTTTAATAAAAAAAAAACATCAAAATGCAATTTCCGTTCCTACAATATCTAAATTTGTTCGCGTTCAGCACAGGAATGGAAATATGAATGTATGCTGTCAATAATATAAAAACATTTGCCGGAGAGGAAGAAGGGGGAGAAGAAATTTATGGCTTAATAATTATATTATATCTATTATGTTATCCGTCAATAACGTTTAGAGAAATCATCACACAGAGAGTGTGTTACCGGCCAATAACCGTCGGTGGTAACATCAGAGATGTTGTGTGAGCGGCCATTAAAGTGTTAATATTGTCGCTATGTATTCAACAGCAAAGTATTAGTGTAAAATGATTAACGAAAATAATTAGGTTTCTTTTCATTTGCTAATGAAATTTCGATGTGGACGATGATAGAGGCGGGACACATCCGGCATTCAGAGCGTTAACGAAGGAAAACTAAATTCTAATGCGAATCTATGGTTAATGATGATAAATTAATGGAGGTGCGTTCAAATAAAAGCGCCCGTCTACTTCGCCATTGGAATGTCGTTTTCGCATGTCAGAGCGAAACAATTAGGAAGGTCTTAAAACTCAGTAATTAACACCCTTAGGGTATTAACCTTGTAGCTACAGCGCTGCAGCCACATGTTTGGCCTCTGAGCGTTATATAATCAGTTTGCAGTTGACCTTTGTGCGATACGGTGCTTTCAACATACATCTTCGATATAACACGCCTTTGAAACGTACCATAGTCATTTTATTATATCGGATTTTAGAAATAATTGAACAAATCTATTTGAAACTCAAAGTTGAAAATTTCCACCGTCAAAGATACTAAATCATACAAAGATACAAAGTCAAAAAGATACAAAGATACTAAAGATACTAATTGTGCGAATATTAAATGTACTTTAATAGTGTCTTTGAAATTGCATGCTTAATTTGCTTTCCCAATTCTGATATTCCAAAGTTATACTTTTTGATGTCGCAATAATATTTACATTAAATGACTAGACATTAGTGTAGCTATAAAAAGGATAATAATTTGTCTGTGTAATGCATTTAGAATTTTGGCACTATCATTCGCTCCATTCAGATCCCATTATTTTTATAGCAGCTCTCCTTTAGATGCTGTTCCCCAAATGCCAATTAATTTAAATAACGATTAAACAATAATTCCTCGTAATCTTCGTTTCTCTTCGTCTAGATACCCTACCCATAATGTCAATTAATTTAAATAATAATTGAACAATTAATCCTCGTCACCGTGGTTCTTTCTCATATCAATAATCTCCACATAATGTAAATTAATTTAAATAATACGTAAACAACACAATTCTTGATACAATAGCAAAAAACCGAGCCGATATCGGATAAATCTCCTCCTAATTTCGGGGCCCTAAATAGACTCTACGGAATTACCCACTTATTCTGAAACACCCTGTACTCGAAGGTTGCAGAAAACATATCAGTGTCTCGTCCGCGTTTAACCTGCCACGTAAAACGGAATCCATTACACACCTTGAACGGAAGGCGCGCACGATTCCGCAACATTTCCATTTATATTACCTTATCGTTATTCTTTCGCTTTGCTCACCTTCCCTCATCCTTCCGCTTCGCCGTTTTACCTCGATCATCCTAGCTTTTCCTCCTGATTTCCTCCTGTTTCCCTGGCGCGCTACCGATCGTCGTTCTCCTGGATTATTCCTGTCGCAGGACCACGGCGAAGACGCATTTGCTAGACCAGCCGGCATCGTCGCTCGCCTCGTACTCGATTCTGTGTCCACCGATATCGAAACGACGTCCTGGACTCTGAAATTCGATGAATCGATCTCGAACGATCATTACGAGACACGCAGCGGAAGGTTTTGTGTAATTTCTGGCAGCGTAAAAAATAGTCGAGGTGCGGGGAATGTATTCTGGATTGGAAATTAAAGCTGGAATGTTTCGATGGGCGACTGCTGATATCCGAATCCTCGTGAATCGAATATTTTTCCAGGCTTCTAGATTAACATTCGAGGTCGATCGAATTAGTTTCTTCATTTCTACTGAAGTGAAACTTTCTCTATTAAAATCACATCTTTACAAAGCAGAAACTTTAAAGGCAAAAAGAGATAGACAGCAGGACTTTACCTTTTTGGGACCAACGCGTAGATATTAACTGAATTAACAAATTCGTAAATATTACAATTTAAGAGTCTATGAAATTTCATTGAATTTAATGGCACCGGCCACCGGTGACCCTCATGACATTCAACGTGTTAATGGTCCGAAAAGAACGAGATATTTTAACCCTTTGGTGTCTTACGTCGAGTATTGCTCGATACAGTTTTTCATTGTATTGTTAATATTCGATCGTGTTAATTTTGACTTTCAAAGTTGCCAATGACTTAACATTTTCATCTAAATGTCCCTCAGGACTTGTAATTATCGCTATTTGCTATCAGTGTATAGTTTGCACTGAGGAATTTCCTTAAATTAACCCCTACCTGGAACTACGGACTCAATGCCACCGGTATTTCGCTAGTTTCTTGATTTCTACTGAAGTGAAACTTTTTCTATTAAAATCACATCTTTACAAATCAGAAACTTTAAAGACAAAAAGAGATTTATAGACAGCAGGACTTTACCTTTTTAAGACCAACGCGTAGATATTGACTAAATTAACAAATTCGTAAATATTACAATTTAAGAGTCTATGAAATTTCATTGAATTCAATAGCACCGGTCACCGATGACCCTCATGACATTCAACGTGTTAAAACAAAAATACCCACAGTAGCCCTCAATGTTTGCGCACGTTTAGTAACGAATAATTGAAAGTGAAAAATATAAGAAGAATACGTTTTAGGTAATTCGTATTATTGTTGTTCGTAACTCACCCTCTGGATCATAAGATATCACGAATACATTTAATGACAACTAATGACTGATATCGATCTCCGTGCATGACCTACAAGGTGAGTCACCGGATTTACGGGTGAGATTTTACATGAAAGATACGGTTGAGTCATCAGTCTCGAAGGTTTTAAAATTCAATGTGACTTACTCTTTTGTTACTAATTGTAAGATTAACGATAGCTACCCATCGCTGGGTGATGCTTATAGACTGCGAATTTTGATGTGGTAATGTGAGATTGAATGTAGATTATGTTACTCCCTATGCAGCTCTATATAGCCCCGAGATAAGCTTAAAATCGTTGCATTATTTTGGCAAGTAATTACTGTGGGAATTTTATAAAATCCGCGCGCATCTATCTACTGGGTTGGCAACTAAGTAATTGCGGATTTTATATAAGAAGGAATTTCCTTAAAGCTGATAAGGGACCCATAAATCTAGTTTTTTAACATAGCGAAACTGTTTTAATTTTTTTTGAATGCATGTATGCGATACATTGAGCTCCTCTACAATCTCACGTGTTGTGCTATGACGATCTGAATCGATAATAGCCTGGATATGACTCTCATCAACTGTAACTGGACGGCCAGATCGTTGCGCATTTTGGAGTGAAAAATCACCCGAAAGAAATTTAGAAAACCAATTTTGATACTGCCTATCTTTCAAGGCTTCATTTCCACATACGGCACATAACTTCTTGTGCGCTTGGGATGCGTTCCTTTTTCGGAAATAATACAATAAAATATGTCTGGAATGCGCGTTTTGTTCTTCCATTTTCAAATTGGGATAAAAACGAAACTAAATAACTCATCGACACGATTTTTTTACTGATGAAAGGTGGAAGTCCGAACAATAAGAAAACTATAGATTGGGTGCTTTGAACATGTTGACAAAACAAAAAAAAAGTGCAAAAACCATCTATCGCCAAAATCCGCAATCACTTAGTTGCCAACCCAATAGATTCTTCTAGAGAGATCCAGCGTAAGACAAAAGACAGGCGAAAGACGGACGTGGACTGCACGCGGTAGACGTAATAGACGAGTAGACGTAACAGACGAGTAGATTTCGTAGACGAATAGACGTACAATTAGACGATTAGAGGATTAGACGATTAGACGAATAGACGTATAACATACAGACGCATAGATGAACAGACGATTAGACGAGAGTAAGAAGTAGACGAATAGACGCGACTAGACAGCCGATTGTATACTTATTAGTAACCGTAAGAGTGTGTGTCTACGTTTGACACATCTTGCGCGGGAAGCGACTAAAGTCATTTTTCACGGATTATTGATGGGTTATTGTTATCGATGGGTTTTTGTGATGTTTTTACAATAAGAGGAATTGGAAAAAAGAAAAATACTTTACAACAATGTCGTGTGTGCTCCGTTAAAAAAATACGCAGTGTAACGCGGTATAAGTGTAAATTTTGTAACGTACCCTTGCACAAAGAAAAGTGCTTTGAACAATATCACACTCTGAAACATTTTTAAATTTTTGATTTTCTTAGTTTTTCATTTTTGACAAGTTATTTTAATTTTTTTAAAGGGGATAAAGACATTGATTTTTAAAGAGAAACTAAAAGTTTTATTTAAAAAAATCTAATGTTTAAAAACTACAGCTATTTTATGCAGAAGGAATTTCGCGTCCGAACTGTAAAAAATCGCCCGCTACACGGCAAGACTTTGGCGGCAAAGTACCCGCGCAAGATGTGTTAAGTATTTTCCGTACTGTTGTTTCAATTCGTATTTTATATTTTTTAACGTGTATTTGTAATAAATATCCTACATTACTAGTCTACTCTCCCATCACGTTCATTTCTCAACCAACGTTAATTAAAAATTTGTGTTTAAATTCCTTGAGCTTCCCAACCCTCACACACAGTCTTCAAAGACACCCTGTACAGAGAAGTGCATGAACCCGACCCGATGGCACGAAATATTGTAGTTCGTAGACGGCGTTGTTGTACGATGTTTGTGTAGAAATATAGATCGTTCCCTAAGCAAACTTTGCATAGTTTACATTCTCCTCAAACTTTCTGAAGTTTACACGAGCAATTCAAATTGATCGGCAATTCTCACGGATTGACCAAATATTCGTTGGACTAACAATACAATGATTTCGGAACGCACGGCAATGTGATGAAAATTTAACTGTCACTACCGCCGCACAGATGTATCTACCGTAGTCGCGTCGAATGTTAATTCATGAAGCTCGTGTGCATGTCAAACCGTTCAATTTGATGTTCAGGAATTTCATATCGCTTACTGCTTTTGTCGTTGTTTGTGAATGTTAAACATCGAGAGATTATTATAAATGAAATTCATACCTATTGCGTTCATTAATGCAGTAATAAAATTGTTATTATAACGAGTGACGTTAAAATTATTTCCAGGCTATTGATTTTACTTTAAAGTATATGTACGATATATCAGGAATTAATGATACATTTTTATTTCATCAATCTTATACTGAGTCATTGTGTTGACAATTAAAAAAGAAATTCCAGGGCATGCGATTAATGCTGAAGGAAGTATCGCAGTGGAATATTTCATTTAATTTAGATAATCTTATTGCAGCAGGTAATGAATGTTTTCTTTCAAAAATTAATACGAATGTAGTAAAAAAAACGCGATAATTCTTATAAAAGAATTTTTACTAAAATTGATATCCTATGATGAAAGCTTCTATTAATTAATATTAATTCCATTATGGATATCGTAAAATGTGATCCATGTATCTTCTTTTCCCTATTTACACATTTTTCCACCTTCGAATTTTGTTACAATAATTATTAACGAAACGTAGTTGATATACATGAAAAACTGTAGTAAGAAGTTTAAATTTGCATTGAATACATCCAAGGTTATCGTCATAAACCCGCGAGATATTCGTTTAAACGGCGCGTTTCGTTTTGTGCCCGATTTGATTTCCGTTCATAATATCAACATCATCCTGCGGTTTCGAAAATTTACATGTGTTTGCAATGGCTTTGTGTAATGCAACCGCGTAATGTATCGCTCAGCAAACCGGCTATTATCGTATGCGCGCAAAATTAATAATTACCATGGACAATTTTCGCGCTGATCAGAATTCATACCGTCATTAAAGCGTGCACAATGTTTTATGCCACTGTAAAATAAATTGCATCGAAGTTAGAGAAACCATGGTCATTACGAAAATTGTAGTTGGAGTCACGATTGCAGTTCATAATCGAGAGAATAAAACCGATGAATCTATTGCTACGATATTGATTGTTCTACTTCATATTCAACGAAACCAACATATCATATTATCGGTGATTTCAATAAAGTTTATCATCATTAATACTTTACCGAATACCGCTAAAAAATTCCAGATTATCATATTCCCTTTTAAATTTTTCTTTCATCGTAGGGTTTATAGAAAATGTAGAAGATCGAGGAGTTTTGAAAAGTGATTTTTGTTTTAAAGGAGGGGCTCTTTCAATTTTACTTCTTAGGATAGTAGAATTGGAATTTTGTATTTTAGTAAGAAATCCTCGAATAATCAGTTAGCAGGATTATTACAGTACTTTCAAGGTACGTTATGTAAAATAGTAGGCGATAAAGGGGTGAAACCTGATGCGATTTGTAACGATCACTTACCTCGTTGCTTCTAATTCGTGTCACCTTCACATTATCCGTGAAAATCGGCTCGATCCACGTTATCGCCGTTCCATTTCTTCCAAAGACTTCGATGTCGTTCGGGCAGTCTTTCACTTTTGGCGCTTCGCCCTCTGAAATTCGAATTAGTTTACGTTCTATTTTTTTAGCGTTGTCCATTGTTACGGTTAGTTCTTCGTAAACGTATAAGTTCGAGTGAACTTTGATACGCGAGAATTTGGGATTCTGCATGAAAATCAAAATATAAAGAAAGTACACTTAATTCTGTTTTTACACGATAGATACGTTCCCGAAGAATACGTGTGAAAAAATTCGTGTAAAAAAATATACTGCGTCTATGGAAAAATAGAAGATTGGTTCCAGTCCTAAGAAATCAGCAAAAATAATACAATAAACCATGAGGTTTCATGTGAGGATCTTAAAAATATTGTTTCATAAAGATTGAGCATGTATCATACAAAGTAAATTATCATTTGAAAAGGAAAAAATCGTGTCACTAATTCATGAACACAAAAATTAGGCAAAATCATATGGGTTGCACATAAAAAGATTTTATTCGTTGTCACTTTCTGACAATAAACGCATACGTTTACGTAATATTGCAATATTACTGCTATCACTAGAAACGTCTTGGTTATCGTCTTCGTGCTCCATTGGTGAAATTCTTTCTGTATCTTTTGAACAAAATTAAGACTAGCCTCCTGCGTTGCCGATTTTTCAGTGGATTTACGAACGAATTCGGCAATTAATCGTTGTGTTTGTTTTCGCTGGGCCACAGTAAAGCAAAATTTTCTACATAGAATTTGAGTTGATCGTGATAAATCAAAATAAGCCGTGTAAAAAGAGAATTAAATTTTGTTGTAATTCGTGTTAAATGAAAATCGTGTGAAAGAAGTTGGTGTATAAACAAAATTGGGTGCACAAAGAAAAAGGCTATTTTGTGGTTCCTTCAAAGCATGGAGAATGGAGGACATTATTTGCGAGGAAATAGGGCAGTGATGTACAACATTCTACGTATCAAACATAATAATTGATGAACTTCTTGTTTGTAGTTGAGCGGTCAAATCAACAATTTGACGGCCCAATACTAAAAGGCAGATTAATTATCGCAGCTGTTGACCGTAGTACAAAATGGTAAAAGGGTCATCTAGATATAATTAATTTCTACTTTGCCCGTAGGTGCGTAGCATAAACTCTATGCAACTTTTGTGCTTGTTATCCGAACAAATTCGTAGATGTTTGAATTTTTTTTAATTAAACAGGGGTTTTTGAAACGATACAATAAAACTTTGCCATTATAGAACTTCATTATGAAATAGTTTTGCGTTTCGAAATTATATCGCGACAGCGGTACATATTATGATTTCCTATTTAAATACTGAAACACTTTGATTTCATTAACATATAACGAAGAGCAATTACAAATTGCGCATATATCAAATACAAGAGAGATGTTTCTGAGTACCTCGAAATTTTATTATGTAATAAAAATAATTATCACTTGATGAAAAAGTAATTCCGGAATTCCATCAGCATAATGTCAATTAACTGCTCTTCGTTTAAATAATCAAACGTGTAATTATTTAAATTAGAAGCCGTTAATTTCTGTTTAGAAGCAGATACACGTTGAGAAATACTTGTTTGAAAACACACGAAGTTATTAACGAAACTTGTTGTCGAAATGTTCATTACCGCACTGTTTGCATTGCAATGTAAAAACTGTTGCATACATAATCACCGTATACAATTAGGGGAGCAATTTTGTTGATATTAAAATGAATGCAGTATGTACATGAATGAAAATTAATTAGTTTATAAATGTCTGCATTACGTCGAGATTTCGTGTGAAAACTGTGCGCCAGTGGTTTCTGTATTACATTATTCGAAAAAAAGCAGTGAATTTCAATATCAAACTAAATTAATTACTTTAGCGTGCGTGCTATTGGCATCCACTTGAATTTACTACCAATTGGTTATTAATTCGTCAGAAATTTCATTCTTGCTTTCGTACTGCCATTACAGTGAATAATTGATGATTATGTGGAAACTGCAACACCGTGGTACCCGATGCACAAAACAATGCACTTAAAAGTTAAATTAACCCTTTTGCAGTTCTATTTTAAAAGTGGCAGCGCACAGTAAACTGATACTGTTATTAAAACGAAATTAATTTTGTTTCCATTTGCTATCGAAAGAAGAGATAAGTCACGCAATAATTATAATAGTATTTTCTCACATAGTAAATTTCTTCTATTTGCTGACGATCTTAAGATTTACCGTACGATTAAGTGTTTGGATGATGCTGCTCTATTACAGAGCGATCTTGAAAATTTGTATCATTGGTGTCATAGAAACAATACTTAATATTAATATAACCAATTGTAAGTGTCACGCTATCCGCTTCAATCGCAGATCTACCACTATAGAGTACCCATATTCCATAAATACCTCCATCTTATCGATAGTAGACAACATACGTGATCTTGGAATATTATTTTCCAGCAACTTATATTTTCAGAACCATATTAACTCAGTTGTCAACAATTCAATAAAAATTCTCGGTTTGATCTATCGCACCTCCAAACACCTCTCTAACATCTTTACACTTCGTACACTGTATATTTCTTTGGTTCGTCCGCATCTAGAATATGGATCGGTTATCTGGTCACCATATAGCCAAAAACAAAAAATACTCATAGAGAGAGTACAAAATAAATTTCTTAGATTTGTCTCATATTTCTCAAACTCACCTCTCTCGTACGATTGTCACAACTATGATAACATTTTAACTCTGCTAAATTTAGCGACTCTTGATCAACGTCGCATGATGGCCAATGATGTATTTGTATTTAAGATTTTCAATAACTCGATTAACTCTCCTGCTATCTTGAAGGAATTTGAGCTCTATGTTCCTACCCTCCGTTATAGGAAAAATTCACTTCTCGCAATCACATACCATGATACTTTATATGGTTCAAACAACTGTATTAACCGTCTACGCCTTAACTCAAATCGTTTTTGTGATTCTATAAACTTCTTCAATGTATCACTTTCTAATTTTAAGCGATCTTTGTTTAATGCCGTCCTAGACTCTTAACATTCACTTTCTGTACATTTACTGTAATGAAAGGGTTTTTTCCCGTGAATCTACAATAAATAAATAAATAAATAAATAAATAAATAAATAATACATACTGTCGTCTGCTACTTTCGGTTCCTTTTTTGTGCGAGCTGAGCTAAATCGCCGAGGAACGGTCCTAGGCTCAATAAAGCTGACTAACGAAAATCAAATAACGGTTTTCTTAATCGAAACAGTTATTATCCGATGAAGTATCATTCGATTGCGAACAGTGTGCCCTAACCTCCCATGTTTTTTGGTCCTCCCTATTCCTGCTACGATCGTCTATATCTCATCGAACAATTACTTCCATGGAATTAGTTTCCGACACGCAAATCTCCATCGTCGCAAATCGCATATCTATCGGTCGTTGGAAAAACTTGCTGCATTAAGAGACAAACTCTGTTCGCGCATCTCCACTGGGAAGTTCCTGCATTTCGCCAGTAAAATGGAAAATTACTGTGCAAAGGACGTACAGTTACGTTTCGGGGTGAAGTGCGAAAATGAAATTGTAGTTTTGTACATGACACCTACGTTGGATTCTGATACGTCTAAATGAAGAGTACACGAAACAGCTCGGAAATTTATTTGCAACGCCGAGTTTGCGTTAAACCGTACATTCTTGTTTTGACCCTTTACTGACGGACTTTTCTGACGTGGACCTGTGAGGTTTCACTTAAATTCACGTCGGCTCTTGCGAGTATGATGATTCAAGTGCAGGAAAATTGAGAATTTATTTTTCGTATTATATTATATGTTATTGAAAGAAGAAACTGTAAATGTGACAAATAATTTAACACAATAATAATATCTCTGATATGACGGTGTTAAATTATTTGTCACTTTTACAGTTTCTTCTTTTTTTATACAGTACCGAAAAAAAGGTATTGTTTCATATGCAGAATTTTTCATTAGCTCTCTAACGAGCAGAACCATTATGCCATAGGCGGACTGTGCCTTAATCTACATAATTCATGTTTATCCACAAACAAAAATTGTTTGCTTCAGTTTCACATGAAATAATTTAGTTAGTATCTTACCTACTTTAGCTGCTTCTTGGCGATTTAATTATAATTTGTTGCTTTTGTTACATTTTCTACGGCAATGTAAGTAATATAAAAACATAAGAGTCATATTTTATTCATTCCATATATTTTCTAGCAAGTCCGTCCGAAGGCGCTTTATCTGATTTCATACCTCGTAGTCGTAATTTTTATTTAATCATTTTTTAAATCCTAGATTAGGGTTTAGGATACCGTAATTATTGCCACAACCGGTTTTTCCTTAGCGAAAAATTCGGCCTGGTAGAGAGTTGATAAATCAATGTTAAAAAATACGTTGAAATTATATTGTAATAATAGAATAGGATTTTTTATATCCATGCCTTACAAAGTTAAAACAGTACCGGGTCACATTGACTGGAGCCCTGGATGTGCACAGTAAATATAAACAAAACAACAGGGTCAATCAACGCGTTCCAATTAATTTAAATCAACGAACGAATTAAATGCCATTCGAGGATTGTGATAAAACGTGCGTGGCGAGTATGTTTAATTAAATCGTCCGTTCGAATGGAAGAGATTTCTTTGCGGTCGCACTACTCGAATTTGCATTTGTCATTTACATTCCCGTTCTCCATTCTGGTACACGTGAAATGTATGCCTTTAAGGGTGTTGGCTTTGAGGATGCATACGCGAACCTGCTTTTAATTACTTCCTTTATACAATACAAGATTTCCCGCGAATGCGAGATACTTAACACGTGCAAAAAAAGGAACTAGCGGGGCGTTTTGCGGGATGAAAATGCGACAAGTGCAAATTGTGTATACACATTCTGCACCGGAATTCAGTACACGATACGGAAAGTGATTTCATGACGGCCTCTCGCACGTGAAAGACAACCTATTTTCATGAGATCTGGAAAAATATCGAATTACTGTGCCATTTCGAAAAGGTTAAGAGATATTGAGGTTGAAGTTGAAAGGTGGTAATAATGTTGAATAGGATGCCGCGAGTGAAATAGAAAGGTTGCCATGATATGCTGAATCTGATGCATATTTATGCTATAATTTTAGAAGAATGTTGCTTAGGCAAATGAAATATGTCCACGAAGAAAAAGGGGAAGTAACTTAATTACATTCACTTGAGATATCTTTAATACAATAGTTATTAATTTTTTTATTATATACTGCAGACTAGGTTGCTGAAGAATATGTATTTTTCTTGAGAGAAACGCTTCAAAACTATTTCTCAAAAGTCAGTCATTTTTTTCGGTAATGACCACCTTCAACTTGAGTGAAAGGAGTACTGTTACATTTATGTGACTGTTTCATTAAATCAGGTGTAAGATTTTTTCATTTTTTACAGCAGATTCTTGATAGAACACTCTAACGAAATTAATGGGATAGTGGATAATTAAATTAAGAGAACTATGATATCAACCGAATGAAACTTTTTGCCTCTGACTTTCGTAATTACGTTTTGTATTATAGCACAGACCGAAGAACCGTATAAAGAGCTCCTAAGAAACAAAAAAAAAACGTCGTAATTTCATAAATACTTTATTTACGAACTGCGGAGTTTAAAATAGTAGAAAGTTACCGTCGAGGGACGCGAAATATCCTGAGGGTCCTGGAACGCGAAACTGGAATTTATTCTTTTAAAAACTGGGTAATATTCATTTTCATTTCAATATATTATTCAACACTTCCTTTCCGCTCACTTTATCTTTATTCCTTTAAAACCTCCTGTTCCTGTCCATTGTATTTTCAGGTTTAATAGATTGGGTACGACAATGAAGTGTAACTTTATAATCTTGGATCGTAAAAGCAATGCTTTATATGAATTAATGCCTACATTTCAAAGTTCTTTCTATATTATCTGTATATTGTTGCAAACTGCACATCAAAACCTCAAAGAATATTTATTAGGATCAAATAATTCAAACTAACTTTCATTCTCAAATATAACAACTTTAACAACTTAGCACTAAACCTATCGGCTTTATATCTGTTATATTGAAATACACGAAATAAGTACTTTGGAAAAAGAGATTTGAAGAGGAGAAAAAGATGATCAGTTAAGTAATTTTTGTTTTATACGACAGACCTAAAATATTTACTGAATGGCTGCCCAATCAATTTGGGGAATTTTTAGAAAAAATCAGAAAGCGGTCATTTGACCGCCATGGTAGGTTTAGTGTTAATTATCACGCAAAAGAACTTCTTTGCTATATTTATTTGAGAAAAAATGGCATTAGAATAATTAATTATGGCACGATGTGAATTTCTTGTTCGCTAGAGATTCATAATAATATTAGGTTGGTGCATATGAAATGTCGGATTGCATACTGCGAAATTAAAATGCTGTAGGTTTTGCAAAATGAATGTTTATAAATCAAAATAATTCCCATCGACATCAATACACTTTTGCCAAAGGTCCACAAGAGCTTTTATACGATTTTTAAAAAAATCTGAGTTTTTAGAAACAATGAAATTGAAGGCGACTTTTTTAAGGTCACCTTCATTATTGATTTTTTTTTCTGTAATGAAGTGGGCCAAGTATTTAAAAATATGATAATGCGTTAAAGGAAGATCAGGTGAATAAGGTGGGTACTGTAAAATATCATATTGCAATTCACGAAATTTTTTTCAGCTCACTTTTGACGGATATGGTCTTTCTTTGTCGTGCAATAAAGTAGACCCCTGCCTATTAATTGAAACCGAATGCAATATTTTCAATTCTACAAGCATTTGTTCAATTTTTTTACAGTATCTGTCAGTAGTAATGCTTCCATCGCCTTGGAAAAAAGGAAGTTTAGCTTTCCATATATAGATTAGGACATCATTATTATGGCTTACGGTTGTGGGCCTACTACGAGGCGCATTTTGAAGATACTTATATCTAGAACTAAGTTTTTTGAACCAACATTGTACGATTTCTTTATTAACAATTGCCTCCCATATTATCTGTTTATGTTAAAACTTGCAGCAGCGGCATCATTACGAAATTTAAATTCATATCGGATTACTACTCGTATTTCACTATTACTATCGTTGCATAAAAAAAGTATATTTTTTTATAGATATTAGGAGTCTTCCAAAAAAAATGCAGTCAATATTGAGCATATAGACCAAATAACATGTTTCAACTATGAAATTATCAAGTTTACGGCCACATGTTTACAAAATATGACTAAAATGCAGTGCAAAGACTTAATCCGACATTTCATTTGCACCAACCTAATAGATTGCTATAGATTTATTTTTGATTGAATATAAATCAACATAATAACATATACCGTCTGTCAACGATAACTGACGTCGATGTGTTAAAAAAAAGACAATCCCCATTATTATTCGGAGAAAAAATGACAAAATACAATTCACAAATAATAGCTGAAAGCAAAGATATACAATAAATATTTCATAATAATAACTACATCGAACAAACGATGCATGCTGCAGTTACTTTAATTTATTAATGCATAAATTTTTGAAATCGTGGACATTCGTTTCGAGATCGGAATACATTATTTCTGTCATTAGAACAGCGAGACCCATATATTTCAATGGACCATTTATTTATATCCATTTATTCTTATGCAGAAAAATATATTGCAAAAACGATTCCCATTTAAAACCGAATGTTTCTCAAAAGAAGAGTGAATCATAATTAAAAACATATTATCCAAAACATTTCATCCTTCCCATAACAAAAAACAAATGTTCTCATCTCTGATTTATGCCAATCTTCAAAAGAGAAATTTTAAAACACATTCAATTTCCTCTCCCATGCCATCTAATTGTCACAAAAATTTGCGACATAAAGAAAAGAAATCATGCATCCAATTGCTACCGAAATCGTGAACAAAAATTCACCGTTAAACTTATAGCAATGAATCTGATTTCAATTCAAACTCGTGCCCGTTCTACCGTGGTGCAAGAAACCATTGAAATTCTATTGCAAACACCGTCAGACGAAATTTCGCTACGGTTCGAAGGACCGGGGAAATTTCGAGGGAACCGAAAATTTGAAGTTCACTGATTGTTACTACGCGAATCATCCGAGCGTTTAGTAGGACTCATCGAATAATCTAATCCGCGAGCCAAGGCGACCAACGATCCATGGATTATATAGCACTGTGGCATGCCCTATTCCAGAAACGCATTTAATTAAAGCTTGAGGAAAGGGATTCTCCAACAGACGGGGAAGGAAACTTCTTTGAGCCGCCATGTGAAATTTGCATACGACCACTCGAGGGTGTACGAACCGCTAAGACGAACGTATTTCACTCGTGTCTCGACACGATATTCCGTGAAAATGCAACGCGGAAGACATTGCATTCTTACGGGTTTCCTTTAATGGATCCGCTTTCCACGTTCTGCTAAGACAGTAACGTTAATAGCCACCGAGAAAGCCTTTCAGGTGGCGACGTTCGCGTGAAAAGACGAAATGACATATTAAGTCTTGAGGAATATTATATATGCACGGGTATTTGCGTGTTTTCCACGGATTTCCAGGTATTCAAGGTGTACGTATGCATAATTTGAAAATCCTTCGATTCAGCGAAATGTTCTACAAATGCTAACTTGCACATTTGGGGTAAAATACATGTGTAAAAATAAGCGTCTGGCTTTTACACGAATAATCGCGATTGCAATTGGAGAAGATTTCGTGTGAGGTTGAAAGAACATATACATAGGTGTTCTAGAATACTGCAGAATTTACTAGGATTTGTAGAAGATGAAAGCTTTTACCTAACTGAAAATAAATGAAAAATTAGGAAGATACTAAAAATCTCAGTAGGAGGAAGGCCAGGACTGATATCTCATTCTCAGAGTTTTTACGAGCATTGCAGTTAAATTAAAAGAAAATTAAAAGAAAATATTAACGTTTTACAGTGCAGCAACGATTGTTAGTATTCTACTGTTCACACAGAATTAACTGTGCATTCTGATTTTTAAAAAATCCCGCACCCTTAATTATCCCTCATTTATCTCCACTAAACCTGAACGGCAGTAGAATTAATGAAATTTTATGACAACCACTATTTCCCCGCACTATTTATCACTAAATATTGTCATTCGTTATTAATATTTATTTTTATTTCTGTACTTTTAAACAATATAAGCAAGATTATAGCGCCTACATGTTAAAAAGAAGTTGCAAAGACATCGATCTTGGCAACATGCAGTGGTACTTCGACTTACGAACCATTCGGCATACGAACTTTACGAGATACGAACTTTTTTCATGTATCGTGTTTGCTTCCAGATACAAACTTATCCACGACGTATAAACTGTGATATTTTTCTAATACAAGCAACAATGCAGGGAAATTTGTTTTCTGAAACCGGATTGTGTAATTGGTTTTTCATAAGGTGAGATGAATTTCAGAAACAAAATTAAGTTCGTAATTAGAAGTACCATAGTAGTTCAAAATTTAGAAACCATTAAAGTGGTCACAATGTCAAATACATTTACAGAAACAAAATAAGTTCTTAATTAGAAGTACCATAGTAGTTCAAAAATTTAGAAATCATTAAAGTGGTCACGATGTCAAATACATTTACAGAAGCAAATTAAGTTCGCAATTAAAAGTACCATAGTATTTCAAAATTTTAGAAATCATTAAAGTGGTCAAGATGTCAAATACATTCACAAAAACAAATTAAGTTCGTAATTAGAAGTACCATAGTATTTCAAAATTTTAGAAATCATTAAAGTGGTCAAGATGTCAAATACATTCACAAAAACAAATTAAGTTCGTAATTAGAAGTACCATAGTAATTCAAAAATTTAGAAATCATTAAAGTGGTCACGATGTCAAATATATTTACAGAAACAAATTAAGTTCTTAATTAGAAGTACCATAGTATTTCAAAATTTTAGAAATCATTAAAGTGGTCAAGATGTCAAATACATTCACAAAAACAAATTAAGTTCGTAATTAGAAGTACCATAGTAATTCAAAAATTTAGAAATCATTAAAGTGGTCACGATGTCAAATATATTTACAGAAACAAATTAAGTTCTTAATTAGAAGTACCATAGTATTTCAAAATTTTAGAAATCATTAAAGTGGTCACGATGTCAAATATATTTACAGAAACAAATTAAGTTCTTAATTAGAAGTACCATGGTATTTCAAAATTTTAGAAATTAATAAAGTGGTCACGATGTCAAATACATTTACAGAAACAAATTAAGTTCTTAATTAGAAGTACCATGGTATTTCAAAAATTTAGAAATCATTAAAGTGGTCACGGTGCCAAATACAGTTAAACGATTCATCAGTGATAGAAATTCTCGATGCGTGCATATGTGACAGAAACAAGATGATTCTTTAATTAGGAACAATTATCGCTAATCTTATTCCTGTTTTCTATTCGAGTGAAACAGGCTGGATTATTATTAATCAGTGCTCGTTGATTAGTCCAACCGTTCGATAATGAATAATGATGATCGTCAGAGATTCGGTACTCAACGTGGCCATTTCGTGCACATGCATTAATTAATCACCTTTAACGATGATGCGCAACACACAGCTGGTCTGCTTCTTCGATACCGGGTGCCTAGCGAAGAACGTGACTTCGTGAACTCCGGGGTTCAAGTTTGCCTCCAATCTGGTTCCCCATGAGGGCTTCGACCGAACGTAACGAAACCAATCCAAATCGGTTGACGGTTGATCGAAAGTCACGAATGCCTCGTCTCGGCCCGGCGGCAATTCAGCGATTACGTCTTTCGGACAATCCAGACGGGGTTTGCTATATCCTGCCACAGAATATGGAACTACTGATATTGAGAAAGACGAAAATAATATGTGAATTTTGTCGGCGGAAGGAACTGAAGTGAAATTTTTCGGAAAGATTGTTTCGTGGAAAGTATTTGGTAGCGTAAAGTAATAGCTTAAAGGATTTGAAGGAAGAGGAAGAAATGAGGAAAAAATCATAATATTAGTGGTAGGATATTTAAATCGGTGTTACAAAACGAGCACCACTTCGTTTTCGCGAGGGAAGGTATTAACTCGTGAATACTAGATGTGTGTGTGTTCATATTTGTCTCCTTTATTTGCTTATAATATTCGGTGAAAGGTCAGTTGAAAAGTGTCGTGTGAGGGCCTTTAGGGAAAGTCGTGGGTGCGGAAAATTAGGAGAAGTTAGGAGTGGGGGACAGGGACCTTTGTAAGTGGGGATGAGGTCTGTGAGGAGAGGGATGGGCCCTTAGCCCTTTGCAGTCCTATGTCGAGCTACTCTCGACATAGCTTTTCACTCCATTTTATTTTCTAACGATTTAACGTCGACTTGCCAGTTTCATAATGATTTTATAATACCATTATAAATATTCGTCAGTACTGTAGCAAGGTATTAAATATGTAAGTAAGGTAATAAATAAATGAATGGAAACACACACACAGCACAAATTAAACGAAACTAGAGTATATATATTTGATGATAATGATATGTGGTAATATGAGTAATAGTAATAATATTAAAAATATATAATAATGGTATTAAGAATGGTATTAAGGGTTTCGCATCTGTATAGCTTAGATGCCCGATTCGCACTCTACTGCTTACTGACTGCATCGGAACCGTCGCTAGGCCCCATTTGTATATATTAGAGTAAACACACTTAAAATACCAGGGCTGTGCCTACGCAGTCTACCAAAAATCTTTTCTTTATTAAAGGGGCACTACAGTACCTACAGTTATTGCTATCATTAAAAAAAGGTGAATGACCAACGGAAGAAAATGATGTAAAATTAATTTCATTTAGCTTACTACAAAACTGACAAAATAATTCGGACCGCAAAGGGTTAGAGTGGTCGTTGGGCATGCTGCGTGCATGTGTACCGGTTTATGTGTCTGTGCGTATGTATATTTTACCTGAGGTGTGAAAATTAATAGTAATAATAATAACAATAGTAATAATAATGATAATGTCAATAATAATAATATAATAGTAATATTGACGATGATAATGATAGCGATGGTGATAAGAATAACAATAACAATAATGGTGATGATAAGCGATATAATGCGGAGTGTGTCGGCTGGGGTTAGGACGTAACATGGGAAAGATAGCAATTTTAATTGAATTGAATATCTTCAAAAGTATTAGAACGAGAGAGAAATGATTGGGAACAAAGCGGCAACGTATAAAGGACGTTGTATTATGTTGTCAGAAATCTTATGCGGATAGAATTAGTTAGAAGATATTCAGTACTTCAAAGTGGTATCTTATTAAATATCCTTGTCATTTATCGTATTGCCAGAAGATGTTTTACAAAGTATTCGTTTGGAATAAGGAAACATTTCTGACAAAGAATTTTTGAATGATCAACGTAATCGAAACCTCTGTCTTGTTTCTGCAGAGGACTTCAATACTTAACGCAAACTTTCCTAAAAAAAATCCTTCACCCACGTCCACCTTGCATCGCACATTTTTGCTGTCGATCTTTCACGGCAACATGACATGTAACCTCATCAGAACTTCTGATTGAGAGGCGCAGATGCATTAATGGACCATTTCGCTTCATCGAGTCGTATTTGACGCATTGATATCGGAATATTAACACCGTAGTGCGCTTCATCAGGAACTAGTTACCATAGTAATATCAGAATATTAATACTGTAGCCCGCCTCATCAGAGGCTGCATTATGCCTAGTTCGAATTACTGTACGCTGACATCATCGTGTATCAGTATATTAATCAGTATACCAATTAGCACGTCAATCAAACACCAACCGAGACGACCGTTAAATCTTGCTCTGGGACCCTGAGTAAGAACAAACAATATTGACAATGAGAATGAATTGCAAACTCGCTTGTCATTCTGTTTAGCAGATCTTGATAGTTCAGGCAGATTGTTTAACGTAGGCAATATTTTTCTTTATATATTAACTAAAAATGTGGATGTTGCATGACGAAAAAATGCACAACATATAAAGATTATTATTTACAGAATTGTTCAGATAAAGATTTAAAAGCCGTTTTCTTGTAATGGCACTTGTTGAAAGTTACAGTAACTATTGAATTTTTTTTTGTGATTTTAACTAAAAAAATTGTTTGTGATATTAACTAAAAATGTGCATGTTGTATGATGAAAAAATTCATAATATATAAAGATTATTATTTGCAGAATTGTTCAGATAAAGATTTAAAAGCCGTTTTCTTGTAATGACACTTGTTGAAAATTGCAATAAATGTTGAATTTTTTTTTTGTGATTTTAATGACACGGAGGAGCTGATTTTTGTAGAGATTTTTTTAAGATGATTGCTACCGCGATCAAAGTGGCTTCACCTGAATTTATTTTTTTGCGAAATGGCATATTAATTTGATGCGTTTAAATAATTTGAAAGCAGTTGCATATGATTTATTTGGCAGTTGTGTTTTGGTAAACCTTACAAATGATTAGATCCTTCGTGCTACTCAAATTAAAGAAAAGTAAGTAAAAAACACCATCTGGATCGTCACACGCATTGATATTATTGTTATTATTGCAATATTGTTCTTTGTTACTTTTGATTTTGTTTGTATCCCTTCTACAGTTCATTCTCTTGCATCTCTGGCATACAAATAAATCTTGTACATAACGGGAACATGTAAAAAATCTCTTCCCATCAAACGAACACATAAATAATGAACTGTTAACCTTTGCACTTAAACGTAAGATGTTTGTATTTCTCATGAATTTAATAAAGGATAACCTTACAGCTCTCACTTTCGCTAAATTTCAGATAACGATTTTTCAGAGTGATAATACTAAAATTTTCGAGGGGGAAAGATTTGATGTGGCATCGTGCTTCTCTGCCCTTTTCAATATGAAACGAGTTTTCCTTCGAGGTATCGCGTCTTCTGACAAAAATTTAATATCCAGCTTACGTCAAGTCGTGTACAACGAGAAGACGACAAAATCCGTTATCGTTTCTCGATACTATCTACAAACTTAACAAAGTGATCCTTGATAAATCATATTTTCCCCGATATGTTCATGCCTCCGAGTCTTTTACCACCTGTTCGGAAAGTACGTGGGTTTTAAGAGAAACGATATTTCAGAAATTGGAAACTCGATATCCGCTGTACACAATACTGTTATGCTTTTCGATAATCGCGCCCTTCGATTTTTAAAGTTACGTCTGTTTTACTTCATGTTGAAACTTTTCGCACTCCTTCGATCGTTCCCTATGATTTTATCCCGTTGTGTGTTTGTCTTTTTTTAAACATTTTATCCCTAATATCGACTCTTTAATATATGCAGAAATATGAACTTGCTTATGAAACGATATATTTTTTGTATTTTTATTAAAAATAGAAAAGATCTGCTGGAAACCAACAAATGTCAATGGCTTGGAAAAATTACATTAACTGCTTTTATTTAACACTAGAACTACCGGCGTTAAATCTATCATATTTCAAAATATTAAATAAGTACTTTGAAATGGAGGAATCAAGAGGCGGAAACGATAATCGATTCGGTGACTTATGTTTTTTAAGGTGGACATAGAATATTTATTCTAAGACTCTTCTATAAATTTGGAGAATTTTTGGAAAAAATTGTGTACCAGTTATTTTGACTGGTTTGGTAGTTCTAGTGTTAACGGATAGTGTAAATTATAAAATAGCTTTATTTCACAAAGGGTCTAGCAGGATAAGGGGGTCAAAAGTGCCCTTGAAGCTATTTTATTCCACGATGCGTCATTCGATAGGTAACCATAAGAAACCATTGTACACAAATTTTTAATCCGATAGCTTGACCGGGAGGGTAGTTATGGGGTAAATTCAAAAAACCGGTTTTTGCCTCATTTTCGCCACTTAATGATGTGTAAAAATGTCGAAAAAATTCTGACACATTCTAAACATGATTGCACACGTTAGGAATGATTTTCAGATTGTTCCGTTGCAAGTGCCGCGCGCAAAAAATCAAAAACGACAAAAAAATGGGAAAAATGTAGATTTTGCACTGAAATCTTCGAGACACAATTTTTAAATAATTCCTGTAAGTACCTGATGTATCCATTAATATGCTCAATTTTTTTCATATTTTTTTGATATGGTGCAACACTGTCGGAAAAATCAAAAACCGATTTCTGGGACGCATTTCGGGCTGAAACGCGATCAGTATTTGCTATCATTGCATTATTTTAATTCAGTATGTTCATTTTATTACCTTCAATGTCGCTGAATACGAAAAGATACGTGTTAAGGAAGAGAATCAAGAAAATAAAGTAAATTGTTAATTGTATGCTCCTTATATGCTAGAACTTTGAACCTTCCTTCAAGAGTTGAGATGGCGCAGTGGGTAGAGTGTCTGCCTGTGGAACCGCTGGAAACTTTTTGTCGCGGGTTCGAATCCCCATGGGGGACTTAATTTTTTTTTCTGTAATTTTTTTTTTTTTAAATTATTAAACACATAGCAATAATCAATAGTCGCTTTAAGGTGTTTCACAGATATTTTTATGTCTTCAAAAAATATAAAACCAGCATGAAAATAATCATACGGTATGATTTTCCTAGTTATGCCATATTTTGCAATTATGAGTATTTTCAAACATTTTATATGCTTAATAGATATTGGTTTATTATAATGCATGAAAATATATGTTAAATAATGAGGGGACATAATATTACATTTTGGAAAGTTATAACAAAGAGGAGGAAGGCAGAGTTTCTTCCTTTCTATAGATTATAACTTTTCATGATCCTTTTACATTTAACATACATTTTCAAATGTCTTAATAAATCGATGTTTATTCAATATACGAAATGTTCAAAAATACTAGTAATCGCAAATCGTGGCATTATTAAAAACAGTAGATATAATTATTTTTAAAAATATTTGTGAAACACCTTAAAGTGACTATTGATTATTGCTATGTGTTTAATAATTTAAAAAAAAAAATTACAGAAAAAAAAATTAAGTCCCCCATGGGGATTCGAACCCGCGACAAAAAGTTTCCAGCGGTTCCACAGGCAGACACTCTACCCACTGCGCCATCTCAACTCTTGAAGGAAGGTTCAAAGTTCTAGCATATAAGGAGCATACAATTAACAATTTACTTTATTTTCTTGATTCTCTTCCTTAACACGTATCTTTTCGTATTCAGCGACATTGAAGGTAATAAAATGAACATACTGAATTAAAATAATGCAATGATAGCAAATACTGATCGCGTTTCAGCCCGAAATGCGTCCCAGAAATCGGTTTTTGATTTTTCCGACAGTGTTGCACCATATCAAAAAAATATGAAAAAAATTGAGCATATTAATGGATACATCAGGTACTTACAGGAATTATTTAAAAATTGTGTCTCGAAGATTTCAGTGCAAAATCTACATTTTTCCCATTTTTTTGTCGTTTTTGATTTTTTGCGCGCGGCACTTGCAACGGAAGAATCTGAAAATCATTCCTAACGTGTGCAATCATGTTTAGAATGTGTCAGAATTTTTTCGACATTTTTACACATCATTAAGTGGCGAAAATGAGGCAAAAACTGGTTTTTTGAATTTACCCCATAACTACCCTCCCGGTCAAGCTATCGCATTAAAAATTTGTGTACAATGGTTTCTTATGGTTACCTATCGAATGGCGCATCGTGGAATAAAATAGCTTCAAGGGCACTTTTGACCCCCTTATCCTGCTAGACCCTTTCAAGGAAAATTTTTGTATGCAATCGCGAATTCTGTTTTTATTTCCGAGCTTTTATTGCCATTAATATTCTGCCATAAATGAAAATTCATGAATGAAAATATTATATATAGTAGCTTACATAGCTTTTTGGCATTCATTTTTGTGTTAGCGACTTTCATTAATTTATTCAAATCGGCAGCAGGATTCATTTTAGCAATGATAAAAGAAATATTTTCACTGTTATATCAAATATTATGTACCTGGGAAATTACGATACGTTGATATGAAATTCAATATCTGAAGAATTTTAATTAGTGATGAATGTTCAATAAGATTTCTTCTAAATGTGCAAGCATTCCAGGAATGTATGAACCACACAACATTTCAATGCACATTCAAAATAACAATTTTTTAAAAATTCTGGATATTTTAAAGGTTTTGAAAATTTTCATAAAGCATAAATGTCTCAAGTTCTATTTAATCTTTTGCGATCCTATGTAAAGCTATCCTCGCCCTAGATTTCAGTCATAATGAACTTTCTATCAAATTAATTTCGTCTTTGAAATTAAATAAAGATTTTGTACCTTTACCCAAAGTACGATTAACAATAGTCCTGCAAAGACACTGAATACTAAATTAGTACATTTAGTATTGAGTACCGTCACTTATGCTGCAATTAGACAAAAACGACTAACTAACTTTGAAAATGTTACCAAATTAATTTCAATTAATTCAAAACATGCATAAATATTTCAGAGTGCAAATATATGCGATATTTTCAAATGTTTCTATTTTCAAACGATATTCGAAATAATTGAAACCCTTTGTCACACAAAATATCTATTAGAAACAATTCGAAACGACCCAACCCTAATTTTAAATTTGGCAGAATTTCAAGTATAACAGGATATGAATTGTTTTGTGGTATTTTACTCACTGATACACTCGCCATGCTTCGGACCATCCCAACTGCCATCGGATCTGCAAGCTAGCTCATATTCACCATGAAGCTGATACCCATGAGGGCACTTTAAGAAACACTTAGTGCCGGGTCGGTTGGTCACTCTTCGTCTACCTCTCCATGGCTTTGGTGTTGCTAAACGGGAGCACATCAAATAACCACGGCCAGCTGGATTTAGCGGCGGACAGGCTATGTCATTAATGTCTGAAAAAGTGGAGAATTTAATCAATTAATTTTCTCAAATAGCGAGGATGTACAATTTAACGTCACACAAGAAAACGTATCTGAAATACAAAATAAAGTATAAGACTGTCCGAACAGATATCCAAGTTAGTGCTTTCAGCTGTGACGCCTTCGTCTGAGCATGTAAATTTGAAAGGAATGGGTCCAATGTCTATCAAATAAGAATGAAATAAACCACATTACATAGTAAAATATAAATATATTTATAGCTATTACTGATACTATAAAAAACCTATCGACATATTAAAATTCTAGAAGAAGCCAATTACACTTAATTCTGTTTTTACACGATAGATACGTTCCCGAAGAATACGTGTAAAAAAATTCGTGTAAAACAATATATTGCATCTATGGAAAAATAGAAGATTGGTTGCAGTCATAAGAAATCAGCAAAAATAGTACAATGAACCATGAGTTTTCATGTGAGGATCTTAAAAATATTGTTTCATAAAGATTGCACATGTATCGTACAAAGTAAATTATCATTTGAAAAGGAAAAAATCATGTCACTAATTCATGAACACAAAAATTAGGCAAAATAATATGGGTTATACGTAAAAAGATTTTATTCGTTGTCACTTTCTGACAATAAACCCATACGTTTACGTAATATTGCAATATTACTGCTATTACTAGAAATGTCCTGGTTATCGTCTTCGTGCTCCATTGGTGAAATTCTTTCTGTAATTTCATCAACAAAATTAGAACTGGCTTCCTGTGGTGCCGATTTTTCAGTGGATTTAACACTAGATTTCCGGAAGCCGTCAAATTGACGGGCTCCTACTTGTTTTATAAACATTCCTTCAATTTACAGAGAAGCTGGACAGTAGATATTTTACGTGTATTTTATAATACAATAATGACTTGACGAATTACCATCTTTGCCGTTTGATCCCTCTTTCCCCAAAGTTCTTATTTAATATATTGCAATGTAACTGATTTCACGCCCGTAAATCTAGTGTTAAGAACGAATTCGGCAATTAATCGCTGTGTTTGTGTTTTAGCTAGGCCACAGTAACGCAAAATTTTCTTCTTAGAATTTGAATCGATCGTGTTAACTCAAAATAAATCGTGTAAAAAGAGAATTATTTTTTTTTTCTAATTCGTGTTAAATGAAAATCGTGTAAAAGAAGTTCGTATAAAAACAGAATTGGGTGTATTTGAAATTTCCATAAATTTTTAATTGTCCCTAATATTTTTTACGCGATCCGTTATATCAATACGAAGTCACATGATGACTAAAAACTGAAATTGTTGTTTCGTTAACAATTTCTTGGCTATCATGAAAATACCTAGTGATTTTCCAAGGCCGACGAAAAGTGGGATATCGATGAACGGTACGATCTCGTAAATCCTCTAATCCGATTACAGTGCTAGATTTTCGTTTCGTCTGCCGGATAAGCATGCTCGAGGGATGGAAATTTCTGTCGCCATTAATCGGCTACCTTCAAACCTAATTCAACCGAGACGACGGATATGCGATCATAATCTGAAATCCGCGACGCTGCTGGAGCATTATTGTCGTGCGATGCTTACACGCATTATCCCCGATATCTACATAATATATGAATCACGAATGCTAATGACAGCAGAGAAACGCGGCGTATCGGCGTCAACCACCCCCGTGACGATGGTTTTGCATAACGCCATACCGAACTATCGGTGCATCACGTAACACGGCTCTTGCAGCGTTGCAACGCTTTGGAAATTTAACACGCGAGTAACGTGTAATCCGGTTCACTTGACTTCCCAGTGTTCTGAGAATGTTGCAACACGCGTACGCGTACGGATGTAATTCTACGTTACATGCAATTGTCGAGTGGCAATGGGCGCGTTTGAAGCACGTCACTTTACGCCAAGTAAGTTTGCGCTGCATGATCAAAGCTTTCGGGGGTTGATTACTTGGGTTACAGTTTGTATTCGAGTCTTTTATTATAGATTTCTTAGTCGTTAACCCCTTCCAGTACCACTTCTTTTCTGACCGAACGCGCAATAATTCAGAATTAATTGCTGAAATAACAATCTATACCTGACTTCTTTTATTTTCTTTATTTATTTAACACTAGAACTACCGGCGTTAAATCTATCATGTTTCAAAATATTAAATAAGTACTTTGAAAAAGGAGGAATCAAGAGGCGGAAAAGATACTCGATTAGGTGATTTATGTTTTTTAAGATGGACATAGAATATTTACTCTAAGACTCTTCTATAAACTTGGAGAATTTTTGGAAAGAATTGTGTACCAGTCATTTTGACTGGTTTGGTTGTTCGAGTGTTAAAGTCGCATCAACCACATTAGAAGGTTATTAGCGACTAAACTTTAAGTTCCACATAAAAGTTGGTCAGTTTTAAAAAACGTAATACATTTTGTGTCGAAACGGTGTCCTTTAGATTGTCTTTCAGGGTATTTTTAATGTTGAATTGCTGTCTGTTGGTGCTGAATCTTCTGCACTGGATGATGATGTGTTCTACTGTAAGCTGGGTTTCGCATAGTTTGCAAGTTCGTGGTTCTTCTTTATTGAGGAGGTATTGATCTGTGAGTTTTGTGTGGCTCATAATGATTCTTGAGAGTATAGTTTGGTCGCGTCTTGGGAAGGCAGTAGCTATTGTTTTCTTGAAAAAGTCATTTTTGATTACTGTTAATCGTGTTTTCGATGAGAAATTCCATATTTTATTCCAGTGTTCCTTTATTTTATGTTTGAACTTAAGATGTATAGTTTCTGATGGAAGATTGATGGGGTGGTTGTTGAGGGGTGATAAGATTCAGCTTCCTTGGCCGCTTCATCGGCTCTTTCGTTCCCTATGATACCGATGTGAGTGGGGACTCAAACTATTGTTATGGAGTTGTTTTTTTTAATCGATGCAGTATAAAAGGTTTGGCATTCCTGAACTGTAAGATTGTTTGTCTATTTATCGTGTAGCAAGGAGATGCCATTAATGGAATCACAGAAGATGATGAAATTTTTGTTTTGGCCAGTGTTAGTGGTTTCAAGAGCGTGCTTTAACACTATACCTACCATGGCGGTCAATTGGCCGCTTTCTGATTTTTTCTAAAAATTCCCCAAATTGATTGGGCAGCCATTCAGTATATATTTTAGGTCTATTATCGTATAAAACAAAAATTACTTAACTGATCATATTTTTCACCTCTTTAAATCTCCTTTTCTAAACTACTTATTTCGTATATTTCAATATAACAAATATAAAGCCGGTAGGTTTAGTGTTAATGCACTGATTGTGAGTTCACAAAAAAAGGGTAGAATAGTCGTGGTGGAGGTTGACTTTGATAGTTGTTTCCTTGCTGATGATTGCGTATCCAGGTCCACTTGGTGATTTAGAGCCGCCTGTGTGTATATGGATGTGGTTCGTCCATAGTTGCGTTAACTCTTGAAAGAGATTTTTAAGTAAGCTTGGGTTGGTCTTTTTTGTTTCGCTATGTTCGAATAACGTAGTGTTTGTTTAGATTTTTGGAATGGACCATGGAGGGATAGTGTGGATTGATTTTTAAATTGTACTCGGGATTTCTATAGAAAATTCTGTCAGATAATTTTGTAGTCTGTTGCAAAATGGGAGAGGTGTTATCTTTTTCGACTGTCGAGATACGCGATTGTCCTGTTTGAAGATAGTCTCAAATATGAGATTAAGTGGAAAGGAGGCAGTTTTGATAGCAAAAACACTTAGATATTTCCTTCTAATTTGGAGTAGTGGTTCAGATGTTTCGCTCAAAATGCCGTTGATTGGGCTGCATGAAAGGCACCTATTGCTATTCTGAGTCCGCTATTGTGAACAGAGTCAAGTTTCTTTAAAGTTTTTGAATTCGCAGAGTTGTAGACTATTGATCCGTAATTCAGTTTAGATCTAACTATTGCTTTGTATGACAAAAGTAGGGTGCTTAGGTCTGCTCCCCAATTGTTTGTTGCTATTGTTTTACTTATATTGAGTCGTTGGCAGCAATCGATTTTCAATTTGTCGATATGATGTTTCACGTTAATTGAGAGTCAAATGTTAGCCCGAGGAGATTTACATACTTGATTTCTGATATACCTTATAACTTACAATTATTGTGATATTAACGCGTTAAGCGCCACGCTGGTTCCTAGGGGCCAGTACTACACGTTTCGTTTAGCCTCTTTATTAGGAAAGGTATCTTTCTGTTTGTTTCAATAAACTACATTAATGTTTGATAAAATGGTATATTTCTCACTTAAAACCACTAATTATGGGTCGTTAAGGCGCGATGGCGTAGATTAGGCAAAAAACCAACCGTCGGTTTTCATTGATCAGCGTCAATATAAAAGAAAAATCAATGTCCGGTCCCTAGTGACCGGCGTGGCGCTTAACGTGTTAATAGCGTAGAAATAATTTAATCATATCGTGGCTATTCCTTTATCGCGTCACGAGTGTCAATCGTTATTGTACGGCAAGGGGTTAAAAGAAAAAGGAATGTGGCTGTAGTGAGAGACATAAGGATGTGTGTTCGATGTTTGGATATTGTTTCTTGAGAAATATTGAAATTATTACGTCTTTTGAAGTATTAATTTATGTGAAAAAATAGACAGTTTTGACTTGTAACACTGTATCTGCATTATTTTTAAATTTCGGTTAAAAAATGTGTGCTGGAGACAACTTTATTAATTTTTCTACATATATGCATAGAATATAAGCCACTGTATTCGCCATCAAAATAATAATCATTTGCAAATAAACAAAGTATGACACTCCACTTAAAAAAAACGAAGTTAAGTATTAGGGGGACCGAAAAGTAATGTCGTTTTTATACATTAAATTCAAACAAAGAAATCTGTAACAAGTTTTCATTTGGAATGAATGATGTAATCACCCTCGTTATCAACAACCTTTTGCCATTTATTGTGCAAATTGTCAATGCCGGATCGATAGAAATCAATTGGTTTTTGTGCAAAATATTTAGAGAAACGACATTATTTTCCGCCCCCTAATATTTTATATCACTAATACTTCACGCGAAAAAAAATTATCATTACACTTCTGGCCAACATAAAACTATATTATTTTTATTAAAAAAACTTGTTTCGAATTCTGTGTCGTAACGGAAATTTCTAAAAAAAAGACCTATACATGTAGGACTGAATACTGCAGAGATTGACAAATTAAACTTCATGCTACCAGAACTAAGTTTTTAATAAACTGGCTATAGAAACACTGAGAAAAGGAATACAAAAATGTGACTTCTTCGTACGCACGTTAGGTCTTTTTATTCTCCATGCTTTTTCCTGAATCTATTTCACCTCATGTCACGCGCTTATTTTTATATAATTTGCCCATCCTCTTTCGCTCCCATTCATGAAGTCACTCACTCTTTCGCTTCTGACACGCACTTCGACCTAACATACAGAATGGAGCACATTGTATGAGTAATCTGTTGAAAAGAAACTAAATTCTAAAAAGAATTCTATCTGAAATGCAATCACCTACGCGCACATATTCGTTTCACGAGTTTCACTTTGCAAGCTTTTATGTTACTGTCTACATACAAGCCGTTATATTTGAAAGTGGTATAAGTTCCTCTCTTCTTATGTCGAGATATTTGAGAGTTCGTACAAAAGCTTTCATGCAATAACATGTAGCAGTTGAATTGTATTTACTTTGCCATTTGACATTCGAAAAGAAGACACCTATGTTTAGCTAAAACTAACTTAAGCACACTTTTCTCAAAAATGGACTTATACCACTTTAGATAATAACTGCTTATGCAATAACTTGAACACTCTATTTCAATTTGTACAACGTATTTGAAATAATATTCCAATTCTGTTCAAATCAAAACAGTTACAAGATTAAATTCGTGTAGGAAGAAGCAATTACAAACAAATGTAAAATATCTTTGATTTCATAGAAAAATAAAAATTATCGTGGTATTTAACGTTTTTGTTTTTTATCTTTCCCGAAAAAAAACATATAATTTATCCGAATAGCACGAGTCACTTTTATCATTTAGTATCCAAAGGAAAGTGTTATGTATAACAAAATTATTCGAGGGAAATGAGAATGTTGCAACCTGTTTACGTATTCGGATGTAGTTCTGTGTTCCGTGCAATTGTCTAGTGGCTACAAGGCCGGTTGAAGAGTATCGCTTTGTGTGAAGTAAGTTCGCAGTCGATGATCAAAGCAGTTAGGCAACAGCCACTGATGTTACAGTTTTGTTAACAGTAATTTATTTGCTATTCCTCGTTGCATGCTACAAAGGAAAGAAGGACGAAAAGGTCTGTATTGGCAGAAAATTGATTAAAAATTACGTAGATAATAAAACTGCTATAGTTTTTGTGTCAAGTTCGTTTCTCTGAGTTTTTTCCATTTTAATGGAGAAAAATTTGTATAATTTATTCTAGTGGTATGTATAATTCAGTATAATTTATATTAATAAGAAGAAAGCTTTGTATGTAGATGTTAAATTATTAAAAATAACATATTTGTGGCTGTTGTAGAATTTTATACATGAATTTGTCAATGGCGAAGGTTTTCGTTAAATGTTTTGTAAAAATTGTACAATTTAGAGTTATTATTACTGTTGTCGGATAATATTTTATTGAGTGCAATGAATTTGTGTATCGTCCAAGAACGGATTAAAATGCAATGAATTGTTAGTTTGTGTGCCTTTCAATAGAAATAATTTGATTTTATACCTTGATGAAGCAATTGAAATTATAATCAAATTTGATATGGAATACACTGTGTATCGAAAATCTTTGTTAACATTGTTTCCGTTTACATAATAACAACGATAACTTGTGCTTTATAACGCATAATTTCGTCAGGTACATACATTTTCAACGATGCAAATATTTTCCCATAATTATGTGTACGGATTGATGACTCGTTACTTCATAAATTGCAAAAAGAAAACATTGAATCCATAGATTAATTGTACTAAATTAATGGTAAAGTACGCGTAAAACAATCAACGTCGGGAAATAGGTAATTTAAGTTACCGCGCAAGAGAAATAGAATGGTTTAATTAGTCTTTAATCATTAAGTCTACAAACGTCTTTCATTGTCTTTTAAAGTAGCAACACTTCTCGTAAAATATCTCCTCTACTTTCCTTTAATTCACTTCATCCATTACTTCAGTTTGTAACAAATAAAGCCGCGAAGAATGAATAATGTCTGTTCTAATTCAAAAACACCAAAAGTACTTCCGGCAGAGGAGCTACTACAGTACGAAGTTTAATTCACGGAGTTACTTGTTTCTCAGAATATAAAGGACGACGTGTTTCTTAAAATGAGCATTTGCATCAAGAAAGGTTAATCCATTCTAATTTCACGATGAAGTGGCACATTTCTGTTTAATTTAACGGACAACATCATTTGAAATAGTTTTACTTCCCATCATTTTGGTTTTTATTAAAAAGAAAAATTTAAGTTACAATCTACCATCTAGAAAAAAAGGAATTTCTCCATTTTGGTGGTAAAGCGTTCGTAGATAGACAGTTACCCTGTAAATATTATTAGCTTGTTCATTTTACAATACCGAATACAAACATAACGATTTTAAAAATAATTTTGAAAATCATGTAAAAAGAATTTTTCGTGTATCTAGATATAAATTTTCTATTCGACATGAATTAAGATAGAAAAAAAAATCTGATAGAAAGGTAAATAATATTTTATCCTTTACAAAATGGACAGCGAATAGAAACAATCAATCATAACATACTTCAATTATAAGTTAACATATGAGCCGTTTATTTTAAAAGTGGCGTAAGACCATTTTCCAAAAAAATCGAGTTAGCTACTTACTTAATAGTTACATTTTTACATGTTCTTTTCATTCGAACGCAATTTGTTACTAATATATTTAAAATCATTGAGATTTTGTAACACGAAAATTTGTTGGTTGAAGAAGTGATGAAAAAGTTTATTTTGAAAGTGACGTAAATCGCACTGTGAGAGTTCCAAATGGATAGGGAAAATATTATGTAATATAATTTTATGAGATTACATCTTTGTTTCATTATCAAAGTAATAGTTGAATTATCAATGTGCAATGACTTTGTTATAAACAATTTAATTTCTCACTTTCTATCCGCTAACGGATTCATACGAGAAGACTGAATAACAATTAAGAAAACAATATTAATTTTAATGTCGAAATTATTTAACAAAGAATAAAAGTTGAATATTTTTTTAATTTTATAACAGAAAAGTGCATGCATTTAATTTTATTTCAAGGGAAGTTTACTGTTCCTATGGACTTGTGCTTTCTTAAAAATTGAAAACGTCATTACATTCATTTTGAAAGTGGCGTAAGTCCATTCATAGCCATCATATTCATATTATTTCTTAAATAATGTTAATTATGCTAATTGGGATGATAAATTTAACACCCTTAGAAACCCAAAAACATTATTCTACTATGTTATCTGTTACCCATATTTTTAAATTTAGTCCAATGCAAACCTTCAATATCTCGATTCGAATATAAATGGACTTACACCACTTTCAAAATAAACGGCTCATATAATCATTACATTTTTACATTTTTAAAAATGAATCCTGTAAAACTCACCCTCATAAGGAAACAATCTTACGATATTTTAACCCAGGTAATTATACTGCTATTTTTCGTACACTCAACGAAGCAGAATACGAACAAAACCTTCGGCATTAACAATGAAAGGTTTTATTAATTTGTTTAGTACATTCGTTAATTATTTTGTGGTGCATCACAAGGCATATCGTAGCTGTAATTGAGCACAGTGGGAGATGCAGTCCACCCCCAAGCATGCTAATGCTTACGGTGTCACATTCAATTTCCCTTACTGTACGACTCCTAGTGTAACCTGGCTGTATATGCATGCATATCCAAGATTTCAGTCAACGTAACAATGTAAACGTTCGCGATCCGGGTCAGTTGATTTGATATTCGTCGAGAAACTTGTAAAACCTTAGCAGATTCTGGAATAATGCAAATTTCAGGGGAGAACTTCTTGCTTCTTCCTTATTGCCCGATAGATGGAAAGCAAATAGGAATAAATTTGTGCGACAAAAACTTGGACAAAAGATGAGAAAGAATGAAATATATAAGAAATTATCCTGTTTTTACTACTTGCATTGATTAACTATGTGTGGTATTTCGTCGGAGTGTAATTGATATAATATTGTCTGATAATTAATTTCTTATAAATTTAATTTTGACTTTGGAATTATTTTGTATATTTCATTGAAGTATTCTTTAACACTGGAACTACCGGCGTTAAATCTATCATATTTAATAATGTTAAATAAGCACCTTAGAAATAGAGTGAATCTAAAGGTGGAAAAGATGGTTAATACAATAATTTGTGTTTTATAAGATGGACGTAGAGTATTTACTCTGTGACTTCCATATAAAATTGAGGAATTTTTAGAAAAAATGGGGAACCAGTCATTTTGACTGCCGTGGTAGTTCTAGTGTTAATACCTGCAGATATTTTGATTATTAGAGATATATATTTAACATAGCAGATATCACAAACTTAACCGACTGAATTGTGTTCAATTAACTGATAATAGATTGAAGAAATAATCCGGCACGCAAAGTGTTACAATACAATTTTGATATATTTATATAACTTTGTTGTGCAAATTTAGTGTTGTAAACAATCCGGCGTACAATTGTAATTTAATTCTGTTGAATGATTACAGCAATTACATGCAACGATTATCCTCTAATATTCACAGTGAGTGCTTCGTAATTGTCATCTAACTTGATGTAAACCTAATAAACTTGTGTAAGCCTCTTTCATAATGTGGCAAGCAAATAAATCGATTGCATTAGCAATTGAAAATACAAATTCAAAGTGCTATCAAGTAAATAGTAACTTAGAGTATAGTCGAAGAAAATGATTAAGTTGTGAGGTTTTTTAAATACAACTACAAATATTTTTTAACTACACTTTCTAATCGCATACTTTGAATTGAAATAGGTAGTTCAACCAACAGTAAATACAATTAACGCTACTTTCGCAGAGATACAACGATTAAATAATCCTTTTTTTTCTACACTGTTTTATTTAGTGTATTCCATTCTCTATTTACATTTATATTATTATTACATTTTTCTGTTAGCTTCAAAAAAGTGGAACAATAATATCGTGGAATTTTAAAATCTACGCCTACAGAAAAAAAGCGAAACTTGCAACATTTATTTTATTACAGTGTTTTATTCAATATGCACATTCTGTTTCCAATTTATGAATCACGTTTAGGAACAGCTATCTTAACATCGTGCTTTCCTGTTCCTTTCAAAGTGACAGAATAATAACATCGTAGAACTCTCTAAAATTAGCTGCCATTATGACAAGTTTGCAGCATTTAACAAGTCGTTGTCGCTGTTTAATTTAGGTCTCCGTTTCTTCTGGATACTTACGCCAGTCTACGACGTGTTCTTACAACATTTAAATAATATTTGCACTATTTTCTTTATCGGTTAGTATTAACGGAACGTATTAAAAATTTGAAAATTTATTTATGTACGTAGAAATGTTATTTTCAAGGTGATAATATCAAGTTCAGTTTTCTTTTTTTTGATGCGACAACAATCGTTTACGTCGTGTCTCATGAATGTTTGACTGATGTCAACATTGCAATATTCCGATCGAAATTGCAACCCGTCAGAATGCAACCGTTTATAGTCAGCAGTTTGTTACAACTCAAAACTATCGATATAGAAAATAGTTTTTCATCAGCGTACTCTGGAATGTAATTATCGAAGAAATCAATATGCGTATCCTAGGAACAAGTTTTCCATCGGTGAACTTTGAAATACAATTATTGGAGGAATCAATATCCATGATAGAAATGAAACTTATTTCAAAAGCTTTCGAAACGAAAACATGCCCCATCGCGAGTAACGTCGAAAACGCGAAGGTAGAAGGAAAAAAAATGTGAACGGAGAATTGTGAAATAATAACTGAATACCAGACAAGCGACGTGATACTTTACACCTGAGTAATTTTGTGCTTGATACGGTTTACATCTCGTGCAACAATGTGTACCGGAATGCAATGCTGCAACATGTTGAAACTGTCGCATTTTTACGGGAAACGCAAAACGTTATGTTTCCAATGACAAAAATTGTTCAGAAAAATTCACTGTTTCAAGGTAGAAAGATAGCATCGTAAAAAATAAGAAGAAAATTTAGATACGTGCTAAAGCTCATAACAATTATATATAAATTGTATATTTTTTATAATTTTTATATAATAGATATATTCTTACACGAAAAGCAGAAATTCAAATTAGCAAAGTGGCAATGCTATAAATCACAAAAAGAATAATATAAAATATTCTAATATGCAAAGCCATATCTTAAAATTCGCAGTGTTTAACACTAGAACTACCGGCGTTGAATCTATCATTTTTCAAAATATTAAGTAAGTACTTTGAAAAAGGAGGAATCAAAAGGCGGAAAAGATAATCAATTCGGTGATTTATGTTCTTTAAGATGAACATAGAATATTTATTCTAAGGCTCTTCTATAAGCCTGGAGAATTTTTGGAAAAAATTGTGTACCAGTCATTTTGACTGGTTTGGTAGTTCTAGTGTTAATGCCAATAAGAAAAGTATCCAAAAACCGTTTTGCACGGCGTAAAAGAACTACATTGTGTTTCCTTTAAAAGCAGAAATCCAAAGAGATGTTGAAGAATCTCATGCATATATTATGAACGCTGAACTTTCCAATAACATTTTAATCGCAGGAGCGCAAGAAAAGCTGCCAAGTAACCAACATGGATGAATTTACGGTGGTCCCCTGAGACTGGAGCCGCAGTACGGAAATCATATTATGCGCGAGAGCAAAATACTAATCGCAAAAAGCCTGGAGCCGTTTATCAGCCTGTTTGTATGTATGTACATAAATGTATTCGTGCGATGCTATTACTGCATACTCGAGAAATTTCAGTCGCGTCACCGAGACACATTGTATTTCCTAGTCGCAAATGATGTATGATCCTAACAGTGTCAAACGAGAGCACACAGCGAGAGAAGAAAATGGTTTCGTGAGTTAAACTTACCAACGCAAGACTTCCCGTCGGATGACAGTGCTTTTTCATCCCCGTCGCAAGCACAGAAGAAGCTGCCGTCCGTATTTTCGCAGACCTCCGTGCAACCACCATTATCGACCGTGCATTCATTGATGTCTGTACACAAAACAGATTTCCTTTATGCAGGAGGAAACGGCTGGTTTAATGTAATATCATAAACGAGAAGGGATTGAGGGACTTGCCGGGGAGTTTGTGGAGCTTTAAATATGTGGGCGATGGATTTGAAACGTTTAAAGTGTGTTTGACGTTAATCGACAGGTGGATTCTATGGAAATGATTGGAAGGGGAAGATAGAAAGGAGATTATGCTTTATGTATGAGGAAAGCGGTAGTTTAAATATGGAATATAGTGGATTGAGAAATATCTCATCTCTTTGATAGTGCACTTTTGCATACTCGTTTAAAATATAATAGAATGTTTGTGCAACTCGGGACTGTTTTATTCTAAACATTTTTGAATCGATGTAATATTGCGAAGGACAAGAAGTTGGTAGATTAGTCAACTGTTTGTGATGCCTTAGCTTTGAGAATGAAGAATTCGCGGTGCCCGTAGCAGTTGAGAAAACTTATTTCAATCGCGTTATAAGTATTAACTTGCACACTAAATTCTGTGTTTACACGAACTTCTTTTACACGATTTTGATTTAACACGAATTAGAAAAAAAATTTAATTCTGATGGAATTTTTCTATAAAGTGGTTTTATTTATTTGAAGATATAATAATTTTAAGCTGTTTTAAATATAAATGAAGGATAAGAATATAAGAAAACGTATGATCTGCTCGCTGCGACTGTGATTTTGGAACTGAGGACGAAGTTCTACAGCACGAGGAGCATTTCTGCTTTCTTATAAACAAATCTTAAATTATACTTAAATTTTACAAATTATACAAAATTATACAGCCGCCGAACGTTACATCGTTGCACTTCAACACCCTTTCTCAACGATGAAAATACTAAAAAAAAAATTTACTGATTAATCAAACCTCATTTTTCAGCCATGTGCTTTAATTTTATTTTTCCCAGCGGTTTTGTCAGCATATCTGCAGGCATTTGGTCTGCAAGACAATATATATAATCTATAATTCCCTGATTCTTTATATCTTTTACAAAATGAAACTTGGTGTCAATATGTTTCGTTCCACTTCAACAAATTCTCTTTTTACACGTCTTATTTTGATTTTACACGATCGACCCAAATTCTAAGAAGAAAATTTTGCTTTACTGTGGCCTAGCTAAAACACAAACTCAGCGGTTAATTACTGAATTCGTTCTTAAATCCACTAAACATCGGGACCACAGGAGGTTAGTCTTAATTTTGTTGAAGAGATTGCAGAAAGAATTTCACCAATGGAGCACGAAGACGATAACCAAAACATTTCTAGTGATAACAGTAATATTGCAGTCTTACTCAAACATATGCGTTTATTGTCAGAAAGTGACAACGAATAGAATCTTTTTACGTGTAACCCATATTATTTTGCCTAATTTTTATGTTCATTAATTAGTGACATGTTTTTTTCCTTTTCAAATGATAATTTACTTTGTATGATACATGTGCAATCATTATGAAACAATATTTTTAAGATCCTCACATGAAAACTCATGGTTTATTGTATTATTTTTGTTCATTTCTTATGACTGGAACCAATCTTCTATTTTTCCATAGATGCAGTATATTTTTTTACGCGAATTTCTTTTTCATGTATTCTTCGGGAACGTATCTATCATGTAAAAACAGAATTAAGTGTACTTAAATTGATTGCTTGGAAATATTAACGTTCAATTAACATTAGTGCATTAGATATCACCTATTCGATTGCAGATGACAAGTAAAATTTCAAAATAAAATAAAAGTGGAATTTCATTCGTTTTCCATCATATTTGATCATAGAAGAATACATGCACTCTGAGACTATCGAAAATTGTATAAGTCTCGGGAAAGAAAAAGTGCCTTCACATAAAGATGAAAATATACGAATGCAATTTGGCAAAAGCGCCGAGGGGACAATATTCCTCGGAAAGTAAATGCGTTGAGATGTGCATTCAGAAAGCGGTTATCCATTGAAGTAAATAGACCATAGTCGTGCATATTCAATTCTCCCTCGTGATACTTCATTTCGTTAATATACCATTCGCGTCGGCTCACTTTCAGAAAAAGAAACATTTCTCGCTTCATCCGTTCGACTTTAACTCGTTAAATAATACTGCAAGCAACATTTGTCCTCGTTATTAAATCTTTTCATATGATTTCAGTGGAAAAAGCAGAAAATATTATCTTTTTGAACTTTTCGCAAATGACATTTTTATAAATTGTTCTCTCAATAAATTCTATAAAAATTACTTTGTCTAAGTGAAAATGTAGGTGTAATATTTGCAATCGTTATCACATATCACAAAGATAGGGGATATAAAAAACAAAAATAATAAGTTAGTAATAACTGTACAGCGCTCGTCATATAAATCATTGCGAAAGCCATGTTGACTTAAGAAATTCTTTAAATTTACTGAAGCAATAAATTTAAGAAAATGCATAAGAGCAATGCATTTTCATTGGCAGAAAAGAAATTATTTAATTTTCTATTGGCTCAATTATTTTCTTTATACTTGTTACTTATTAATCCATTTCGACAAATCTTAACAATTATTACATACGAAAATAGTAAGATTCGATCCACCCAATATGGTACTCATTCGATGCAATTCCTCATGTGCAAATTTCATAAATTAACCGCTGACAGTCAGTAATCATCATTATGAACAATACTACGGGAATTTCCTTCGTTAATCCACTCATTATCGCATATATACTCAACACAGTAACGAATATCCGGAGGTCAATAATACACATTAACTCTCTGCACTCGGAATAATTTTTCCAATCAGACTTTAGATAACTCAAAGTGGTTTAATAATACCCAGTATTATTGGATTTCTAATAATAGCAGTAACTATAGATATCGTAAATGGCATTTCCGTTTAAGTATAGAAAATAGTTATCAAACCCTAAAACCGAGATTATTATAACAGAAAGTCGGGAGCAACAGAAAATTACGTTCACTATAACTCGACATGGGAATAACTTTAACAACAAATATTTAACCTCTCAGTTACTGGCTATTATAAGCCCTACTGCATACAGATTTCTTAGTTGAGCTATAAAGGATATCGAGAACGCATAAATACGACCATGCCAGCCCTGATATCGCCAACAGTATTCAAAACATGACAATACAACTGTCATGAAAATCATCTATTCAATTATTTTTTTATATAGTTAATATCCAAACCTCGCGTCAAACGTATTTTTATGGTTGGTAGATTGAATTTCATGTAAAACTGTAAGTACTGGGAGAGTCCAATTAGAATCGTACGACGAAAAGTTTAAACGCATATGTCGAAATTGAATATGAAAGTTTGATGATATTAGCATTAGCGTCCTCGCAAAAATCCTTAATTATCCGTTCAACTAAGATAAGCTAAGGTAACGAGAATTTTATGATCAATAGGCTACGATGAATACCAAATTAAAGCCTCAGACACCGAATAAATGTGTCCGAGTTCAAATCGCTCTTCACCTCTGGGAAACTTTTCCTAAATTACTATTTAACATATTATACACTCTGTAGTTTTAAACCCACGTAAAAGAGTAGGGCTGGGACTATAGTGTGCAAGGAGATAAAGGCTCGGACTCCTAATTAATGAAACCTATTTCAAATGCTCCCTCACCTCTGGGAAATTGTTGGTAAATTACTATTTACCATATTACACCCACTGTAGTTCAAAAACCACCAAAAACCGTAGGTCCCAGGAGAAATTACGATAGCAATTAAATGCAAAAAAGTACAAAGAAAAGACTGAACATATGAAAGGTGAGAGAAGCACAGTGTGCAATTTGGCCGATCTAGTTAGACAAAAGTCAATTTTAATAATGGCCCATATGTATACAATTTTATTGTAAATCAATAGTAGAATGTCCATATAAACAGAAAATGTAAAAATTATTCCAAAAAATAATCTACAATAATTAATAAACAGCCCTCAAAGTTGCACTTTCCGTACATTGCTTTTACACGCTCGTATCATGCCCCAGACATTTTCGACAATTGTTACTTAACGGTAGGTGAGAATGGCATTTGTTTGTATATATTGTTATCTTCACTTATTTGGGATATGTTTGCAATTTTTTATTTTTCCAAACGACCTTTTATTACCGTTTTAATCCCCTCTAACAATTAACATGTAATTTAAGTTCTGTTCTGAAAAGTATTTAGACTTTTAACTTCGATTACTATTTATTACACTTTTGCAATTTTGTGTGTTCAAAGCTGAAGATATAAAAAATTGAAAATACGAACAGCCATTGCAGGCAAATGACGAGATCTATCTTTTTTTTTATTTTTTTATTCCGCGCGGCTCGGGACTACGGTTCCGTTTCAGAAAGTTATTTAAGTTTTGACACAGTATACTATTTATCACACTTTTGCAATTTTGTGTCTTCAAAGCTGAAGATATAAACAATTGAAAATACGAACAGCCATTGCAGACAAATGACAACATCTATCTTTTTTTTATTGTTTTATTCCACGCGGCTCGGCAATACGGTTCCGTTTCAGAAAGTTACTTAAGGGGGGATTCCCATTTCAAGTGTTGAAAAATCGTGTTTTTTTAGGAATTTTTATTAAGGAAACCATTAGATAAATCTTTGTCATATTTCACACGTATAGTTATTATGTATTCAGTGAACTACAGTTAAATTTTCAATTGATTATCTTGAAAATTATGACTTTCACGTCGTTTGAGGTGGGACGCCTCCTGAAAATTCCCGGTCGCTGGCCGACACGATAACTGATCTTCAAGTTGTTTGCAACAAAAAATTCAAATGGCAATTTACCCCTTATGAATGTAGTTCTGGTATGAACTACGGACAATTTTTTTTCCAAAAACTAAAGAAACTGCGACGGTTGGAAAACAAATTTTGTTTTTTCGCAACAAATTTTGTCACACGTTTGTTTATAAAACAAAAAGTTGTGCATGTATATGTTTTTTCGTAGTTCACACTGAAGACAGATGTTTTTTCGAGAATTGTGCCAAATTTGAAGGCAATCGACTGAATAGTTCCGGAGATATCATGTCGGCCGTACAGAAAAAAACCCGTTTTGAGAAAAACGCGTTTGAAGTTTTACGTACAGTTTTCAATCCAGGAACCAGCGTTCGGCTGTTTACCTGGCCTAATCACTCATAGAGCATTCAATTTCCACCCCACCAACTTTGAATTTGACACCGACGGATGGGCGGAGTCTCAAAGTCAAAGTCAAAGACTATATACCTGCTACACTAAACAGGAACCTCTCGGGTATTGCCCGCTCGCTATCTCAGCATACGTGCGCGCCGAGTTCGTTATTGACTCATAACTTTGTCACTTCAACGAATTTCGAATTGAAATTTTGCACATTGTTTCTCAAGAGTATGAACTACAATAATAATATAAAAAAAAACACAAATTTTTGAAGCCGTGAAATGGAAATCCCCCCTTAAGTTTTGACACAGTGTACTGTAGGGTGGGAGAAGGCGGAATACACCGAGGACCGTATTTGCTCCTATGCCGTGCGGAATGCCGTCCTGCTAGACATCTTCCCATCTCTGTACACTATATGACTCAAAGCTTCTTTCATTCTAACGTAACGACTCCTTGCATTCCTCGGTACACCAGCCGCCGGTCAATTGTCCACACGATAGCGTTAAATTGACCGAAATAGGCATACAAGGGACGGCCAGATTGCGATTGCCTCGGGCACTTTCAATGATGCCCAAGAGTACTTCACTTCCGTCGCTTTCACGAGCTATAGATATGTGCATATTGTAGGTGGCAAATGCACGCTATACGCATACAGTATTCAGGCGATAATGACACTCGAGCAGAACGGAAGGCCAAGGGAACATCCCTTTCCGTGCTTCACCGCTGATTTTCTTTCGGGCTCGACACAATGACTCCTGGCTTTATCGCGTTGAATATTGTTGGGTTACCTATAAGAACTTGGAAAGGACCGCGAATACTGTCTGGAACTTCTGAACGAATGCTATATTCTTTCTGCGATTTTACATCGTGGCATTTGACAATAACAATCTTGATAGTTGTTGAAATTGACTGCTTTTTATGCATTTCACATTTCTTCACTTTCACCGTCTTGTGATTTTTTGAAGTATAATGATCTGGTGCAAATTAAAAATTAACACTAAATGTACCAGGTCCGTACAAATGTAAAGTTTCAAAATTTAATTTGAAATTAAACTATCGTTATTTCTTATGTTCCTATAGCTTTGTGTAAATTTTTATATTATCTCATTAAAGGCGTATAAAGTCTCACATGCGGATGGAAAGAAAGGACAAATGGCACTTCCGGTATATAAATTATATAGTTTCCGAAAGATAATTTTCCTGAATATTTAATTTTCTAGAGATTTTTCTAGAAAATTTTCGGTTTCGAAAAATGGCGTTTGGACGTTATTAACGTTAACTGACTACTTCCATATAATTGCAGCAGGCGAAAAAGTCAGCTCTACATGTCTAACACAGATTGTGAATTTCCGACGTCGTGTATTTCGAATTTAAAAAAAATGTTCTTTTCTACTTCACTGCTATTAGCTGTTATTTCAATGGTTTACATAGCGTGCATAATGTTTTGAAATTCGGAGAAAAGGCTTACGTACACTTTTAACGATTTCATATCGTGCTAATGATTCCACAGGGAAAGTTACCATTTAGCGCCACGGTAAAATTAGCGGATGAAAATTAGAAAATCGCAAAGAGGTTGTAAGCGCAGTTACAGCTAACAGTACCATGAATATCCGCTTACATTTTCCATATTCATTGCTGCATCTCGGCAAAGAAAAAATACTCTTGAAATATAAAACGTCGGTTGTTAATGGGATATTATGAAATACGCGCTTCGTTCCGTAACTTGTAAATCATACTTTTACCAAACTTTTGGGGAAATAGAAACGCAAAGAAAATAAAATGTGCTCAGCTTGAGCAAAATAGAAAGAAAAACTGTTGAATAAATATAAAAGTATAGGAATATAAAAAAAGAAATAACGTACAATCGCCGTAAAAAAGAAATGACAGCGAACCATTAAAATTTCATGCAAGATATTCAACGTTCTTAAATTCAAATTCCCCAAAAGCGTATTAATTCTGATGCGAGTTTATGAAAGGCGCGTTGAATTGAGAAGTGAAAATAACGTTGAAGTCAATTATTTCTCCAGGCTTATCTTTTCTATTGCAATGTACCCTTCGTCAACTGTTCGGTGTAGAAAAACATAGACGCCAGGTGGGTTCATCGAGGTCATAAAAATAATTTTAGGAGATAAGAAAATTTCGTATAACGAGGGCTACCGTGTAGAAGATATGAAAATAAGAAACATCGTAGTACCATTTGCATTCCGAATTATCTCAGAAATTCTTTCCTCCCCGGTGAAATTTTTGTCGTCAAAAGAATCCCTCGACTACTTGGAATAATTTCGTCGACAACTTTAGAACGCATCTTTTACGGAAACATGTTAACGTTAACGAGTTTCTGTGAAGGAAGAAGAGGAAATTTGAAATGTTTCGCTCGTATAGCGAAGAAAGTTCTATGCGATACATTAATTTCCTCTTATACGAATAGCTTGTGCGTCACATTCAATAAAATGTGTACAATCTGTCAAAAGAATATTAAAAAATAGTGATGGGAGGTATTTCTTAATATCTTCCCTTTTAATAAATTCTTTAAGTTCCAGGTGCAGATAGACCGTAAAAATAAAATTTGATAACACTTTGGATTTTAGCAGCGAAAGAATGTAGTTATAGTTGTTAATTTCGTAAATTAAAAAATAGTGAATATATGAAAAGAGTGCTACTTAATGATCCTTGCTGAATGTTACTTGACTGTCTAAGATGGCTACATAAACATTTGTATTCTTTATTCTTCTAAAATAACCTACATTAAATATTGAACTATCTACAAAAAAATATTTAAAAATATATTAGAATTTCACCCGCAAGTTAATTGAATGTGTTCAACTTATAATCCCACATCAAAGTAACTGATACCACATTATAAAGTATTGTTACATATTTGAAGCAATTTCTTCTACATTGCTTTGATAATTCCAAGAAAACTATCAAACATAAATACCGTTAATAAACACCAATAAATAAATTTTAATATGCTATTAGGGTGGTAAGAAATTAATGTCGGTTTTAAAACGATATTTTTGAGACATGTTGAGAATGGGAATAATTTCTTTTAATCAAAATAAGTTCCATTAAAATTTACACATTTTCCCCCAAAGAGAAAGAAGTTTTTTAATATATTTTTTTTCTTAAATGATATAAGAAAACAAACAGATTAAAATGAACGGCTATCTCAAAATTAAGCGCCGAAGTTTGAAAACTGGAAAACCGACATTAATTTCTTACCAACCTAATAAAATACCTCTGCACATGTATTTCTTAGCCTATATAATCTACTAGCAATTATATTTTGGAAAACTAAGGGTCGTAAGGGATGATTGCGAAACTCCGTTCAAGAAGGCATAAATAATTCAATTTGAACGTAGCAAAATTCCTATGCAAAGTATATTCTCCAAACTATAAATTAATTTCCATTATCCTTAAATCCCTCCGAAACTACTAGGCATTAGAATATCTTCCGCGAAGAAACAAGTGAGAATTTTCACCGGTAAAATGTTCACCGTCTAAAAACTTACTTTAAATATTCCGTGCCATCGCATAAAACTGAACGATGATAGTCGGAAGAATAAAGGCACGCTCTTTGAAACTCTTTTTTTTACTGATTCGCGAAACGGTAACAGTTCCGAAGTTGATCCCCGTTAATGAAAGTTTCTTACAGGAAGTTTCTGTAAACCCAAATTACAGCTAAGCTGAACGAAGGATGGCACAATCCTCAAACTTCTCGGTGCTCTAGCCGAGTCCTTTAAGACCCGTTGGTCCTCGTATAAATGATAGCTTTGTGCGATAAGTTTCCTCCACGGCGAAAGGATTCGCAAAGGTGAAGTTCATCGTCACGGAGATAAAACTGAAGAGAATACAAAAGATGAATTTGTAGTTGATCTTGTTATGCCGTAACAAGTTTAGCGTAGTGAGCGCACAAAAGGATTCTGTAATTTTTAAATTACCGAGTTACATTAGAGGGTACCGTCTTCTTTGTTAATGTCGGATAAAAGTAGAACTACTTAAGGTCATTCAAGCAAATAATACGTTTGCGTAATATTGGGTTGGCAAGAAAGTAATTTCGGTTTTTGCCGATAGCTAACGTTACGTTTGTTTTGAAGGACTTCTGACAATGTTATCATTTTTTCCTTCTGACAATTGATAGTTGTCACTTTTGGCAGGATTTAGAAACAAATTGTGCTGCATTTTGTTTGCAATTGTTAGCTTAGCGTGAATTTTAATATGGAGTGCAAAAACGAACATTTTCGACATATGAGCCGTTCAGTGCCCAAATCGATTAACTCCATAAAACCTAAAGTGGAGAACGTGATGAAATAGTATACACTCCTTTTCAAAATTCCCTTCAAAATATAAATACAAATAAATATTGTACAATATATAATCGCATTTAGCTTTCCTCTAACGAAGTACAAAATGAGTAAGGTGGAATAGCCTTGGAATTAATTAGATTGACTTCTGAATTCAATTATTTATTATTCGACGGCCAAAAAAACTTCGTCATTTAATGGTGTTAATCGTTATTATTACGAAAATTTATTCTAAATATAAAAAGTTAGGATTCAATTAAGTGGTTTGAGACTTAAATTTAAAAAAATTCAAAAAGTGGAGCTAATCGATTTGTGCACTGAACGGCTCATATTTTACTTTTTTATTACTTTTTTATACAAACAACATCGAAAGCTGAATTGCATCAAAAATAAGTTATGCTGTCGATTTGGTGGGATTACAAAGGTGTTGTGTACTTCGAGCTGCTGCCGAGGAACCAAACGATTGATTCAAATGTTTATTATCAACAATTAAGAAAACTACAAGAAGCAATCAAGCAGAAACGGCCAGAATTGGCAAATCGGAAAGATATCGTGTTCCTCCACAGCATTGCCAGACGCCTCACACATCTTTGGTAACTCGTGAAAAATTGTTGGAGCTTCGTTGGGAAGTGATGTCACATCCCCCGTATAGCTGTGACATGGCACCATCATATTACTATTTATTTCAAAGTTTGCAAAACTTTTTGAATGGTAAAACTTATACTAATGATGATAGCCTAAAATCGCACCTGGTTCAGTTTGTTGCTGATAAAGACCAGAATTTCTATGAGAGCGGAATCATGAATTGATCTAAAAGATGGCAAAGGTCATCGAACAAAATGGAAAATATATAATTGATTAAAGTTCATTCTTTGTTTAAAAAAATGAATTTCATTTCATATTACAAAACCGAAATTACTTTCTTGCCAACCCAATATATTTAAAACAGGGGTATGTTAGATTCTAGTTTATTTAAATGTAACTACAGCTCTTCCAATCTCTGTTTCATATATGAGCCGTTCAGTGCACAAATCGATTAACTCCATAAAACCTAAAGTGGAGAAACGAGATGAAATAGTATACACTCCTTTTCAAAATTCCCTTCGAAATATAAATACAAATAAGTATTGTAGAATATATAATCGCATTTAGCTTTCCTCCAACGAAGTACAAAATGAATAAGGTGGAATAGTCTTGGAATTAATTAAATTGACTTCTGAATTCAATTATTTATTATTCGATGGCCAAACAAACTTCGTCATTTAATGGCGTTAATCGTTATTATTACGAAAATTTATTGTAAACATAAAAAGTTAGGATTCAATCAAGTGCTGTGAGACTTAAATTTAAAAAAATTCAAAAAGTGGAGTTAATCGATTTGTGCACTGAACGGCTCATATGACAGTATCAGAAATGGCTGCTGTATAAGTATCGTTTAATTTGGCATGTTAAAAGGATTAACGATTGCCAAGCAAGATAGAAGATGATATGAACAATACGATAGCAGTCTATGAGAATTGATCAAAGCAGTTGTTCAATCTGAATCCTATACTTATTCTACTTCGTCTTCAGTCTATTAACCCTTTGCCCTATAACAACGAGCGACACTCGTGATGCGGTTGACGGGACAGTAAATTTTGAAGCTGCTCAAAAATTATCAAATTGAGAATATCAGTGGAACACGACACGATAATATTATTTCTATGTTATTAATATTGCGTTAAATTCAAAAATATATCAGGAATCACTAAGATATTTTTATTTTAGCAATTTAATTTTCAATTGTTGCGGAGGCAGCCACAAAGGAAAGCGTAGGGCAAGGGGTTGAGAGAGTAATGTCTAAGTGGCGTAAAAGTAGATGAAAGTATATCATAGTGAAAATATTAGAGATTGAGCAGTGACATTAAACTGAAAGCGGCATCATAATTCAAACAAATACAAATTTTGTGATTGTATTATCCACTAGTGATGACATTTTTTATTATGCCGCGACGATATTTAAGGTTGTAGGAAATTTCAATGTTCCTATGCGTACTCAAATGTGTTCACCAGATGTTTAAATTTGTCACGATAATTCTCAAATTTTAAAAGTTATTTTATAACGAGTCGTTTTTTTCTGTTGTAATGCTCGCTCAATTTAAAACTGAATATAGAACTTTTTACTCAGTTAATTTTTTCTTCATTGAATATTCACGCCGAGTAGTTCAGAAGCTACAATTTTCGTAATTAATTTTGCCCGATGGTGGACATTCACGTACATAAATCTGGGATAGAACGCCGTCAAAACTTTATAAGATCAATAGCGAGTAACGTATTGTAATTCACTGATAATACAATTTACTCGTTGATCATATTACTCAATTTATATGTTATGTAGTTAAAATGATATTACGCTATAGCATACAATTAAATTAGCTCTAATCTAATTATATGCTACGAACAATTAAGCGACATTTCCACGAAACTTTGTCAAAGCCGGTTGCCAATAATATCTTGTCGCGCGAATCTCAACGGCGAGTATTTCCCATTTAAATAATTCTACAGATGATATCAAATTCCCTTAAATTCATTTCACTAAGCTGTAAAAGAAGCTGGTAATTCTAACAAAATTGAATTCATTAGAATTCGTAGGAAATGAGTAGTCGCTCTAAAAAGTATCATACCATCTGAAAGAAAATGATTCGTGCGAAATTCACTTAAAACTCATATACAGTAAAAGCTGGACAAATGCGACAAAAGTTTGGCTGGATAAATGCAACACGACTATCCCCTGCACATAAGGGGATCCCCCTTCGCAAACCTCACGCTCGACGAAGAAGTGTAATACGATGCAACTCGGAACAAGAGACTGACTCATCCAATTCAGGAATGAAACTTTTTCATTTTTGATCTTTTTTTTGAAACCTTTGCTAATGTATTTGTGAGATTTTTCCGATTAAAATGATACCAAACACGACATAGTTTGAATTATATTTACTTAATATTCAATATATTTGCTTACTATTTACTTAACCAGTTAATTGTGATTGACGAGTATACTCGTCATGGAGAAGTGGTACGATTTTGTGTATTGACGAGTATATTTAGTAATAAAATTTTCAAATTTATAAAATACACCCATCTTGTTGATCCAATATCTTATCAGCTCAACTTACTCTGTGATTGACGAGTATCTCGTCATGGCTCGATTTTGGCGACAAAAAACGGTGCGCGCTCTCAAACGAGGGCGCCACAGTTAACTGGTTAATTTGAACATATCGTGTTTGGTATTATTTTAATCAAAAAAGTCTGAAAAACACATTGGGAAAAGATACATTCAGAAAAATAATAAATGAAAAAGTTTATTGTTGCATTAACAATGCCTCGCTTTGTTTGTTCGTCTCTCTGTCTCTTCTACTGTCTGTCCTTTTCTTTGTTCGCGCTTGGCTGGAGCCGTAATTTAAACAAGGATTCGACACGGCTACTTCATAAGAGAAGCGTTTGAGTCCCGAACTATGTCGCATTTATTCAGCTTTTACTGTATCTCCTTTTTAATGTAGAAAGTTGAAATTCAGCGAAGAAAGACTACTTTTGAATCCAAACGAGTTAAGTGTCCTATCTCTAGACAATTCCTCCATAACGAATCGACTGTAATTGTAGTAATGAATTCATCCCATTTTTTGTTGACCTTCCAACGGGATCGCGTTCATCCCCCGTCTTTTCATTACGTTCAACCCCTAAGCGTTCATAGAGACGGTGCCGGGACTTCGGCAAACTGTCGTCTTGTAATCGGAATTTGGAATGCAAAGAGCCTTTGAACGGCATCCCTTAAATCATTCTCTCTTTCTTGGCACCTATCCCGGTTCTTCCATCTATTTCGACTTTCTGCTCGACGATTTCGCTTTGAATTCAAAGCAACGATGACACGAACGACTTCGAAAGACCGGGGCAACGGCAAACAGTCGTTCTACGATCCTACTTTTCGACTGTAATCTGTTACGTGAGCTTTTTCTTCTACATTTGACCGCTTGCCATAGAAAATCGAGTCACACTACGCCAAACTTGACGAAAATCAGTTGCACTGGCAACGAACGTTGTTGCTCGGATGCAACGAACACGAGTTGCATCGTTGTGGAGAAGGGTGTTATTTGGTAAATTACTTTATTATAATTATGTCATAGTATAATCGTCCTTGTGCTTTTATGGACAAAAGTTAACTTTAGTAGACAAAAGGGAAGCATACGGATCTGTAATTCCCAAAGTCGGTGAAATCTCCCCTTCAGGGGCACTTGGACAATCTGAAGGAATGACGGTAACATAGACAAACGTGTGTCATATTTACAAAAGTCACTGCTGTATTTAATTAACCTGAATAAACATCTAATCTAAGAGAATAATGTGATGGACAATCAGTAATTTGTTGGCTGTGAAGCAGACGACGGATCAAATAACTGTGCGAAAATGTAGAAAATAAGAACTGTATGCAAAATAATACTGAAAAAAGAGAAATGATTATTAAAAACATCCACTTCAAATATTTTGATCAAATTGGAGTTCAGTAGATGCTGTTATATTTTACTGATTATTAGTGTAGTCCAAAACAATGAAAATTTTCTTCATCGTTAACTCAAAACGACTACCTCCATCACGTGCAACGTCATAACTAATTTTCTATAAAAATAATATTATGTTTAAGATTTCGATGGAGTATTTTATACATTTTACCCAGATACATACGTTGTTGCTGTCAAAGAGAGACACTTAACAATCCTTGGAACAATATATAATTGTTTATTACATTATAATGTAATATTTTACTGGGCGTAAAAAATAAAACCTGCATAAATAAAAACAGGGTATACAAATTCCATGTAAATGAAAGGATTGTTTACCTCGCATAACAAAGCACCGTGCAAATCATTGTGTCAAAGATAGAAGGTTGAATGTATTATAATTATGATGGCTGAGGCTACGCAAAGAAATCGTAAAACAAGGGTTTAAATCGGGCCTTGTTTGTATAATTAAGGAGAGTTTTTCTAGCAAGGTATGATTCTCCATCCGCAAAATTCTAGTTTTAATGAAGCTTCGTGAAATTGTAGAGAATGTTAGGATAAATGAATAACTTTTTTCTGCAGAAATTTACTCTAAGCAGTTGAAAATACCTGGGAGAATTTAACTAGCCAACCTTGAACAGTAAAAGAAAACTTCTTGCAGTAAAATTTCATCATACTGATTAGTTGAGTAGACACCGTGCATGCAGGATGAAGCAGTAAATGTTACAAATATCTTTTGATGGAATTATAATAAATAAACTATTTGAAATACTGAAAAAATACTAGATCCGTAGGAGAATCATTTTTCACTGGTCATTACACGAGACCAAAGGGATTATCATGTCCAAGTAATCATGTAAATGAGTGCATTTCGTAGAATTCATTGAAATAAAGTTTCTGAATGAATAAGGGATAACCTCATTAACCTTTCAACACAATAAAGCTGACTATCTCATTGCTTACAAAAATTTGCTTGCACCGATGTCTTTGAAGCACCTTTACGTACGACGATTCTCACAATACCTGTACACTTATTTGCATAAAAAGTATCCTTTTAGAAAAATTTCAAGTTGATTAGCTACAGTAGAAAAACTGAAAATTCAGCAATTGAATGATAATTTTAACCCCTTAGAGAAAATTTTGGCTGAAATAATTGTACTTTATTTATACCAACGTGCTTTACGTTGTCATAAATTTCATTATAATCAGAATATTTCTTTGCGAAGAATTTCTGAATAATACCACAATTTTTTAGGTTTTAATCAGCATTCTTCTTCTGCAGTATATTAATGCTAACGCAGTAATGAAGTACTGGCTCGTGAAAAAGACAAAGAAAGATTAATTAGAGGTACTATATCATTTCCACGTAAATCTATTCATCATATGAAATGGACAGTAGATGTAAGGTGCGGATTTGCAATGAAGAGAAAATTAGGTTTATTACTCTGCTTGGAATTAATAGTATCTTCTATCTTCTCTCCCTTCAGTCGGAAATTCGGTGCGAAATTTAAAATTGTAAACAACACGAATTTGAAACACGGAACAAAAAGTATAAGTTTATAAGTAATAATTACATTTCATTTAACGGTCCCTTCAAAGGAAGAGATGTTTTATGAAACGTATAAACGTTGTATCGTGCGCATTCTTAAAAAAATATTTCAAAAACGGAAACGTATTTGTTGCTGTAATTTGATAGCAACATATTTTGTAACTTGACACCGAAATTATTATAAGAACATATTTTGCAGTGTTAAGCGAAACGATGGTTTTAAGGAAAACAACTTTTCAATAATTTTTCATTGCAGTGCTTAAAACATTTTAAACGTTCCGAAATAGGCCCAAACAATTTTTAATTATCATGTAATACATTTATTACATGATAATTAAAAATTGTTTGGGCCTATTTAAACAATGGTTTACAAAATTTAACGGATAATATATAACACAACAAAACCTTCCCTTAATTATTAATAAAACATGTATTATAATACAAAATTCCATAAAAAATAATTTTCCAATTAATGTTATATTTCATTGAAAAAATATTGCAAATATTAAGTAATTTAAAGAAACAGTGTCGTTATTGTTTCAGAAATTAAAAATGCACAATATAATTTTATCAAAGCGCATATCGTATAACAATATGTTTTTAAATTATAAATGTCCTCTCTAAAATCAACTCCGTAACAACAATGATCACTCAAAGCCACCCCCTTTAAGAACAAAGTCCCCTATGCAACACTTTTGTCTTGCATTTTCAGCAGATTTTTAAATAACGAAGAATCATTATTCCGCCATTTATTATAATACAAAATTCCATAAAAAATAATTTTCCAATTAATGTTATATTTCATTGAAAAAATATTGCAAATACAAGTAATTTAAAGAAACAGTGTCGTTATTGTTTCAGAAATTAAAAATGCACAATATAATTTTATCAAAGCGCATATCGTATAAGAATATGTTTTTAAATTATAAATGTCCTCTCTAAAATCAACTCCGTAACAACAACGATCACTCAAAGCCACCCCCTTTAAAAACAAAGTCCCCTATGCAAAACTTTTGTCTTGCATTTTCATCGGATTTTTAAATAACGAAGAATCATTATTCCGACGAGTGCAGCATAAATTACGGCCCATCCCCGCGTAACAAGAAATCTTATCTGCAACACGTTCATTCTCAAAACCCTGCGAAACAAGTACAGTATATACACCCCTACGGTTGACAATGGCGACGCCGAATTCGTATTCAAAGAGCAAACAGAATCAGAAGGTAGATGGTACTTGAACCAGAAGATACAAAATAAAACAGAGACGACGTTTGAGAAGGTAGGGGGATCGGTTTCTTTTTCCGGTGTGCCAGTTTTTCGCAAATCTCGACGGGGATCGTTTCAGTTTCCGCTTCGGCCATTCTTTTCAGCTCTCTCCGCGCGGGCAGTGATTGTTAGCTGGCGGTGCTCCTCGACCTTCTTCCAAACGGAGCTGCAAGCCGTTCCTTTTTCAATGCAAACTCTGCCTTTCATCTCGATGAAGAGATAATTCGGTCTCCGTACCGACATTAAGAAATTATCTGCGACTAATACGTTGTCCTTTTGCGGGGTAAATGGAGTTGGTAAACTCGGTTTTTAGCAGAATGTGACCGTTTGTTACGTTTGACGATTCAACTCCATTAAGACGTTTTTCTACGGTCCGCGAAAAGCGAGCGAGAAGCAGTTTGGAAACAGGGTGGAGATACTTGTAGATTAGGGGTAGTTCTAAAAATCGAATTATTAGTATACTTTGATAATTTGCGCGTTAATTTTATTGTGCACAATAGAAATGTAGAGGCAAAAGTAATGCATTAAAAACTGACTAGAATTGTAAATGTTGGACATAAAATTGTTTTAGACGCTATGCAACTTAAAAATTGAAAATTATTGTAATACAGGGAAATATCAAAGTGTAATAGTGTTAGTATAGAATCAATATTATATTCAAACGGACATGTAAAGTGTTTGGTCCAATTCGATGTATAAAGTTATAGGTGTTATTCTATATAAAAATATATAAATAAATTAAATATGTAAAATAATACAACAACATAGAGAAAACTAAGAAATTCCATTTGTCGTTACCCATAATCCTTATCGTTCCATCACGCACAACTGATAACAAAATTTCTTTTTAAATTCTCTATTAACCATTCTTTATTTCAATTATTTTCAGCCTTTTGCTCCACGGAATGTCTGCCTACTAACAAAAACGAAAGCAAAGAATACTTTACTCTCCAAGCAAGTAAATGAAACTCAAGTTAAAAGCACGAAGTGGGACAGATTTTTCAAGCACCATTTTCGCGAGAACCGAATTGCAGAATGAAGAGTCAAAATCAATGCGATTCTCTTGCAACGGACAACCGTAGAAATCGATAAGATTCGCCTCCGAGGTTCATAAAGTCGTGGAAACGCTCAAAAATATATTACGTTCGGAGGGTATTTTCGTATTTTACGGCTGAGGCTTTGAAGGAAGAACGTACGCCGTCGGAAAGCCGAGTATTCGACGATACTCGGTGAACTCTCGAGACCGCTAAAGAAACTGCCTCCTTCTTTCCTTCGTGAAAGAACGAAAGAAAAGGATGAGGTTCCTTTTTATCTACGGACAAGAGACACAGGTATCACCCTCTTGGGAAAGTGTTGTAAGATTCGATGAAACCTCTTCTACGATGGGAAAGTATGAAACCGAGATACGTCCTTGGTAACCACAAATTTCCAGACGTTTTAAAAAAATGAGACGCCTGTGATTACTTCGCAAAGATGAGCGAAAGGAATCAGCGGGGGTTTTTCTCGTTTCTTTAATCCACAAGTCGCGTTAGAAGAAAATACTTCTGTCGATAGTCATGAAAGTGGCATAAGTCAGAAAATTTTTAAAATTGAAATTATCGCTCAGATTGTGTCTTATTTAGTTTTACATCAATGTATTTTTTAACACTAGAACTACCGGCGTTAAATCTATCATATTTAAAAATATTAAATAAGTATTTTGAAAAAAGGGGAATGAAGAAGCGGAAAATATGATCGATTCGGTAATTTATGTTTTATAAGATGGATGTAGAATATCTATTCTATGGCTGTCCTATAAATTTGGAGAATTTTTGGAAAAAATTGCGTACCAGTCATTATGACTGGTTTGGTAGTTCTAGTGTTAATATGGCTGCTACCGCTATTGTTTTGTAGAAAAAAAATAGTACATTTCTATTACTATGAAGAAACTATTAAAAATTGGACCCTTTGACAGAATTCATAGTTCCATTATTAAAATAAAGCCATCGCGAACACCAGAGCAAAAATCTAAATATCTCGAAACCAAAAATAAATAGTTTCCAATAGAACACTGTCATAATCACCGACTTATTAAAAGGGATGCATTTGAAACTGAAAATCGTAATCTCAATTTGACTGACTTCAAATACATAAAATCATGTTGAATGAGGATTCAAAAGTGTTCTAAATACCTCGTAATTAAAAACCAAAACGTTCCTAATTCTCAAAGAAAATTTGTATGACATAATGTAAGCTCGCGGTTATTAATTCGTGAAATTCTCACACTTGTTATAAATGCGTTTTAACAAATTGTCGACCGCTCACGAGTTAACTCGTGTTTTCATGCCCAAACGTTGTTGACCGATCACGAGATAACTCGTGTTTGCCCTTGCATTAGCTATTTCAATTTCACCGCACCAGAAAGATTTATAAAATATATAATATGTATAAACTATAATATATAGCAGATATGTACGAAGTTTTATTTAAATTCATTGTGTATAAATAAAGTATACTGAAGTTTATTTAGATTCTTTCAATTTCATACTCGATTACAAAAAAAATAGCCGGTGACACGAGTTAACTTCTACATAAAATTGCCGGTCAACAATGTGTTAATAAACCTCGCCTGTTCCATAACATAAATACATAAGGTGGAAATAAGCTAAACACTTAATATGTCAGGAACTTAATTCTTCGGCGGTCGGGACCGGACTGACTCGTTCGACTACGTTGCCAAAGCATGGCAACGTCTACCAAATTCGTAGATAGAGCTGGGGAACCGTTTCTTGGCAGCTGAGACTTATTCAAACGACCATATCCTTTTTGGGTGAAATTATTTTTTATTGATTCAAATTACAAAAATGTGTGGAAATAATAAAAGTTTTAGAATTCATTCACTTTAACTCGATGTGGCCACCTTTTGCCTTGACTATGGCCTTCAAACGGTTAAAAAATGAGTTGCATGCTGCACGAATATGATCATGCAGTATTTTGGCCCATTCCCGTACAATGGCTTTCTTCAGCGCATCCATACTGACATATTTTTTCGTCCTCACCTTGCTCTCCAAAATGGCCCAGATGGATTAGTCCATCGGATTTGCATCTGGCGAATTCGAAAGCCATTGTGTGGACGAAATGAAGTGTGGAACATGGTTACACTATTACGTTTGATTTCCATTTCGAATAACTTTTATTCTATAAAACTTAGACGCAAATGCTTGTGGTAGCTTGTAAACAATATAAACAGCTGCCATTGGTATGAATTTGACATAGTTGCCAATATCGCGTTGCCAGATATACCGGTGTGAAGTTGGTAACACTTCAATCGCCTAACCCTGTACTTTCGTCGTTCACATGACGACGTAACGAATGTGCCGGTCTCTCTTGCCAATAGCGCGTCAAAATCGAAAATGCGTGAGGGAGAGGGACGTCCCTATCCGTCGGGCGAATCAGATGAAAGTACCCCTCAGCTGCCAAGTAAATATTCCATCAGTATAGCAACGGGGCGAAGGTTTTACGTCGCGGCGAAACCGTCGGCGCCCATTGATCTGCGGCCCTCGATCAGCCGACGCACAGTGGTCCATTTGGCCGAAAAGCTGGCCAAAAAGCCAAAAATTTTTTTCGCGATTTTCAAAATTTAGCAATTGCGTTTGATTTGTAACATATCAGAGCATCGGTTTCCATTAATAAAAGTTTTTATTGAACAACGCTCTTAGAGATATGCAATGTCAAAGTTGGTACTTGAATAATGTAACGTATTCACGTCGAAATTCAGAATACGTTTTTAATGTGAAATAATAGTACAATCAACTTTGTAAGTATTTGTAGCTATTCGTCATACTTTTAAATTATAAGTACCTTGGTTTCATTTTTTTATTTAATATTTTACAACTGCGATGGCACAGATTGCAAAACCCATACATTTTTTTCCTTTTGCAGAGGAAATAGTTGTGAAGTACGCAAAAGTACAACGCGACTTTTTTTTTAAATTAAACTTTGAAGCTTCCCGAAGAAGTCCCCGTTGTAAAATTTTGCGACTTTTTGCGATTCTACGAGATATTCTTATTTGTTTGTCGCACGCGCCATGCTCGGGGAAATACGTTTGTGACATACGGCCAGGCTATCGTGCCTTGGACAAACGAATAATGCTAATCCTTCACTAAGGTTACCCTTGTAATTAACGAAACGTTATATTTATTTCGTTCGGGTTAAAAATCAAAATAATTTTAAGCAAGTTGGTGGCCTTTTGTTCCAAAGCAACAATTAGATAGCCGCGATCAACTCGACCTCTTACCGTCATAAACCGAAAGATGTTTGACGTTTCGGCTGAAAATCTGGCTAGTTGCAGGTTTGAGGGCTATATTTGTTTCATGCAAAGTTTAGTTTTTCTCCTTCCACCGTAATTTTAAATACTGGAATGAAAAATTGGAGGTGGAAGCACCGTAAAGTATTTATACCGTGCTACGTTTTCTGACACGGTAGATATCACTTGTACTTTGTGAAAGAAAAATATATTTAATTTAAAAATAATAAGTCAGTTAACTATAATACGTTCGTTATAAGGTAATTGTTATGATTCTCTGTAATATTAAAAGCTTATAAGATGAATATAATTCACTGTGATCAATAAATGTATCATAATATCTAAATAAATTCTTAATTTTTTAATTATGTTTGTTCGCCAATTTGTTTTTCGAAATTCTGAGTTCAGATTCTTAATTAGCGACCGGAGAAACATAAGAATACTAATACTCGCATCCGCCATTTTGTTTTTGGAAATTCTGAGTTCAGATTCTTAATCAGCGACCCAAATAATACTAATACACCAATTTTCAGCTAAATTGAAAAACTCCTTGGGGTTTTGGCCAGGTTTTCGGCAGAGCGGCGGCTCTACGCTTACAATAACTTCATTTTCATATCTCAGTTTGCATCTATCACAAAAATAAAAATGACCTCTCACATCCCCGAAGCAGTTACATCATCATTAACAATTCAAAGCTCGGAAAAATGTCTTTAACACATTGCAAGCGGGAGACTGTGATCACAGTCCGAAAAAGAACGAACGTTGAAAGCGGAAGACTGTAATCTCAGTTGCGCAATAAACTGCAGTAAACTGCATTATGTGGCTTTGAAGGAACTTGCGCTTTACTTTATCCTGTTTTTAAATTTTACCAGTTTTGACTAGAGTTTTATTTTATTGCTTTTTGCCCATTTTGAAAATGGATTTGCGCGATTTCGATTGTGATGAAAGTGAAATAATTGCTGATATGTTATCAGATGTTTCTTTTAATGATAATGAGCTTTCGGATAGTGATAGTTACTCCTCAGAAGATGATATTTTACCAACAAAAAACACGCCGACGTACATATCGTTTATCTGACAGTGATTCAGAATCAGAATCGAATAAAATTATATGTAATTAATTAGTCAATCTTTTATTTACAAAATTAAGTTCCTACATATTAATAAGATTCGTAAATTATCAAATTGACTAGCACGCGAAAAACCTAGATTTACCCGCTACACGTTCAAATACTTGGAAAACCGTGTCCGCATGCAAAGTGTTAAGATAAAAAATTACCATGAAATAATTTGCATTTCACTTGAGAATTATGCAAAGTTTATTCAAGTAAGAAGAAAAATATAGACATTCCGAGGCTATCCTCGATAGTCTTAACTTTAGGGAGAGTTTCGCGGATCTACACGATCTACAATCGAGATTCAACATCGCAGTAGAGACTTCATCGGCCTACAGAGTGGATCCATGTGCAAGCTAATTCGATTACGTACTCGGATCGTCTAGAACGGTATTATGGGTCACGACTAGGACCGAAAGCCGGAATCTCGTTAGGGCGCTCATCTCCCTATGGGGAATTGTTATCGTACTATCCATCGGTTACCTGTTCCGAAATTTCGCTGAAATGAGCGACAAATGTAATTACGCGAGACGAAGAAAAACGTCATCATTCTGAAAGGTAAAACGTGTAATGGAAATTCATGGATGAATTTTAGGGAAAGTTTTTTTCTTTGGAATTTCAAATATCCACTTTCATGGAACATGTGGAAGTAATTGTAATACCGTTTCAGTATATACAAGAGCATTGCCAAGTTCTGTAAAATAATACGCTCTGTTAACTGAAACGTGATATTTACAATTTTAGTAAATTAATTAATAATATGGGGTTTAATGTAATGATTGGAATTTGTAAACTGTTATTGATGTGAAGGAAATTGCAGATACATGGAGTATAATAGATTTATAACACAACAGATATTTAGGGATTTACAATATAGTGTGAGCAAAATTGATATTTGTACAGAAATCAACCATATTTAAATGATATCCATATAATGTGATAAATATTTTTTAGTGGTAACGGCGAGTCGACTGTTCTGCCATCCAATCTTTCTTAATTGTATCACTACTAATTGTATGCAAATCACCCTTTATTTGTCCAAAGTAATTTAACACGTTGAACGCTACCGATATTTCGCTAGCTTCATCATTTTTACTGAAACGAAACTTTTTCTATTAAAATCACATCTTTACAAAGCAGAAACCTTAAAGACACAAATAGATATATAGTCAGCAGGATTTTACCTTTATAGTGCCAATATTTAAATATTGAACGTATTAGAAAATTCTGAAATATTACAATTTAAAAGTCATTTGAAACATTGAATTTAATTGCGCCGGTCACCGGTGACTCCCATGACTTTCAACGTGTTGAACTAATTTGTATTTCATTACTAATTACCGATGCCTTTACGATGAACAAATACTTGTCATTTCTTTGAATCCATATTCTTTGCTCTCACCACTACAATCATTTCATTTATAACCTAATCCAGTCCAACAGTTTTAAATGAATTCTGAACTAAAAAAGTTACATGCATATTGTTCAGAAAAAAATGCCCCACACTTTATAAGAATCCAAAAGCGAATCCATTTAACCCTTGCCCTATAATAACGAGTGACACCCGTGATGAGGTAAATGGGATAGGAAATTTTCAAGTTTTGCAAAACTGATCAAATTGAAAATATTAATGGGGCGCTACGCGATAATATTATTTCTATAATATTAATATTACGTTAAATTGTACAATATATCAATAATCCCTGATGAATTTTTATTTTAGCAATTAAATTCTGAATTATAGCGGAGGCAGTCATAAAACAAATCGTAGGACAAGGGGTTAACACTCCTTTATTTCCGTAAATACAGAAGTTCAGTTTGTACGTCGCCGTCAACGATAAACTGACAAATTGTTCTTAAATCGATTCCGTCACTTAAACCACTTACCGATGCAGGTTCCATCCGGAGTGGCCTCGTACCCAGGAAGGCAGGTGATCGACAAACTATCCGATATAGGTTGATCCTTCAGCTCCATCGGCTCTGCACACCGATATGATCCTGGTGTATTGATACACCCGTAACGGCACATTTCCGCTTGCAAATCTGGCTGGGCACACTCGTCCACGTCTACGAGCAAAAAAATCAGTTCCAACGTCACGGGAGAGTGCTCGCACAGTGTTTCCCTTCTACTCTACCAAGAACCTAGCGAATCAACTCTTTTGTCTCCTGCTTGACACGAGACTGAAGAAACGTAGGTGCTAGAAACAATTCTGAAAATAGGTACCATCTAATGATCCTTATTCGTCTGCAACGTGCGACCGATGCAGAATTATCTTCCTCCGGAATTCTTATCAGGATTGAATGAGAAATATAAATGATATTTCGAATCTTAAATCGGCGATAGAAAATTTATTTAGAAAGATGTTTTAACACTAGAATTACCAAACCAGTCAAAATGACTGGTACAGAATTTTTTCCAAATATTCTCCAAGATTATAGGAGGGTTCTAAATTAGATATTCTACGTCCATCTTATAAAACATAAATTACCGAATTGACCATATTTTCCACCTCTTAATTCCCCTTTTTTTTCAAGACACTTATTTAACACTAGAACGACCAAACCAGTCAAAATGACTGGTACACAATTTTTTCCAAAAATTCTCCAAGTTCATATGAAAGTCATAGAATAAATATTTTACGTGCATATCAAAAAACATAAATCACCGAATCGATCATCTTTTCCGCCTCTTGGATTCCTCTTTTTTCAAAGTTCTTATTTAATATATCAAAATATCATAGATTTAACGCCGGTAGTTCTAGTGTTAATATTTCGAAATATGATAGATTTAACGCCGGTAGTTCTAGTGTTAATATTTCGAAATATGATAGATTTAACGCCGGTAGTTCTAGTGTTAAACGAAGTATTTCACGTTTAAATTATCGACATTGTAAGTGCTTTAAACTCTGACGCTTGTGGCAAAAGTAACGACGTCTTTGAATAAATAAGGGAAACTTACAAAAGCGTGGAGGAACGGAGCATGGCTGTATTCATGGTCGTGCTGAACACGTACATATTACACGTGTTCCCAATTCCTCCGGCGAGTCTAATTAGGTCTCCCACGCGTGAAATGATGCTTTCAATCTTGCAAACGGTGGGTATTGCAAGAATATATATATGTATGTTTAACTTCTGCGTTGATTAAGTACATTTGAGTTACTCGAGATACGACGTAATTTGCGGGTGCGTGTGTTTATTTAATGGTTCTGCAGTGATACTTACGATGTTTAATTCGGCTTGATTTAATAATCGCAAATATAATCGTATCGTATTGTGAAATTGTATCCATTCAAATTTTCATAATGGAATATTGATATCGATTATGAGTATTATTTGCACGCGTATTAAAATCTAAATTCATTTGAGAAGTTTCAAATATGTTTATATTAAATTAGATCGCTTTTGATATTTACTTTTCGTTTAAGTTTGAAATGCAGAATTTCAGATTTTAAGTCTGGTCGTGAAATATTTATTTAAAACTTTTACGTGAGAGATATGGAAGTATACGAAAAGCGTTGTTTTTCCCTTTATGACAATTGAAATTGATATTCTGATTGGAGAATTTAGTGAAAATGGCACATTTATATTTGTAACAGTTTTGTAAATGGAAATATCTATAATTTTTTATCGACTCTTCAAACATTTAGACCAAAAAATACCCCACATCATTGTCTTTACTAGATTGTGGATAAATACACTTTGTGCATCTGCATCTAACAAAGTGAAACCTGAGTACCGATTAACTTCAGTAACTAAATATCACATCAACAGACACAATTTGCCCAACCATATCTTACCTATTATATATTACCAAAATCATCTACATACTTCCACTCTTAAACATCCAACAAATATGCAGGGTGTTAAAAAAACCATTCAATATTTATATGGTATATAGGATACACTGTACTGAGTAAAAAAGCTTTAGTAAAAATAGGTCGAAAGGACAAGCCGTTTCTGAGATTTTTGTTTGTTATTATGATAATTAAGTTTGTGAAGTTAGTGAAGTCAGTGAAGTTTTTGAAACAGCATGTGAGAGGGACCCTTCGTTTCGTGCAGCTACTGCACTTCCATTAGCACGGCCATACATAAAATGCATATCTGCCATTTCTTCATTCGAATAATACGCTGACATTTTCACGATACGTAATAACTGTGTGATATCTACAATCGCCGATCCACAACTGACTGATTCTCAATGAAATCTACTGTTGGCACTTGAATAAGAACATTCAGAACGCGGTTTATAAACACTAAAATAAACATCGCATGCGATGGAAGCAAGTAAGTCAATCATAATACTAGTAAACAAGAATGTTTATATCTCAGAAACGGTTGACCGTTGGACCTATGTTTACTAAAGCTTTTTTACTCACATCAGTACAGTGTATCCTATATACCATATAAATATTAAATGTTTTTTTTTAACACCCTGTATACAAACTTTCGCTGCATTAATTATTATACAAGCTACTCCCCAAAACACTCAAACTCAAAACTCTATTCGTTCTCCAATTCTCCAGCTTCTAAGCCATCGAACCTAACAAATAAACCGCAACGTGCCTTTCGAGGCTGACAATTAAAATTTTTCCAATTCCATCCTATCCGAGGCGAATCGAGTGTTTCAAACGTGTAGCTGTGAATGCGAATAAAGTAAACGATATTTCAAAGTGGAAAGGAAGGAATTCTATTACCTTGACAGGTCTTCCAGTCGTCCTCGAGGATAAAACCGTCAGGACAGAGACAAAATACTCGACCCATCGTCGAGAGGCAGGTGTGGGAGCATCCTGCGTTGTTGACGCTGCAGGGTCCTGCGTCCTGACACGTGTGGTTGTCGGGTGACAGCATAGTGTCCTGCAGACTGTCGCAGGAGCACTCGTAGCCCCCTACGGTGTTCCGGCATATATCTTGACAAGGGCCGTGTCCGTTGTTCAGTAGACATTCGTTGATATCTGAACGACGAAGAGGAAAGTATAATGTGAACTTAACAGGTTTCTTTTTCATTATTTACTGTACCTCATCGAATACTTTGTATTTTTTATTTACTTTACTTTGTATGTACTTTGCATTTTTTTTACTGTTTTAACATTAGCTCTAGGAAGATGGTGACAATGACTTGTACTAAAGTTTTTTTTATATATTCTTAAAGATTTTTTATTGCTGTTTCTTTTTTACTCTTGAAAGTTCTGACGTTTAATTTTGAACGTTTATTTTGTAGACTGCGGGCGATTAAATGGATTAAGGTCTTCGATTTCTTCATTTTTTACTTTTCCTAACTTTTTTTTTTGGTACCTTTGAATGTATTGGATTAATCGTCGGTAGATCTAGTGTTAATATATGAGGAATTTATAGGTATTGCAGTGTCGGAAAATATCTTAGTAATTCGGCTAATGCCACTAGATTTATGGAAGCCGTCAAAAATTGACGGGTTCCTATTTGTTTTATAAACATTTCTTAAATTTACAGAGAAGCTGTACAGTGGATATTTAATCTGTATTTTATAATACTATAGGGTCCTACTCTAATTTAATCCCGGACGAGCCCCCAAAGAGTATTAGTACTCGTCTTAGAAGAAACCAAATAGATTCCCTTGAATTTTAACTAATAATATCGTAGCCTAGAAACGTAAGTGAACGCGGGTAATTTAAAAATAAGTGATTAACTTTATTAACTATAAAAATGCAAAACTCTTAATAACACTAAAATTACTCTAACTCTGAATTTCTCGCTAAAGCTCTCTCCGCTCACGCTATGTCTCTCACTCTCTGAACTCTCAACTTAACTGCATATTCTCAACTGCATATTCTCAACTGCCTCTTCCCAAATTCACGCACGCATCCACCCTCGATACTCTTTCTCACAGCATGCATTCTTCGTCTTTATCAGAGTCTTTAATAGAACATTGATTAATTTATTTCTTCAAAGATATATAAGCGAATCTAAACGCTTATTGTTGAAACAGAGAAAATATGGTATCGATAAAAAAACATTTTTCATAATCGGATTTACACCATTTTTTTCTCCACAATTTGCAAAATATTGATACTATGCTAGAGATTCGATGAGCTACAGTATTTCAATATCGAAATAAAGGCAATGCAAACTGAATATCCAAATAATTCCAATGAATGAAAAAGGTGGGTATTTAAAAGCACTGAAAAATATAACGAAAACAAACGGGGGATTAATAAGGAAATATTTGAATTATAACGAAAGTATTTTTAAGAGAAATAATGGTATAAATGTAGTACAATCCAATATTGAGAGAGGCTGAACTACATTTAATAATCATCGACAACAGGCACCGACAAGTTCTGCACCGTTCTTACACTTGTTGCTTTTCAGAAAGGGCCGAAGAAGAGTTTGCACACCAGCCTTACAATTACTATATTTCTCTGCAAAACACTTACCCATACACGTGAACCTGTTGTTCCCCTGTTTCATTCCCTTCGGACACTCGCAACGAAATGATCCTAGAGTATTTGTGCACTTATATTCGCAACCTGCCTCGTTATCCTTGCATTCATTTACATCTGTGTGCGATCGAGTATTTGATGTTAAAAAATGAGCCGTTATTTCAGAAAGTGGTATATGCCCATTTCTGACAGAAGTGCGTTTAAATTACATTTTAACCAAACATAATTGTCTCTTGTCGTATTACAAATGGCAAACTAAATAGAATGAAATATCCTCAAGATTTCGTCCAAACAGGTTCAACTGTTACATGCCATAGAATGACAAATATCTCAACATAAGAAGAAAGGGACTTGTACCATTTTCAAATTTGACTGCTCAAGTAATGATTATTCAGTAAAAGTAGATGTTAATGACTCGACTAATCCGTACACATTTTAAGTTGTTAGAAGGTTTTAATCATGTATATGTTGGGTGACTGCATTTAATTAAATTGAAGGCACCTTCTTTTATTGTTTTACATGTGTTGGACAATCTCTAAGTTCCACGGGTGTTACGATTTATTTTTTGTATCTCGGTGGGAATTCTATTATACTTGCGGATCTGAGAGTGAATTCGTTGACATGTTATAACTATGTATCTTGAAGATTATTAAATGTAACGTTCTTTTGTCAATAATATAGTATCTTGAATTTTCAATCTGTATAGTTTGTATAAATGTTTCATTTCTGCAGTCTCCTCTCAAATGTATGAGGATCGTAATGTATCAAGGAACTACACGAGACATCCTTAAGTTCCCACAGGGTGTCCCATACGATCCTAGGTGATTTTAAAACAGTTAATAACTGTAAAATCAGCTAAAAGCTCATGGACCACCCTATATTACAAATTTTTGTATCACTTCTCCGCACAGTTTGAAATATTCTTTTTCTTTCAATTAAAATTCAGAGCGGCATAGGAATTAGTTAACTACTGATTCTAAAGCAATATCTACTAAGGTCCAGTATTACCTATTAAATAAACATTAACGGAAGGCTTTTCACGGTACGAGGAAATACTGCAGATACGAATGATAAATATGAAAATTCTCTGTAGTGACATTTCAAAAAAAAGGTATCCTGGAAAGGATGATAAATTACACTTAAAACGGAAGTAGTAGATATCACTAAAGAATTTTCTGTCATTCAACATTTTCTGCAACGCGTGTAAGATATATTTCTTTTTAATATTTTGCATAGGATACGAAAATATTATTTATTGTTTAATAACGAAAAATATGCCTCATACAAGTAGAGGTCCTTGAATTACCGTTTTCTTTCTTCAAGATACATAAAAAATGATCTGCGATAGAAGTAACTCTTGGGAAGCCGTCCCTGTATCGATTGTAAGCGTAAGAACAAAGAAAAAGAAATAAAAGTGGTGCTGCACGTTCGATCGTATTTTCTCTCGTTTTGAGAAGCGCGAACGTACTTCGAAATAAAATTTTATAATACCTTCACTTTTATGAGGGACGAGTAAAGTGTATTCGGTATAAAAAGAAAGGAAAGGGACGAACAAATTTCCTGCGAGATCACTGATGTTTTAATACGGAAAGGAAGAACTTGTCGATCGCAGAATAAGGAAGCTGTCAATATCTGAAGGAATATCCTGTCGATATTTCAGTGGAAAGAATTTATTTCAATTGTCTTATATCGTGATACTTTTGCGCGAGTTTTGGTGCCGTTCGTAAAATTTAATATCGGTACTTGTAACAAAAATAACGGCAGAAAGTACAGACTACTGAAGGAACATTGATATACACAAACTTGGAACAACTTTTATAACTGCGAAATTAATCTACTATAATATTGAATATAAAGTACGAGAGATGTTTCATTATTTAATCGTCTCTTCTGCATTTTTACGTTAAGTGATTACAGCCGACTTAATATACTCGTAAAATCCTAATAAAATTCTATCTGAAATGTTCGCGAGGAATGTTCGATCGATTGGAGCGTGCAAATGAAATACCTTAATAAATTTTATGATGACGAAAGTATATTTCGAACTTGCATTTAGAATCTCAACCTTATATAAAACACCGCCTTCGAGAATGACTACTATTTCAAATTTCCCTTTCCGCAAGGACCTTCGAAAAAAATTGTCCATTATATTACAACAAAATTAATATCTATAAGTGATTGCGTAAGAGAAAGAGTTTTTATCATTTTAACGATACAAAGTGACTGCTTATTTATGGAATTACGGATTTTCATGGCTGCTAAGAGACCAATATATTTCCTAATGTTTTTCTTAACCCCTTGCCTTACGATTTCTCTTGTGGCTGCCTTCGCAATGATTGAAAATTAAATTGCTAAAATACAAATACGTTAGGGATTCCTGATATATTTTAGAGTTTAACGGAATATTAACACTTTAATGGCCGACCATACAACATGTGTGTGATGCTACCGCCCATGGTTATTGGCTGGTAACACATTCTCTGTGTGGCGATTTGTCTAAAAATCCATATAATAATACATATAATATAATTATTAAGCCATTAATTTCTTCTCCCTCTTCTTCTTCTCTTTCATATGTTTTTATATTATTAGCAGTATACATTCATACTTCCATTCCTGTGCTGAACGTGAACAGATATTGCAGGAACGGAAATTATATTTTGATGTTTTTTTTTTATTAAAAATGTGTGTGTGTTCGCACATATTCAATTATTTCGTGAATTTATATAAAGTTTTTTTTAATTTAATTCTTTAACACTAAACCTACCATGGCGGTCAAATAACCGCTTTCTGATTTTTTTCGAAAAATTCCCCCAAATTGATTGGGCAGCCATTCAGTAAATATTTTAGGTCTATCGTATAAAACGAACATTATTTAACCGATCATCTTTTCCACCTCTTCAAATCTCATTTTCCAAAGTACATATTTCGTATATTTCAATATAGCAGATATAAAGCCGGTAGGTTTAGTGTTAAAAATATTGCCGGCCCCTTGCGAAGTTTAACTGCCTACACGTGCGGCCATTAAAGTGTTAATAACATAGAAATAATATTGTCGTGTCGTGTACCAATGATATTTTCAATTTGATAATTTTTGAGAAGCTTCAAAATTTCCTGTTCCGTCAATAGCATCACGAGTGTCACTCGTTGTTGTAGGGCAAAGAGTTAAATTCATTGCTATATTAATTTTCACGCGATCCGATAACTTACATGAAATTGCAAGATGGATTTTAAACATTCTTTTATTAATAAAATTTTCATCTTACGTTTTTTATTCGTAATAATAGCTATGCCAAACCGTGTTGTTGTTGACCATGTTCTCTTACTTTTTTAACAAATAATACGTTTAATTATTTTTCCATGCACTATATCTACGGCATTCGCAACTAAACATTTCAAACTATCGAAAAATATGCAAAACTCACCAACACATTTCTCGTTCTCCATCTGAAAGCCCTTATAGCAGGAACAAATTGGTCGCCCATCGATCTCCTTGCAAACATGATCGCAGGAAGCTTCGGCACATACACCGTCCGGATTTTGTTTGATCTTGCATTTTGGCACCTGTCCGATCCACTGACGATTTCTGCAGAGTAATCTACTCGTAGTGGACGCCATATAGAATCCTGGGGCGCATTCGTAATCGGCTTCCAAATATTCGTGGCCCGGTATTGATGACCTTAAAGATGTACGTTACGATTGCATTCGGGCGGATTATGGAAGTAGGATTGCAGAGTGGAATATTCGTGTAGGAGTAATCAAAGATGAAATTGCTTTTTAGAATTAAATTTGCAATTATCAGGTGGATAAAATTTATTAAAGCTTATTGTGTTGTCTCTCCAAATTCACCCCTCGATTATATAATAATCTTGCATTCAATTTTGGGAATCTATGAATAGATAATAATTATAAATTTATCTGAATAATAAACAGATTTTGAAATTTCAAAGTTTGAACGTAGTCATATTTTTCTCTGGGTAATTATTAACCCATTGATCTACAATGACGAGTGGCACTCGTGGCATAAAAAATAGAATAAAAAAAATCAATGGTTTCTAAAAACTGTGAAGTTGAAAAGATCAGTGGGACACGACACCATCAAATTATTCTCATTCTATCAATTTCACAAATTTTCATTTCAGAGACTAAATGCTCAGCTTGGCATGTCCAAACGCGGTAAGAAATCGTAGGGTAACGGGTTAATCTAATTTAAAATTAACCCCTTAACGTGCACACTCGAGTTAATTCGAGCGCGCTAAACCGGCCAAACTGCGCACACTCGAGTTAACTCGAGCGAGGTTTTATTTTATGATGCTATAATTTTTCGCACTCGCACATAATCGAGAATTGAAAATAACAATGTGAAAGCTAAGAAAAACAATCGTTTTGTTGATATTTATCATTTACATAGGATTGTAAGCTATAACACTTATTTATTCAAGAATAAAATATAGCCTTTTTCCATGGGACAAAAGCGCAGTATATTTCTGCACTCGTGACGACTGAATGCGATCCGTCGTAGTATTTTCGAAAACGACTCTACGTTTTAGGAATTCCTATTCCAAACAGAAGACTCTCTCTACAGTGTAGGGGAAAGTAACATAAACAATTTATATTACTGAGTGGGCCCGAGCTCGTCTTTTGGGCATCCACAGTCAGTTCCTTCTAAACTCCAGCAATATAAAGACGGTTATTTCATAGCCTCATAGTAAAAGTAATAAATATAAAATATATTAATTTATCACCCATTTCCAATAATAGTTTAGTTCAATATTTACCTAAATGTTGCAAACTTGCAAAGATAAGTGTATCTTTATAGATACGATCAAAATCCAAATTTAAAGTAAAAATGTTGAATAATTTTTTATTTTTTTTATTTTTTTGCCAAGACTATGTTCTAAAGTATGTTCTTTTGCATTAAAAAAAATTGATTTTTTTTGGCCGTTTTTTTTCAACAAAACTGTGCGTTAAGGGGTTAATGAGGTTTTCAAATTTTTCGGTGCTATACGAAGAAAAATTTCTATTATGCGGTACTGAAGAAAAATCTCGCGGAACTATAAGCGTCTCATTTAGTTCCTTCGTTACACGACCCGAATAGTGTATATGACCGTTCAGTAAATTAGCAGTTTACATCCGCAAATGCATATAAGGAAAGTCTCGTTCTTTCCACTTTGACCAATCAAACTCGCACTCCTATCGAATTTCTTCCGCGAGACTTCTTTCCATCTCCGCACAATAGCTGCTACCTCGAGCCTTCACATTTTCATACCTGTAAAGGCTAGAAATTCTTCATTTTCCAAAATCTTCATCGATAAATGGAAATATATTTGAACGAGCGGAAATCATTTGAAATGTTACGCGTATTAGTCTCGATCTCCAAAGCAATTAATTCCTTCAGGTAGACAAAAGGAATCAAAGGGTAACGGAGTTAGAGACAAATATCCTACGACGACGATGGCGAAGTAAAGCAGACGATGGGAAAAGACTTTGAAAAGAACCTTTCGAGAGTTTCCGGAAAGGCCCCGAATAGAAGTAAGGACGAGGACGGCAATTATAGACGTTTCAGCTGCGCTCTTGAAAGGCGAAACATTACTCGGCTGAAAAGTTCGTAAAGAGTCTGCACCCGGAGAATATACAGGAGAAGAGTCGATAGAAACTTTGCGCCCGTGATTCGCGTTTCTTTTCATTAAAGAAGCGTCGATAATATTTTACACGAAATAGGGTGCAATGGGATGGAACTAACTTTTAATGATATATCTCTCTCAGTGCCCCGACCTGGAATCGATGCATCGAACGATTGAACGCCACGGTCTTCTATAATGATCCTCGGGAGCATTTTTGAAGAATGGTTCGGAAAAATTGAAGTTCCATTATTTAGCTTTTGTAACATTATTAAACAATTGCAAATTTTTGTTCTTTCGTGTAGTAGAATTTATGCATCGACTGAGATAATATCATTTTCTTGGGCAATTTTTAGGATAACTTTTGTTACTAGTTAAAAAAAAATCGACAAATTAAGTTTTTATTATGTAGGTCATGTTTCATCAGTTTACGTTGAAATACTATGAAAATGTTTTGAAAAAATAATTGAAATTTGAACTCCTTCATGGCATTGGTAGTTGTTCTTTCTGTATAATAATTGCTTTTCTTTCGTTTCATGTCCTCATTATGCCATTACGCAATGGTTCAACAAAATTAACTTTGTATGAATCATAATATAAAATATATATATATATATATATATGTCATAACATAAAAATTTTATAACATAGCATTTGTTAAAAACTGAGCATTATTTTATCGCCGAAAAAAGAAAAGACTAAAGTATTGGGGATTTATTAAACATAAGTATTAGGTTGGTAGGAAATTAATGTCGGTTTTCAAACTTTATCTTTAAATACACATGTTGAGAATGGGAATAACTTTTTTTAATCGAAATAAGTTCCATTACAATTTACACATTTTTCCCAACGAGGAACAAGTTTTTTAATAAATTTCTTTGTTCTAAAATAATATGAGAAGTCAAACCGATTACAATTAACGGCTATCTCAAAATTAAGCGCTAAAGTTTGAAACCTCGAAAACCGACTTTAATTTCTTACCAACCTAATACAATTTTCAAGTGTAAATGTATTTGTCTGTTGCGATATATCTTCCGGATAAAGTTTGATCATTAACTTTTATCGACGACAAGGAAAAACTTGCATCTGTCGTATTTATTAAAGTATTTGCAAAATTAAAGAAATATCATTTTAGTGCATACAAATGTTCAAATTAAAACCTCTCTATAAAAAAAATATACGACTTCGGCTATTTTAACAACCAAATGCATTTCATCCGCGAAAAATCACAAGGGGATTATTTATGGATCGCGAATGAATTCCTATCAAGATGAGTTTTAACGAGTGAGTCGTTTTGATAGAATTTTTTAATTGCCTCGGAAAATTGTTCATCCTGATGGATAGGCACTTATACGATTATCTCTTTCGTCTTGTCTCGCTTGCGCAATCGCATGCAAACATTATAAAATTCAAGAGTAGCTGGATTTAACGCATTTGATGTTATTTTGTCCACGTAAATGTTAATGGAAAATTTATGAAAATAAAGGAATATTGCGCGCTATTACACGGCGGACTCTCATATTTTGGGGCCGAAAAAAATGACTAAATTACAAAATTACACGAATGCGTCCCCGTTGGTAAATATGACAAAGCACTTACTGCCGACCATTGTGTCTGCGTTTATGTTTGTATTAAAATTATTTGCATACAAACCTCATGAAATGGTAATCTAACTTATTTATATAATTGTTTCATATGCAATTTCATACACTGCTTGCTGATTTTTAGTTAAATAAATTTAGAATTCAATATAAAGGTAATTTCCATTCAATTGAACGTTTGTACTGACATGCAGATGGTAATTTAATGTAATGGAAAAATGCACGTGTTTAAATGATATAAAATTATATACGAAAAATTGATTGAATGAAATAGAAAACAAATTTCGCGGAAGAACAATTTGTATTTGAACGACCACGTATATTTTCTTTTTGTACCTCGATGATCAATTCAAATAACGAATTCGAAATGAATTTACTCAGCATTTAATTCACCACTGTTATTAAAAGATTATTAAGATTATTATTCGTTTTTTGTAAATACTACTGTAGGAGAGATCAATAAGCTGACATATATACATTCTTATTGTCTGCATTAAGTTGGTCAAAAACTGCATCGATCATCTCTGATTATTTCTAACATCTATACTATGCTGAAAACTAAATCCCTTTGTATTTCGCATTACTCATTTACATCAGATATTTTTTACCAGGTACCACCAAAATTAACCGTTTGAGTCCCAGGGGGTATTGAAAAAACACTGTCGAAGAATCCCAAACAGCGCAACCGCGCTTTCTCTAAATGAGTACGAAAAGACCCAAGCGGCGCGATAGCGCTTGATTTATTTTATGTCGAGAAATACCAAGCAGCGCGATAGCGCTTTGTTTATTTTATATCGACAATGCGTAGTCTGCAGCACCAAAAATGCAATAAAAAGATCACATTTAATTTGCGTGCAATGTAAAAAAGGAATTCATCCAATATGTTTTGATAAACACCGACGTTACAAATTATAAGTGTAACTCTCCATTTAAATTGTTTGTTCATAACACAAAAATATTGTTAATTTGTAATTCGTTATTTTATAAAATGCATATCTATGTATTTTTACATATGCATACTGTAAAATTTATAAATATTTCAAGTTTTGTTCGATAAAAATGATTGAGAAGATAACAATGAAATAAAAGTTTTCATTTTGTAATGTATTATTGCATTATTATAGTATTATTCTACCTATTGTAAAATGTACTATTTACATTCAAAGGAGCTGTGTGACGTACTTGCGTCAGTAAATCTGAGCGCGCGACTTCGACAATCGGTATCGCATCGTCAGTTGTCCACAATGCTCGAAATGAGCTGTGTTTTCTCGACATAAAATCACAACAGCGCGATCGCGCTACTTGGGACTCAAACGGTTAAGTAAGAAGACAATAATTAAAATGCTGCGATTTAAATAACCAATAGAATAAAGCAACCACCAACCATTAATTTGCCCCAAATTAACCGACAACTCGTTAAAACCTATACCAAACACTTCCGATGAGGAAACAATTTCACGTAAATCCATCCAAGCCCTCAAGATGAACTAAATTATTCATGCTAACAACCACTTACTTTACATATTTGATCAGTGCATGCCGTGCAAGAGGGGCAGGTACGAAAGTTCCATTTATGCAGGATAAATCTCCTTTGGTATTATCCTCCCCATAGGCGAGCATCGTGGTTGTCATTGTCGAGGTACTCTCCATGCTTTTCCTCGGTCCGTTCCGTCTCTCAAAATCGGGCGCATCAATTATAGGTTTACCATGAAAACGGCCACCGGAAGATTTACGACGCTCGATCTCGTCGTGTCGCGGTAACATGGATAATTTCAAGCTCGACGTCATGTAAGCATTGTAATCCTTCAGGGTCCTTGCCAGTACTTCGTTCTCTAGATCCAAAATCGGCAGATCTTCATCCGTTCTCGAGTAACCCAACATCCTGTCGGCGTCATATCGCGAACTACCAAATTTCGCCCTTTCCTCCGTCGAATCATCCTTGCTGACCGTTTCCTTCCGGTCCACGCGTACGTGGTTCGACTTCTTCAACGTGCTACCCAGTATACGATTCTCAAGGCTCGAGGGATCCTCCATTTGCGTTCTCGAGATTTCTCTTTCCAGCTGCTTCGAGAATTCTCTCTCAACTGTATCCGCGTAATTTCCATAGCGCGAAGTAGTCGACAACCTTCTCGCAATCTCCGTTGTCGTCGGTTGATCCTGAACAGCCGAGGAAAGCGTGACGTTGGCAGTCTCAAGTGTGTCGTTTCCAGGAATTCGATCGTTCCTTCGCGATGTCACGTTCGACGAATTCTCCGTGATGTATTTGGAATTGTTTTCCTCCGACACGTGGCCATCGATCCGTCCGAGAAGCAGAGCAGCTGGTGCGTCGTTCATTCGCCTTTTCAAATTCGACGTTCTACGTCCGTCAACTTTTTCCTCGTTTTGTCTCGACCTCTTTCGACCTCTCTTCCTTTCGCGGTTCTTCCTCCTCCTTCGTCGTTCGCCGCGATGTTTACGTGTTTGGGACTCCTTCGTCCTCCTCGAGGATGCACTGCTGTTTCGTTTCTCAGACGTTTGACCAGTTTTACCACGGATTTCATTCTCGCGAACGTTCTCTCTAGCTTCTCGATCGTAATCCACGGATTTGGATTCTTTTCCCCTTCGACGTTTCTTGCGACCACGATCATTGTTTCCTCGTCGACGACCCGGTGACGTTGCTGACGCTGAAACGGTGTGGTTTTTCGTGGGAATTTTGCAATGTTTCTGTCAGAGGTGATTGCAGGAATGTTGCGGAAGAGGGATGAACGAAGGGTTGGATGGACTCGTTGGCGTGCAGTGTTTTTGTCAAGGGTTGGCTGGGTATATTAAAATGTTGAATGCTGAGGTAGGAATTTGCGAAGGACGTTAAAAACTATAATGAAGCTTCTTGTAATTATTAATGTCATTAATATGGATATTGTTAATGTAAATATAAAAAAATTATACTGCAATAACCATAATAAGCTAGAAAATCTGTAACAATATAATTAAGGTCATACGAATAATTCAGACGATAATATAAACAAATATCGGATTTTAATTTATGCAGCTGTCTTCTTGGTTAAAGAAACCCGGGGGAATTTCTTCATTACATCAGCCGTTTTCTTCGAAAGTGGTGTAAGTCCATTTTTGACAAAGAGTTAGTTAATGATAACAATGAATGCAATTTTCTATGAGCTTTTTATCTATAAGCAGTTCCCAAAAAAATCCTCAAAAATTTTCAACTCGTCAATATAAATTTACGTAGTTAATGAAATTACAAATATAATTACTTTGAAACTGGTGTAAGTCCACTTTCCGCAAAGACATAATATTTAGTTCAGAAATTATACTACATAATTTCTCTACTCCACTTTTAACTAATACTTTGAAAATGATCACATTACAAAATTAAATCAATTTGATATTTACAAAAGCATAAAATGAGCGTATTACATATATCAATATTTTTCAAACCATTCAAGTACAAACTCTTAAATATCTCCATGTAATATAAAATGGGCATACATCACTTTCAGAGAAAACGGCTCACATTAAGAATTATGTCATTATAATTAACAAGGCACTAGTATTGTAATTTACTGTAGAAATGTATGTTTCACACAACCAAGAAATTCGAAATTCTAGAAGTATTTCAAATTTCCTTTTACGAAATAATGTCGATTCTATCTAAATGAAAAGGTTGTGTAACTCTAAAAGAAAACGTTTCCGAGCTCATGTTACTATAACTTTTTTTCACTCGTACGATGAGTAGAATATGCACTTAAAGTTGTGTCGTCTATATCTGAAACACCTTCAGAGATTGCAAAAGAGGGTGAAACGTCTGAAATGTATGCAATGGCCAATTCTAGATCAATAGCTCTACAACCGGATAAACTCCAGACCATATTTAACTGAAAAATGTAAAATTGATCAGTTATTAAAAAAGTAATGGCACTAATTTTTTAAATATTTTGAACAGTTTGAATTTGAATTATTTCATGAACCGAACAACGAGAAACTCGAAAACATAAAGTCCGCTATGATGTACAGTAAGACCTGGTTTTATGCGGTCCTTTTTTATGCGATTTTATTTTTAGGCGATTTTTTTCGTGCGATTATTTTTATGCGGTATATCTATTTCAACGGCGTTGGCAGCACTGTAATGTTTTCTATCATCAGCGGAGAAGCCTTTGACACTTTCAGCGAAAATGATCTTGTGGAAATGATTGAGGACGAACCTGTCAATGATAGTGACATTATCATTAATTTGGTAGATTTTGAAGACGGACAAGAAGAACCCGATTCCATTACAGCAGATAAAATATATGCAGGGATCCAGCTTGCCAACAAATTGGAAAAGCATTTTCTTAAAATAGATACCAATTCTGAAAGGAGTTTAAAATTACAAAAAGAGCTTCGGTCATGCATATCTGTCTATCGCGACGTTTATGAGCAACTGACCAATCGACCGTCGTCGCAAAAACTGATCACTGACTTTATGGTGCCAAGTGGTAAATCAATTGAAATTGTATCTTTAAGTGACGGAAGCGATTTTCAACCAATTCATCACAACAAGATGCGCGTTTTGGATTACAACGATTAGCAGTGAATTATGTAATGTTCATTTTGAAAACTTGTCCATGTGTACAATAAGACATTAAATATTTTTAAAATGTTTACATGTATAATTTAATTATTTATTTTGTCTGGAAGCACTTTCTCAGGTATTTCGTAAATAATTGACGTATTTTCTAAGTGCGCCTTTTTTTATGCGGTCCCTCTCCGTCGCATACAAAAAAATTTCTATAGTATGTCGTACAAAGTTGTTTATTATATGTAAGTATTTATGAAATTTCCAAATATTTTTTTGTGCGGTTTCTTTTATGCGGTCCCTATCTACCGCATAAAAACAGGTCCTACTGTATTAGAAAAATTAATTTTTGCACAATACAAAATGAACGATATTTTGATTCATTTTCAGTCTAAGGAAATCAAGTTCTAATGAAATAGCTATCTATCGTTATCGAGGTATAACTTTCCAATTAACGAATCTTCTTCCAGGATAGTATCTGAATTCAAATATTTGCAAGACTCCCATATTATCATCAAATGTTCACCATCCTCCCAACACCATAAACTACAGAACAACTTTACATACAAACTACATACTCGTTTATTCGCCTTAAAAAACAACCAACCCATTCAACCAAAATCCGCCAACCCACGAGGCTGTCATTGTCGCAAGCAGAGGAACATTTAACCCCGAAAAACGGTCGTGTCGAAGACCACCCTCGTGCGATTTAAAAAGTAAACATTCTTACTCACTGCCATTCAAAGCTAGCCGAAGGGAAGAGTTGGCAGCACCTTCAGCTGGAAGGAGAGCCTTGTTCCTATTTCCGTCAGCCTGAGGGGCCGCATCCGCTTCCGTCTCCGGCACCTCCGCCGCGTCACCAGACGAGAGAGTCCTCCTGTTCTCATCGAGCGCCTTTTTTCCCTCGAGAGACGCATCCCAGCTAATGGACAACATAGTCGACCGTTTTTTTTTCTATACTCTTTTCTTTCATCTCTTTCTCTCTTACTTGGAAAAATAGGCACACTGTGTATAACCCTTAAAATCCTGCCCCTTTCCTCCCCGCGAGTATGTATACCGTCGTGTATCGTTTCCAGTTACCCTCTACTTTCTTATTCTCTTTTCTACATTAAAATTTCTACCCTGTTGAAGCAGCCGTGCTGAGTTCCTACAGAAACGTCTTGGCGTTCCTCGTTTTCTTAAAGGCTTCGCTCGGTTAACTTGATTAACTTCAAATTCGCGCCGATGAAGGTGTCTTATGAATTGCCCTTCCTTTTTTCCCCTCCCTCTTTCTACATTCCCTTCTTCCTTTATTGCTTCTTTTTTTTCAGGGTATCCTTTGCTAACGAAATTGCTTTGTTTTAAAAGACAATTTAGCCTACGATGAAATCGGTTACGCTCGGAAGAAAAGATTCGCGAAACGAAGAGTGGATTTTATTAGACGTTAAATTGGCTCTTGATGGAATCGCTTTACTTTATAAATGATTCAGGCATCAAAGAGATACAACGCCGTGTAAAACTTCCCGGTGAAATGTTTCAACGTTTCTGGCTTAGACGGAATATCTGAGAGGGATTTTTAAAGCTTGGGATGAAAGATGTGTAGCATGATAAATAATATTATGACGCTACACTTTTTTCTGCAGAGATATTTACATGAAAGTACTGTAAATAATTTTTACATTCACTGCTCATTGTCAGAAAAAATACATGGAGAATTATTATTTAAACGGATTCTGTAAGGATAAAGTGCAACGTAATGACGATATTGTATGTTGCCCTTAATAAACGATGTACATTTCTAAAATTTGTTATACATACAGGTTTAATGTGTCTCAATATTGTAAAACTGGACAATTTAATTATTTAAACTTCTTAAACAAACAGGAATTTATTGTATACTTTGGACATCGAATCCTTTTCTATACAAAGAAGACTTTCTTATTTCGTTTTACAATGGTTACATCATTTTAACGAGTTGTATTCTGACTTCTCTACGCCAGGGAAGCCGTTTATTTGATCGCCAGAGCAGTCCTTGGAAGAGCTCCGCCTGCTTCCCCTTCCCGTGCGCTCGAGAGCTCGCTGATTGATTTGCCTTTCACTTGCCAGGTTCGGACCTATTGGCACGAGCGTGGTGGCGTATTGGGGCGAAATTCGTATTTAACCGCTCGCGCTGGAAAGACATGCCACGCGCGTCGATTGCGTAAAACAAAACAACGTGCGTGGCACGTCGACCAAGGTTATTTGTCGAAGAACAGTTTCAGATTGTAACTCGCGTGTGCGGCAAAACAAAAATATTATTAGTGAAAAAGTATGCTCAGATATGCCTTAAATCAAATACGATTAATAGATTTTAATGTTTTTGGACTTCTGGCGATGGTTTTGGTGGAATTCAATCACTGCGTGACGCCTTACGGCGAAACATAATGCTGCGTTCTGGCACGCGCATTTGTAACTTAATTTCCAGCGTAAATAGTTAAGAAACTCCGCAACAGCAGAACGCAAGGCCTTCTCGCGTTAAAGAATGCATTGTTGCGGCCGCGACCGTCTTAACGATACATTTTAGCGATACACATTGCAGAAGGCATTTAAAAAAATACTCAAAAGTATAATTCGTTAGTAACATTATAACTCTTAAGCAGTTCTTACAACCAAGAAAGTGTCTATATGCTTTTTTCCTGGGCATTGTAACGTACAACGTTTCATAAATCGAAAAACAGATCACTGGACTACTTTCAAAAATAATAACCTTTACTATTAAGTTTTCCAAATTAAGAGCAAAATGGTAGCATTTGAAGGAATTAAATATAATTTGCAAGAAGTTTTTTTATACTTTAGAAAAGAACATAATATGATATTTTAATAGAATATTAACAGATTACTTTTGGGTCAACCTGTTTTTTTTAGTATATCGAAGAATATCTGTGTCCCCATTATCGAACTTGAAAAAAAAACTAAGTTCCTAAATAAACTGCATAACTTAAGAAGAAAAATTAGAAACAGGATGTAGGTTTCATTAAATGTTTAATAACTCGTTGTAGCGTCTCGTGAACGATGGAAGAGATCTGCAATTTTATTACTTATTTGCAAAAGACGAAAGAATTCAAACGGCTAAATCTGGTACCTCGTTACCTGTTTGTAAAGAGCGACAGCTTTTCACTTGCGTGAAAAATTCACCAAGTCCTACATCCTTCGGAGATATTATGCAAAGTACAAAAAGCGCGAACGCGATGAACAATTATTATTTTCTCACTTTAATCTTCCGCTTCTTTCTCATTATCATCGAGAAGGTGCTCTTCCATCCCGAGGATAATGCATTGAAACGGCCTCGCTCGTGTCGTTCAACTCGATTACCATTAAATTCGCGATGCATGCCGTAAAATTCATGTTCTTTTTCCTTTTTCGTTTCATCGGGAGTTCGCTGGGTTAATTGAAAAACACAAAGACATCAAAGAAACAAGAAGATGGTAAAGGCAGTAGGCGCAAAGGGACGAAAAATTTAAATTTAAATCTTCGTCAGTTTTAATTAAGCATGCTACTTGTTAAAGATGATTATGAGTACAATTAGTTTCGTGTGAAACCGGAGGGAAATGGTGGAGATAATTTGTAGAATTTCAGGCTTTGTAATGAACGGAAAGGTCACAGTAAAACCTTCTCAATGTTAAAAACTGTTAAACAGATTTGTAAGTTGAAACATCAAGGGAAAGTTTGAGTTCTTCACTGAGCAAAAGTGATTCTCGTCGAGCTATTAGATCGAAATGAAAATTAATATTTATCATTTTTTGTTGCTTGAATTTTCTTTTGAAAAATTAACAAAATCCTGTGTACTTGATAGAAAAAACAATCTTCAACAATATTTCCTAAACAGACACGTTTAGAATTTACGATTTTAATGATCAATGTATTTAATTAAATAATACTTGCAAGTCGGTATAAAAGTTTTTCTGATTGTGAGATCAATCTCTTTTTCATTTCACTTGCCTGAAATTATTAATAGGGAAAAGCTGATATAACAATTAAAAGAGCTCCTTCGTGTTAGAACACAGAATTATTTCCAATTAACTACGTTATTGTTGATACATATCGATCGTCCCAGATTGATGTTTTGCTTGTTAATAAGGTAAGCCTCGAACAATCAATATTTATAGCCAGTATGGGAATCCTTAATCAATCATCTGTATTGACGAAGCATCCATCGCCGAGGATCAATATTTATTAACGACAATTCAGTCATTCATGACTGCAACACTGTAAGATTTTTCCAGCCTCGAAACAATGGAAATAATTTACGAAATATTACAAACTATATAAATTGTTATAAAAACAGGTGTATGCATAGTCGTACCTATTTATAATAGACATTTTTTAAACTTTGTGATTGTTCAGAGTTTAGCTATTGATAAATATTGTTCAAAATAAATTGCTCGGCACTAAATAAAAATTAAAATTTGTTGGGCGTTATTATTGACAATAAATATCACCCGAAATTCTCTAAAATACGATACTTCTAAATTATGAAATTTTGCACTTAGACTTGCAATGAGAAATTAAATTATACATAAATATTGATCGTCTATGTGTGAATCTTCTCATTTAAAAAAAGTTTAAAAATTCTTATATTAACGGTGAATATTATTTGAAACTTTCCTAAAATACATTACTTCAGTACTTTTAATATATGTATACTTCCATAAGAATGGAACGTGGCACTCCATGCATAAACCATGAACGAAGCGATGAATTAGTAAAAAGCTTAAATCCTCAAAAGTGATATGTCCATATATAAATAGGAATATTAGATTATCAATAATTATATCGCCAATGTATATCATTTAAAAAATACTACCGCAGTGGCGGATTTATAGGGATGCTGGAGCATCAGGCCCCCAAATCTTTCGGTCCCCCAAGACCTTGATATGCAAAGAAATTATTATTAAAATCGTATGTTATTTTTTCATAATTCATCCTCATCTTAGACCCCCCCCCCCCCCCCTCCGCCATCACCACCCAATAATAGGCTACTAGGGGCCTCTGAAGTGTAATTAGCATCAGGCCTCAAAAAGTCACCATCCGCCACTGTACTACTGTGATAAATAGAAATTACTTAATGATATCCTGAAGTCTCAAACGTACTCTGTTTCAATAATTAAAAATATTCTATGACAAACAAAATGCAACTCTACTCGTATATTAAAAACAACTATCCACCGTCTAATAACAATACGTCATCGACTGATAAAAAGTAAAATCATTAACAATAAATATATCGCTAATAAATATTGTTACGATTACGGCGCGGCATCGAAAGACTACTAATATTTCAGAAAAGAAAGAGTTATATTTATTACACGACTATTCGATGTCACAGTTCTTGGAGAACTCTCTGACAACTTGTTATAAACAATTTGAGTCGTTACTATGACTCTCACAATCGATATAACATACAGGGGGAACGATATTATTTACAATCAATCGTAACAATATTATCCAAGACTTTCCCAAAGAAAAAACATTATTCCAATAACCATAATTCGCACTTCCAAAGAACAGAGAAACGACAAAACATTTACGTTGCGGCGTAAACACCGCCGTCTCGCTCATTTCGCGTATAGCCCGTCGGTCTAATTACGTTACATCAATTAGAAAGTTCGAATGTGTCCGTGACGATGCTTATTTCGTGCGCCGCGTAATTATCGGCTCTCTGTACTTCGAAATTCCCTCGTTTGATCCCTGTACTCCGAGAGGTTGAATGGGAAAGGGTCGAGCAAAGTCGAAGTTACGGTTTAATGACGATTTCGTGGTAACTCGTTCGTAGTTCGCCCAAGTGCCGGGCGAAAGGATTTGTCCGGAAGGCGAACAACGCGGAGGGATGCTACTTCATCCCTCTCTTAACGCTTCGCTTGACGATGTACTTCCGGGAGGACGCGAGTTATAGGTCCTAGAAGCGAATAGATATACGTGACCGACGTTCCACCATCATTCTACAATTTTAAAATGGCGCCGTGAACGAGTTTCGAAAAGTCAACTATATTTCTCTTCTCTTTTTTTCAAATATTCCCTACTTCGACACGTTTGACGTCCGTGACGGAAATCCTTGAATCTTTGGTTGGGTGCCGCCGACGGAATTTGCAGTCAATACTCAGGGCTTAAATATTTTAACCGGTCAGTGCAGCTCCGGTGGCTGTATAAATGCAATAGGCAGGGAAAGTGTTAACGGCGACGGTTATTTCTGCTAAGACCTACTGTTTTATGGGGGTTCTGAATCACCGAGACGGTACTATATGTATGTCGCGCCGGAGAAATTGTCGGACTGTAGTTTTAACACTAGAACTACCGGCGACGCCGATTGTCAGCGTGAGCACCGCGGCGGAGAACCCGAATTGCTTTGAATGTTTTCGAAGGAAAAGTTTTTCTCCAAAGAAGGTATTTATAACGTCTTAACATGCGCACTTTTATTTACAGTATGAGAACAAATAACATTATGCAATATAATAAAATAATATAACATTGGCATCTTATGGAGGGCGACTATAGTCGCCCGTAGTACCTCAGTGGCATGTTATGGACAGCGACTATAGTCGCCCGTAGTACTTCAGTGGCATCTTATGGAGGGCGACTATAGTCGCCCGTAGTAGCGAAAGGGTTAAATCTATCATATTTAGAAATATTAAATAAGTGTCTTGAAAAAAGGGGAATTAAGAGGTGGAAAAGATGATCGATTCGGTAATTTATGTTTTATAAGATGGACGTAGAATATCTATTTTAGAACTCTCCTATAATCTTGGAGAATTTTTGGAAAAAATTCTGTACCAGTCATTTTGACTGGTTTGGTAGTTCTAGTGTTAAAGGCGGGGAAGGGCTGTGAAGGTGAAACGGGGGTTTAGGTTTGATTTGACGAGCAGTCCGTCCACTTTCACTTCCAAGGACCCGAATATTCTAGAGCAGCGGTCGGCAAACTCATTAGTCAAAAGAGCCAAAAATCAGCAGCAGGACGATCAACACTTTTTTGAAAGCCAAATTTCTTTTCAAGAACCTGTCAAGAACCATGTTTTTCGGAGCCGGTTTAACCTAGCTACTAAACATTAAATACCACCAGATATAATAATAATCTTATTTATTGACAAAATATTTGTGGCCAACTCGCCGAATTGCGCTCAGGTCGCTAAAAAACTGCATGCGGCTCGCGAGTAGCGATTTGCCGATCACTGTTCTAGAGCAATGACTGGCGAACTATGGTTCGCTTAAAAGTTCTATCCGACCCGCTGCAGATTTAAAAATAGTAGAAGAGAAATTTTCAATTTCAATGTTTTAAAAAAAATTATTTCGGGGAGTGATCCTTTTTTCACATATGCAAAATTTTTCATAGAAATTAAGATTTCTTCCTTTTCTGACTAGCTCCTAAAAAAGTTTGTACCTCACTTTTCTAGAGGATAGTGAATGCTAGTGTGAGTGCAAACGAGCGAGTGACTGAGTAAGAGAGATGCGAGAGTGCTTACAAAGAACCATAAGATTAATGGTTGGGACAGTCTTTAAATTATCAGGCTTAACATAAAGTGTAAGGGTCGGTTTTAGTCGTTAGTCGTAAGAGTGAGTTTTAATCGTCAGCTGTGAGAGTCGAGTTGTTAGTTGTGCGATAAACAGTTGTCAGCAGTGTGTCATAGTTATAGTTTCGTAGTTTATCGTCATAGTTGTAAATTTCAGTGTATCAATATTCTTTCTTAACACTATGCTGTCCGCGCGGTAAATCAAGATTCTTTGGTTTGGCGCCGGCGCCTTTCGAATTTGTCGAGTAATCATAAAACGTCGCGTTTTACTAATCACAATAAGTTATAATTCTGCCCCGCAATTTTCACGAAATTTCGAGGATATGTTGCGTATTGCAGCCTGTACACGATACAAGCGATACTTTGCAACAATTTGTGATTGTGAGATAGCCGCACGCCTTTGCGTTATAATAGACAACTGTCTTAAAATTTTAGCGTGACACCAACGTAGTGTCACCGGCATTTGTCCGCATATTTTCGCACGACACCAACGTGGTGTCACCGGACGACATAGTGTTAATATATTTATTTAATAGTTATTAAAAAAAGAAACTCTCTTCATTTGCGTGTCCACCGTGTTAGAGAAATAGAATGTCTACAAAGTGGGGGTTGTTCAGTTTCATTTAACAGTTAATTATCGTTCCCGTTAGGTGTCGAGTGCAGGAGTTAAATTATTTCGTGGAATCTTCCTGTCAAAAACCAAATATCGAAGTAACATAAGCTTAACTTCAATCTTCAATTCAAATTCATCCATCACAATTTTTGATTAGTTCTAAGTGTTATTTGTTATCGTTGTTTATATTTCTTATTTTACGCACCCTATTTGTTCCATTATTATTATTTCAAAATAAACTGTTGAAATCAGTCTCTGCTTATTAATTTAAACCGCGACGTGCCGGGAATATCGTTAGATTCACGGTACAGGGGTACAGCATCGTCCGGGATAGAACAAAAAGAAAATTATTACACATATCACGTAAGAAAAATGTCCTAGAGATGACCGAGGAGGATTTACATTCGAGGCTACTGATTGCGATCCCAAGCATTTAAGTCCTTACCGACCGTAGTCCCCTTAACTTAGTTGAGTAATTACGAAGTTGAGGTTTCAATAATATAAGTATTGTAAGTTTTATGGAAGGACATGTTGTACGACATGTTTCCTCGGGAATTTTTAGACTGAGTGTAGACGTAGAAAAGTAAGGGCGAAGGACGAGACATTTACGATTTCACTAATAACGGTACGAACTAACGGTGACGCACGGCGACGGGTAGACGGAAGGACGAGGACGGAAGTCCTGAGGGAAGACGGTACACAACGGAAAGTGCAAGTGGCTGGCAGGCCCGGGAATTTCCGGGGGTGAGGCCCAACGGTGAGGCCCAGCGTTAAGGGTGCACGCGCACTGAACAAAAACGCACGAACGGAAATATATAGGCACGACGAACGAAGCGAAGGGACAGATAGGATATACACGCGGAGATAGGACATATAATGCTGAAACGGTAAGAAGGCATCTGAGGGGTAATTTGCTCTGATTCGCCCGACGAATAGGGGCATCCCCCTCCCTCACGCATTTTCGATTTTGACGCGCTATTGGCAAGAGAGGCCCGTACATTCGTTGCGTCGTCATGTGAACGACGAAAGTAGTGTTGCGACGTCATGTGAACGACGAAAGTAGTGTTGCGACGTCATGTGAACGACGAAAGTAGTGTTGCGTCGTCCTGTGAACAACGAAAGTAGTGTTGCGTCGTCATGTGAACGACGAAAGTAGTGTTTTATTTTCGGTTGTCATTCGTCGATCTCAGATTTCCAGAACCGACATGGCGGGGATAGGCGGTGCGAGAGCAATCTCCCTTTCCGTCTCAGCTGCCTTCTTACCGTTCCAGCATTATACACGGAGAGTTAGAATATACACGAAGACAGGAAAGAGATTTTTTGAACGAATACGGAGACGAACGGACGACCGGAGATACGGGGTGGAACGGTTACGGAGGACGGAACGACGCGACGGAGTAGATTTTTAAGTGTAGAGATAAGCACGATTCGCGAACTATCGATCTTAGCCAAATTAATCCCTAAAATCCCACAATAGAAACCTGAAAAGATTTCAGTCATGAAGGTAGACAATTAACAGGGGTCTATGAGTACCCCGCTCAGGCGGCTTGGTTAGTGTATGTGACAACTTTCGCAAATAGGTAATTAGAGGATAAAATACATGTGACAAGGGACGAACCCCTTCAAGTCTGGCTATGCGATGGACTTGTACCCCTTTGAAGTGAAATCTTCTCAGTTCTCTTCATTACATAGTCCTTTTGTCAGTTAGTCAGAGATTTCGACACGAATGATGAATTGCGCATGTGTGCACGTAGTTGAGTGTTCTTTATACGTAAAAGTATAGTTAGCATATTACATACTGTGTGAAAACACAATTAGGTCTGAGAAAAGATAATTTTAACGGCTTTTTAGAAATCTATTTCGGTGTTGAGAAAAAATCTGTGTTAATTGTATTTTACAGTAAAGTCGGAGAATGAAAAATAGAGGGAACTGGAAATTCTGTACCACAAAGTTATTAACGGCATCTGATACCATATCGTATTATGCTAGCAAATTAATGGTATTACATAATACTAACTAGTACGGAAAATAATTGAAAAGCATATGAGCAACTAAATCATTTGCATAATAAATCACGAAACAGATTAAACTCATCAGAGTTCAAATCATAAGGCTAATTTACATTAGAATATTAATAATGGATTGCTTTACTCTTAAACGTATTAGAAATATGTGTCGGTTTTACGTTTTTTTAATTTAGTATACCTCAGCGTTTTATATATTATATTTTTGCTGCTATAAAACAATTGTAATTAGCTTTCTTTCTTTAATGAATCTTCGATGAATTATACTTAGAATTATATTAATAACAATTACTAGTAATAATTACACTTACAATTAAAATGGTTCTTTCATGATACTGGCACTATAATACAGTATTTTTCATTAGTACATATTTAATATAAGCAAAAAAGAAAAATTGGCTGCTGAATCTACGAAGGTATCCAAAATGTTTTGCTAAAATCTAATAATTTTGCACTTGCAAAATGTAAGACAATAATTCGGTCGCTTTTCTTGTTCCGTTACTCACTTGTTTTCAATATATTTAAGTTGCAAAAATTTCATCTGACATAATTTCGATACACTAAAACCTTTCTCAAGGTTTAAAAATTCTTTTAAAAAAATAAATTCGATCAAAGAACTGATCTAACAGTAGATGAAAATTCACATCCCACATCCATTACACGATCGGTGACCGTAACATCTGTCATCCGAGAGTTAATAACAATTTTCAGTTTACGAGTCTAACATTACGACATCGAGATCTGTACTCACACATAGGAATCATCCATGTTATCCGGATTCAGTTCATCCTGCAGGACATCCATTTTTCGAGCGACGCTTCTGGTGCCGAAGGATTCCCGTGGCTCCGCGTTTTGGCAGTAGCCTGAAAATACCAAAAACTGTAAACGCTCCCATTCTACTTTCAATATAGAATATTGAGAAAATAGGGAGAACGAAGATAAAGGGATGGAGAGAGAGAGAGAAAGAGAGAGAAGATGATAAGGAAAAAAAATGGAGGAAAGGGAACCATGGAAAGGAAGTCCTTGGAGGATATTCCGACAGGCGAAACAGAAGCGCAGAAGTTTCTATTTCCGGCAGCGGCAAAGTTTCACCTGAGCTGCGGAGGAAAGTACCACAGTTTCAGATCTTGGAGCTTGAGTTTGGCTCGAGTCGAACTCCCGGCCGGAAGTCAATGGAAACCGGCGCCACTTTGCGATGTCGGAGAAAGCACTTGCATACACCCCTTGCCATGCCACTCACCGGCTGCTTTTCAGCTGGATATTGAACTTTTTATCGCGCGGCAAGAAACGAACGTTTAAAGCGAAAGGAACGTTGGTAGACAAAGCAACGTAGCCCTGGCAAGAGTCATTTCCGGTATGACCGCTTCTTGAAATCACCTTGACTGATCAAACTTTTGTCATTTTTCAAAATTACGCTTATGCACTGTGGACCAACGATTGCAAATGGAATCTAATTCGCAATGGTTTGAAATTATGCTATTAACCCCCTGCTGTACCATTTCTGTGGTGTCTGAATACGCAATAGCTCAGAATTAATTGCTGAAATAATAATCCATCCCTGATTTTCGATACAACTTAACGCTGTATTAATAGCACAGAAATAATTTCATCGGGTCGTGACCCACAGATATCTTTAATTTCATCGTTTTTGAAAAAATTCAAAATTACCTATTCCATTTATCGCGTCACGAGTATCACTCGTTATTGTACGGCAAAGGGTTGATACTGTTTTCTCGATGGATACCGAATACGATTGATTATTCGCTCTCATCTGAACCCTGTATTTTTGCTCGTACTATCGCCCAAGTGAGTTTTATTTGGACGCAGAAAGATATACCAGGTGTATCTCTATTGTTATACTTTGAGTGAAAGCTATTCATTAAATTAAAGCGATTATTAGTCCGTACAAACTCATTCATCTATAAGATATATATGCCACTGTTTTCGAAAGTGGTATAAGTTCATTTTTGGGAAAGTGTGTTTAAGTTAGTATAGGGTCCTATTCTGATTTAATCTCAGACGAGCGACCAAAGACTATCGGTACTCGTCTTCGAATAAACGGAACAGGTTCCCTTAGAACTAATTAACAAAACCGTAGCCTAGAAACTTAACTGAACGCGCGTAATTAAAACAAATGATTAACTTTATTAACTAGATAAAAATACAATACTCTTAACAATACTATTGGGTTGGCAAGAAAGTAATTTCGGTTTGCACCAATAGATTTCGTTATGTCTGTGTCGTTATTCTTCTGTTAATGTTAGAATTTTTTTCTTTTGGGGTTTGGTAGTTGACACTCTTACGTTACTATAGAAACAAATTCCGTGTAATTTTGTTTACAATTGTCAGTTTACGGTCAATTTGAACATGGAGTGCCAAAATAAGCATTTTCGACACATTTTACTTTTTTATTTTCATAAAGGCAAGAAAGCGGCTGAGGCTCACAAAGAGATATGTGAAGTTTATGGTGCTCATTGTTTAACAGAACGCACGTGTCAGAAATGGTTTAAAAAATTTCGTTCTGGAGATTTTTCACTTAAAGATGATCAGCGTTCTGGCCGACCTTCTGAAGGTGATGATGATCAAATGAAAGCCATAATTGAATCGAATCGTCATATAACTGTGCGAGAGATTGCAGAAAGGTTAAATGTATCGCACACAACAATTGAAAATCATATACGATGTGTTGGACTTGTTAAAAAGCTCGATATTTGGGTTCCGCACGAATTGAAAGAAATTCACTTAACACAACGAATCAATATTTGCGATACGCATTTCAAACGTAATGCAATCGACCCTTTTTTGAAACGAATTATCACTGGCAATGAAAAACGGATCGTCTACAATAATATTAATCGAAAAAGAACATGGTCCAAGCATGATGAACCACCACCAATCATATCGAAAGCTGAATTGCACCAGAAAAAGATCATGCTGTCAATTTGGTGGGACCACAAAGGTGTTGTATATTTTGAGCTGCTTCCAAGCAACCGAACGATCAACTCAGATGTTTATTGCCAACAACTTTTGAAATTGGAGGAAGCAATCAAAGAGAAGAGGCCAGAATTGGCAAATCGCAAAGGAATCGTGTTCCACCACGACAATGCGAGGCCTCATACATCTTTAGCAACACGTACGAAATTATTGGAGCTTGGTTGGGAAGTGATGTCGCATCCCCCGTATAGTCCCGACCTTGCACCGTCGGATTATCATTTATTTCGAAGTTTACAAAACTTTTTAAATGGTAAAAATTTCAATAATAACGATGACATCAAGTCGCACTTGCTTGAGTTTTTTGCTGCTAAGGACCAAAAGTTCTATGAGCGGGGAATTATGAAGTTACCAGAAAGATGGCAAAAGGTCGTCGAACAGAATGAAAGATATTTGACTGATTAAAGTTCATTTTTTGCATAGAAAAATTGAGTTTGATTTCACACTAAAAAACCGAAATTACTTTCTTGCCAACCCAATAAAATAACTCTAACTCTCTCCACTCACGCTATAACTCTCACTCTCTTAATCTCCACTCTGTATAACTCTGTATTCTCAACTCAACTCGACTCCACTAACTCACTCTTCCAAAAATCCACGCTCGCATCCACCCTCAATACTCTTTCTCACAGCATGCATTCTTCCTCTTTCTCACAGCATGCGTTCTCTGTTGCACTCACTCATTTTCTCTTAATCTACAGACTAAACATTCATGCTAGCCCTGACATCCGTCGCCTTCCAAATCACGTACTCTAAACATTCACTCTCGCTTATATACAAACCATCCACACTCACTTATTCCAAAATTAATATTATTTACGTGTAGAAAAATTCCATTCCTACATTAGTTTCAGCTAAACATAAGTGTCTTTTTTCGCACATCTAATGGCAAAGTAAATGGAATGAAATATCCCCATGATTTCGTCAAAAAACTTTCACATGCTATAGCATAAAAGCTTCTGTACGAACTCTCAAATATCCAAACATTAGAAAAAAGGGACCCGCGCCACTTTCAAATATAACGGCTCATATTCACCTAAAAATAGTAATACTCATAATTTGTAGAAAAAGAAATCGCATAAAGGGTATCCTTCTCCGTACACGAAAAGGAAAATCACATAAACTCAGGGGCAAGTGTATGTATAAACGTGATGTGAGGCAGGCAGCATTGTATATATAGGTAGTAACGCTAAGTAGTATAAGACCGTGCGGCCAGACTCTGCCATATAGCAGAGTATTGAGCCTGGAAAATGTCAAAAGGGCTTTCTCACTGGATTTGGATGGTCGGTCGTCGTCCCCATCATAAATCACTACGAGTCCAGGGACTTTTCGGCAAAGGCGCACTGAGAATGGCTTGAGAAGGGTTTTGACATCTTGCAAGGAGTAAATGTCGGAGTGATCCCAAGGATGTCTTAGTTATTAGCAGCGGTGGCAAACTATAGGGTATGTTACGCAGTTGGGTCGAGATATGTCTCAAATTTGATAAGGGATAGAAGAAATTACTTAGGACAACAATTGAATGGCATGATAATGTCTATATCTATGTAAATTAACTTTTTTTATACGTACTGTGATGGACCCGTAATATGGGTATAAAAATAAAGACGTTTATTTTTAGGAGAAAGCTCTTCGAATATAATGTTTGAAAATGAAATGTGTATTTATAATTCAAATCCACAAAATTGAGTACAAAAGTCAATGATTAATAGTTAATGTTGAGAAACTAAGATACTTAGAATTAATTAAACGTGTAAATATCGAAGAAGTATCTCTTTCATGAAATAATATCTGATACAAGTCCGATTCATCATAGAAGGGAATTGATATATAAGTTCACTACGTTTGCATACGAATTATAATCAATGTACGTTCGCAACAAATTTAAAATATCAAAGTCATTTATTTCTTCAATTAAGCTTTTCACGCAGAAGAAAAGTTTTATTCTCCGGGGAACTGTAACCGTCGTTTAGGTCGCAGTTGAGTAAAGTTCGAAAATTTGAAGAATTTCGAATAGTCGTATGTTCATTCTACTTAATCGTGATCGTTGAGTGTTAAACTTTGATGCATCCACTGAAAAACTTTGTTTTTCGCTGCTAATTTTTCTAACGGAGCAGTATTTTTTACGAACAGTCCTCCTCGTTGATGAAACTGTCAGATATTTTGAATTTTTTAATATTTTCACTTAACATTTCTTCCTGGATTCATCAAAAACCAACAAAATAGCTTTGCATTCGATTGCTTTTCAATTTTGGATTTCAAAATCCTCTACTGTTCCATCGGAGACTCATAATTTCATTAACTAGAAACCGTTGGCATTACGAGGAAGAAATTGTCCAATGAAAATTGTAACAGCATTCGCCTAGGGATTCATTATATCAGAATGCAAAGCTACCTCACTGGTCTTTATATTTTTAGAATGTAATTTCAATTTTTTTTACTTCCATCAATTCAACTAATATACTCGACGCAATAAAAAGATCGACAAAAATTCTCAATGAGAAAGTAATTTTTCCCTTCAATTTACCATGAAATATTTCAATCTGCATAGTTGAGAAAAAGTTCGCACATAGTTGATATAAATCTGGTATAATAAAATAATTGATTCCTCCAATAACCTTTTAGAAATTCACGATGTACACTATGGTTTAATATTTTCAATTATTAATACGGATATCATATAACTATAGAAAGTAATCCGATTAAAATTGTATTACTTTCAAACCCGATTTATTTGTGAAGGAAAAATTCATTGTATTTTACGTGTTCTCGAAAAATAATTAAAAATCCATGAACCTCTGTGGAATAAGGAAAGCATTGGAAATCCACTGAAATAATCTGTTTACGCGATTATAATTTATAATACGTTCCATTTTATAATATCATCAACGAGGTTAAGAATTTTCCACGAAATATCGTAAGTATTCAAATTAAAATAAATAGAAATTCATGTCAAGATGCTTTCTTGAAGACATCATTTAAGCTTAACGAAGGTATAATTAATAAGTAAAAAATAATGATTCTTAGACTATCTGTTATCACAGATTCACATTTGTAGCAGCAAAATATTAAGAGAATCAGAGCGGTAAGTTTCGTATAATTAAAACCTTTGATAAACACTACTTAAAGCTGTTCAATCCATTTAAAATTGTATTATATATTTACAGAACCCCTGTCTTTTTAATAATTGTGTATTCAAAGATTTTTCAGGTGAAAAATAATTATGAATGAATGGATAACGATAAAAAACCAAACTTGAAACAGTGAAATTTATAAGAAATCAAATTATGAAAATTCGTCAGATTCATTACTTCTGCAAATTTACAAATAATTTTAAAAAATTTACAGTCCACTGAAAAGATTTTAAACAGTCCTTTACATTCAAAAAATGCTTAAATTTTTTTTAAAGGAAGGCCAGCTGTAATCGACCAGATACATTTACAAAGTTTCTGAAATAATCTTTATAAAAATCAAACTGCGACACATTTTCTGACCTAATCTCAGACTAAATACTTTTAAAACCCTCTCAATTCATTCGGATTCGTGTAAAACATTAACATTCCTGTTATTTGATCAATAATTTTACATTGAAACGCTTCTGTAATAACGCCGACGCAAACACGTTATCACTTCGATTACGACTACGATAATAATACAACTTTCCTTCATTTCCATCGATTTCGCATCGGTTCGTATATTCGACGACTATTAAAAGCTATTCGATACAAAGTACTGCATACCCTGAAAAATCACGAGCGTAATATCCGCAACTTCGCGATCATAATCGTCGAGGAAACAGATTGCTTTCCGAAATGTAATGGGGCGCGAGAGAAAACGGGAGAGAGCTAAGTTTCCGTCGGACTCGTTATCAGAAATGAAATATCGGAAAGGTTCTATGACCCGTGCGAAAAGCTTTCGGCATTGCATTCGGCACGAATCCAAGGCTTTCTTCCGCGGCAAATTAAACCGATGCAAATGCATCGTCGAGATCACATTGAGCATTGATCCTTCGACCTGGAACTTACGATTTCCTTTTTTTTTTAATTCTTTTTTTTTTCGTATTAAGCTGATACCCTCGATCGGTCCCGGTCTCGTTGGAAATAATTGCAACGCTGGAAAAAGTTTCACTTTGTTCTTTCTTCGATTATTCTCAACACCCCCTTAAACGCTGTCGAATTATTTTAGAGACGGAAAACAGTTGAAAGAAACCGTTCATCGTTGCTTTTCTGCACGATTGTTCGCATTCGTGTGTTCAAAAATCACAACGTTTTTTTCTTTCATGTTTAGAAGTATAGGATTCCGGAACGCGATTGTGGGTGAAGAATAAAAGAAACCGGATATACTAAACTACAACTATATTGAATAAAAATAACACGTAAAACTAGAGTTAAAACAAAACTGAAAATAACTATACTACGTCTTAAAAATGATCGTCTTAAAATATACGTCTTATAACTCTCGTCTTAAAAACTCGTCTTGCCTTCGTCGCGCCTTAACGTCTTCTCTCCTAACGTCTCGTCTTTCGGCCCTATTTCCTTATCGCTCATTCGCACACGCATTCACAAAATACACGCATGTACACATATCACTTATCCGTCCGACTGGGTGGCAAAGCACAATCGGCAATATCGCCATAACCGATTCCTACAGAAGGCATCGCTAACCCTTTGCACTCTTTGATTTTCTGATACTATACATATATTTAATATTATTATTATTATTCGATATTCGAGATTCGAGATTCGATATTCGATATTCGATATTCGTTATTCGATATTCGATATTCGTTATTCGTTATTCGAGATTCGAGATTCGAGATTCGATATTCGAGATTCGAGATTAGAGATTCGAGATTCGAGATTCGAGATTATAGATTATAGATAAATATAAACAAAGTTAGACCACAACGTGATTATGAATAATACGTCTAAATATTTTATCGTCTAAAATAGATAAAAGAAAAAGCGTCTCAGCGTCGCGGTGTCTATACACGAAGTGTCCTGAAGGACTCACGCAAAACATTCGCCGATCGGAACTCCCATGCACACTTCTCTCATATATAAAATATCTACTGATGCAACAGAAATATACGCATCCCACATAAATATAGATAAATTCTTAAAATATCGTGGTTTTGTATGTTTATTTCTGTTGAAAATCATTTGTAAGACACTCATCACATACGCACAAAATCATCTCGAGATGCTACTTCGCCCTACTGAAAAAGTCTGTCCAAGGGTTAATATTCTGTAAAAAAGTGCAGTGTACTTTGCGAACCAAAATTCATTCATTTTTTCACTAATTCGACAATTATCGAATACTAATTATGATAAATATTTTTGAATATTAAAATTCCATTCTTATTAGAATGGTAACGATTCAGAGCATAAAATATTCAACGTAATAACACGCATAAATGTTTCTATCGTCGTTGAATTTGAAAAGTAATATCTTCCGTACCATAGGATCTATAAGTTCAAAAAGTTGCACGACAAAGGAGACGGGAAAGAATTGCCAGAGAGGAAGAAGAAATTTAATGACTCGTTATAAAAACGGAGGAAAGCTGTCTCCTTTATTTATGTCGCTCTATCTTTTTTAATTCACATCAATCTAAGAAGCAACTATTTCTTTCGAAATTAAATAACGCTTTTAAGCTACTAGAAATGCTGTTTTCTCTACATTCGATATTATGTTTCCTACAGTATTCTTACCATTAAAAGAAAATTATTAAATCGACACAAAATAAGAAAGTCCTACTCTCAAGAAATTTTAATTCTAATATTAAAATCCTTATGCCATTCGACTTAATAGTTACAAATAAAATTCGTCGTCTAAACGTATCACCATAAATAACATTTTCGTGAATATTCTTTCTTCCGTTAAAAAACTGACAAAGAACTATTTTACCTTAACATTATCAAAATATTACCACGGCATCCCACGACTTTTCATGTATACAAAGAAATGTTCATATCACTAAGAATTTTGTACGCAGTTAATTAAATGTAAAATTTAATTTCACTGTCCCACTTTTATAATGATCAAAATTCTTTATCTTCGTTCTCCCGTTGTTTTTCGCTGTCGTCGAGCAACTCGGAAAACCTCCACACGATAAAATAATTCATTCGGCGACGATTTAGTAGAAAACACGTGGCGTTCCAAACCGCACGAACCCGCACGTTTCTCGTCAAGCGTGATCCCATGTTCAGCAAGAAACCACGAATTTTTCCTGTGTTTTTCACATTCCCGCCTTTTTGCTTTCAAATTCGTCATCCTTTGGTTTTTCATTTTTACATTTCTTCCTTTTTCTCTTTTTCATTTTGTGTATCAAGTTACCCTTGACGTATACACAGCAGCTGGGAAAACACCGGTAACTACTCTCTCATCGTGTCTTGCTGAGTCTGCCGTCGAATTTGCAACTCCGCGCTATCCGATTGGAAAAACACAGAGAAGCGGACGTTTATCTTTTGTGACGATCACAATGATATTGCCAGTCGTTTCGTTTGGACTTTAATAATTTCCCATACTATGGAGGATATTTTCTGAAATTTCGTTGATAAATTGAACTTTGACGTGTAAAGGAATTTTTTTATAATTTTCTCGGGCTTAGTGCTTCGTTAAGGCATGTCGCTTTCGTGTGAACAAACGAGTATACGATGTGGACATACGAAGACTCATTTTTTAGATACACAATTTTCATGGTCGTTTTAAGTAGAAACTCTTTTTCCTGACACGTTCAATAGAAATAGGTAGAAAGGGAATCAATGATGGATGGAGTACTCAAGTATTAGGAATTATTGTTACCATTGCAAAAATAAAATTGAAGAATTGAGACATGTTGACAGATTATAGTTTAAACGAATTTTAATTAACATATGAAATTTGCATTTCCTTCGTACCCTTAAAAGCAAACAACTTTTGCTTAAAAGACCTTTTTCTGTTCGCTGCAGGTTCCAACGTAGTGGAACTTTAGAGGGTAGTTTTACCCTTTTTCGCTTTAAATTATTTTACCAACTTCTCGTCAGTTAAGTGACGCTAGTTTGGAAACATACTCTACTGTCATTAACATTAATCTGGCGATAGCGATAATTAGAGGCACTAAAGAACCCCGTAGTTCTTCCTCATGCATTGCCATCTGTACAATCAAAAATAGAATTCTTCAGCTAAACATAGTATAAACTATGTTTTCTTGAATTTCTTTACTCGGTTGTAAATTTGTCAGAAATTATTAACACTAGATTTACGGGCTTGAAGTCTGTTACATTGAACTATATTGAATAAGAACTTTGGAAAAAGAGGGATCAAGTGGCGAAGATGGTAATTCGTTAAGTTGTTATTGAATTATAAAATACATGTAAAATATCTGCTGTACAACTTCTCTGTAAATTTGAGAAATGTTTATGAAACCAGTAGGATTCCGTCAATTTGACGGCTTCCGTAAATCTAGTGTTAAGTACTTTTATTTTCTTCTGTATGATGGAACCTATCTGCACAAATCTGCTAACCAGGTTCACCACCATCCGTAATTTGAATCATCAATTCAACATGAAGAGTTGAAGATACGAAGAAAATATTTTAGCGAATGTTGTTTGGTCTAAAGTGGTGCACCGCAATAATACTACAAAAGTAATAAAAACTGTGCTATAAGAATATTATTCTCCCAGAAAGTATCCAAAGTGACGGTAATCCACCACGATGCCTTTTTAATTCCATTCTCGTTGAAAGTGAGCCGATGTACGCAAAGCGAGGAGGAGTTGACCTGATTCGAGTTTTGCTCTCTCTTTCGCCAATTGTCCCTGAAGTTATCCCTCTTGTTTTCTCGAGTCAACCTCGACGAAGCCTCTATTCTCTCGTCCACTGAATTACGTAATTGACTTGCTTGCCTATAAGATTACCCCGAAACAACAAGCATAAAGACCGCCCTACTTTCGGTTCGTTGAAAAATATTTTCGATAGTTGAAATTGTTTTCGCAGTGTCGCGACACAGATACTCTCGTCAGATTATTTCACATTTTATTGAGTTTCGTGAGTAATGAAATTTTAAAATTTTATAAACATTGCGGATCACTCAAGGATGTGGATAATTCTCAAATATGGAACAATATGGGGAGATAAGGTATTTAGAAAAAAAACTTTTTTGGGAAAACTAGAATGTATAATTGAGTGAGGATTTTAAGCTACAATCAAAACGGCTTTTGAAATGGCATTACTTATATTCAATGGTATCGTTCTTAGAAAAAGGAAAGGAAAGAGAAGTTAAATGACGAATAACAGCTCTAAAAATAAAAACAACCGATGAGAAGCCACAAATGATAGTTCCATCACCATTTTACATTTGCTATTTTAGATAATAAATTATTACCATCACAAAAGCTTAATGCCGATATCTCCCTATATTTCTTGCCCCAACAACAAATTCGCATAAGAGACACGCGTTCGCTTTCGAAGAGTAACAAGAAAATTCCAAAACGCACTCCATAAATGCCGATACACTTAATTCTGTTTTTACACGATAGATACGTTCCCGAAGAATACGTGTAAAAAAATCCTGTAAAAAAATATACTCTATCTATGGAAAAATAGAAAATTGGTTCCAGTCATAAGAAATCAGCAAAAATAATACAATAAACCATGAGTTTTCATGTGAGGATCTTAAAAATATTGCTTCGTAAAGATTGCACATATATCATACAAAGTAAATTATTATTTGAAAAGGAAAAAAAACATATCACTAATTTATGAACACAAAAATTAAGCAAAATAATATGGGTTACACGTTATTCGTTGTCACTTTCTGACAATAAACGCACACGTTCGCGAAAGACTGCAATATTACTGCTAACACTAGAAATGTCTTGGTTATCGTCTTTGTGCTCCATTGGTGAAATTATTTCTGTAACCTCTTCAACAAAATTAAGACTAGCCTCCCGTGGTCCCGATGTTTCAGTGGATTTAACAACGAACTTAGTAATTAATCGCTGTGTTTGTCTTTTGGCTAGGCCACAGTAAAGCAAAATTTTCTTCTTAGAATTTGGGTCGATCGTGTTAAATCAAAATAAGCCGTGTAAAAAGGGAATTAAATATATTTCTAATTCGTATTAAATGAAAATCGTGTAAAAAAAGTTCGTGTAAAAACAGAATTGAGTGTATTTCATACCATCCATCGACAATGCATAAAACACTTGTACTTGAATTTTTTCCATCGACATTCTCGTCGTGTCGCGCAGCCTAAAAGGAAAAACGCGTGGAGGTATTTCACTTTCATACATAAATTCTACTTTTACATTGGCAGCATCGTTTAATCTCGCTCCTCGAAGATGAAAAATGAATACGAGGCGGAGCACAGTCTTTGCATATCCCTGCCGAGGGCAACGGCAGAAAGTCTGATAAAGTTATAAATTACAGTGCATTGGCCTTCGAGGCTCGTCGAGGTCTCTCGAACCGAGGTAGGTCAGTTGTACGGCTTTAACTCATTCTAAGCGATACCGTAACATTTATACCATCGATCCTGAGGCTGACGGAAATACAGAAGCATCGATTTCTTTCGGGACTCACAGGCTTGAATTTTCGAGAGGAAATATCGTGGGAGGCATTGAAATGCGAACGTGGTACGTAGAGCAACCCTCTACGAAAATGGTTTGGTTTTATTGGAGATGTTACGGGGAATTGTGGATGTACTTATGATATCCGTGTCGTCATGTATTTTTGTCCATTTTTATAGTAACGTCAAGTAACGAGATTTCGTGGGCTGAGTTACATTTTTAATAGGTTTGCTCTATTTTTATATGTTTAACATGTTTACTAGGACTAACAATTAATCCAATATATTTAAACATGCTACAGAAAAGCTATGGAAGAAAATTAATAAAGGGAAGAAGAAAAATAAGAAGTCTGTCACGTATTGTATGGTGAACTTATGAACTTCAGATTTAGATTTAGATATTACAGATTGAGAACTTTTTAGAAAAATTGTGAACTTCATTATCACTTGTCACTTTGATTATCACTTTCACTGCCTTTGTAGATCTAATATTGATAAATCGATGGCTGAAGGACATGCTAGGCAATGCGGAGTTAAACGATATTTTTCTTGCATATGAAAGTGAAAGATAACCGATAAGGTCTGAGACTTTCTCATTTCTTGATCCTGCTATTGACTTAATATCCATTCGACAAAATATCTAGGTAAAGAAATGAAAGTACTTAACAATTCTAAATGAATACTTAACAGTAATGGTATTTAGTCATTAGAAATAAATAGTAAAATTCAAGTTATATCTAGGAGTTTGTTTTCATCCCTTCAGTTTACAGTCGCATGCTATCGCTGAATTATTATAAATTAGATTTTTCAGCAAAAGAATTTCTTAATCATTCATACCTATAACAGATGTTGGTACAATGCTATTGTAACAGAATGTTGAACGCTTCAAAATGGAAAACGAATTCAAACAAATATCGGCCAGCAAATCTTTCAATCCTACAACAGCATATGACTGTTTTAAGTTGGGAGTTTAGGTCATAGCAATTCAATGCGACCTCTATTGCTGTTCACATACGACTCAATTTACTGTACCGTCAACACGTTGAATGCAGCGAAGGTCATCGATGATTTGGATTATCAAATTCACTGACGTTTCTTACAATACTTAAATATCTCTTAATCGTAACTCTTAATCGTACTAAAAAATCTTTCGTCATTTTCAATGTTACAATTCTAAATTAAAATGCGAAATGCAGTACTTGGCACGAGAATATTTTTATTTTCAGTATTTATAAAATATAATAATTTGTTGTAATGGGAAACATTTTTTATTCAAATATTTGTCCAATTTTTTATCATTTTTCATAGAATAAAAGTATACTGCAGATTTCGTATGGCTTAGCAGATGGAAATGATTTAAATTGAGGTGCAGCAACCGAAGGGGCCACACAATTGATGCATCAATAATAAGGTCAAATAAAATTGTATGCTGCTATTGCCTTGTATATTCATTCTAGTTGCAGTTCCTACGCCAATTTAAAATATGACTGGCTTTAATGACGTATTCTAAGTAAAAGCTGTCGTACCGTTAAAACAGAAAGATTTATGATTCCTTAAGCTTTGTTTAATATCCATTACAGCATTTATATATACTAAATACAAAAGATGTAGGCTATTCTTGTATTCTAAATACAAAATATAAAAATATCCACATGGTCTACGTTGTATTTACAGTTACAAAAAACTTCCCCTCTCTCTGGGACATTCAATGTTTAATTTCTCATTACACATATTTATGAAAATTTCAGCGTAGTTAATGATTTATTACATATTAATTAAAAGCGACAACTCCATTTTCAAAAACATCTGATTTCATAAGAATTTCGTTTTTATCGTATATGAAATATCAGGTTCTTATCAATTTATCGTTCAGAGAATTAAACGTGGCATTCTGATTTTCGTAATAATACAACAATTACAATAATATTACATATTATTTAGAAACGATTGAATGTTGGGTAGAGATTGTAAAAAACTTAAGACCATATGAGAGTACGAACCGGAATAAAGGTCACAACTTCACGTTATAAAAGATTTACAAAATCGGGTGATGCTTTTATCGCTGACAACAACGAACACCGGAAACTTTTGTTCGTTTTCCAGACAACGGGAAACTTTTCAAAGCATCGAAAAACACCACTCGATTCCGACTTTTTCCACCTGCAACCGCAAAGCTCGCGGGATCTATTTTCAAGAGAGCAGAAGTACACTAAAGATTCTTTCGAGTTCTAAAAAATTATTTCTCACTTGAATGCAGAAACTCCTAAAGCGATAACAGTTCACAGCATTCGAATAAATATGGAGCTCTTACTTTTTTTCTATTTAAATGCACATCAAGTAAATAATGTTTATATAAACAATTTTTTAACAATATTTTAAGTTGGAAATATTGACCAAATTAATTGAAATAGTAATGGTTATAACTCATGGTTTGCAATACAATGCGAAATATATTTTTCTGCACTGTAATATGAACAATCTCTTTAAAAATATATTTTATTCCATATTATCATATGTTATGTTACGAGTATAAATATAATCTGAAGTAATACAGTTTCTAACGTAACGAAATCGCGCGCATGTTATTTAAAATATATGTTCACCATATCAGTGGTTCTTTTAACGTGGCTATTAAAAACATTCATTATCAGCCACATTCAAAATGTACTTGTATAATTTTCTGAAGTACATTAATAATATAAAATCATCTCATCGATTAAAATATGCCGTTACGATAATTGCAAACACGTAACCATTATTCAATTTTCGGTTGATTTAATACAAATTGGCCTGCAGATCAAAATACATAAAATCATTATTTCAAATTGCAATATTTACTAAATTAATTATATAAAACTATACAGAGTAAGAACCGTATCAAATAAATTATTATTATTATAACCAAAAACATTCTCAGTGATTGAAATACGCCGTAACAACGATTATAATTACACAACGATCCATCACATGATCGATTCGCTTTATACCAATTAACCGGTAGCCCGAAATTAACAGAGTTATTATTACAAATTGCAATGTTTATCAGTACACCAAATATTTTCATCGAATAATTTGTACAATGGGATACGTATTCACATGAAACGATAACGAAAGCTGAAAATCACCCAAAAAGTATAAACGAGTCAAATTTTACAATACTGCAACCGTTCCGTGGAGTCATTAATGATTCACGCAGGAAATGTGCCATCATAATTGTCCATTTGAGAGCGTTTCTTTGCTTGAACCTCCGTTTAAAACGTATCAAGATAAAAGTGAAAAGCAACGCGTCAACGTGTCATTATAACGCGCGCATTGCAAAAGTTGGGAAACGCGGCGATCTCCGTACACCATTGAGAAATTCGTCTGAGATCATCGGTTCATATAAATCGTCATTTACAAAGCGCAGTCTATGGAAGCTCGAGGTTAACGCTCAGATGTAACGATCATTCTGTCGTTTTACTACGAGTTCTGGACTTAGCAGTGAATAAACCCACCACGATGCGAATAACGATACGCCCACGCGCGAAATCTACACCAACGTTTATTTCTTTCGATGTGTAATATCCGACACTTCGAGATGTTTTACGTGTTGGCTGATCATAAAGTAGTCCCCAGAATCAAAGAAGTTCACCAATAGAGAATTATGGTAGGTTTCGAGGTAAAAGCTCAGAGTTATTGGGAGTACAAATTAGTTTGGACCGTTTTCAAGTGATGGCTCTGGCTGTTATGAATGTTTCATAGTGACAGCTGATTTCAGTTATTTCAGAGAGGTTAGACATCTGTCAATAATATTCAGTTTTTATCGCTTTGAGTTTCATACAAAAACCTTGTTTTTTACTGTGTTGAATATGTCAAATTTTGTGTTAACTAAGCAGCATTTGCGGGAGGTTTTAGTTTTCTGCTTTAATTGGAAAAAAAGTGCAGCTGAAGCGCATCGAATGCTTATGGAAGTTTATGCTGACAATGCTCCAACTGATAAATCATGTAGGGAATGGTTTCGACGTTTCAAGAATGGTGGTTTCAGCGTTGAAGACAAGCCTCTGGACAGCCAAAAAAATTCGAAGACAACGAATTGGAGGCTTTACTCGATGAAGATTGGATCTTCTCAAAAGACGAGACATTTTTTCGAGATGGAATTTGAAAATTGTGAAAATACTGAGATTAATGTGTTCTTTCATTTTGTACTGAAATTAATGCATTTTTGACCACAAAAAAACAGACCGATGTAATTCGTACTCCCAATATAATAAAAATCAATTAAACCGAGGTCAAATCCTCCGTCACCTTTGAGAAATTTTTCTTGCGTGATGTGTATACATATTACAGTCGCGGTGGTTCGAAATCCACCTAAAACAGTAGGTCCAGGGCTATGGTGGACAAGGAGATTGTTACTGTATTACTGTCTCTCGAAGGACCACCCCGTTTTATGTAAAAAATGGGGAAAAATGAGTAACTATTGGATAGTGGTGTGGAATCTATCTGTATTAAAAATGACTTCTGTTCTGATCTCGATGACTGTTAGAGCTGGGGAACCGTTTCTTGGCAGCTGAGACGGAAGGGGAGATTGCTCTCGCACCGCCTATCCCCGCCATGTCGGTCCTGGAAACCTCACATCGACGAATGACAACCGATAATAAAACACTACTTTCGTCGTTCACATGACGACGCAACGAATGTGCCGGTCTCTCTTGCCAATAGCACGTCAAAATGGAAAATGCGTGAGGGAGAGGGATGTCCCTATCCGTCAGGCGAATCAGAGCAAATTACCCCTCAGCTGCCAAGTAAATATTCCATCAATATACAAAGTTTCTGATTTTACAAAACTGTGCGTGTTAAATTTTGGGTGTGATGCACCCCTCTCTTGAAGTCGTCTGTGAAATGTCTCAGCTTCGATAGGGGTGGAGTTTTTGAAAAATAAGCAACTATTGGATGACTAACTAATTTACTCCACTTCCTCGAGGACTTCAAGAGAGGAAAGGCGACAACATGCCCTCAACACCTGATGGAGGATTTCAAATTTACAAGCTGCCTCCGAGCAAACCCAAAGTCCCGCTAGGGTCATCGGCGAGTACGCACAAAAATTCCTTGCATTAACCGTTTGAGTCCCAAGGAGCGCGATCGCGCTCTTCAGATTTTGTGTCGAAAAGTCCCAGTACTCGGTTGAGACAAGCGCTATCGCGCTGCTCGGGTTTTTTCGACCGTGTTCTTTTAAAAGCCTCTGGGACTCAAACGGTTAATTATTTACAATAATACACAGATGTGCGCACCCTGACCGAGCCCCAATCATACCTATAGATTTATTGCCGAAGACAGATGTCGACAAGATGTTTTGCCGCTCCACCAGGTCCTAAGGTTTATGACTCCTTAACAGAGATAACAGGTCGGACTCACAACTAGTGCCCTCGAGTTTTACTACTCCGTCACCTCTTTGAAATTTGTCCTATGTGATATTCATATCATAGCCTCGGTGGTTCGGAATCCACCTAAAGCAGTAGGTTCAGGAGTCTGGTGGATAAGGAGATAAAAGGTCGGACTCCCAACTTGTGGCCCCGAGTTTCACTCCTACATCACCTCTGGGACATTTTTCCTATGTGATATACATATCATAGCCTCGGTGGTCCGGAACACACCTAAAACAGTAGGTCCGGGGCTATGGTAGATAAAATAGTACTTCGGATCCACAACCAGTGGCACAGAGTTCAAATCCCGTCACCTCTGTGAAATTTTGCCAATGTAATATGTATATCATAACCTTTGTGGTTCGGAGCCCATCTGAAGCAGTACGTCCTAGGAAAAATGATCACCGTAGTTAACACTTTAACACTAGAACTACCAAATCAGTCAAAATGACTGGTACACCATTTTTTCAAAATATTCTCAAAGTTTATAGGAGAGTCATAGGAGAAATATTCTACGTCCAACTCAAAAAACATAAATGACGAAATTGATCATATCTTCCGCCTCTTGATTCGTCATTTCTCAAAGTACTTATTTAATAAATTGAAATATAATAGATTTAACGCCGGTAGTTCTAGTGTTAATGACCGCTCACACAACATGTGTGTGATGTTACCATCGACGTTTATTGGCCGGTAACAAACTCTCTGTGTGATGACTTCTCTAAACGTTATTGACGGATAACATAATACATATAATATAATTATTAAGCCATAAATTTCTTCTCCTCTTCTTCCTCTCTTGCAATTTTTTTTATATTATTGCACAGCATAAGTTCATATTTTCATTCCTGTGTTGTACATGAACAAGTGTAGCTATTATAGGAACAGATATTGTGTTTATTTTTATTGTTTCTTTTTTTATTAAAAGTGTATGTGTTCGCACATATTCAATTATTTCGTGAATTTATATAAAATTTTTTTTAATTTAATTCTTTATCAATATTTTCGGCCCCTGGCAAAGTTTAACTGCGTAGACGTGCGGTCATTAAAGTGTTAAGGCCGAATAATACAGAAAAAAAAAGTTATCCCTTTCGTTGCTTTTGACTAAGTTAGTTCTTTACACTTTCAGCTTGTATTAACCATTTATGGTCCGAATAACTTTCCCAATTTTTCGAAGAAGTTAATTTTGAAACGGTTTCTACCATAAGTTATTTATTTTAATGAGATAATAGTAATAAGTGTAGGTGTTGAGGATTATTTGGATGAAGATATAAAATGATCTCCGCATTCCGTTGTTCATTAACACTAGAACTACCGGCGTTAAATCTATCATATTTCAAAATATTAAATAAGTACTTTGAAAAAGGAGGAATCAAGAGGCGGAAAAGATACTCGATTCGGTGATTTATGTTCTTTAAGATGAACATAGAATATTTATTCTAAGACTCTTCTATAAACTTGGAGAATTTTTTGAAAGAATTGTGTACCAGTCATTTTGACTGGTTTGGTTGTTCTAGTGTTAAAGAGTTATGTTCTTGGAAAATGAAGGAAAATTGAATACTATGTCGAGTGTAACCCAGAACTGCAAAGAATTAAGGTAGGCATACATTTAGTATCTTAACCCTTTCGTTACGGGAGTCCACTGTGCCTGAGAGCTGCCACTGAACGCGACACCGCGCTAAAAGTAGTGTGCATATTTCAAAAAAGATTTTTTATTACAAGACTTTCTTATCGTACAAATATCCCACTGCCGAATAAAAAAAACAGAAGCTCATCTCGACGGCTAAAATGTTCTTTGAGTTGGATTAATTCAATGCGGGTCAATATAATCAAGAGGTACTTTACAGATATGGTTTACATAATTGGATGCCGACTATAGTCGGCGCCCGTAACGAAAGGGTTAATTACGACATGCGCTATTTAAAATAAAAACTCTTCGTACGATTTGGTAATCTTTGATATAATACTTCCTTAAACGTGAACTACAGGCATTTCAGTGTACTTACTATGTACACCTACTTACTGGCTATCTGAAATTCCTCTAATAACTCGGTAAGGAAAAGCTTTTACCTTTCCAAAATCAACGTCCAATAAACTGCGGTATATACGAAGCAACTATACAAACTTTACAACTTTCTCTTAAAAGGACTTTTTTCGTTCGCTCTAGGATCCAAGATATTGAAACTTTAGAGCGTAATTTTACCCCTTTACGTAGTTAAATTATTTCTTCAACTTTCGGTCGGTGAAGTGAAATTATTTTAGTAATATTCTCTACCGTCGTACACTTTGATCCGATAATAATAGTAAGTAGAGGCACTGAGAGATATTTAGATGAAAGCATAATATTATCGATAAAAAGTTAGCCATGAAGAAGAACTGTGTGGATTATAATGTAATACAGGACTGCAGTAATTTAAGACATTAGTAACACCCAACACTCATGAATTTCACAAAAAAATAATTTACAATTAAAAAATCAAATTGTTTTAGATTATAGTGGAACTTAACGTATGAGATAAATATATTTTTTGGAGCCTCGTCTTACGCTTGTTATACCACGTTTAACCCCTTGCACTCCGAGTCATTTTTACTAAGAGTCACCAGTTACTCCAAAACTATTTACAATTGTGCGGGTTCACATCTGTGGAGTATTTAACCCTTATCGGTCGTTAGCTATTCATACGTGATTCTCACTAGGTTGTAGCTGGTTTCGGTAAATATGCGAAAAATCTTCAGTATTGTAAGAACAACATTTTCGTTAGAAATTATTTATTTTTTGAAGGGGTATTACAAATGTATGAGTTTCAAATAATTCATCATCGATAAATCATCATCGTCGCTGTGGATTTCAATCCAATCATTACCTCAATCACCAACATTTTCTCCTTCCATATCATTTTCTTCTTCATTTCAATTTTGCATAGGTATAACAATTTTTCTTTTCTTAGAATGTAATAAGGAGTCACTCCTAGTCTCATTACTAGAATCAAAACACTTTAAGAATTCTTTTCAAAGAATGCACTGCCGCTATCATTATCCAAAACTTATTAAATTTTCTGTGTTTATTTTTTGGGGCCAAAATATTAAAATCTGAAGAAAAAAAGGCGCTGTTATATCACTGAACATGTTAATCACTCCGTTGGTAATGTTCAATTGATAAGGCAATTGCCCACACATTCCACAGACAGCGAGTTTAGTTTCGATTCATTTTGTTATCTCACACGTGTCATACGACTGCAACGACAAAGTATGTACTGTTGTCACGTCAGAGGTGACTTACGACCGTTAAGCGTTAACATCTTGCCTTGCCATTAAAAAGAAGCGTATACATTTTAAAATTATGTTTTATAATATAAAAAAATATAAAAATATGCCTGATTTACCTGACAACGGAGTTATTAACTTCTATTACAATGTAGCCGCTGCGGCGACAACAGAGTGCAAAGGGCTAAATATAAAAGTCTAGTGCAGCGGTTCTTAATCTTTTTAGTGGTCAGCACTCCCTTGAATCTGAAAATAAGCTGTTGCACCCCCTTAAAAAATGTATGTATATTTTTTATTTCAGAAAAAACATTTATTGCATAAACGAATGCCGTGTTTATTTACAATGTCTATTACTATATAACATAAAAAGGAATATTTAAATTTTAATGGCTAGGTTGTTGTTGTTTATTCATAATAATTCTTTTAAAACGAGGCTCTTTTTTTGAAAGAGCCACGCATAAGTTATCAGATGCATGTTTTAAGCGATTTCTGGCTTTTGTTTTGACGTGCAAAAGTGCTGAAAATCCCACTTCACAAAGGTAGGTGGTGGCAAATGGTAAAAGTGTCTCTAGTGCTGCTTTTGCCAGTTGTGGATAAGCTTCTAACTATTTACACCAGAACTGTTCTAAATCTAGTATTTCAAATTCCATTTCCATATACGCATTAGCTCGTATTTCGATAAAATCTTCTTTTAACAAATCGTTGTCGTCCATTGAATTTGGATCAAACAAAAATGGATTGAGTATCCATCTATTAACTTTACTAATATTTCCCGTGGAAAAGTATCCATCAAACGATTCACTCAATTCGTATTTTTTTTAAATTTTTGAAATTTCTCTCGCACCCCGCGAAATGCTCTCTCGCACCCTCAGGGGTGCACGCACCCCAAGTTAAGAACCACTGGTATCGTGTATTCTGTATAGGATGCAAACGCTTGCTTGCAGATGGCCCCAGAAATGAGAATTCCGGATTTAATTCTTCGTATCAAGCACGCCGTGTAGTAGGTCCTATACGAGGTATTGATTTGTTAGGAAATGGCTTATTCGATAATTGTATATATAAAACTCGGAAAGAGGGTCAAATACAACAGATGTACATAACTATCATTGTATTTGTATCGTAGGCTGCTCATGAAGTAGGTCTGGATATTAAGGTACATTCCGTATCACAGATATTTTTCGATATCGACAATACTAACCGTATGGCAAAATATAATATGAAACAGTCTCAAGACGATATGAAAGAAGAAAGGAATAGCTATATAATTTCTGCAGTGCCGGAAAATATGAGTAGTTCCGATTTAAGGATGACGAAGGGCTGCGAGGGCGAAAGCGGGGGTTGGGTCCTGCTCAGGTCAGCAGGCCGACAGTTTTCTCCCTCAAGGCCCGAATATTCTAGGGTTAGTGAGTGCAAATGCGAGTGACAGTGCGAGAGAGTAAATAGTTGTGTGAGAAGGATGAACGGTTAGAATATAAGAAAGCGTAGTTTAAGAGTTGTGTGCAGAGTGTGAGGAGTGCGTCGAAGAGTGCGTCGAAGAGTACGTCGAAGAGTAGTCGAGTTTTAGTTGTGTTGCGTTGTAGTTGAGAGGAGTTTGAGTTGTCGTGTTGTCTTGTTTTGTTAATTAGTTGTAACCTTATTAATACATCGTTATTTGTTAATTTCTATTGAATTGTGTCCGAAGATTTTCCAATCTCCTCTTCTGAAAATCCCGCCCCTCTACATTTCTAATAATTAAATGGGACTTTAACTTTGACAATGATTTAAACTACTTAATCCTCGTTTCGGGGTATTTAGTATTTTAGTTTAAGGATGCGCTATGAATTATGGATAATAGGACAATCATTACTTTCGGTAAACGGTTGTTGCATGTACTATCTATGTATATGTTGTATTTACTATCATTCCTGCAAGGTGATTCTACTGCATTCTATAATGTAGGTTCGCATAACATAAAATAAGTGATAAATTTATTTCTTTCAATTTTTTACTCAGAATTGGTCCGCTTTCATATTCATCAGCATATGCATTATATAAAAAACGTTGTATTAAGTATCCAAGAAAGTTTGTGCGGATTCTGCTAAATTGATATTTGACAAAAACTACACAAACCTTTTTCTGTTACGTAATATATTTAACCCTTCTCTTGAAAAGTGTAATTGATGAAATACTGCTTCCATTTTGCATACAAAGGGAGTTGCTACTAGTAGCAAAGATGTCACCATTTTGCACGTCTTTTGAATTGTGAAAAATACCATCGACGGTTGACCGGACAGATGTTTTGTTTAAACGGAAAAGTTCGTTCATCGGGCAACGAAACTTTGCAATTAACTCGACTTCGTGCTACAGCCTGTAAACTCATTACCACGGGACTCTAAAGTGTCACGATGACTAAATGTCCGACCGTCTTTTCATGAAGTTACAGAGAAGTACGATGATTTGGCGACGAAGTTGCAATGAAGTTCTTAATGACGTTTAAAGGTTGCGAAAATCACAAATGAATGAAGATATACATATATATCAGTCAAGTTCGAGATTAATTAAGGCAGGATGAACCGATTAATTTAGAGATAACCGTAAATAAAATCGTAGATATTTTATTGCCTGTGATAACAATATTCATTGTTGTACAAATTTTATCCAAGAATAATCGTTACATTTATAAAAAGGATTACAACGAAATGTAAGTAACTACTGAACAAACACCTGTTGCAAGTTTGGACTGAATATTTCTGAGAAAATTATTATTATCTTCTCTACTTAAAGAAGTATGGAAAATATAAATTTCGAAAGGTATTTCATCGAAATATTTTATAATATCAACTATGCTAATTTTATTCTGCATTTACAATGATGGCGTAGTTTAAAGAGAGATGAATAAAAAACAAAATAAACGTTAATGTCTTCTAAATTAACAGAACCCTGGAAGCACAGAGTAACAAAAATGCAGTATTCTTGAATACTTCAGTGATCAGAAAAATAGAAACTGGTGAACAAATACGAGGATGAAAATGATGTGCAACACCTGTGGAATAAATCCCTTCCTAAGTGATAAATCTCGCGATGTTCAAAACTAACTCCCGTTTGTGTGCGCTATGGCAATACGTATTACTCATGTTTCATTATTATCACATTTTCCAGCGTTTCCTAGATATTCCCTTGCACATCTCAACAGACATAAAACTTTTCTCATCGCCTGTAACGTACGATCATTCGTGACGTCTAAAGTTTTCGTGAAAATTTCGATATTGAGCCGATGTAATTATTAACTCGTCAATTTATAAGCTTGACTGTTTATAATCTTTTCGAAGTGCACTATTATAGGGATAAACAATCGAAATATACGAAGAAATAATGTCATGTTTGAATTAAATCACAAATTATAGGATGATATGTAACAATATTAAAGGGAATGCAACGTTTTCATCAATTCAGATATTCCCCAAAATCGATGGCAAGATATAATATTTCAAATGAAAATTCAATAGTTTTAACACTAGAACTACCGGCGTCGAATCTATCATATTTAAAAATATTAAATAAGTATTTTGAAAAAAGGGGAATTAAGAGGTGGAAAACTTGATTGATTCGGCAATTTATGTTTTATAAGATGGACGTAGAATATCTATTCTATGACTCTCATATAAATTTGGAGAATTTTTGGAAAAAACTGTGTACCAGTCATTTTGACTGGTATGGTAAATCTAGTGTTAATGGAGGACTTAAGCATCTTTATTCTTTTAGTCAGAAGCGTCATAAAGATGTTAGTTCATGTTCACTCTTGAAAATAATACTTTTAAATTAAGGAACATATCATACGTTAAAATATAAAATAAATTTCCTAAAAAAGAGAACTGTTTTTCTACAAAAAAAGGGTGCTAAAGCAATTTCAGCTAGCACATTAAAACGATTTCCATTCACTAATCAGAAAATTTTCCCCGAGAGGCAAGTACAAGAGAGTTCGTAAAGAAATTGAAGGAAGTCGGTCCCATTCAGGGTGAGCCGAAGGCCAGTAATTTACAAGCCTCTTCCGAGGTCCTTTAAGCGCGTCATATCTTTGCAGAGTTGGTGAGAACTCGGATATTTTTCAACTCTTCCTTACGAACCTCTCCCCTGTCTCCTTCTCTCATTTGCTCTCAAAGCCGTAGATTAACTTCCAGGGTCGCGAACTAGGCAGAGAAACGTATAGTTCCATACTTTAGTTGGAAGCGAGTTCAGAGTACTTAAAGCTCCTGAAAATGCCGAGGTAAGACATTTCGTTCCTCTTTCACATGCACTTCCCTTTTTCCCCTTTTCAGAGGCTTACCTGACCGAGTAATTAAGACGTTATGGCAGCGCTGCCAGGAAACCCTCGAGTGCAGAAAGTATTCCTCGCTCTTGTGTCGAGACCGTAAATAATTTTCTTCGTTTTTGCACAACGCAAGTCAGCCCACTTTCTCCCTCGCTCTATCTTTGCCTTCATCCCTCTCTCTTTTTCTCTCTATATACTGTGAGGGACCAGAAACAAGGCACTTGAGGAGTAATTTGATCTGATCGTCACTCACGCATTTTCGATTTTGACGCGCTGTTGGCAATAGAGACCCGAACATTCGTTGCGTCGTCATGTGAACGACGAAAGGAGTGTTTTATTTTCGGTTGTCATTCCGTCCCAAGTGCCTTGTTTCTGGTCCCTCACTATATCTATGTATTTATGTATCTATCTGCTTATCCATTTGTCTATCCCTCTACCTATCTATCTGTCTGTTTAACTGTCAAACTGTCTATCAGTCCGTCTACCTATATTTCTTGTCATTCGTTAATGTTTAATCCGCCATTTTAGATAATGAAAAATTTAATCTACAGTCGTGCATAAATGTATTTAAAAAAATGCCGGGAAGAAGGTGCACCACATTTTCGAGATCACAGTAATAATGGAGTAACCCTTTCTTAATCGTTAAATGAGAACTGTGCTTAATAACACAATGTTTTCTCCAACAATTATTGCTTGCAGCTTTAATATTAAAAGATATTTATGTAAAATTCTGCACAGAATTATATACAAAATTACATACAGATTATATGATTATATACAAGATTATATACAAAATTATATACACAACAGTTACTGTTTACTTATTTTTAGCTAATATATGATTATACGTATAGCGGCTAATAACATAATTGGCTGTGATATATTTTAAAACATGGATCTACACATAAACTAACACTGCAATCTTTGCATTCATATGTTGATTCCGATCTTTTGTCATTTTTACTGCAAAGTACACACCTTCGGCTCCGGGTCTTTCATCAGATGGATGCCGGATATATCCGGCACGCCTACCGAAAGGGTTAAAGTAAAGTCGCGTTGCGCGATTTAACAGTACTGCACTTTGCTTTGACTATTTTATCCAAATGCGGCGAAAATTCGTAAAATTTGAGTCATTCGCTTACGTTTTATTTTAACGTTGCGTTATTACAAATTTTAATCGTCTGTCGACTCAAAATTTTAAATTTCACTATTTTGAATTGAAGTAGATATTGAAAATAATAACGTACTATCCTTTGGGCATATACATCTAAAAATCTCATCAATTTTAAAACTCTCCGACGTTCGGGACGCAATTTATAAAAATTTATTGGATGAAGGAACTTATAAATTAATGTCGTAAAGCTATTGTTAAAATCTTTGAACTTATAGTCGTAAAAATTGAGAAAACTGTTTGAAGTACAGTCAGTAAAAATCATCAGTATTCAATTCTCTGACTTTCGAGATGAAATTCGTAGAAATTTCTTAAACGGAACGGTCAAACTTAGAATACAATGAAATAAATTCTATATTGAAAATATTTGGGATATACAAAGTGGAAATCTGAATATTTCTCAAAGTTAATGTTAAACGGAGGATAGGCTTCTCGATTAAATTCTAAAATGGTTTCCGAGCATTATCCGATCGAAAGGACGAAATTCGCAGCTTCTACAGTTGCCACAGTTTACTTGACTTAAGTACTTCGTTAGCCAAACATGTAATCAAGACTTAGTCGCAAATACTTTCGGTTTGTAGGATTGCTTGCAAATTGAAGATTCGATCTTACAAACGCATTTATACGCAGTTGCGATCTCCCTTAGAGAACACGAAATGTTTCACGTCAAATCGCTCCAGTGCAAATTAATTTTCACGAAATGTTAGAAAATTCATGAATAAATTTGCATTTCCGTACATTTATCAGGTACAATACTTAATTCCCCGCAAAGGTTTCTGCATGCATGAAAAATAGTAGATTTGCAAACTTAAATGTAAAATGTGGGACTCTACATTTTGACAATTAAAGTGTTTCTTTTATTTGCAATTAATGGCGAAATCTTCCTTGGTAAATTTGGTTCGGATTTCTTCATTTATAAGGTTTCACCATGGATTTTTCAGAGTTCTGAAATCGATACTTGCCGAATGGGTTTTTGTATATATTGATTGGCAACTAAGTGATCGCGGATTTTGACAATAGATGGTTTTAGCACTTTTTTGTTTCGTCAACATGTTCAAAGCACCTAATATATAATTTTCTTGTTCTTGGACTTCCACCTTTCATTAACAAAAAAAAATCGTATCGATGAGTTATTTAGTTTCGTTTTTATCCCAATTTGAAAATGGCAGAACAAAACGCGCATTTTAGACATATTTTAACGTATTTCCGAAAAGGCAGGAACGCGTCCCGAGCATACAAGAAGTTATGTGCCGTATATGGGAATGAAGCCTTGTAAAATAGGCAGTGACAAAATTGGTTTGCCGAATTTCTTTCGGGTGATTTTTCACTCCAAAATGCGCAACGATCTGGCCGTCCAGTTATAGTTGATGAGAATCATATCAAGGCTATTATCGATTCAGATCGTCATAGCACAACACGTGAGATTGCAGAGAAGCTCAATGTATCGCATACATGCATTCCAAAAAAATTAAAACAGCATCACTATGTTAAAAAACTCGATTTATGGGTCCCTCCTCAACTTAAGGAAAGTCCTTCTTATATAAAATCCGCAATCACTTAGTTGCCAACCCAATATTTAAACCAAAATATGACGATTTTCAAATAGTTTGATAATATTCAATGTTTAGAAAATTCCAACTTTCTGATTCCATTTGTAAATGGCAACGTGTAAATTAGCGTGATAATGATAAAGTGAGGGGCCAGAAACAAGGCACTAAGATCGACGAATGACAACCGAAAATAAAACACCCCTTTCGTCGTTCACATGACGACGCAACGACGCAAATTACCTGTCAGGTGCCTTGTTTCTGGTCCCTCAGTATATCTCAGAAGCGGCCAATTCCTGTTCGTCATTTAAAAGGTCCCCTTCTCCGTTATTATTTTCAATCGCAGGATGCACTGCAGCTTATAGTGTTTTTTGATAACAACTTTACTGAATGCTCAGTTTTAACAGAAATGAAGGTGCCGCCATAGAACAGCATGATTTTTAACAGAGATGCCAGAGTTACCTCGATGGCAGCTTACGGCTGCTACTCGGAAGGAGAAGAATATATATTTCCATTGACTGTACATACAAGGCAGCTTATAGTGCGTCGAATAACGTGTTGTCGACAATGAAACGTCGACGTAGAGAAAGAAATTAGAAGATGCGCATGATAGAGAAAAGAATAGTTCCGAATAGAAACGAATAAAACAGCCGACAAAGGCACGCCATAGGCGATAGAGAGTAATTCGTTCGTTTCTCCATTGTAAGGGGGTGTACGAGGGTAGCGAATCCAGTACGAAAGTTTAATTAAACTCGACAAGCGGGGACTAACCGATGCCTCACTTCGGCCGCTTTTACGCGATTCTCTCTCCCCTTCTCTTTTACTTCCTCCATCTCTCCTTCGCTATGTTTCTCTCTTCTTCCCGCTTAACCCTTTCTATGCCTCTCTCTCTACGTCCCGTAATGTATATTTGTAAATTTTCGGTCCGTTTTCCACATCAAACTGAACGAAACGTTTTGAGAACCTACGCGAAAATACGATTTGACGGAAAACGAATCCAAGCATAATTAATTCCGAGAGCTGTATTCCCAAGTTAAAGTTTCACGATCATCGAAATATGCCTGCGATGTCATAGCATATATTTATATGCTATTGTTCGTTATGGGAATGAAAGAACGAAAATCAAACAAAACGTTATCGATGATGAGCAGACGATAATAACGATGTGATCAAATGATTTGTTGTTGTGAGTAATTGAGCATAATCTAAATATTATCAGACCGAATAAACAATGTCCACGGCCTAAAGCACGTGTGGTTGGTAATTCGGGAGCAATTAATGCTTGTTTCTATTAATTATAATTTGTAAGTGGAATTCTATTGTATTTTTAGGTTTACTCGGGTGTAAATTTCTCTAAATGACTTTTTAAGTAATAGATGTCTTGCAATGCCATAAAGAAGGGAATGATGCGCGATGTTCAAGTTGTTGTAAGTACAACGACCCGAAAGTATAGTGAGAGACCAGAAACAAGGCACTTGGCGCGGAAGGGGAGATTGCTCTCGCACCTCCTATCCCCGCCATGTCGGTCCTGGGAACCTGAGATCGACGAATGACAACCGAAAATAAAACACTCCTTTCGTCGTTCACATGACGACGCAACGAATGTATATTTTCATTACAACAGCCTTGTAGCTTATAAAAAAACGAATCCAACTAGGCGCAATATGTTGACCTTCGCGTGACCTTTGATAATAATGTGTATCGGCATAGCAAAGCCTTTGTAAACGGTACATTGTAGCCGCGTGCCGCTGTAACATCCCGACTGAGGATCCGGCGAATAGCAACGACGAACACACCAAAAATGCTTCTAAACACACTTCAACCGATGAAAAGAGAATACGAATGTCTGTTTTCAAACACCAGGGACAACTACACGGTACACTGTTTCAATGAAGTTGAAATTCATACATTTACCGTTCCCGAACGCGTAGTGAAGTTACTGACAAACATTTCATAATTTTCTCGCTAAAGGTCACGTGAAGGTCAACATATTGCATCTAGTTGGATCCGTCTTTTTATAAGCTATAAGACTGTCGTAATGAAAATATGCAGTCACATTTAAAAAAACACGATGACCTTGAAATCTCGAGAAAAATTACCTTGAGAAAAAAAATTCAGCCCATCACCGTATTGATGCCTTCAAACAGAATATTTTCTACCTCTGACATTTTTTCTATCATACAAAATAAGCGATATTTTTATGGTGGTCAAGTTAGGTGAAATGCCCGGTATATCAAATAATAATTTAGGAAAAATTTCTCAAAGGTTACAAGAGATTTGAACTCTCGGGCTCACTCATCTGCTCCTTTCAGCAACCACCATAAGTGCATTACGTATTGAAGCCTTTTTTATCATGCTGTATACATATTCCACTTTCACCGTGAAACGTAACACAGCATATTCATGAAATTTTGCTAACTTATGGTCAATTAACACCTTTCTTTTTTATTAGTTTTCGCGTTAATCGATCGCTATTGCCGGAAGGTAGTTTTAGAGCACACCTGAGACACACAGGAAGAGCCAACGGAGATACGATGAAATAGTTTCAATTAGGCGTGAACGAACGTGCAAACGCCCGAGGCATCATTAATCGACGTGTTGCCCGACGAGGAAAAGTAATTACTAAAATTAGTTTAACTTCTTAGCGGTAAAGGATTTTACCTTTCAAATGACCAAGAAAATGTAATGCTTCGTTGCGACTTGGCTTTTCTTTTATCACAGGAATTGTATGTAGTCATTCTAATTCTTCAGATTGTGCGGGCACTTTTTGAAGAAGATAATCAGGTTGACGCTTCTGATGTTTAGCATTTAAACAAATTTCTTTGTCTGTTTCTTCTATCTCTTTCGATGTCACTTAATTAATATAGCTGTATTCGCTGTAATCTATAAATACTTTACCATTTCTTCAAAATTATATTTCACGTTCTACGGTATTTAAAAAATAATGATCATACGTCGAAAAAGCTGATAATATTTAAAGTTTTAGTCTATGCAAATGGTTTTTTGAAATAGTTCTCGAGTTTTACTCGACAAAGTTTTTCTTCGTAATTAATTTTCTGTTAACTTAACCCCTTGCACTGCAATTTACTTGCAAGCAATAATACTCGGGCATACAATTTTCTTCTTCTTACTGTTGTAGAATATTGATTAACATACAATCCTAGTGTTTAGTTGGCCAAATAATTGCTTATTAGTAAAGATAAATATTGTTCAATAATTCCTGAAAAATGGATCTCGTCGTTGAAACGTTGGCTTAGAAAGTTCACGGCAAGCTGCACTCGTTGTTTCAATACAAAGGGATTTCAATTTAGAATTTTACAATGATTTTCTATCTTCAACAAAATATTCCTCGGCATATACAATTACACCTAATTCTGTTCTTACACGATAGATACGTTCCCGAAGAATACGGGTAAAAAAAATCGTGTAAAAAAATATATTGCATCTATGGAAAATTAGAAGATTGGTTCCAGTCCTAAGAAATCAGCAAAAATAATACAATAAACCCTGAGTTTTCACGTTAGGATCTGTAACATTTTATTTCATTAAAATTGCATATGTATCATACAAAGAAAATTATCATTTGAAAAGGAAAAAATCATGTCACTATTTCATGAACATAAAAATTATGCAAAATAATATGAGTTACACGTAAAAAGATTTTATTCGTTGTCACTTTCTGACAATAAACGTATACGTTTGCGTAAGACTGCAATATTACTGCTATCACTAGAAATGTCTTGGTTATCGTCTTCGTGCTCCATTGGGGAAATTCTTTCTGTAATCTCTTGAACAAAATTAGGACTAGCCATCTGTGGTCCCGATGTTTCAGTGGATTTAAGAACGAATTCAGTAATTAATCGCTGTGTTTGTGTTTTGGCTAGGCTACAGTAAAGCAAAATTTCCTTCTTAGTATTTGGACCGATCGTGTTAAATCAAAATAATTCGTGTAAAAAGGGAATTAAATTATTTTCTAATTCGTGTAAAACAAGTTCGTGCAAAAACAGAATTGGGTGTACTGTTATCATTGAAGAAAAACGAATATCAAGCATTAGAGAATTTCGCGTAATTAATTTTGCTTAACTGAAAAATTGGAAAAATATGTCGAACCGCGAGGGATTAATATTTAACGAAATAGCTTCCGCTTAATTAAATGGGCTATGGTTTTTTGCTACTTTGTTTCCGATACGCTTGAACACTTATAGACTCAGAACTGACCGCTATTCCTCAGGAATAGCACGTGTACAATTTTACCGTCTGTTTCTTGGTATCGTTCTCTATATAGAATCGCAATGAGGCGCGCCAAAAATTTGCGGATCGTACGAGTACCTGGCGATTCTTTTATAACGTACGAAATAGTAAACGAATCGATAAAACCTATTGGAAGTTCCGCGATTAATTTTGCTAACAAAGAACTTTAACAAGTGTTCGCTTTAATTCGTAACAAAAAAAAATTGTTAAGAATCTTTTTTACGAATATTAATTTCTTTCTACAATTCTTGGACATTTACAACAGTGATGATAGAAATATTCAGAAAACAACTTTACTTTCACAAAACGAAAAAACTTCGAAAAATTGTAAATATTTACAAGACTCAATTTATAGAGGGTCGCTGCACTTTTGGTTTATATCGCTGCGATATTTTAAATTGTAGCAATCCAACGTTCTGTTATTTTTCTTCGACTCTGGCGTTTGACGATCGAGATGCAATGCAACGGAATATATTAAAACAATGGGAGCAATAAAATAAATTATATTGAAATAAAACGCGTTCTTAAAATTTCACAATACGTGAAGTGCAACAGCGTTTGAAAACGTAGACAGGTTTTGGAAGCAATAGATTTATCGATTTTTAAATGGCTCTATTTAATTGGTAGTGCAGTCTCATTTCAATTTTTTCTTGCTAGCTTGTAATTGTGCTTTCTTCTTCTTTTTCAAGGAACGAAAAATAGATATGATGTTTAAATATTCTTGATGTGCAAACACCTATTTTCCTTTCATCAAAAGACGGATATTTGTGTGGAAAAACAAAACGCGTGTTCTTGCATACAAAACTCTTATCACTTTAACAATGACAGATGCAATTCGATTTTCGGCGATGAATCGAATACTCATGAAAAAAAATCACGTACTTACAAGATTACTTTGTTTGGAAGAATGATTGGAAAGCAATTTGAATGAAACATCTGATTTAGTCATCTTCGATAACTACGAATTTATTAATAAAAAATTGATGGGTTTCTAAAGTGTACCAAGAAATTTTCTTACATTCCCAGACAAAATATGATCTTTATTCCACCAACGTATTTTAGTCATTGTTCCTGAGCCCTTACGCTTGAACACTGAGAAACACAGTCCAATTCAGGGAAGCCATGAATTTCAAACCGAATTTTCAGTTTTATTTCCGCCAGACATTTGTCTTTTCAGCTCACATTTTTTCCTAATAATATACAACCACTCTCACAAATTGTATGGAAAGAATTTCTCCCATGGAGCATATACCATGATAAAAAGATAAATAAAGAGAAGCGAGCGAGCGAGCGTAATATGTCCGAATACGTAATTATATTGCCCGCGAAGTCTCGGGTACAAAAAAAGAAGCGAAACCCGAAAATCGTGCAAATGATAGGCGATGAGATATGACGAGTGAATTCGTATCATTTACCGCAGAAGAGGAACAATTTGTACGAACTCGATCGTTTCTCCGGTTGTAACAATTTAACAGTGCCAACGACGAAATGGTCTCATTTATCTTCTCCTTACAACAATATCGAGCCAGACAACATAATGGAATTTTTTCATCAGCAAGGTTTTCAACTGACACGCTAGCTAAAACCTTCTTCATCCCCCTTATCAGGTCTTAGCCCGACGGTCGTGACGGCCAAGAGCTACGATTTTCAGCGGTATTGCACCACCGGGGAAAGAAATTTCATTTTGTGAGAGAGAGTGAGAGAGAGAGAGAGAGAGAGAGAGAGAGAGAGAGAGAGGGAGAGGTAGAGAAAAGAAAAAAGGATTTCTCAGTCGCGAAGGAAGCGGAGTAATCGAATAGCCAGGAGGGCTTTCCTCGATGTATCCGGAATACTCACAAGAGTTGGCGATCGATGAAGAAAAAGTACGTGCGAACAAATAGTCCGATTTCCGATCCATATACGCATCAAATTTTTCAATTCTAGTGGATTTTACTTATTTTCCATACTTCAATTCAAACTTTTATGGTAATTTTACATAAAATCGGAAGTTTTAAGTGATTAACCCCTTTCGGTACGATTTAATAATGAAAAACTGTGCATGAAATAACCATTTAATTATTATTTAAAAAGAACTTGTTTCATTTTACAATTCTTATATATTCTTATTTAACATCTATTTTTACATATTGTTAAATAATATCAAAAACGGTAAAATTAAGAAAAAATCAAAGCAAAACCTTAATAAGGTATATATTATAGTTAATAGTCTTCAAGCGTGTGGTACTTTTCAGAACACTCTGGTAATTGCAAAGTAATCCTGCATTGTTTATAACACGTGTTTATAATAAGTTTTTCCTTTAGCAAAAATATATATTGACTGATGTTCACACGAAATGTTTACAAGAATGAAATCTTACAGACTAACAACAATTTGGACGTGACTTGTACCAAGAAATTCTAACGGTAAACAATATGTGATAGTTATCTGTCATATTTCCACAAGTAACAGAAGTGTTGCCAATTTCAGTACACTAGAAATTTTAAACTAAATTAATTGTCATATTCAACGGTAACTTTAGTCGCATGACGAGTGCAGCTCGTCATTTTACCGGAAAGGGTTAACCCGGGTAGACATGTACAGTTGTGAATTTCAGTTTCTTTTAGTACCTTTAGAAATTTTTTCATTGCAGTAATTAATTATAAAATATAAAACGTTAACAAATAATACAAAGGATGTTGCTATCAGTGAAATTTTCCCTTGAAATTCGTTCAAAGTGTAGAGTCGTTATGTTGCAATTAGTTTTATTAGTAACTAATAACTTGCAGGGAGGATTATACGTTTTGCAGAAATTTCATATTTTAATATACATTCAGGAATCACGTAATATTTTAAATTCTTAATTTTGATATTAACAATGACGTATCTTGTCGACTAATCATAGTTATGATTTTAGAAGAAAAATACAGTTCCCAAAGCGACAATTTACTGTCAAAATTAGTTCCGCTGACACAGTTTTACTGCTACAAGCAATAGAATTCTCCAGGCGCTTTATAATTTTTCTTTTTCATTATCCATCCAATGTCGCAATTTTTCAAAAAATATATTCCCTATAATATAGCCGACGTTAAAGATTGAGGGCAACGACTTTGCAAAACTGATGAAAAATGTCTGCATTAATAATAACTGCACTAGTATTCTCCGATAAGTATTAAAATATTGTGTCGATAGATCCAATAGAATTGTGAAGCTCAACGCAAATAAACCAACAAACGGAAAATGGCTTGTATCGAACAATGAAACCAATCCATCATCCTTCCAAGATAATTAATATCATTCGATCTATTACTACTTTTCAGTTATCCACAGATATATAAGAAAATGATATTACAGCTAGAAATATTAAATTCTTATAGAACTGCAGATATTTATTTAGCATATTAATTCGATTTTATGTATTTAACCAGTTAAATGTGTTTGACGACTATATCCGTCATGGAGATGTGGCAGAATTTTGTGTCATGACGGCTATATCCGTCATGCGTAAAATTTTGTTACAATTTGATATTTAAATTGTAATTTTGGCGAAAACTAAATTATATTCGTAAATTTTAATATGTTTAAAATGTTTAGAGGTCAAGACGAAATGAAACAAACAAATAAAAATTATAAATAATTTGAGTTGGATTCATAACTTCCTGATTACCGAAGCACACACTGGTGCGCGCTTTGCAAAGAGATCGCCTGGTTAACACTAGAACTACCAGCGTTAAATCTGTTATATTTAAATATATTAAATAAGTATTTTGAAAAAAGGGGAATTCAGTGGTGGAAAAGATGATCGATTCGGTAATTTATGTGTAAGAAATTATAGGTGTGAGAATGCATGTGGTGTGTATGAGAGTATGCATGTGGTGATAGATGAAACAGAAGAATCGAATGACTGCGACTTAGGTGGTAGAGATTATGTGCGTGACATTGAGAGTGTGTGAATGATGTGTGCGAGATTTGCGACGGAGGCGAACGAGCGGATGAAGAGCGATCGGCAGTATGAAAGAAAGCGTAGAAAGAGAAAGACCATCGAGAAAGTATACTAAGCAATCTTAATAAACTCTTATCTTATATTATAATTTTATTTGAAAGTTAAACCCCTCATCCTCCTCACATATGTTTCATAAGATAGACGCAGAATATATATTCTATGACTCTTCTATAAACTTGGAGAATTTTTGGAAAAATTTGTGTACCAGTCATTTTGACTGGTTTGGTTGTTCCAGTGTTAATTAACATTTCGATATACACTAACGTCGAACATTAGCAAAAATCTGCATTCTAGAAATTGGAAAGGACGACAGCTAAATAACGCAGAATACATCGCGGCTGTTAATCTCTGCGAAAACAAAACACTTCCTTGCGGTCATTTTTCATCCACCATAAAGTAGTATTTCACTTAATGCACAGTTGACCCAGGCTCTAGAACGATGGAGCTAATTCTCCATGCTATAGAAAGATGTCAGGACAAACCGAGGGAGTTGGTATATTTCATTCTGGTCCCTCGGTTCACGGAACACCGTGAAAATTAACAGAATTCGCGTCTAGAAACTCAGTGGTTTCAGAACGAAAGCCGAAATTCACGGGGAAGCGGCAGTTACCGCAGCGTTTTATGTCGTGAATGTATAACCGTGTCTAAGCAGTTTCATTGTATTATTCTTCATTTCCCGAGGATAAAGTACAAATCTAATTAGAGTGTGGCTCGCATTTTCAGGAAAAGAACCGATCTCATTTAACGCGAAGGAGAGAGAAGGGAACGGAGCGTATAGAAAGAGAGGGAGAGAGATAGAAAGACCATGGTAAAAAGGAGAAAGCGAGAAACTAAAGAAAATTCATGAAATTTGTAATATATCTCTCGACGTTCACGCTACGTTTGCTCGTTAAAAGCGCGATATATTAATTATACGAACCGGGGCACAAATATGTCGTTATCGGTACCAATTACCTTTAATTAACTCGATTACTCTGATTCAAGTGAAACAAAGGAAGAAGAGAGAATGAGAGGCAGAGAGGGAGGGAGGGAGAAAGAGAGAGAGAGATATAGAAAGGGGGAGATAGAGAGGAGAAAAAAGAGAAACAGCGGACAACTGAGAGAGAAAGAAAAAGTAATTAAAGGGCTTACAATTTTCGCTGCACTTGCTGGCGCGATTAATCGACGACTTCCGACGCGATATTAAAATACTAATTGCATTCCCGTTCACTGTAACATCACGATCGCATTCACGAGTTTATACGTTCGCGACTCTCCAAGACTGAAAATACTCTTTCTTTTTTTTTCGCAATCCCCATTGGTAAATGCAACAAAGGGATACTCGCGTTCCCTGAAGACGCGAAATGATTTTAATATCCGAAGTGAGCTTCACAGCTCTGCCCTTCTTTGTGTTTTTAATTCACCGCGTAACTTTGATCCTATACTCGTCGTGTTTCTTCTTAACACGAGGTTCACGGAAGCCGTCAAATTGACGGGTTGCTACTTGTTTTATAAACATTTCTCAACTTTACAGAGACACTGCACAGTAGATATTTCACGTGTATTTTATAATACAATAATGACATAACGAATTACCATCTTTGCTGCTTCATCCCTCTTTTTCCAAAGTCCTTATTTAATATATTACAATGTAACAGATTTCACGCCCGTAAATCTAGTGTTAAAATCCAATGGAAAAATAACACTATCCCTTGGTCGCCGTGCAAGATGGATTGCTCTTGCGAATGAATAGAACTATAGTATTTACATTGCTAATTCGACAAGGTTTTTGAGGTGTTAAAGATGCAAGAACAGAAGATCGATTAACAATTTTCAATGAAGACTAGCCTCGTTGGCTGAAGAAACTCCATCATTACTTCGTACTCCTTATCCTCGTTCCTGGAAACGAAACGTTGTTTCCTCGGAAATACGCTTTCACGGGATGCCTTTGATTTATTAGATCGAGCCGTGACCCTTTGTGGAATTACCAACAACGCCTAGGGATGCGGTAAAAATGGTTAAAAATTGAATAATACAAATTTTTGCAAGATTGCGTGTTTTTTTGTTCCTCAAGGTAACGTAAATTATTATCCCTTTGAGTTTCAGTTTATTGGCCGAGTGTTATTACCGCAAAACTTTTATTTTATTTGAGAATTTGTTGCGAACACCGTTAATACTATTATTTTATATTCGTTCAATTTTATAGATTTTTTTAACTCGGATACTCGTTACGGTTTAATGGAAAAATCGTCGGCCTGTAAATTTGATCGGGCGTTTTCCTTTCAGCTACATGTTTCCAAGTTTAATTTAATTCATTCTATCTACTTCAATGTAATTTTAATATTTTTTTTTACGGCTAAGTTCGGTGGATGGAAAAAAATTCAGTTTCACTCTGTGCAAGTATTCTCGCTGTAAAAAGTAGATGAAGTATAAATCAAAATTTTACGTGGTCGCCGACGTTATTAATTTCTTTATTTCATATACGTCCGTTTCCACTTAATTTTACCATTTAAATACGCGTTACTGCTCCATGAAGGCATTGCGAGGCTGAATTTTGATCGCACGATTCTTTTTCTAGCTCTGAATTCACCTGGAAAGTTAATTTATATCCGTTCCTTTAATGCAACTTTTCAAATTTATTTTTCACGAAGAAGTTGGAAAAGATTAATTTATAGCGAATTTATACTCATATGTTTCCCCCCTTTTAAGCTGTTTTATTTCTTTGTTTCATCGCGCTTTTATTTATTATCTACTATTAGGTTGGTAAGAAATTAATGTCGGTTTTCGAATTTTCAAATTTTGGCGCTTAATTTTAAGATAGCCGTTCATGTTAATCTGTTTGTCTTCTTATATCATTTAGATAAGAAAATTATATTAAAAAACTTGTTTCTCGTTGGGAAAAATGTGTAAATTGTAATGGAACTTATTTTGATTAAAAAAAGTTATTCCCATTCTCAACATGTGCATTTAAAGATAAAGTTTGAAAAGCGACATTAATTTTCTACCAACCTAATATTTATGATATATCCATTTGTGTTAATTAGTTAATATAGTCCACTGCGTAATATCATCTATTGTTGGACATTTACTCTTTTTTTTTAACAACAACTGCAGTTACCTTAGGCACTTCAATTAAACGTAACAATAATCATTAGGCTAGAATGAAAGTTACTTTAACAGAAAGGTCCATCAACTATACTTTCACATAAAACCGCAAAGTGTTAAACTTCCTACGATATTACTATTACTTACATTCAGAGATTAGTATACTTCAATATTGTAACTTCCCGTAATATCGCTACTTGCGAAAACGTAAGTCAAAGTGTAATGGATATTCTTATTCATAGATTATCAGCATTCTGAAAAGTTCACATAACACTATGAAAATGTTAATCTCTTGTTACATTAATTCAATATCTTCACCATATTTCCATGAAATTCAAATCCATAACTGTTCCAAGACAATCTTTCATACTCTCGAACGAGAGATGTTTAAGCTTCTCGCAGAATTTCAATTTTAGAAAATTATCATTTTCCATTTATTCACTTAGAAATTTTAACAACCAGGAAGATCGTATATAGCCAGTTTCGTACTCAGATTATCAATGTTTTCTTGTGTCTTCACAAACAAAATCTGATACGATTCGGAAAGCTTGTTCCGTCACAAGATAAATCGCATCGCGATGATATGATGATAGATGAAGTAAAAGAAGACTGAAGTCCGAAACGACACTCGTAAGAATTGCGAAATTATGAGTCGAGGAATTATATGTTCCCAAAATTCACTCAAAATCAGTTTCTTACCGACATCGTCATTATCCTCACGAATATTCACATGATTGGGAAGATTGTTTTGATGTAAGTCAAATCGAATCGCAGCGGTACGATGATAGATGAAGTAAAAGAAGACGAAGTCCGAAAGGACGACGAATTTCAATTTTTTGTTTTAATCAAAGCAAATAGCAGCGATACAATGCCACATAAAGTAAAAGAAGACCGAAGCCCGAAGAGATTAGGAAATGAAAAGACGTCCAGAAAAATATGAAATTATCTCTGGGGAAATCATAGATTCCATTGATACACTTCAAAATCTTGGCAAAGTAAAAATTCACACAGAACCAGTTTCGTAGAGACATCATTATTGTCCTCGTCTATCTTCACAAACAAATCCTGACAGTATTCGGGAAGCTCGTTTCGTCGTAAGACAAATCGAATTGTCGCGATATCATGGCAGGTGAAAGAAAAGAGAATAAAAGTCGGAAGGGACTGTCATAAAAATTGCACCCTTACACGCTGCCTTAAAAATGTCAATTTTCCGTGTCGTCGAATTGGCTTTCACATTGTGTATTCCATTTAGTTGCCGTTACAGAATAACACCCGAACGTACAAACACATTGTCACTTTCAATTCCATGACAGGAGTTTCTGGGGGACGGATACTCGTAATCCAAAATCTAATCACTGTTATTTATCCTGGCAAGGGGCACAACAAAATGTGTGGCACATGTCAAAGTGTATATCGATATTCTCAATTGTCTAATTAATCTTAACACCGTGAAAAATTCCTAAACAAATTCGTCTGCATAAAAGAGACGGTTGTTAGTAAAATATCAGTTGAGATATATTGCATTAGGTGGAGAATGAAAAAAGGAATTTCACGATGGAATTTTGTCGTTGGAAATTGTTATTTTTATTCGATATCTCGTAACGATCGTGTTACCAGTTATACTATCGCTTTTATACGATTATCTATTCAAAGGGCTGCTGAATGTAATTAAAATTCAATCCTGATTCAAAGAGGATGTACATATGCATACACGAACAATTAAATATTTAGTTAAAACAGAACTAAAGTTATTTTAAAATTGAATCAGTCGAAACTCGTTTGGGGAATTAATTCGAGTAGTTCCGTTTTGGGGATAATTCGGTTAGACAAGGTAATGAGTTTTTAATTTTCCGTGGAATTATCACGGAAATATGATAACATTGCCGCTGAAAATTCGAGCGAAAAGATTCATCGAATGGAGAATGTGAAATTGGCATGATTTGGAATAACTATTGTATTTCCGTTTCGGATTAATTGTAGTTTTTGAAAAAATTAAATGTAGTTTTATAATGTAAATGGAGATGGATGAGCGTTAGAATAAAAAATGTACGTTGTTTAATATTCTACGATACTAACATTCGTGCATTGTGTTACAAACGATAATATTATTACGGTCAGTTTCCCATTAGCAATTCTAAAATTCTTTGGGGTTGGCATAGGTAAATTTACAAAAGTAGGTCGTGCAATATGAAAAATAAAACACAAATAATGATTCAGAAAGTTTCGAACAAACCAGCATTTAATTTCACATTGATCGGTATTGTCATTTGTACGCGGAACTGCAAATAATAATATTGTGAAAACCGATGGAAACATTTTAAACCGGCATAGATAATTTCACAAAAATATACAAACTTAGACGGTTTCGTGAAATATGCAACTTCATGTTCTAATTTATGTCTACGACTATAAGTAGTGATAATAATAATATCAATAAAACGTTAAATTGGAAATTCTGGTACTGTTTATATAATTCAATATTTTGTCACATATTAACTTCTATTCTTCACGTATTCTTCTGAATAATCCTATATCTTTTAAAATCGATAGAATTAAATATACAAAAATTATACATTAAACGTAAAATTCAAAGTGCAATGACTAACTCATTCTGGACATTTGACAAAAGCCCTTTGTATTATTCAAGTAAATATAACATTACCATGATTATTTACGGACTCGCATAATAAATTATTAATTTATTTGCAGAATAAGCCCTTTGATATCAAAGAAACAAAGGGAGTACATTCAACAAAATTATACATGTATGTACATATAAATAAAAAATTGCACCACAGTCAGTCACCGAGAGCGGAAGCAAAAGAAAACAAATTCGTTTCAGAAACGTCATGATTTTATAATTAACAATTAAACATTTTAATATCGACCCAAAGAATTCACGAGACCGAAACATTTACCCATAGTAAAATATAAAATAACGATTTCCTTGCACGATATATCATAAAAATCGTGTTACCCCGTACCTCAACCTCGAACCTTACGGAATACCTGGGATTTCAATTCCTGTTATCTGAGAAAACACTAAGATCCATCGGAGCCAGAGGCTCTTCTGCTTGATTCCTTTTATCGTCTTATTTCGATCAGCGAGCGATCCACTTGGAGCCGAACAATTGCGAGTCGAGCGATTGCTTAACTGTTCTGGCTGATCTCGACTCTCTTATCCCACTAAAGGATAACTTCTACTTGACGTCTGTGCAGTAAAAATAGGACCACGTGGGGCCCAGTAGCAACCATTCATTTCTATCTTCTGTAAAATTTTACTATTGCTGTTGCAAATTTATATTTCGCCTTCAATAATGAATCCAGTGTATTTAAACAATCTAAATAAATGTTGTTGCGTGTGTCGAGCATTCGCGGGCTCTTATTCGACGTAACAAAGAATCGGAAGAACATGGATTTATGGTGGGCAAGGAAATAAAGGCTCAGACTGGCAATCAGTGGTCTGGAATTATATATCCACTAACGCCTCTGTTTGGGCTCGTGGTCGACTTCCGGCGTTCGAGCTTGTTGGTCCTTGTTGAATTATTGTTAACAATGTAATATTACATATTATATGTGAGTTCAAAAACGACTCTACGTTCTAGGAATTCCTATTCCAAACAGGAGACTCTCTGCAGTGTAGGGGAGTGTAACATAAACAGTTTATATTACTGGGTGGGCCCGAGCTCGTCTTTTGGGCATCCACAGTTAGTTCCTTCTAAACTCCTACAGTATAAAGACGGTTCTTTCATAGCCTCATAATAAAAGTAATATTAATATAAAGTATATTAATTTATTTAAACACCCATTTCCAATAGTCCTCTTATGTTATTATTGCAATTACTGCTCGAAGGACCACCTCCCATAAGGGAGGAAGATACTTTGAGATTCACTGACTCTATTGGTTATTATTTATTTGACTAGTTATGGCAATTGTACAAATAATTTAATTATAAACTGATGTTTAAGTGTGTATTGTGAGGGTGAGACACTTGGGCAGCAAAATATGGCTACCACCAAGCAGTGCCACACCACACACTTGCGTATATCAAAGTGTTATGTTATGAAGCGTAAGTTAAAGTGTAAGTTAAGAATGCATTAACCCTTTGCACTCCTATGTCGAGCTACACTCGACACAGCTTTCTATGGCGTTTAGCATTTCATTTAATAATTATCGACTTTTCGAAATCAACAATAACTTTGCATCTTAACATAAATATCCCACGGTACCTACAATTGTTCCTAGTATTAAGTAAAAATGAATAATCAACGGTAGACATTTTTCCGAGATTATATTTGCTTATCTGACGAAAAGTTAGTAATATAATTCGGAGCGCAAAAGGTTAAGAATGTGATGTTAGGGGCGAACACTTGCCCTTTTATGTGTTGACAGACGTCACTGCACTCTCCCACTCTTCCCTTCCTGACCAATCAGGAGGGCCTGATATTTCGTGGGTGCACTGACGTCCCCGTTCAAGGGGGTGCGAGAACATCGGCAACATTGCAAATTTCGCGAATCCAACTCCTCCACCTTCGACCAAGTAACGGTAAAGAAGGGGAGGTCGGGATCAGAGCTGGGCAAATTTTATTTCAAATAAAAATAATAAGTTAATTATTGAAAATAACATTATCTCAAATAAACTCTATGAAATAACTATTTGAGAGGAATTTATTTGAGTACATTTATTTTAAATAATAACTTTATTATAATTTATTTCGGCGTAGGCATTTGAAATAAACTTATTTGAAATAATTGAGAGAAATGTATGATATTAATTGTAAGTTGAAATTTCGCCTTATATATGTTTAGTTTGGAGGATAAACTATTGATGAGTAGCAATAAAGATTTAAAAGAACTAAAACCATATTTTCATTCGTAATATATTTTTCATATTTATTGTATATTTATGTATTATACAACAATATATGACTATGAGTATTATACATTACCATATACCAAATTAATACTTGTAATCGTAATTATTTAACAAAATTACCATAGATAATACTTTTTTGGTAAATAAATTAGAAAATCGACAAAATAATTATTGACACATTTGCATAACAACTAATTAATAAACAAAAATAAAATAATTGAAACAGACCAAAATACTGACTGAAAGCAGAACAAAATGAATTACTTCGTGAAAGATTTTACACCATTTGCTTTCAATAAAACCCTTTTTTCGAACAGTTCATCGCAAAGAGGTTTCATTCTTGGGGCATCAAACATTGTGGCGAAGGGAAATAAACGTTCGACGGGTGCTGATGAAGGAAGGAATGTTATTTGACATTTGAAATACTTATCTCAAATAAGAAAATAACTTGTTATTTTATTATTTGAACTGATGTATTTCATGAAATAAAAGAAAAGATAATCATTTCCTAAAATTATTTTGTTGGACAAAATATAACATAATTTATTTCAAATAGTGAAATATGTTAGAAGTGGACACCGAGTATGGTGTCATCTGGAAGTACATAACAAAAGTAGGGCCCAGAGGGAGTCGCGAACCATTCCCGATATCTTTTTTTTTTTGCGTTGGGCGTTGTCGCCATTGTGAGGTCGCTTCTTCTTCTGGTGCCGTAGCTTAAACCGGCAACACGTGCGTCACGTTTTACTTAATAAATATCCGTTTTTCCAAAATACTATCAAAATATTTTTGCGAAATAACTTTTTATTTCAGATAATATTTTAAATAAGTTTTAAAATATTGTATCTGAAATAATGCCCAGCTCTGGTCGGGATGCCCTGGGTCTGAGCGTCTTTCCGGTCTAAGGGCCGCTTTGCCGATGCCCCCAGGACCATTATAAGGCAATCACTATTCAAATCCATGAACAAAGAAGCAAATTAATACAAATTCGCAACCGAGGACGGTTCATGGATTAGGCCCAGCGAAGGCAGCCTTCAGTGTGCCCCGAAATTAATTAATATTTCGGAAATAGTGGCCTTTGGTGCATATAATAAAACTCGGTATATTGAAGGTGTAATCCTCGACAACCACTGAGAAATTCTTTTTACGTAATATGTATAGCATAGTGTCGATGGTTCGGAATCCACCGCTTATAAAAATTAATTAAATGTTTATAAAAATGTGAAACGCTTATTGAGTAATTTACAATACACCAGTACTGGGAAACGTCAGACTGGAGAAGATTCTTTCCGTTGATTTAATATGTTGAAAGAAAATTTACTACTTACATTATGCAAAGTGGACATAAGATTTTGGGTCAATCCATTTTTGACTCCTATGGTCAATTCGCTTAAAAGGTACAATTTAACCCTTTCGCTATAGAGTGCTTTTCCGCGAGTCTGCTAACACGGTGAGAAGCAATCCCGGCGCGGACGAATAACTTTTAATGGCTAGCGGCGTAATATAAATAATTACGTCCTTATTAAAGTTGTAATGCATATAATATATGGAAACTAAAAACTTATGGTATTTAAAAAATATCCAATTACAAAATAAGAACTAGTAATTAATCCTTCGTTTGAAAGTCGACGGTGACTATAGTCACCGATAGTACCCAGCCAGTGTCAGGCGGCGGGTGACTATAGTCACTAGTAGTATCAAAAGGGTTAAGAAAGGTTCCAAAAAACCTATTATAGATACCGAGATATAGTAAAAGCTGGATAATTCCGACATTAAGATTGGCTGGATAAATGCAACACGACTATCCCCTCCACATAGGTGGATCCCCCTTCGCGAACCTCGACGATCGACGAGGGAGAAGTGTAATATGATGCAACTCGGAACAAGAGACTGACTCATCCAATTCACGAATAAAACTTCTTCATTGTTTACCTTTCTTTGTTTGAAACCTTTGCTAATGTATTTGCGAGATTTTTCTGATTAAAATGATACCAAACACGACAAAGTTTGAATTATATTTACTTAACATTTAATATATTGGCTTACTATTTAATAATATATATATTTACATACTATTTAACATAATTCAAAAATATCGTGTTTGGTATCATTTTAATCAGAAAAATCTCACAAATACGTTAGCAAAGGTTTAAAAAAAATCGAAAATGAAAACGTCCGATTCTCCACTTAGTAATGCATCACCGATACGTTCGGCCCGCTCCCCCTATAGCTTGGACCTCTCTGTCTCTTCTACTGTCTGTCCTTTTTTTGTGTTCGCACTTAGCTGGAGCCGTGATCTAAACAAGGATTCGACACCTCCACTTCATAAGAGAAGCGCTTGAGCCCCGAACTGTGTCGCATTTATCCAGCTTTTACTGTATTGTCATGCCAATCGTCTCTATATTCCAAATTTCCCGAATCTTTATGCCAGCTATGTTAAAACTTTAAGTGCAATGAGTTAATTATATAGTTATTATAGATCCTGAAATCTTCACAGTCGAATTTTTTGCACTTACAAACATATTTAAAAAAATTCATTCTCATTTGTAGTATTAATGAGATGAAAGATAACGAAAGTAGAATCCGGATGAAGTATCGAATCGTATTTGCACTCCGGATCGCATAATGACGCGGTGGCGGTGTATCTCGTAAATTATTAATACGATAATACAATTAGTCGTATTGCGTCGCTTAATGAGAACGACAGGAATTTGCGCACGGCAGCGGAATGCATTTAAAGTTATTTCGAACCGCGTAACTCGTTAAATCGTGAAAATGATAAAAGTTGTACTTACAACTTGACGTGCAGCTCGTATTTGCCTGGCTGGACGGTATTGCAAATTAAATGAATCTGATTAAACACGAATTCGAACCTTAGCAAATATTTAATGCTAGCTAGGGTAGAACGAGAGTGTTTTTTGAAAAGTAATCTACAGCGAGTGAAATGCGACGGTATGAAGTATTTACAAGTTTGATTGCGTCGATTGTTATACATGTATTAGCCCTTTATTCATTAACTCCTTTGCCCCACTATAACAAGTGATATTCATGGAGCAGAAAATAGAATAACATAGGATAACAAAGTTTGAGATTTTCTTAAAACTATCGAGGTGAAGAAATACGTGAGACGATATACCATGTAATTATTTTCATGCTAGTAGTTTAATTTTAAACTATATTGTGTAGTTGAAACTACTAGGAAATTTTTATTTTTGTAGTTTAATGCCTATGGTAAAGTGAGGTATACAGTGAGGGACCAGAAACAAGGCACTTGGGACGGAAGGGGAGATTGCACCCGCACCGCCTATCCCCGCCATATCGGTTCTGGAAACCTAAGATCGACGAATGACAACCGAACATAAAACACTCCTTTCGTCGTTCACATGACGACGCAACGAATGTTCGGGTCTGTCTTGCCAATAGCGCGTCAAAATCGAAAATGCGTGAGGGAGAGGGATGTCCCTATCCGTCGGGCGAATCAGAGCAAATTACGCCTCAAGTGCCTTGTTTCTGGTCCCTCAGTATATACGCAATCACAAAAGAAATCAGAAAGCGAGGGGTTAACAGCGGGCATATTTCGCTAAGAAAATGATACAGTCCCGAGGAACTTAAACGAAGTATATTTACCTGACAATTGGAAAGTTGCATTTTCAAAACTCTCTGTAATTTATGCATAGATTTTCTATACCACTATTATTTACCACTAACGTCACTGTGAACATTCTATGACCACCGGCATATTTATTGATTTGTAAGAGAAAATAGTCAATTTCTTAAGATTCCAAGGTCTTTAGAATTTCAATTTGTCGTTAATAAAAATTGAAACGTCGCAATCTTCGAGACAATTAGAAGTCTAAAGATTTTCATCGACATATCTACACAAATTTGCAGCTGGAGCTTGCGTAGCTTTAACACTTAAATTGCCCTCTTTGCGGTTTTAGCGTTTGAAATTAATCACCATTCATAAAGATGGAATGAAATTGGATTAATAAGGAATGGTTTCTGATTTATTAACGTCCGTGGTGTCACGATTAATTTTCGATGCCGAAGCCCAACAATTAAGGTACGATACAGAAAAATACGGTGTTATTTGCAAACCAGTCAGAACAAGAAAGTTTGTAGTGAAGAGACGTAGAAGTGTTAATTATACTGGGTATGAAATAAATCAGACACCTCATTAACTCTTTGCGATCCGAATTATGTTCTCAATTTTGTAGCGAGCTAAATGAAATTAACTTCGCAACCCTTTCTATCATTGGTTATTAATTTTTTTCAAATTATAACAATAACTATAGATACTGACGGATATTTAGGTGATATTACAATATCATTATGAAATTGGAAAGTCGATATTAAATCGTTAGAAAATAAAATGAAGTGAAAAACTATGTCGAGTATAGATCGACATACATAGGACTGCAAAGGGTTAATCGATCCGAATTCATATTCCAATCACTTTTAGCATATTTCTTCTACAGAAGTCACCGTCTGCATTCAAAGTGCTAACATAGTTAACATGAAGATTTAGTCCGGCAAACCGGAATGCAGAGAGAGTTAACATGAAAAATGCAAAATGGAGAGTATTAGAAGAATTAAAGTAGTTAATAATATGAAAAAATAATATTTTTCCAATTCAAAAGTTATGTATCTCAATTTTCCTCCGTGATCTGTATATCATAACTTCGGTTGTTTGAAACCCACATGAAATAGATTTTACAGCAGCGGTGGCGAATTTATGTCACGTGTGGCACAACTGACACGTACGAAAATTTTGCTGATACGTGATCAACTTTCAAAATGTATCATTTCTTCCAAGATTTGAAGATTTGGAAGTGCAATTTATTGATTTTCAATGTAGTACTATGTGAAAACTGAAGTTTATCAATTTCCTCATTCACCGGCGCTTATAAGTCATTATTGTCCCGAATGAATGCCATAAAATATATATGTTAAAAGATATATTGATTAATAGTTTCATTACTGCGTATTAGAAATTACGAATTATAAGCCCCATAAGAAGTTCTTTGCAATCAGTATACATCAACAATGTCATTAAAAGATGATAAATGCGGATAATATTAATTTACCTATTGTATGCACATATCAAGTCATTGTGAAATTCAATGATCACTTTTATACGTGATGTAATACAATTTAATAATTGAATATTTACTATTCCGCACCTATTAATTTTACTAATTGTTCCTTTAAGGACTTAGTCTAAAAACTTAGTCGATAATTTAAGAAAAAATTCATTGTAAATGTTCTACGCTCATACTTAACACTAGATTTACGGATGTTGATTATATACCTATTTTTACTGAAGTGAGCCAATTTGACTCATGCAAGAAAATTGAAGTTCTTTGCAATGAAAATGGTTCCAAATCAATTCAAATGAAAGATTGATTATTATAAAATTCATTGGAAACATTTTTTCAAAAAATGGATTCTATAAAATTATATTATTTCACTAAAAATGCTCTGTTCACGCGCGATGTATAAATCGAAATGATAGCAGAATTGGGTAGGTAAGGAAGATAATGTAGCGGAGTAGCGAAAAGAAGTGAGGGTGATTGTTTGTATGTGAGGAGAGACTTAAAGGAGAAATAAATCACGTGCGGCTTGTAAGCCGCAAGTTGACCAGGTTTGATGTTTGCTATAAATTTCATGTGTTATGCGATTAACTGTTAAATCATTTTATAAGTCAAATTGCCTCACAACCGTAAAAATAGGTATACCACATTCGATAATGCGAAATGAAGCGGTCTGAGGGGGAGAGGAATCAACATTTACATATATTTCATTACGTAACTAAAATCCAACATATGTTTTTAACAAATAATATATATATATATATATATATATATATATATATATATATATATATATATAAAACTTAAATATTATTATTTCAAAAACATATGTTGTATATGTTAACCCTTAACGAACGAGCGCATTTTTCTAGAACAATGACCAGTAGATCGACGGAATTTTTACAAATTAAGTGCTTTATCATGAGAGCGAGAAAAAGTGCGTAATTAATATCACTTTTACTGGATTTTATAGAAATTTTCAGTAATAACAGGTAGCATATTACTAGATACAAAAAGATACTGAAGTGAAAATTACAGAAAAATAATGCGGACTGAAATAAACAAATAGCATCAGCTGATGCAATAAAAAATATATGATTCCATTTAAAAAAACATCAATGACCTTCATATGTCCTTTACACGTCCGCCTACAAAAAAGGTAGTACCATTAGAATGTGCCGCTCTCAAAACCATTCAACATCATGTACATCATTTTTTGATATGCGCAATAACAATGACGTAAATCTGAATGGCAAAATGTGGCGCTCCACCCTGTATATGCTCGTCTCGTTGAACGGATAAAAATCAGTACAAGTGGCAGAAGAAAATGTATACGGTTTCTGTGATCTCCCTTACGAAGTTAGAAATGGATTAAAATGACCCGTATGGTAAGCCTAAGTGTTAAAACCGAAAAATACCCAATAAGAAGAAACATCCAGCAGTTCAAAAGACAAAAATGTCACAAAACGGATAACGCAAAAAGGGAGTACACGCCAATGGACAAATCCCTTGTCATGGCAACCTGCAATCAAATAAAAAGCGTAATCCTATTCGCCAAATGTGATCATAACCGACCAAATGAAATCTCCCTAAACTCTAACTCAGTTGCACCCGCAAAAAAATACACCTGAGTATTCTTCATCACCGAGGACCAAGTACGATGTACCTGTGCACGCGAAAACTGCATGAAATAGCTGTTTCGTATTTCGGGCCGTCCAGAGAGCGATAAAATATTCTCCGGAGTACACTTTGGACGGAATTTCATTCGTCCAAGAACTCGTACGTATTACGAACGTAATATACCAAAGGGAGTCGTTGTTGCATCTGACAGTGTGCACGGCGGCACGAGTATGGAAGACTTTCGGGAAGGTCATCCGAGCCTCCGTGGAATTCATACCTCTCTAAAACGTGCGAAGGAACCCCGAATAGACTGACAAGTTAATTGCACTACAATTTCTCCCGTTTCTAACGTGCAGAATCGCTCGTTGCGCGATTGAATGCTGTGGGTAATCGTTTTGCGATGGCAAAACTTTCGCCTCGAGGATTGTACCTTCGAAGAACTACAACACGGGCAAGTGTTTATCGGATGAAGGTACATAGGACTGGGTACACAGTAATATTGTAAATTATTTATATTCTTGGAGATGTTCGATTACGAGAATCTAAATGGTTAGTTCAGGTTATGGAAATTTTTCGACTTGAATTTCATGTTTCCATTTTCTAAATAAAAATAGAAGACATTTCTACAGTGGGCCTCGCACATTATCTGCGCATTCACAACATAAAATACTTTTATGTAAGGCGTATATTTTACAGCTATCGCACTTGTTTCGTCCTTTAAGATTTCCTTGCGTATTTTAATGGCTATGGTGTTGTATATGACACCACGTAACTTACAGTAATATTCGGGATTTAAACCCGATTGAAAACTTATGGAATCACCTGAACAAAAAAATTCGACAAACACCAATCAAGTCAAAAGAAGAACTAAAACAAAGATTATTAGAAGAATGGATACGTATCATACAAAATTATTTACAAAAAATTATAACTAACATGCCCAACCGATTACAACATGTAATTAAACAAAACGGCTGACCCACGAAATACTAAGATTTTGAAAATTACGTAATATAAATGTATTTTTTATGTAAAATCATTGTATCCAATTAAGTGTCCGAATATTTTTGCGATGTACGAATAGCACATTTCTATACATATTATTAGTTATACGATTAAAAAATTAATATTTCTAAATAAAATTTATGTTTTCATTCAGAAGAGACTATAGTTTATCATAATAAAAAACAAAAAATCTGTTAATTTAATTCTGGTTAAATATAGAGAGTAATAATGAATAGAACACTCTGGTGTCCGAATATTAATAAGAGCCACTGTATGTAAGGTTCAGAATAGAATGTTGTGTGGACTTCGTAATTTTATTTTGTGCATTCAGTAAATCGGAGTTTTACACGCACCGTTGACACATTCGATACAAAAGTGATATAATTATTCTCCTCTAATTAGACGCAGAATATACAGTCTGCAGTGTAAAGTATTTCATTGTACCAGGTGCATACATTAATTCTAATGTTCAATGGAATATTTTCGAAAAACGTGAGAAGAATTCAATGGAACATCAATATTCTATGGACGCAATTTGTTAAACGTAGTCGGTAAATCAAATTAAATTCTTTGCCGTGATTTTTCAACGACGCAGAATGAATTACATATTTCAGGTAAATTTTATTAATTTTTATAAATGGAATGTTATATATTCAGAAATGGATTTGTGTTCTGAAATAGTGTAAATGTTTTTTAAGTTAAGTTAAGTTTTGTTTTAAATGCCTATGTTATTGAACAAATATTCAATCTTCGATCAACCAACGGAATGCGAGAAATTTTCCAAAACTGAATTCTATTAATTGCAGTAATTCCAGCGAAAAATAAATTTAACACGTTCACAACCTGCCTGCAATGAATTCAATAGAAACACAATGCGATTTTTATTTAATTATTCAATATATAGTTTGATACTTGTAAAACTGAAATTAAATCTTACCTTACAACTAATACTCCTACTGTGAAACAAATATTGCAAGTAAGTTTATTACTTTAAAACACTCGATCTTTAATCAGCAAGGAAACCATACGAAATTTTCGAATACTAAAATCTGTTAATTAAAATACACCTGACGAAGTTTCAGCGATAAATATAAATTTTGAACATTGACGATCTGCCTCCAATGCATTTAGCAGAAACAGAATGCAAGTTTTATTAAATTATTCAAGGTCTACTCATTCTACTAGCCTGAAATTTAATATTACGTTGCAACTAAAATTTCCTACTATTATATTTCAACAACTTTTATTAATTTAAAAACTCGATCTGAAATCAATCGATAAGGTTTGTAAGAAATTTTCTAATCTTAAATTCAATTAATCAAAGTACATCTCACGCAAGAGCGTCTACCAATAAATAATTAACAGCGGCAACCTATCTACAGTGTGTACAATGTAAATAGAACGTAAATGTGACTTGATAATTCAATACCCACCGATATTTATAAATCAAAAAATCAACCTAACGTCGCGGTAACATTCGGCAAATGGAGATTCTAATTTACAGTACCAAACCACAAGGGGAATACAATTTATGAAATACGACCCTGCAGAAACAGTGTCTTTCGGTGAAGCTGTTCCCCTATTGCATTAATTAATGGAATATCGATTGCTAAGCCGAAGTTCCAGTTTCGCAATAATTATTCTAAGTACTTGGGTAACGAAGGACTGCTTCGGACGTTGTTTACGATAAGGAAAATACAAAGGCAAAACACACGTACAGAACTGTACGTTCCAAATGACACTGTGCACCTCAAATAATCGTCAAAGAACGGGAGAGTTTCAAGCATTTCGTGGCACCGACTGATTCAAAGAAAGACAGACGACTGCTACGTAAATGTAATTGCACGTTACCGGAAGGAGAAAGTTATTTAATGGCTTGAGTGCACCCTTTCGAGGACAAAAATGAAAACTAATTTAATTACAGCGTGATATTTTAATGCTATCGCACGAGACACCTTTCTATCGTATTGGTCCACGTAGATTGAAAAACTTTGGGACGCAAAAATATTGCAATATTCAACGTTGTTGAACAAAACACAGTAAATAGAATTAAATTTTTGATTTGATGAATTTGTAATTTATTGCCTGTATTGACTGGCTCTTTAATTATACGTTATTATGGATATTTATTCTATCGTATAAATTTCATTGGAAACGATATTTATTAAAAATCAGTTATTATTGACGTTAATGCACGCACGAGAAAATTTAAAATATATTTCTTCCAGGAACATTTGACTGGTCGAAAGAAAAACTGCGCACAAGGTGATTCAACATGTCAAAGAGAAGTCTTAATCAAACATAGCAGATGCTTCTGAAACGATTCACTTACGAATTTCATTCATCCTAACGCAATAATATATATCCGGCTCTCTATTCTCCCCTCGTTCCTTCAATATCCTTCGCGCGAAGAAACTCTTGTTTCGTTCCATTTTAACCAATCTAAAAGTCAATTTCGTCCTATCGCTCGCAGAAATAGCCAAACGTCACTTGTCACTCAATGTCGATGAGTGCCAACGAAGGAACAATTCATTTTTCTCATTTCGCTCTGTTCGATGTAGACGACAAAAAGGAAGACACATCGACAAATGTAATCCATTCTACTCACCGGACGGCAAAGTTATTCCAAGTAGAATCGACATGGCACAAACGAGCCAGAAGATGTTAGCACGTTTCTTGGTACACATGGCGCGAGGATGCACTCTTATCGTCCGTTTTCAAACGCCCGTGCCGTATCGCGCGGCCACTAGCGTGGCTCTGAGTGTTCCTCGTTAGATTTCGAGTTTGAATCTCGGCCTCTCTCTCTCTCTCTCTCACTCCCTCTCTCTCTGTTCCTCCGTTTCCCTCTCTCTTTCGTTTTCGTTCCGATTCGCAGCCACCGTGGAGCGGTCCAGCGCCTGCTCGATGACAACGCGCCGAACGGGGCTTTCTTCGAAAGATGGCATCACTGTCCGGCAAAGAAAGTGGCGCCACTCGCGGATTCCTTTCCTGTTTTATCGACTAGATCAGTAAAAACGACTAACTGAGTGAAAGGAATATGATCTCTTAATTATCAACCGTGATCGAGAATTGAATTTAACCAAGTTTTTCGTACTCCAGCATAGATTATATTAATATACGATGTTTGGCAAAACTTATTTAATAATGATGATCCCTTACGCAATTAACTATATACTTTTGTAGTATACCTTACTATGTTCAATCAATATAAGTTTCATCCTTATCGGTTTTTTAGAAATCGCAAGGATCGTGACACAGCTTCAATGCTTTAACACAGCTTTAGTGTAATAGTTAATTATGTTTAAGACAAATGACAAATGAAATATCGACAAAATGATATTGTTATTACTATTATCTGCTATGTTATTATACTATAACCATTATTGTATATAATCCATATAACATAATTTGATTTGAAAATTTTGAAATGTTTAATTATCTCTTACATTTATATTATTAAAATAGAAAGGAGAATGAAATATCCCAAAACTATAAGCTCACAGCAGGTACTATAAGCTGTGCAAATGTTCGCAAACCAGCAAGGAATCCAAGTCCCCGGGTTAATTATACAAACGGAATTTAATCCCATGTTAATATGTCTCTTACATATCTTTGACAATAGTATACCCCAATTCTGATATAAAACATAATTTTAATAATACTCATGTTCAAATCTATTATTTAAAGATTCTTTTACAATTATTTGTTTGAAATTCTCAAAATCCCTTATTGTGGCGAGCTGAAGGGTAGGCAGTGCGGATGGCGGGAAAAACTACTTATAAATCACGAAAGATTCGATCACGTTCGTGTTTAATCACTGTTTTCACAGTGATTTGTGACTTTTCGTAATCGTTCCTGATTAATGAAAAGCAAATATATTCTCTGATCACGTCACATAACCAGTACATTTGAGGTATAGAAAAATTATTTCAAAGGTAACTCTAATCACTAGCGGTCCAATTTTCGATGGGAGTAGTGATACCAAAGTTACAAAGACGTTTCGTGTGGTCAACTACTATGTATGCATGATTCGAGAAAGAAAATCGCAGTTTTAACTAAAGTCATGAATTACTTGGTTTATAATAGTGGCATATATGTCCATGCTTAAATGGGAACAGCGAAAATAAAGTTTTAAGAAATGTTTCATTTTAATACTAACAGAAGGCGGCAGTGTTAACGAATTTAATGTCTTCTATATAAAATTTGAAAAACGCGTCGCTTAAATCTTCTTTTGTTTGAATACTGTCGTTTGTTTCAGAAAAAAGAGGGACATTTTTAGAACGCCCATTATGAGAATACAAACTATAGATATAATGCACCGACCGCGACTGTATTAAAGTTTTAAAAAAATTAACAACTTAAAGAATAAGCAAAATATTATTCGTACTTCGAGAGATTTCAAAGTAACGCTGACAACGGTCACTAGCGCGCCCGGACCTTCATGCCGACAGACTGCGATTGCGAAAACGAATTTAACGACGTAATGAATGAAATGATCGTAAAATTCTTCGTTATGAATTTTGAATGTTTACAACATAATTTTACAGATCAGGAAGGGACGACAGATATTTAAAAACTTCTAGATTTTTGAATTCGCAACCAAATAACCCGTTATTGTTTCTAATACGAGAAAATAAACATTATATAAAAATTTTCGAGTCATTGCGAGCAATAACGACCGGGTCCCACCACGTGGAGGTTTCTGCGACTAGGGAACCAAAAAAACAGTCACCCATTCTCCATCACATTGTCTTTAGCGTGAAATATTTTCCCGTCATTTTGACACGTTTTGTACGTTTAAACGACATAAAAACGTAACAGACGAAATTTCATGTTCTACTTTACTTTCATTATCCATCTCGTAATGGAAGAGATAGATTTCCAATCGTGATGCATCGAACATTCGACGCTTAACTTTTTTACACGAAATATAAGTTGTGACCGTTTCCGTCGGTTACTGTTTAAAATTAAACTTACATTTGCAATTTATAATTATTAATTTATTTCCTGTTCCCCACGAATCTTTTACTTAAGCGATATATCTCGCATTTTAGTTTTTGTATACCGAAGATGTACAAGTTGTGTGACGTGTACAGATAATATATTTGCTTTCCACCATGTGTAATATAATAAAGTATTACGCTAATATTGTGCAAATGTAACTTGGAAATATTAAAAAAAAAGATGGTGTTCAGAATGCAGCCGCAACCAAAGGGGAATATGGAAGTAAGCAGAATTTTATTTCCGCTGTCAGCGTCGTTTTGTTCCATTTTCCTCGTTTACCGATCGTAAAGCAATAATGCTGTCGTTTGTCTACAACGTATTATTATCACAACGAGATATAGGATAGACCGGCATACAAGGCTTTTTTTCGGCCCGAAATCGGGGGGCTTCAGGAACCCCCGTACCATTTCAGTATCACGGCCAACGTTATCGATAGATCCGCAAAATTGCTACTATCGCTTCTGCAGGCCGGAATTAGAACTATATTTGAATTTAATCTAATCTTTCTGTAGAATGAAGGTGGCAGACAAGAGATTGATATAATTTGTTGTCATAAGTCGATTGAGCATTATCATATTTTATTGAAACTTAGAAATTCATAATTGATCTGCACATCTTACTACGTGATTGTAATTCACCGTATATAAAATTACATAATAGCTAATAAAGGATGGATTGAAAAATCGAGTTAAAAAAAACATTGGTCGGGAAGCAATTATTTAAATAGGTTGTTGTTACTACCCTCGAGATGGTAGTGATATCTAATTTTCTTTTATTTATCTAATTTGATTTGAAGATTAATGGTCACAGCTTGTGGAGGCAACATTATTAACACGTTAAACGCCATGGGGGTCACCGTAAATTTATTTGGCAATATCCGACTAAGTCAACGACTACGGCCGAAGTAATGGACCGGTTAAGAAAACAGCCGATCATCTTCGGGAATCAGCCACCTGATTATTCATCCTTGAAGGCCTGGTCGGCCAATGTGTCGTTAGGAAGGCGTTATTCGGCCGAAGAGTTCAGCGACCGCCGACGGAGGGACGGCATTACCGAAAAACGGCATCATAACATCTGCATAACGAAATATTAGTCACCACGTCAATTTAACAAGATTCAGCGAAGAAATTTCCGAAATAATAGAAAAAAATAACGGTCAGTGATATGTGTATCACTACGACAATTACTGAGAAATCCATGAACTATCAAAATAATGCACAATGTAACTAATATCATGTATTGTACTAATACTCTCTATCATTTACTTACATTTTATACCCCAAATGATATTGGAGATTGCTTAAAATTCATCCAAAGTAGTTAAAACATATGATTTATTAATAAGATAAAAGTATTACATAAAGAATTAAATATTCATAAGCATTGAAAAGTAAATCGTAAATTATAAACTCACGTATTTCACTCTTATAATTTCTATTCGCCATAAAATTTATTAAAAATAAGCAGCGACATGTTATTAAATAATAATTACATTTGTAATAAACAATTATTAACGAAAATTATTGTAATAACCGATGTTTGCAAAATTATCCATGAAGAAATGGGATCTCAATACGTGGGGTGCACTGCGCACGCGCCGCGTTCAGCGAGCTGCCTTGCTGAGGCAGTAGATCGCAGTAGAGCTTTAGAGATCGATCGGGACGCACGGTTTGACAGGATGGGCTCTATATGCAGTTTTCGACTTGCCTATCGGTACGTAGTCACTCTTGACGTTGGATTACGATTATCAGTGTATGTGTGCTATAATATTAAACTACTTAAACAATAAATTAAAAGTGATGTTAAATAATTTTAACATTTGAATGCAACGTTTTGTGGATGTATCAGTGACCTCAAGTGCAGTTACCTGTAAGTGTTTTTAAATAATTTCGACAATTAAATACAACGTTTTGTGGATGTATCAGTGACCTCAAGTGACAGTTACGTGCAAGTGTTTCTAAATAATTTCGACAATTAAATACAACGTTTTGTGGATGTATCAGTGACCTCAAGTGACAGTTACCTGCAAGTGTTTTTAAATAATTTCGACAATTAAATACAACGTTTTGTGGATGTATCAGTGACCTCAAGTGACAGTTACCTGCAAGTGTTTTTAAATAATTTCGACAATTAAATACAACGTTTTGTGGATGTATCAGTGACCTCAAGTGACAGTTACCTGCAAGTGTTTTTAAATAATTTCGACAATTAAATACAACGTTTTGTGGATGTATCAGTGACCTCAAGTGACAGTTACGTGCAAGTGTTTTTAAATAATTTCGACAATTAAATACAACGTTTTGTGGATGTATCAGTGACCTCAAGTGACAGTTACGTGCAAGTGTTTTTAAATAATTTCGACAATTAAATACAACGTTTTGTGGATGTATCAGTGACCTCAAGTGACAGTTACCTGCAAGTGTTTTTAAATAATTTCGACAATTAAATACAACGTTTTGTGGATGTGTCAGTGACCTCAAGTGACAGTTACCTCCAAGTGTTTTTAAATAATTTCGACAATTAAATACAACGTTTTGTGGATGTATCAGCGACCTCAAGTGACAGTTACTTGCAAGTGTTTTTAAATATTTTCGACATTTAAATACAACTTTTTGTGGACGTGTCAGTGACATCGAGTGATAATAATCTGCAAGTGTTTTTAAATATATTCGACAACTAAGTACAAAGTTTTATGGAAGTGTCAGTGACATCGAGTGACAATAATCTGCAAGTGTTTTTAAATATATTCGACAACTAAGTACAAAGTTTTATGGAGGTATCAGTGACATGAAGTGATAGTTTTGTGCCAGTGATTTTACATAATTTTGATAATTAAATACAACGTTTTGTGGAAGTGTCAGTGACAGCAAGTGGAAGTTTCGAGCAAGTGTTTCTAAATAATTTAAACGATTAAGTACAACGTATTGTGAAAGTGTCAGTGACATAAAGTGATTGCTTCGTGTAAATGTCAATGACATAAAGTGACAGTTTCTCGCAAGAGTTTCTAAATACTTTAAACGATTAAATACAACCTTTCTTGAAAGGTGTCACTAACGTTAAATAACAGTTTCCGTAAAGTGTTTTTATGTAATTGTGACAAAATAATGAATTATCGTTTGCATGAGCGCCGGCACTTAATTTAACACGACAATGTTAATTAACCGTTAAAATATTGCACGTTTATTTTCGGTAATGGGTTCTCGTAGACGTTCTATTATGTTATCAATTCATTTTCTCTTTCCTGGAAACTCCCAACTCCCCACTCTTCACTAATATTTTCATTAATCGACCCCTATTTCAATTGCAACTTAAAGTTCACTTTAACCGCTTGAGTCTCAGTATCAAAAAGATCCGCTATATTCTATCTATGCAAAGAAAAATGTTTTATCTCTCTTAAAATTTCTCCAATACATCCTGAGACTCAAACGGTTAAGAGAATTAAATTAGAGCTGAATTTTACCCACCGTGTATTCAAATAATTCTCCTTAGAGATTCTATAATGTTGTCTTCTCTTTTGTTAAAGGAAGGACAATCTCCAATGCATCGACGCAGCCACGCCATGGACGCAGCGAGACCATGGACACGGCGAGACCATGGACACGGCGAGACCATGGACACGGCGAGACCATGGACGTAGTCACACCACCGATGCAATCACACATCGATTACGATCTCAACGGGGAGGTAAACACTTCTCAACTGCCACTTTTTTCGGTTGGTGAGTGACAAAATTTAAAGTTCCTCCGGTCGTTCGATCATGCCGTAGGACGAATGGTCCGAAACGGCACCGAACGACTGGTTGTATTTTATGTGTGCTAGTAGTTTGCGAACATAGTGACCGCGATTATGGTAATTAGTACCATAGTCGCGAGTAGTAACGATTTTTCTAGGATGTTTAGTATGTAAGAATTTCGCAGGTGGTCAATTCCATTGTCAAAGTAATAATAACGAATGCATATTGAATTTTTCGAAGAATTACTTTGTCGATGGTATCGACCGAGAAATTTCAATGTTCTCAGTAGAGTCACTTTTAGTCTATTATAATTAACTTTGAAATCATTTGCATATAGAGTGTCAATGCTCTACGTAGAGTCACTTTGATAGATTCTAATTCACTTTTCAATTCATTTATATTTACGGTGTCTTTTGATTTAAAGTCATGTTATTTATTGAAATTTCTTACGCCGCTTTTGTTATATTAATTAATCATTCTCGTTAGGATTTTCAGGTTTTAACCCTAATTCTTTCCTTTTTCTTTCAGAAATATACGGTAAGTTCATGTTTTACGTTACTACTTTGTCACTATGTTCGCTTGTAGTAGTAGTAGTAGTAGTAGTAGTAATAGTTGTGTGGTAGTTAGTTGCTTCGCCGAATCGCAGCAAAAAGCTGCGAATTCGCGCGTCCGCGAAATTAGTGTTGCGAAAATAACAATACGCGTCTTTGCTTCTTTCATTATTTTATAAAGTAGTGTTGCGAAAATTTATACGAGATTTTTCTCTTTTCTTTATTTTTCAGGGTAGTGTAGCGAACATTTATACGCGATTTTGCCCTTTTCTTTATTTTTCAGGGTAGTGTTGCGAAAATTTACACGCGATTTTGCTCTTTTCTTTATTTTTCAGGGTAGTGTAGCGAAAATTTATACGCGATTTTGCCCTTTTCTTTATTTTTCAAAGTAGTGTTGCGAAAATGTATACGCGATTTACAATTCTCTTTCTTTTTTAAAGTAGTGTTGCGAAACTAAGTACACGGTTTGTTCGATATTATGTTCGCGATTTCAGCTCTGCGAAAAATCGCAAAACTGCGATTAATATCGCAAAATTGCGGTTAATATCGCAAAATTGCGATTAATATCGCAGTACAGTACTGCGTCTACGTCATGACGCCAGTGCGGGATTCTATCCCGTCAATTGTATAAAATATTCGCGATTATTAGAGTTGCGAAATTAAAAGTGCACCTCGGTAGAGGTTGCCCGCGATTTTGTTCGATCACTCTTCGCGAACTTAGCGTTGCGAAAATTCACAGCGTCTCGCGAAGATGCTCGTCGCAAAATTAGTGTTGCGAAAATTCACAGCGCCTCGCGTAGGCGCTCGCGATTATTGCTCGTCGCGAAATTAGTGTTGCGAAAATTGACAGCACCTCGGAAAGATGCTCGCGATTCCGTTAGCCGCGAATTTCCGTAGCGCCTCGGAAACAGGTGCTCGCGTTCTTTTTACGATTAAAATAACTATGATTAATAATAATGTGAAGCTGTTTTCGCAAGCGTTTGTCAAATGAAACATTGCGAACTATTAATTGAATTAATATATTGTCAAAATATTTCATCTTATTCTACAATAATATTGATACTGTGACTGTTGGCCGTTCGAATTACTTGTTTTCTCAATTCAATTATTCATCGAGGAACGATAAAGTTCCGCCGATACATTTTCCCAAATGCTTTGCACAAATCATGGTTTATTTTTATCGTACATTTGCAATTACATGGAGTTCCTTAAGCTCGCATTCTTACTTTATGAAAGTGCAATAGAGGACTTTAGGTCGATGGCGAATTTTCTTTCGAGTTTTCTCGCGTATATGATATTCTGTGTTAACTGTAGCGAAAGTGGGTCGTTCTCTTTTAACGTGTAATATCTCGATCTTCCACGATGACGATGATAATGATAATGATAATGATGGCCATGATGACGACAACCAACGACAACCAACGATTTCAGATTATAATCGGAACTGGTAAAATTAGTTTTCGTATAGTTACGTCTCTAATTCTCATAAGATTTCAGGTGTTAGAAAATTCGCTTCTCAGGAATTTCGGAGGTCTTCGTTGTCGGTAGAGAATTTCTTCAGCTTCATCGAAATCTGCACATCGCACCAGCAGGTGTTAGGTTTAGGAATATTTTTCTTATCGCCCTAATTAATTTTTTCGAATTTTAGGAAGCAGGAAGAATTTTAGGTTTATGAACATTTTTGTAACCGGAGAAACTAAGTTTTCGGATAAGGAGATTCCTTATTTTTCATTAAACTTAAATGCTACATCATTTTTATGAGGAATAGGCAGATTTCTAATTTTAAGCCAAGATATTGCATTTACCGAGCCAGCGAGCTCTTAATTTCAAGGCGAGTTAGTTTCAAAATAGGCAAGCGTTTAGTTTTAAGGGGAGTTAGTTTCAAAATAGGCAGTCGTTTAGTGTTAAGATAAGTTAATTACCGAATAGGCAGGTTTGAAATTTTAAGACAAGATATTTAACTTTTCGAACCGAACAGCTGTTAATTTTAAGGCGAGTAAGTTTCGGAATAGGCAGGCGTTTAGTTTTAAGACGAGTTAATCACCGAATAGGGAGATTTGAAATTTTAAAATAAAATTTTACATTTATCGAGCCGGCCAGCTCTTAATTTTAAGGCGAGCTAGTTTAAAAATAGGCAGGAGTTTAGTTTTAAGATGAGTTAATTACCGAATTGGGAGGTTTGAAATTTTACGACAAGATATTTCACGTATCGAACCGACCAGCTGTTAATTTTAAGGCGAGTTAGTTTCAAAATAGGCAGGCGTTTAGTTTTAAGACGAGTTAGTCGCCGAATAGGCAGGTTTGAAATTTTAAGACAAGATATTTAACTTGTCGAACCGAACAGCTCTTAATTTTAAGGCGAGTAAATTTCGGAGTAGGCAGGCGTTTAGTTTTAAGATGAGTTAATTACCGAATAGGCAGGTTTGAAGTTTTAAGACAATCGACTTATCGAGTCGACCAATTGTCAAGTTTAAAGCGAGTTCATTTCAGAATAGGCAAGCGTTTACTTTTCAGACAAGTTAGTTTGAGAATAGGAAAGCTTTTAATTTTAAGACAAATTATTAACATCTCGTTTTAAGACAAGCTGTTTTAAAGCTAGTAAGTTACAGAACAGAAAGGCTTTTAATTTTTAGAGAACTTACTCCTCGGATAAGTGTCTTTCGAGATTCGAAGGAAATTTAGCTGTGCTACAGACAGGCCCTTAGTTTTCAAGAAAATTCACCTCGTACAGATCAAGAAAACAATTCTTTCATTATAACGATTTCCAATACCGAGAGATTAATGCGACTTAATAATCAGCCTCCCAGATCGAACGAAGATGAAGAAGTAGCGGTTTATGTTTTCCCGTTTCGCAAAGGAAACGTTCCGTAAAGGTCATTCGCTGTTACATCGAACTATATTCCACATAGTCAGCTTAGAATTCAGCGTTTCGACACCATTCGGCGGGTGTCTATCTCTCTTCGCGAAACAGAAAAAATAAAAGTAGAATCGGCGATTCCTCTGTTACACTTTCCCTCGACATCGACGAATTCAATGTCGAGGGAAAATGTAACCGAGGAAGAGCAAAATGAAATGGAGGTTGGTTGGCCATGCATTTTTGGGTCCCGTTTCGTGGCAACCTCCTCGCGGTGGGACCTGGGTCGATATCACTTGCCATGACTTGAAATTTTATTAAATGTGCTCTTAGCACGACATTTTGTTCCATAGTAATACTAAATGGCAAGTGGTATCGAGCGAATAGCCACGAAATCCGAATATTCGGTAGCCCTGACTACCGAATATTCGGATTCGTTTGTTTTCCGTTTTACGTTAGCTTTAAGATTTCGTGATTAAGTAGAACTTAAGCTTCGCAACGAGGAAAAGTCAACGTTGGCAAGTTTTTGTTTCTTTTGTCTCTGTTCTTGTTCTCCTTTCTCTCCAATCTTGCACAGATCAACTCTGAAGAAAACGTCGTTTAGTATTAAGGTAGTTACAAGTAGGGTTTAAGTTAGATTCAAAAATATCACCTAAGCGTAAAGTAGAATTCAGGGAACTATTGTATCGCGATTCCGCGCTCGCCGATATCATTTCTCATCGTTCGTAGTATTCTTTGATGTGCGTTTTGGCACGATTCTTTGTCCAGTAGTAAAGTTGAATGTTAAATGTTGTCGAACGAACAGCCACGAAAGAATCGGACTATTTTAAGTACACCAGTCCCTCGATTTGCACGGTACTCGAATTACACGGTTTCGTTTTGCACGATTTTTCCAAGATCGTATCTACCGTGTAAATCGGGGGATGAGTGTATTTAAGATAGTACGTAATCGCAGCTCAATTCCGTGCTCAGGAAAAGATGAGAAAAATGCAAACGTGTCCCTCTTGAAATCATTTTCGTTGCGTATCCCTGTTGCACTCCTCGCTCGGTCGATTGACGAGTGTTTCTGTGGCGGTGCGGAAGCGTTTATCGTAGCTAATGGTCCCGTGAGGCGGCAAGGTTGGTCATTGAGCCGAAGGCCGTACGATCGACTTACGACATATGTGGCTCATACCGATCGCCGGGGGGGTACTGGGGTAGTGTAAGCCGAACCCTCTGACTGGGCAGAGTGACTATGTCACGCAACCCCCGTGGTAGTCAGACGTGTCCTCTGGCACTCATTAACGTCCAGTCATGGTACGCGACTGACCAGTGCCCCACTGTCGACCGGATGATCGCATTTGCCGTCGGTCGACGTCCGGCCAAGTTGCTCCATGGCGATAACGCTGTCGGGTTCCAGTTGACTATGGCACGTTACTCGCAAATAATCCGGCTTAGCCCAGTTCACGTCGACCCAATCCGATTCGGGGAGGGGTGTGACTCGGCTCAAGCCGCGATAGACTAACTTTCACCCCCTTCGCGATCGCGTTCTCAGTTAGCTTTACAATATCGTTTCCCTTCTTCTCGGATATTTCCTGAGCATGGATGCGAGCTTGTAGTTTTGTAAGATCGATTGCGAGCGGACAGTAATGTAAGAATTAGGAATGTAGAATAAGTGAATATTGTAAAGGGAGATCGACACCGTTCGGCGGGTGTCTATCTCTCTTCGCGAAACCGAAAGCGAAAATGTAGATTCGGCGATTCCTCTGTTACACTTTCCCTTCTTTTCGGATATTTCCTAAGCATGAATGCGAGATTCTAGTTTTGTAAGATCGATTGCGAGCGGACAGTAATGTAAGAATTAGGAATGTAGAATAAGTAAATATTGTAAAGGGAGATCGACACCGTTCGGCGGGTGTCTATCTCTCTTCGCGAAACCGAAAGAGAAAAAGTAGATTCGGCGATTCCTCTGTTACACTTCCTCTCGACATCGACAAATTCAATGTCGAGGGAAAGTGTAACAGAGGAAGAGCAGAATGAAATGGAGGTTGGTTGGGCATGCATTTTCGGGTCCCGTTTCGTGGCAACCTCCTCGCGGTGGGACCTGGGTCGATACCACTTGCTTTGATTTTAAGTTTAATTAAATGTGCTTTTAGCACGATACTTTGTTCAATAGTAATACCAAATAGCAAGTGATATCGAGCGAATAGCCACGAAATCCGAATATTCGGTAGCCCTGACTACCGAATGTTCGGATTCCTAGTTTTAGTTACATCTAAGAGTTTGCGTTTTAAGTTAGCTTTAAGATTTCGCGAATAAGTAGAAATTAAGCTTCGCATCGAAGAAGAGTCAACGTTGGGCAGATTTGTTCGCTTTTATCTCTGACTATTCGTTTTCTTTCTTTGGTGACAACAATTTTCTAACAGCTCTTCGTCTTCTCCTTCTTCCCCAATCTTTCGCTCCTCGTTGATTAAAAATTCCAGATATCATCTCGGAAGAAAACATCGTTTAGCATTAAGATAGTTCCAAGTATGGCTTAAGTTAGATTTAAAAATATTACCTAAGCGAAAAAATTGAATTTAAGAGAGTAATCGTAACTCAATTCCATGGTCACCAATGACCACTGACGAGTGTGTCTGCGGCGGTGCGATAGCGAGAAGCGGATACGTAGTGTTGCAAATTATGAGAGCCCCCGAAATGGCAGTAGGCGGGTTTTGAAGTAGCGTTGCGAACTACGAAAGTCTCTAAATGGCAGTACGCGATTGCTCATTAAATAATGTTACGAATGATTGCCATGAAATGGCAATAGGCGGATATTAAAGTAGCGTTGCGAACAATAAGATCCTGAAATGGCACGGGTTTCTCGCAATTGTTATTGAAGCGCCTTTCGGCTGCTCGGTGATTTCGGCGTTTTAAGCGCCTTTTGGCTGCTCGATGATTTTGGGATTTTAAACGCCTTTTGGATATTCGATCATTTCGGAATTTTGAGCGCCTTTTGGCTGCCCGAACATTTCGGAGTCTTTATATTGTACATCAAGTGCTTGCGAATAAAAATACTGCTAAAAATGTTTCATTTAATAACAGAAATTTGGAGGATTTCGACAGAATTTTTGTCAAGTCATATTATCTATTGTTTACGGAAATTAGTGAAAGAATGAGTTTCATCGTGGTCATTGGAACCACTACGCAAATAAAAGTGCAATGAATTATGTGCACATTTGATGACATAGATACAAAAAGAGTGTCTGTAAATGTAGGAATTAAACAGGAAAATTAAGAATGTTTATTTCAATTAACAACTCAATTACTAATCTCTCTCGCACTGTTCTGTCTCGGATCTCACAGAAGTCTCTCCCAAATCTCAATTGCGGATATATTAACACTATTCCGTCCGCGCGATAAATCAAGTTTCTTTGGTTTGGCACCGGCGCTTTTCTAATTTGTCGAGAAATTATAAAACGTCGCGTTTTACTAAACACAATAAGTTATAATTCTGTCTCGCAATTTTCAAATGCTGGTTTTCGCCTTCCTGCCTGGGCGGTTAAATGCCTGGGACCAGCATTTATCATGGGCAAACCACATGATGGAAAGTGTTTTGTTCTGATTCGCCTGACGGATAAAGACATCCCTCGTTCACACGTCGTTTTCGATTCCAGCGCGCTACTGGCCGAAAAAGCCGCTTATTCGTTATGTCGTTATGTGAACGACGAAAGATAGTTAGCTTCTTTGTAAACGACGCCGTCACATCACCGATATGATGTAGAAATAAGAACTAAGATCTTTGAGACTAAGATTATGAACAAGAACTCTACTCTACTCTCTTACTATCTACTCCAGAACTAACTCTTAACTCCTCCATCATTCTTAACTGACTCTTACCTAATTCTTAACACTTTACCGACCGGCCGTCGATTAATCGACGTTTTGTTCTCAGCGCTTAACGACCGGCCGTCGATTATTCGACTTTTGTTTTTTCCGTTAGATTTGGTTAGGTTAGACTGACAAGTAGCAAGCAGCAAGCATTTCGAATTCTGTATTCAGATAATCGTTGCTTTTCTATAAAATTTAGCCCTTAAAGATGAATGAAAAGGATAGTGTTGGTGAGTTTTATCACGAAGACCTGTCAGATTGTCTTCACTGCAGTTCAGCAAGTAGTACTGACGACGAAAGTGATAGCAGTAGTATAACGATTCGAAAGCGACGTTCTGTACCGCTAATATACAGTGATTCAGAAGACGATAAAATAAATACTGTTCAACACTAATATCATTAAAGTAAAAGATTTTATCAAATTTGGTTACCCTATAATAACACGAAGCGTACACTTTTACCGGAGCATAAGAAAAGCGCGTATATTCCCGCGCGGCAGTCTAAGCCGAAACCGAGCCGGTGTCTCGGACGATCTGCGGCTGAGTGGCCGGTAAGAAGGGCATAGGATGTTCGAACCGCTACCGGTCGGTAAAGTGTTAACTGCTTCAGTACTCTTAACTGCTAACTGATTCTTAACTGTTCCATTACTCTTAACTGCTAACCGCCATGCACCGACACTGCGTTTCTTATTTATATTTACCTTCCACTATCTCGTCGTTTTTCTTTTTGGCCGTCGAATTTTTGATTTACGTGCGCTTGGCACTATTGTGCACGATCGCTGTGGATTGCGATCACTACAGAGGCCGGGGATGGCGCTAGTTACTATCTAAACGCAAAGGAAATATAATATGTCGGTGGTGGTACCACTGTTTCCACCAGACGTTCCACTAGAGATCCCATGAAAAAATACTAAAAGTAATTTATCACAGCGATCGCAGAATCACAATCACATTTGTGATTTGACTTCATTCACGACCGTGATCGTAATTTTTTATCTTGAGTGAATCTGTTCACTATATTTTAATTTTTGATCTTTAAAAAATATTCTATTTGATATGATTTAATAACGAATTGCATTACTATTTGTGCTTTAAAAAATCAATATAAAATAAAAGCAATTGTAAAACAATGTTTTACTATAATCATACGGTAAAATTACATTTAGTCGGTGTGATAGTAACGAAGAAATTGATTTAATACGTTGAGCCCGGCGCCGATATTGCTGCCCAGCCGGCAGCGGGCGAACACTTAATGCCGAGCGCTTGGGCGAAATTTGAGATGGCTAGAATGAAGATGAATCAGACGAGGAAATTCCTGTGCATATTGAGAAAAGTAGTGTTCATCAATTACGAAAAAAAGAAGGAAATGTTCACAAAATCCGAAGATATTGTTCGGGATGTTATGAGAAAAATTCAAGGCTATTGGGACACAAGACAGCTGGGAATTTGATTAAAAAAGTCGTTGCAGTTTGTAAGAAGTGCAAAAACAAACAAACCATATCTTTGTTTAGAATGTTTCAATAAATTTCATTGAAATTATCACATTTATTTTTTAATTTTGATACTGTCGGTCCCAACGACCAACGCTGTCCAAACGAAAAGCACACTGTCGGCCCACAGGGACCGACACCGGGCTCAACGTGTTAAAAGACGGCCATGGTTAATATAGTATTGCAATTTATTATTTAAAATAATATGTAGATGCATATTTCAAATAGATAGAATATGTATTCCATTAAATATTTACAATATTACATTTTACGAAAACGATATAATTAAGTATTATATTGTTAGTGGACAGTAAGTGTTTAAATTTTGGAGCCAGTTTGATACCAACTGTAGTTTATGAATAGTAAATTAAAATGGTTATATGCATACATAATTTACGCGGTACGATCAGGTACGATTGTGTACTGTTGTGTACGATACAGTGTGAACGAAACGAAACTGTTAAACGAGTATTCGAATTAAAAATACAAATTTAAGACAATTGATTAGGGACTATCTAAGATTTAAGTCTCTGAAATTTGTATGTAATCACAAAACAGGAACTTTTCTGGTTAGTATATTTATTTTCCTCGATTTTACAAGTAATAACTAACATTGTTTGTAATCTACTATAAATGCAGGTTATATTTACATTTTTTCGGCAATATTGAACTTATATTTTTTCGATCCGTAATAAAGAAATACGTGCTGCATGTGTTAGATGTGAGGTTTGATAGACAAGATAACAATGAAAATATTCGTTGTTATCCTTATTGCTACAAAATTTTAAATGTTATGTTGTATGTATATGAGTCTTGTTGTTCAACGACTGGAGCTGGTAAATATTTACATAATTTTTAATTCCAATCTCTATAAATTGCAGCACATGAAGACGTTTAAAAATTCGAAAAGGAGAATATACTAAATAAATGAAATGTAATCACCGGAGAATCAGAATTTGTAGTGGTATCAAGTTAAAGAATTACCAGGAATATTAGTCAACATTTCATTACAACAATATATAGGAGATATCTTTTTGAAGAAGATAAAATACTTAGAAAGACTATAGAAAAATATGAAGATTCTTGAAACTACTTCAAGTGAGAAAACAGGAGATTCATGATGGCAAAAGGTATTCAGAAAAAAACAAAGCCCAAGAAGAATTTAGCTGAAACTACCCAAGAGAAACGTGGTGAACAAAAAAATTTAAATGAAGCCCAATTGGCAAGCACATTTCGTGTTACACGTAGCAGTGCATCAAGACTTAATGCAGAATATGGTAACTCTGGCAACATTAACAAATTTCACTGTCACATGTGCAATGATAAATTTACCTGTGATGCAATGTTGAAGAAGCATGATTACGTTTATACTTCAAAACATAATTTTAAAACTTCAGTGAATGAAGGTGTGGCAAATTTAGTAAAGAAACCTTTACGTGGAAGGCCAAAAAAACACAATTTACAAAACCAAAGTGAGAAGAAGATAATAGAATCGACTGTGCAGACTGCTCCCAAAGAATCAAACGATTCAACATTTATAAACAATGAAAATGCTTTAACGACGTTAAAACAAAAACGTTTACCAAATAGATTTAAACGAATGGCAGTATCGACAAAGAATGACAAACCTATTAAAGGCAAAGAATTACCTGAATTACCTGAAGATGTTACGCAAGGAGTTATCGTTGCAAAACGTGAGTCATGGTATTTTTCAAAAAGAAAACAACTGAGCATATGTGGTGAGTATACTGAAAATATTAATGAGACTATTGAAGAAAAGCATTTCACAAAAATATTAAGGTCAAAAAGCAGAAAAAATTGTTTATCGCAAGAATCGAAAATAGGAAAAAGAAATAACAATTTAAATAAAGAGCTTTCAGTTGCTTCAAATGTTGTAAGTACAGGAGAAAATAATATTACTAAGAATCTAGTAATACCATTAACAAAAATAGATGACCTTCCTTCCTCCAAAATATCACAGTTGATAAGTGCATCATATTGGAAAGAAAATTACCACAAAGACAGTCCAAATGAAGTTGATAATAATATACAACAAAGCATGGAGTATACAGTGTACAAGCAATATAAGCAATCGTGTACAAGTAAAAGGACAAGAAAAGGTAAAAATGTAACTTTAAAAGTGGAGAGTACACAAAAGTGTAAAACAATACAAAATAAATTAGATAGCAAAAAGATTTTAAAAAGACATTCAAAGTATGTAATTAATACAAATGTGAAAAAAGTAAAAACAGTTAATATAATACCGTCAAAAGAGACTAATGTGGGGAATTCAGAACATGAAGATAGGAAAAGCAAGCTGTGCGAAAACAATATTCCATTATTTTCTAATGTGAAGAAAAATACAGAAGTAGATGAAGAAGAACAATTGTTGTTAGCAATGAATTTCGAGAAAACAAATGAAACTTTAGCTTTAATTTCGCAAAGGCCGAGTTTAAATAATGGCACTGTACATCAAGACGTAGTGCTTAAAGAACAATATTTAAATTGCGATGAAAATGTTACAGAAAAGCACCAGATAGAATTAGAAAAACATAATTTTAGAACGAATGTATATAAAACAGTGTCTAAAAATGACAATAATACAACAGTTACATTATCAGAGAAAATTGCAGCTATACCCAAAGTAACAGAGCAATCACAAAATGTATTGCACTATTTTCTGGAGCAGAAAAAGAATTTGATGAATAAAAATAAGAGAAAAGGATCAAAGAGGAAGAAATTAAGGAGATGTGAAGGTAACAGATCGCAAATAAAATCAATTTTGGCAATGTGTTCCAAATGTAAACAAGCTTTCAGATTATTACAACAATTACAAGACAAAGTAAATTTCGTTAAAGATGAGAAAGTACTTGTTGAATGCACACTATGCAATCTTCAGATTACTTCACTTTTATTTCTGCAAGAACATATTATGGAAGTACATCTTCAGTGTGAAGCTAAAATATCCAACGCAGAAAACAAATTTTCGGTAGAAATTATTAATCTTGATGAAATACTAAACTCTCAAAGTAATGATACATTTAACTTTGAGTGTTGCTGTTGTTTGAAGGCATTTGATAATTTACACGATTTGAATGACCATATTTCTAAAGTTCATTATAATTTAAATTATCCTGCTGATAGTATAAAGCAGAAAACAAAAGTACAAATCATTGAAAATACGAAATCTTGTACAATTTATGAAGCAGAAAAAGTAGTGTGTCCTGAGAATGAAAATGCTATTGAAGCAACAGCGGACAATGATAGTATGATAAAACTTTCTGGAAAAAACAAAACTTGTGAAGCAGAAGTCATTAATTATATAAATACACAAATTACCGGTAAGCGACAAAAAAATGCAGAGAACTGCAAAAATTGTGGTAAAAGATACATATATTATGGAAATCTTTTACGGCATAAAAAATATTGCAATAGTAACATTAATTCTAATTTAGATAACCATGATTCTAATGGTAACATTAATCCTAATTTAGATAACCATAATTCATCGATGAAAGTAGAGACAAATACTTTAGCTAATAAGCGAGAAAGAGTCAAATATACATATATCAATCATACTGTACAAAACAGGATTTTGAAAAGAAATCGAAACATGAGAAACTCGACTGCTCAATTAAAATATTCAGATGTTAATAACACAATAGGTAGATCAGGTATTGCTAAAGATAGTAACCCAAAGCTATTTATTAAACGGAGAGGAATAATCTCTAGACTATTATTCCGCAAAAGCGGCTTTTCTCATATTTGTAGAATTTGCTTTAAAACTTTTAAACAAAAATGTTTGTTAAGGTTGCATTTTTCAAATCATTTTAGAAATAGAAATTCTAATAATTGTAGACAATTAAAGAAGCGGAGATTGTTGAAAAAAGATTTTAATGCTACAAACTATGTAAATAGATTTAAATCTGAACAGTATGCACTTGCATCAAATTTATATGTAATGAACACTCCAAAACATTCAGTAATTCAGAGAACTGATAATAATATAACTTCAACTAGAACAAATATGCACCGGAATGAGATGACACAAGATGAGAATGATTGCAATACATGTGTCATTAAGAATCAAAATTTCGTACAGAAAACAGATAGTCTGTTAAATCATAACTACATATTATATACACAAACATCAAAACAGGACTTAAAGAAACAAAAATCATTCAAATTGAATTTAAATGTTAAAAAGCAGGTTAATACAGATTATTATAAAGAACAGGCACAAAGAATCGACTTCGAATGTAAATTTCCAAATAATCTGGAAACTAATATTAATTTCACTCTGGATAAAAATAAGGAATCATTGGTAACATTTATACCGGAAGAAATGTGTTGCAACATATGCCATAAGACATTTAATACACAAAGATCCTTGAATGAACACATGTTTTACTTACATGATTCTGTTTCTGAGAATGCAGAGTTACCAAATTTATTAATGCCATATTTTAATGGCTACGAAGAATCGGATAGCACGACTATGGAAGAAATTGAAGAGGCATTTGAAAAAATACTTAATATTTCACCGAAAACCGATATGTCACAGCCTATGACAGAAGAAGAGGATGAAAGAGAAAATGGACTGCCTTGCGAAATCTCTTATAAAAGCAATTGCACGATTAGAAAGAATAAAAAATGGCGTTGTAACTTATGTAAGGAGAATTTTGCATTAATTAGAAACTTTTTACGGCACAAATATTACATTCATAAAGATGAATCTGTTGTTCATATTTGTGATAATTGTTCCAAAGTTCTTACTTCAGTTGCAATGGTTAATATTCACATGTGCTCTAATGTTACCTCCTGGAACTGTAAGAGATGTAACTTAAGTTTTCCTAATGGTAAATGTTTAACAGAGCACAACATTAATTTTCATTTTGAAAGTGTAGGTCCTCATACATGCGACTTATGTAAACAGAGTTTTCTCACGAGGTCTATGTTGGAAAAGCATAAACGCAAACATTTTGCAAGTGATAATTATATTAGAGGAGATGCTCTCACTGAATATACTCCACCTGTAAAAAATATTGGTCAATCATATAATTTAGATAATTTTGCTAACATTCGTAGTGATATAAAGAATCCGAATTTAATGGAAATATGCTGGTTACCTGAACTCAACGATTTACCCGTGGAAAAATGTTCTTTGTCAAACTTTATATATTTCTCCTTGGAAAGTGAAGAACTTTTTAAGTGTAAGCTTTGTAATTTCATATGTCTGACAACGCTGCAGATGAAACATCACTTGCTACAACATAAGATAGCAGTACATGTATGTCAACTTTGCACTAATTTGGTCACAACGAATGGATTAGCTAAACATCTGATAATCCATCACATAGCTTTAGATGCTGCTACTTTAGCAGAAAATAAGATTAATACTTCGATTAAATCTGAAGAAAATTATAGAAATAGTTTGGTTGAAGTACTTGGTTTTAAACGTTTATTATCTCTTTTTGAATATCAGAGGTTCGATACTTTAGAAGCTGAATGTTTTACTTGTGAATCGTGTTCAAAAGACTTTTCAAACGTTCAGTATTATAAAGCTCACTATTTGGAGAATCACGATTCAATATGCTTATTATGTAATACAGAATTTGAGAATTGTTCTCTAGCAATGGACCATAAAGTTAAGATTCACACACTTGAGAGTTATTTTTGGGCAATACTAACAATAACAGATACCATACTTCAGTCAAATGAATGTGGAAATTCTCTTGAAAATGCCATATTAAAATTCAGTGAAATGAGAACGGACTAATGCGACATTTTTGTTAAATATAGTATCTGTTGATTGCATAATCAAATTTGAAACATAAGCTTGTAAATTTCTATGTGATAGAAATCACAGTACAGTTTAATATGTTTTTCAAGTGTAAATCGTTTGAATACGATAATATAAGTGTCATATAATATAAGTGTATATGTATTAAATAAATTCTTTAATTTTAATTTTTTTTATTACATGTGGACGACAATTCTTTAGTTACATCCTGTGAAATGTAATCACAGAAATAAAAGTATAAAAATACGATGGAAAACTAGCATGACCAAAAGTGCTTTTCACGGATGATAAGATAATAATAAGTCTCTTTTGTATCATCATAGTGCGTTGTACGATGTTATTCAGCTGATATTAAAGAATTTTATTGATAAAGTATAGGGAAAATTATCAATTTATCAATAAATTGCATGAGATTAATCATAAATAACATATTGCTAATTTCTCTTTTCAATTACATTTTGTTTAGTTAGCCGTAATATTTATATTTTTGTTCAGTTTTCGGTATTTTTTCCATTACTTGTTAATAAAGAATAGTATCACACAGTTTGTGAACAAAATCATGTAATACACAGACACATTAATATGTCAAATATAATATGAATAAACAAGTTTATGCATTTATATTTATAATATTATATTGCAATTTCTTTAAATGAATTTTTTTATCATAAAATGTTATAAATGGTTATTTAACAGTGTAAAAACCGTTTCATTTAAATTTAATCATTATCAGTATTAACTTTTTTAATTTCGTTTAGTTACTTGAAAAGTATTTAAGATATAAAATTAATATGATTTGCAAATATGTGGAGGTTTAAATACAAATTTTTATAATCGTCCAATTATTATAAATATAAAAATTAATGTGTAACAATGAAATAACCTTTCGTGTTTTCTGACCAATAAATATACCATATCACATTTTATGAAAAAAAAGAAAGAAAAAGTGCTGTTGCAATAACACTTATGAGCTACTTATTAAAATCAGGTGGTTGTGGAATTAATCTTGTCTCATGAGCAAAGAATGGGAACTTTACATGTACTGTTATGATTATTTCGTTCACAGGAAATTATTGCATATTGCAATTAGAGTACGTTATACCTTATCTTATGATAGGATATCATTATGGGATTCCAGTTCGATCAAAGCCAATGCAATGCAACATTTTCGTATCTTTCGAAGTAGGAAGGAAATGAAGTATACAGATAATGGAACTTTTGCAATATAATGATATGGCCGTGATCAATGGCCTTAATGTATTGAAATATGACGTGATTGCATATTTGGAGAGGAAACATGTCATGCGATTAATCCAAAGTGTAGGTCACGAGTTGATAAGATGAAATATATCAAATTCTTAAAAATGACTCACGTCACTTGTTACCACGATTTTATTCGATTTTAAAGCTGAATTCAAACACTACTTGTTGATGTTAAAAATACACATTGTACAATTATATTTGTAATTGCTTCGTTAAAGATGAATTTTCGGTAACATTAAAGAAAACATCTTTTCAACAATTGCCGATTAAAACTAAGTGATACTCTACTTTATATAATATGTATTGCATGAAAAAGTGAAATATATATTTTTTAAGAATTTAAGAAGGTTTGTACTATACATCGAAATCTTTAAACGAGATTTGTATAGAAAGTTTTTGATTCATCATTTTCGAGATATTATCTGCATCTTTCTTATACTGATAATTGATAACAGTTACATGATATTGTGCAGACGTTTTGACAGACAGGATAACAAAACCCTCCAAATAATTATTCCATCTATATAAAGGTATTAAAGCACGATCAATCGTCTGGAGTTTATTCGTCAATCGCTGTTAATTAATTATTGATTCAGGTAACGCCAGAAGAGTTTTTTTCATTATAATAAACGTTATAAACATGTGATATTAGTCTATGTCAAATTAATGTGCTCTTGTATTACAACTTTAAATTTTTATATATTTTATCCTTATACCGAAGGATGAAAAAAAGAGTATAATGTTCGCTACATATCCGTGTGATATATACAATCCATCTACAAAGTTTGATATGATAGCTTTGTACTTATGTTATATGATAGCTTTCTATTTTTACCAGTAAGTACGTCTTTATATATAATAGCACATGTAGTCGTTTTAAAATGTTCTATGATAATTATCGATCGCATTTAGGCAGGTGTATAGAGGGAGTCGTTGTATTGATGATCAGCCTAGGAATAGGGGGGGGCAAGCAATGCTAAGGAGTGGTGACCTTCCGTGTCCTTCAACCATCAGTTTGCCACAGTCTGTCACGAGAGACTGAGTAGTGCGCATCGTTTTTCCCGCTGTGCCTGCTGATTGAATCCTTCTGGTGAAATTCGTGCTTATTCTCGACGGATTTGATAAGGTAGTGTAGAAAAAGATGAAATGCATAACTTTGATAACATTACGAGAACTTTTTCTCGCTGCTTGGTAACCATAACCTAAAAGAAATGCACATCTTCGAAAACTATTGTTCACAGTGTTATTAAGACTTATCGATTTTCAAATGCTTTTGTAATTATCAGATTCATGCCGGTGTTCTTTTTACGTTTATGGGTGATCAGACACCGATGGAACATTCGAAATTTTTAGTAATATTCAACGCATACGTAGACAAGTTTGCAGAATATACTCGTGACCTTGAACTAATATGTCGGTTTCAATACGATCGTTACAGATTTCAAATAGCTAATAAGTCCTTTCAGAGATTGTGTAATGTTTTTATAAGGGTTTTTACACACGTTCAGTTATATTTTTCAAATACTCGTTCTCAAATTTCAATTTATTATTGTTGGTTTGTATCTTGCGATATTGGATATCAATGATGCTCAAGAGTATATCAATTTAAATAGGTTGTGTTAAGTTACGATTTCACGTCATATTTAATGCTTTAAATCTGATATTTATTTACGAATAATTAAAACTTGATACGAGTTTATATGAAATGTTAACGTTTATGAAAAAGTTCTTTTGTATTAGTCAAAAATGTGTATATTTTGTTGCCTTAATTAAACTTCTGAATCATTGAATTAGTAACGTACGAAACTCTTCTAGTCGTATATATTAAAAAAGTGTAATATATGCTTTCTTGCTTTTAAGGTACATAGGTTATATTATTTTAAATAACCTTTGAAAAATGAACGTTGCTAATGAAGAAAAGGCATATGAAATTACTAATTACTAATAAGTTTCTAAATTCTGTTAGAACCTACACAATACTTTTATAATTTGTTTGCTACTTATTTTTATATATGTTTTTTAAGTATTTAAAAGAGACAAATATACCAGAGTATTAAGACTGATTTTCCAATAAAAAGTGTAATTATAAGAAATGTTGATATTCTGTAATATATATATTATATAAGCAAACAATATTATCAATATTGCTATCATAACCTCTACCTGTATTAATGTCTTTAAACGACTTTTGCCATACAGCTTACCGTATTCTGTACTACAAAATTATATCCATTGGGAAAACAAATGAATAACCATAAGACTGACGCACGTCGCTTGACGAATGCGAAATTGCTTTTAAGAAACACAATAGATTAATCCTTGCAATTCTACGTATTGTATATTAAGTTTGAATCGTATAAAATTTCAATGTTATACAAACAATTTTTAGTGTCCAAGGTTTCACATTACATTAGTTTTATTTGATCCATAAATAACCTTACTCGTTTTAATTTACTGAGTTTGAGAGTATTATCAGCAAGTGCGATTACGTTATATTACAACGAATTATATAATTAATGGCATGTTAATTCACACGATCGTCACGTGTTTTGTACACTTGAGTTTATCGTTCGTAATAAATTTTATTTATAATTTCGTTGCGCACTCGGGCAATGGCTGATAAACGGCTCGAAAAAATTCTCAATATTTTGAGGCTTATAAATGACTACGCAATAGTAAACGTTAATTACAATATTTACTTGAATGTCGAATTTATGGTTCAGGAAAATAAGTAATTTTTATTCACTGCTTTCTAAATAGATGTTCATGATTTTTTTAAAGATAGCATGAATGTTAATAATGTCGGTAACGATATCGGTCGACCGTTTCTTTTATTAATAAATCAAAAGATCACTCGGACTATCCATATTTATCGTTTCTGAATTATCGTGAATAACGGAGTTACTCTACTTAAAACTATTAAATTGTAAAGTAGTTTTTTGCACCTTGCGTGGTTACCGAAATCTTCCCCATAAAGCACGGATAGACAGAATTGATTTCTGATTCATCAATACTTTGAATTAAATTGTACTGATACCGAAAATATACAAACTAACTGATAGGTTCCCGTTCGAATGATCAGTCATTTATGATTAAAAGAAAAACAGATATATCATATAAATTTGTCTGTAAAATACTATAGATCCTTTCTACGAGAACATGTCAACCACTCTGCATATTGAATATCTGTAATCTATTTAAAATGGCACATACATGTAGGAAGAAGTTATAAATAAACTTTTTTTTATTATAATTCTATTCATGTTAGAAGTAATTAAAGTTGTACAGCATAATGTATAACTTATTACAATATCAGTCAAACATTCAAACGTATTGTCTGAAAACATACAATTATTTCCGTAACACAGAATGGCCGAAAAATCGTTAAACATTTTTAAGATGTAATAACTTCTTTACTATTAATTTTTTCTATTTAAGACCAAAATGGTGGCCATTTGGAGGACGTAATATATAAAATTAATTAAAAACCATTTTCAAGAAGTATATATATATCGTTTACAAAAGAATAAATGTGAATTTTTAATAGATCAAAGAGTTATTCTACTTTTAAATTTTCTTGTGAATGTTGGGTCACCTTGTACTTATTTGGCATTGCTTTTGTACCATGTCAGATTGCTCAATTGTTATTAAACGATGGCAGAAGTCAGTACACACGGTCATGTTTAATTCGTAAATGTTATTATGTTATCATCTTGACGACAATTATGGTTTAGGATTCGTTTTCATTAATATTTCTCATTGATTTTAAGAACTTGAAATATCTGTTGCATTAGTTCTTTTATTGTTAAACATCATATTACTTTCTAATAAATTGGAGGATTTTAAACATTTATAATTGTTTACAGTTCATTTATACGTGGGTAACTATTTTACAATTGGAATTACATACATTAAACATGCAAATTTTAATATGACAAATTATTTAACCTTGATTCGTATGATAAAATGTATATATTTTGTTAACTTTCAAAAAAAATCGCATAGAAATTTATTAGCTTGTGTTCATTATTTTGCTTTCATTTGAGTCATTTCATAATTCAATAAAAAATACCAAGAGGTCAGAAGAACAATGTTATTTTTTATTATAATAATATGATGCTAGTTCCTTACGGAAAACATAATTTTGTCCTAAAATTATCGAAATGTTTCTAAAAATTTTGATCAGTTATAGAACTACTTAAAGCAATACGTTTTGATGCATATGTATACCCAATATATCTCTGCCACAATTGGTTTTGTATTTAGGAAAGGTAGCAAACTTTTTATGCAATCGCAACGAAACTCCTGAGGTCGGATAAATATTCCAAAAAATTGTTTGTCAGAGTAATATCTATTTTTAAGAGCTAAATTCATACAAAAAAGTTATTTTTGAACGTATATAGCTATAAAGAACTATAAAGAACGATATTTTCCCATGTTTTTTTGTTGTATAAATTAAACATTTTCTTTGTTACTTGTTATATAGCGTATGTTTAAAAATGTATTCCCCTGTAACACGTAATGGAAAGTAGGATTTTTTCTGAAAAATATTTATTATTAATGTTAATAACATTTAGTAACAAAAAATGTCAGTAAAAGAGATACAACAGCACTTCAACTTTGTATTATTTTTAAGCTGTTTGTTTTACGCGAATATCTTGTATTATTCTATTTTTATTGTATTTACTTCTTGGTTGATAATTCGGACAAATAAAGTAATATATAAGTCGAACAAAGTTATTATTCATGGCTAAAAATATTTTAAATTGCTTAAATTTATATGCTTTAAGTAATACTTCACATATTCAGGGCCAATCATCCAACACGTGAATCGGGCCGTGTCAGCCGTTTATTGTTACAACTATTTTAAATAATTGATGATCGACCATATGAATAACGATGCGGATAAAATAAGAATTACCCGAAATCACTTTTGTTCACTCACATTTTCCCATTTCTCTCATCTTTTTTTATAAATGCAAAATTATTAGCAACTTTTAAGAGAAGTTTCATGATACGTTGGCCTTGCATGTGCAAACGACAACTTGCAGCAGTTTCTTTTCACCAACTAAATTGTTATAATTGTAACAATTGAAATAATTGAAATAATTGAAATAATTCAAAGTGAAGCTTGAGCATAGACTTGAAAGATCTTGTTACACATCTTATATTGGGAAACAGTCCAAAGCAGCTCCGTTCAAGCTTTTGCGTACCTGCCGTTTGCACTGGCACTGCCATCGTACAATGCGTCCCACGGACGTCTTCGGTTTCCCTCTCTACTTCCGTTCGTCACGATACTTCCGTTGGTTGCCCGATAAATGGCATGCATCGCTTGCACTGCCAAGAAATGAAGTCAAACGTAGTCGCTGTATCATCGAAACCGTATTGCCACTAATACCTGTCTCTCATTTATTTGCGCAGCCTGCTAAAATGGTCTGGGTTACCGCCGAAGATAAGGTATTAAAGTTCATTAGACAACCGGTCAACCCTCTTGTAGTGATACTTGATTCACTCTGTATGTTTGTCCTTTATGATTTACCTCCCTTACGCAATTCTTCCACTTCTAACACAAAGGTTAAAGCTTTCTTTGCTTCTGTTGTTGCTTTTGGTTCGACTTTTTTTTTGCGAGACGCAAAATACTTTTGACGACTGTCTCGTTTAGAGATATTATTAGCATAATAAATTCACGGTGTCCAGTGTTGCACTTTAAAAAATGCAGAGTTACTGCAGAACTGTTACACAATAGAATACATAGTTTGATCGCACTAACTTGGACACTGAAAGGGGAACCTGAATCTGGATGACAAGAAGTGGGGAAAAACACGTCATGTATTTTCGTCTCTTGCAAGCTATGTAGCAGATAACTTCAATCGATGTAAAAGTTTTTCTTTTATATATATATATATATAGTCCTGTAGACATATACGTTGTTACCATTGACATGTAAAAAGAAATTGGAGTTTTTCCCTACTAAGTGTTTCTAGGTGCTTTCAAGGGTCTAAGTTAACAGTAGTTAGTTATATTTGATTGTATGATACTTTTCTTTGTATTGTATTTATTATACCCGTCTGATATAAGAGTAACAAATTGATAGACTAATTAAATAACAATTATTTTTGCTATTAAAACGAAACTAAAGATTAGTTTTTTCAGTTCATAAAGTGTTATTTTTGATGGTCTCATTTACGATCAGTTTTTTTTACTAGCTTTCTGAAATTGTTCTCGCATATAAAAAAGCCAGTGGTACAGGATTCTCGTAATGCGCACAGGCATGTTCAGTAACGACGTAATTATCTGTCGTGTTTAAATTCTGACAACGTAAACGTGAGACCGATAACTGAATACATTAATACGATAACGTCGAGATTAACTGTTCACGTGATACGTATGATTTTTTTTGCAAGAAAGCTAGACTCACTGTTGCCAATGATCTTCAATAGTATCTTGGTTTATCGAAAAAGATTACGTTGATCTCACTTATTTTTGAAGTCTGTTTAAGTTTATAACGTAATTATCTTATTCGTTCTAAAATTAACCCCCATCGTAACATTTCTTTCTACATACATAAGAAATAGAGGGAATAGATTAATCACTTCAAAGTGCATTATTCTGAAATTCATTTTCGAGGCAACATTTTTCGTATTGCTTGCAAATTGTTCTGTGTGTACGACTATTTTTGGTAGCTCTATTTTCTTAGTTAATGTATGCTCGGAATCAAGAGTAATAGTGGGTATAAACACTGAGCTATTTTTGGTAAGGTCGTGCACATGCATTGTGAAAATGTCTCTTTGAGATGAAAAGGTAAGAGAGATGTGACGTAAGAAATCGGAGAAAATTAAATTAAAGCATGTATAATGATAGTTGGTAACATTCATCATATATAATTTATTGTACTAGGTTATATTAGAACTCGTAATGCGATTAACACGCTTTAAATTAATATTTCGCCGTATGGACCATGATATGATTAATTAAAAGAAAAATTGTTTATAATACGTTTCTTACACTTCTTAATTTCTCCCCTTTTTTATATGTTGCACTTACCGTCAGGTCGTTTATGTCGGACTTACATTCTTAAAAATTATCTAATGGTCGTTTTCTTTTTGCAAACAGAACTCGGGAGATAATGTTGTGGTAACATAGAAATTATTTGATTTAGTCGATGTTCGCCAGAGTCGTTAAACAAAGAAAAGTGTTAATCAGTTCTGTTGTATCTTATCAGATATCAGTTTTCAATAAATTAGGCAAATATTGCTTTTAATATATATAACAATTCACGTAGAAATTATATATTAGTTGATTCAATTTTCAAGTCTTTAAATTATTTCCTTCTATTAAAATAATGATAACTTTAAAATTTTTGTTTTTAATATAATATTTCATCATTTTTTATATAAATTATGTTGCTATATTATATTTATGGTAATCTACGTTCAGTAATATCGATTCAGAAATTTATATTCAAACAATAAACTTATATTAGATCCGTATTTCCGGTTTTAACGTCATTCTCGAAGAAAACGTTTATTCAAAAACCATCTTTGTAGTAGTTGAATAAAGAAACCAATTATTTCGCATGGAATATTGTATAATTACATGTATATACTATTGATTTATTTTTGCATTATTATTTCATCGATAATTATAAGTAAGATTGTAAAATATTTAAACAGTCATTATTTATTGATGAATACATTTGATTATCGATTTAATTGTTAATTATAACGTAATGTATCAGTGAGACACGGCAAATGTGCTAATATTTAAAGGTAGATTAGTGAACTATCATTTATATGTACAATTAAAGAAATTTTTATAAATTTGCGATTTATTTAAAAATATTAAAAGAAAAATGTTGTATCAATTACATCGAATCCTGAACATAAGATTGAACAATTTTTTGCATTTTTTAATAACAAATAAAGTTGTATAACAGTATGCTGCGAACGAATAAATAATCATTATATCTTTCTGGTAAGTTATAAGAAATTTTTTAATATGCAAGTAAACAGACATTACAGAAATACCTGTAAATAATAATGTGTGTACAATGATTATAAAAATCTATTAAACACGGTATAATTGGTATAAATTGATTTGTTATATTGGTAGAAAATACGTAGAAGTATATATATATATCACGTATTCATTTCAAGTTATTCTCATGTTCAGATATCACTGCAAAATGAAGGATTCATTTTTACTTATCAGAAATAACAATATATTTTTGAAGAGATTTTCACGTGCAGAAAGGCGTAAAAGAATACGTCATACCTGTGCGAAAAATTCATTTGATTTGCCTGCGTAATATTGAATTATGTATTTGAATTGTTGCATGTTGATTAGTATCTCTAGAATTTCATGAAAGTGACTTTTTTTCTAAATTTTATATAACTTAGTTTTATAAGTTTTATGTAAATATATTTTAATCTACGATAATCATAATTTTTAAGGTAATCCTCGCGAGTTTTTCAACGACTTCAGTACTGCGTTGTTATACGAATGACGCAGTTAATAAAGCACTATATAACTTGTTATTTTATTAACGCACTGTTATTCGTGATCATTACTTTCGACGCATACTATTCCGAAGGCGATATATTCATCTTCTAAAATTCATTAAAGTGCATTAGAAAAGATTTAGACAATCGTAGTAAAGTTAATATTACAGTGCTTTATGTTTTTAGTTTGTGCTGTAGTGTAATATTTCACTCCCATTTTGTAAGAGTGACAATTTCTGATTTTTGTGTGGTAGAAAAAGAACATCATCGATAGTGTAGTAGAAAAGTCATGTAAATATGCTCATATCACAATTTTTAATCAAGGTTTACTTTCCTAAGACTGATTTACTAAGAAAGTGTTTGCCTTAAAATTTTCCAATAGAACTTGACATGCTTTCAATTTCAATTGTTTGAAGTACTTTAAATATTTTTAGAACTAAGACTATATATAAGACTGCAATTTTCATATGTATCTATAGATGGCTGGGAAGCCCAATACCCAAGCTCTGTACGCACAAACCCAACTAGACCATATGTGTGCTTTGGACATTGAAAGCCGTGCTTCGTTTGTGCGGCTTTCTGGGATTATTTGTACAATTGGGCCTGTCTCAAGATCTGTAGAGACATTAGAAAAGATGATTGAAACTGGTATGAATATTGCTCGAATGAACTTCTCTCATGGTTCCCACGAATATCATGCTGAGACTGTTGCTAATGTGAGACAAGCTCAGAAGAACCTTTCGGCTCGCTCTGGCATCATCATTCCTGTGGCAATTGCCCTTGACACCAAAGGCCCTGAAATTCGTACTGGACTTTTAGAAGGTGTATGTAATGCATTTAATCTGGATACTTTATATATGTATACTTAACTGGTTTCCACTGATATTTTATTGCTATTATCTATTTCACAAAAAATACAGCTATTTTTCATATTACAGCTAATATTATAAAGTATATTAACAAATTTCCTTGAAGATCAGAAAAATTGAAGATAACTGTAACTTGAATTGTTATATTATATTTCAATTAAATTTTAGTAATCCATGTTTTGAAAAAATATATATATAATGTTTTCAAAACATAGATTACTAATTAATAATAATTACTGTATAAATAATTACTGTATATTTCATTACTATATATTAATTACTATATACAAATAGTAATTATTATTATACAGATAGATAGTATTTAGACTTACTTGTGTAAAAAAAATTGGTTTTCCATTTCATATGAGCATCCCAAAATTGTGTGTTATATTTATGAACAATAATATATTTTTTAGACAAATAAAGTGTTATGCTTAGTTATACTTATATTTCAGGGTGGATCTGCAGAAGTGGAGTTAGTTAAAGGTCAGACTTTCAAATTATCCACTGACAAGACATATATGGAAAAAGGCAATGCTACTACAGTTTATGTAGATTATGCAAACATTTCTAAGGTATTAAAGGTTGGAAATCGCGTTTATGTTGATGATGGCTTGATTTCTCTCATCGTTACTGCAGTCGGTACGTATTACTTTGATGCTTTTTGCATTTTCTAAGTATCGATTGAGATCATTTAGACAGTCTTGTAATGTTTTTTTACGTCACTATATCAGTGGTTGTATTCTCTCAGCTTTTTCTTTTCTGTAGTTCAGGAATAAATTGTAACTGTTACGTATATACACATATATGAATAATAATACATGAAATGACACATAATGAAAATAATAGTTAACCATAGCATTACATAGCAATTTCCATAAATATTGAAAATGTAATGTTTGTATTGGCACTTATTTATATTTCTGTACATTTCAGCTGACGATGGAATTACAACTACGGTAGAGAATGGTGGTATGCTTGGTTCTCGCAAAGGTGTAAATTTACCAGGTGTGCCTGTAGATTTACCAGCAGTATCTGAAAAGGATAAATCTGACTTGCAATTTGGTGTTGAACAAGAAGTAGATATGATTTTCGCTTCATTTATCAGAAATGCTGCAGCTCTTACAGAGATTCGTTCAATCCTTGGTGAAAAGGGAAAAAATATTAAAATCATATCTAAGATTGAAAATCAGCAAGGCATGACGAATCTCGACGAGATTATTGAAGCGTCTGATGGCATTATGGTTGCACGTGGTGATCTTGGTATTGAAATCCCCCCTGAAAAAGTGTTCTTAGCACAGAAATGCATGATCAGCCGATGTAATAAGGTTGGTAAGCCAGTAATTTGTGCTACACAGATGCTTGAATCTATGGTTAAGAAACCACGCGCAACCAGAGCCGAAACTTCTGACGTAGCCAATGCTATTCTCGATGGTGCCGACTGCGTTATGTTATCAGGTATTCTCATACAAAATTATTAAAGTAATATCTGCAAAAAGTAAATTATTTCTTCAGTCTGCAAAGAAAGCTGTTTTTTATATTTAAGTAAAAAGCTGGAATTTTGTGTAAGTCATAACGAAATTGTTATACATGGAAATTGTTTAATATTAAGGTGAGACTGCTAAAGGAGATTATCCATTGGAATGTGTACGTACAATGGCTAATATCTGCAAGGAAGCAGAGGCCGCCATTTGGCAAATGCAAATCTTCCACGATCTATCGAACAAAGCAGTTCCTCCAATTGATGCAACTCATGCCGTGGCTGTTGCTTCTGTTGAAGCATCTGTAAAATGCTTAGCCAGCGCTATTATAGTGATAACAACTTCTGGTCGTTCTGCACATTTAATCGCGAAATACAGACCACGTTGTCCTATCATTGCTGTTACCAGATTCCATCAAGTTGCCCGACAAGCACATCTTTACCGTGGTATTTTACCACTTTACTATGAAGGTAACTTTACAAATAATATTATTCAAATTGTATTTTCTATCCGATGTGATATTATCAGCTTTTATATAATAACGTATATTCTGTTAATATTTTGTACAATTTTAAGATTTCTTTTTCTAATTCTTTAATAATAAACGAAATTAAATTTGAACTATATTTAATAATCACTATATATATATTTAATTATTATTGCATTGTAATTATTATGTACTTCGATGCATGAAAGATAGATTTTCAAGAAAACAGAAGTAATCTTTCTATGATTTAATAAAGTATCTTATGTTCATTCATACAGATGCACCGATATCTGACTGGGTAAAGGATGTTGATGTCCGTGTCCAGTTTGGTCTGAACTTTGGCAAGAGTCGCGGATTTGTTAAAACTGGTGATTCCGTTATAGTTGTCACTGGTTGGAGACAAGGCTCTGGATTCACGAATACGCTTCGTATAGTGTATGTAGAATTAGAACTTCCTCGGGAAGATGATGTATGCACTGTTCAGAGTGATACAGATTCCTATGAGGATATTTTATAATTTCTGCATGTACACATTAATTTTTCTTAACTTGTCTGCATGATTTTTCACACAATTATATAAGTTAATACAATTCTTTTTTTCAGCATTTAAGTTTCTCATACTTGGTTAATTTGTTATTTCTCTTATATTCTTTTCCCATTAATGGAGGGATTTTTAAGTAACGCATTAATGAGAGAAAACATGACATTGAAATTATTTAAATAAGATAATTTTAGATTTCATTATTTTTACATACATAACGTAGAATACATATTACAGGAAATAAATACTTTGAAAAATAATTATTGTCATTGTTTATAATAAATTACTATTGCAGCTGTGGTAACCGAAGATTTTTAAATAGGGATTAAATTTGGAAAATTCTCAAGATAACAAATTGTCTTAAGACCATTGGGCAGATAATGCAAATTAAGTTATAACGTTTCTTACAATCATCTCATTGGAAGATTTCATTTCTGTATTATTATGACATTTACTTATGCGATATTTGCTGCTAATAGTTATCATGTTCTTATTACAGCTAAATCTTAAGTGTTACATGTTTCGAAAACAACCAATCAAGTATAGTTATATACATTCGTATTATAGTTCCTCCGTAGAGATAGCTGCCTTCATTCACGCTTATTTTATTTTATAAAGGTGTATTTATTTATACAACAGAAACATGTATATTTCATTGATTTAACAATTTAGGAATATAACAACATACACAGTAAATATTTTCATGTATTATAACAAAAGCTTCTCTTTCTTCGTGTTTAATTTTTCAAAATCAATTCTTATAATTTATATATGTATATTCTAAATTTATTATCTTAATTGCTTTAATTAAATTTATTTATAGTTTTGTTCACATGTTAATTAATATCTTTTTGTAACAGATGCGAAAAGATATTTCTTGTTAATAATTCATCTCCTATACCATATATTTTTTTAAGGCCCTATATAAGTATTTAATTGTTTTTCACTGTTTTTATGAACTCACAAGGAAATCTCGTAAATCTGTACATACTGATTCTGAAGAAATTTTAAAAGATTCCAATGTTACTCAACATGAGAATAATACACTTTAATTTTACTTCTAAACATCTTAAGGAGGAAAATTTACACTCGAATGAACGTGAAGAACTTAACGATATAACAAGTTTTCCGAAAATTGCATAAACAGAATGATGTAATTTATTTTCTTTTTTATTAAACCAAATTTACAACGGAATCGATGATTTTAGGTTCACGAGTTTCCCATATTAATAACTAGCGTTGCTGCATAATTACTGTAACGCTGGAAGTTCTATAATATTTTTGAAGTTTACAGATAAAGACAATGACCGTCATTCTAATTCTTTGTTGTATTATTTACACTTTTAGGACCGTCGATTGAATGTCCACTGGTTGAGCTGGTGTAGGGACAATGGATTCAACGATCATAGAAGAAGTATTGAAACTACGACTTACCAGTGATGTTCAGTGTGTGTGTAATTGTATATCGTCCGTATAAAAATCTTAGTAAGTTCGTTAAAGAATTAATAATCCAGAGTTGCCAGTAGATGCAGTATTATGTAATTGTCCATACGAAGTATACAAATACCGCACACCTAGAAATGTGTGTATATGTATCATATGCATGCATAATTTGATTGCTTCTATGTGACAATGAGATAAGTCCTTAAAAAGAGTAAGCTATTAAAATCAGGCGTTAAAAATTGCTAATCTTTTTAAGAAGCAGGATTACATTTCATTTCGCAGAATCTGTAGGAAATATTAATAAAGAAATCTATTTTATTTTAATTTAACATGGTTGTGTTCTTAATACTTACACACAAGGCATTTCCAAGAAACTTGTAGTTATAAGAGTAAACGTCATAATGATAAGGTAGTTATAACCTTATTCTTATAGCTTCCATGTATGTAGTTTTATGAGACAGGCGAATTATAACTATCGTACATTGAAGTGTTAGATAACGAAATTAAATACTTATACCGCTGCAAAAAGTCTGCATTGAATACTTTTGATATTATTATAAAATGTGACTTCCATTCATTAATCAAATCTGTTTAATTTATTTGGATTAAAGGAATGCTTTTTGATCGAAGGTCATTTACTTCGGATTGATGGTGTTCATACCTTCGTACATTTGCATATTCCTTAATCGGCAAAAAGATTGTGGATTAATGTTTTTTCATTTATCTAATTTGTATCCATAAAACAAAATTAGATTATCAAACTGTTTCAGTTATGCTTGATACGATACTCATTGATATAGGATGAGGACATAGTTCATTATTACAGAGTGTACAGGTAATGATTAATAGAATTTTATTTAATTCTGTATAAAGATCGGTACACATAAAAACTTACATAATTAAGTGTCGTTAACGGTTAGCTAATCAGTCGATTTTTACGTTTTAGATTCATGAAGTGATTTTTCGTTTTCATAACGAATATATGAATTGAAATCATATAAAATTAGCGATTACCTAGTATCAAGTCCTAATGAAATTTTGACTTTAAATTTTTACGATGTTTCATTGTGGAATTCAATTTTTAGTGTAAATTGATTGGCGTGATGTGTTTCGAGTACAAACAGTTTTATACCAATTTTGTCAAGTTTTTGTTAAGAATTTCGTCATTTTTTTGCAATATTTAAAAAATTCAAAATGTCTTACATAAAAGAAAAATTTTCTAAATTTCGCAGGCTTCAACATAAATTCTTTTTTATCGTTACACAGCAAAACAACAAGCTATTTAATTTGGAATTAATCAGAAAAATGACATTTACTGTAACATTTAGATGTTTATATTTATGAGAGTGAATAGAAGTACAGACAAGAACAAAAGATTGTCATTTGTGATCGGACATTTTCGATTATTGATAAGTATTATTTGACGTTTCGGAGACATCGCTATAGAAGGATTATACAGTGAGTTTGAATGGTACACACTGGATGACATCTCCCTTCTCTGAACGGTTGTGGTGTATGGCTGCTGGTTTTTCAAGACGATATACGATTATAATAATATACATTTACTTTCGACATCAAGATAGATAAATGTAAAAACAGCGTCGCTGCTTTCGCTCCTCCATGGCAATTTCATACTAATTTATTGAAGAAGTGCCAGGGCCGAAACATCTTCGACTGTTGTAAATATGGTTGAATAAGTGTGGATTACATTTTAAAATAAACCCATAATGTGCTTCAAAACATATGCATTGAGTTACCGGGAAATGATAACAGCATGGAATGTGAATTAGGTGACCGGAGGAGATCAAGTTCAGTACGATCAGCTTCGTAAATAGCGAGCGGATGGGGTACTCCCCTCCCCTTACCACCGCGTAGTGTAGCAACTGCCTACACTATACGTGTGCACACTAAATCCATTTTAAGAAGGTAACTGAAATCCAACGAAGTTTTATCAGTACGGCGCAACTCGCTATCGCTGTCGTCTGTGTATCTTTTATACACCATTAGGTATCTTGTTACTCTACATGTTTTCCTTTTTTTTATATTGTTGTGCGGAATATAGGAAGGTTAGACAGAACTCTATGCATACAGTGATCAAATTATTTGTGAAATACATTCGTCATCATTTTAAATTAAATTTCTTGACATTCGGCTTTGCAAATAAAGTTTGAGATTATTAATAGCAGTATTGTAATTCCTTAGACCGATTAATTTTAAAACAATTTTAAATATTAATATTATTCAATATCAATAATTAGGTTTTGAATCTCGATTTAATGTAATTTTTCAAAATTAAAAGATCCAATTATTTCTTGTAATAAAATATTAAGGATAACAGTTAAGATATTTCATCCTTTCATCAGATCGCGGCATTGGAAATCTTCCATGATTTATTGATGGAACAGTAAAATGCATTTCCGTTGTATGCAAAAAAATGCACTGGGTACATCTGATGCATGATACACGACATAATAGGAAGACGAACGGTAGGGTAGGCGTTTAGGATTTCGTACTAATTCACGTACTTTGTTGGATAGGAAAAAGATTTTTTTTTTTAAAGAATGGATTGAGTGTAGATATCTCCTACCCTTTCTAAAAGTAGGATTGCCAAACTCGAAAGTAGGATTTAATCCTACGGGGCTATGCCCTGACGAAACGATGGACCAAAATGTCGTACTCTGGTACCACGAACCAACGATTCAAGCTCCGTGTGAAGAGTTGTCACACGATCCCTAAAGTAGGTATGGTCTCGTAGTGGTTGGTGGTTCGGCGTCGACCCCTTCGGGGATGGCGCCGCGGTAAGTATGAGACGGTCCATCTGCTACATGGTTAAGTGTTCAAGAATGCGCCGGATATTGCCATGAGCTAGACATCGGCGGCTAGGTGTCTAAAAAGATCAATTTCTGTTCTGCCCGCCTATGCTGGTTTTACGTACGCATTCTTACCTAATTTCCTCACTTACACACTGGCATCTCAGTCGCGTGAACAGAGTACCCCATGCACAGTCTATTATTTGTGTCGACCGTACACTGATTTTCGATTATTTATTTGCGACTAGCTTTTACAACATAATTTTCAATCCCACATAGCTGATATTCAGTAAGTGGAATGATGCAAGCTTAGGAATTTGCGGATATACACTCGCCATTTACACTCGGGGAATCTGATCTTGAAACATAAAAACCGTCGCACGAGGGGAAGGCTTCCCCCACTACACTCAATGACGTCATGTCGCGTACGTTTATGCGCCACAGATATGCGCAGAAATCAGACTTCCACTAGCCGCTCAAAGAGGCGGGTCTCAGCTTCTGATGTATCCGTATTTGGCGTTTCTTTAATTTCACAATACAGCGTATCGATTATTCCGATATTCATACAGTTATTAGAAAATTAACATGTACTGTGAATACTAGGAAATAGAGATTCTAAGATATTGATCTTGCTAACTAATGGTCATTTATTTCATCGATGTGCAGAGAAAATATACCACGATAACTTCGTCATTTTGAAATTTACTAGAATTATAATTCATAATTTTGAGCGATCGATGTCACGTTATATGCAAACACGTCCAATGACTCGGTTGTACGACTCAACGCGTGAACGACCGACGACGTGACAGATGACCATGAGCTGGCGTTGAAAGCTTCTACTTGGGTACTTCGAGTACCTGGCGGAAGTTTGATTTATGCGCATCTTTGCCGCGCATATGACGTACACGAATACAATGTTATCGAGTATGTAGTGGGGAAAGCTTCCCCTCATGTGACATTTTTTTGTTTTGCAAGGTTCTCTATGTACACTGAGAGAAATTGAACGTGATGCACCCTAGGCACCAGCACATAGGAACATGCTTTCCCGCATTTAGCCCAGTTAGATGGCGTATAAGTTATTTTATCGTTTACCACATGAGAAGCATACATGTGTGTACTTGATAACAAGAACAATCATTTCCTCATCTATTAATGATTAGGGTAAAAGTGTGATCTTACAGCAAGAAAATTTTCCTAATAAACTTCGTTATATGGAATCGCTGTTATTATTATTTTTTATTTTATTACAAGTTTTTAGTCAGACTTTACAGTGTTTATATATTTTTTTTTAACAATTCTTACTTTTATTGATTATTTTTTATTTTCGTGTATTGCTCCGTACTTTTTTTTCGTATACTCTAAAAATGAATGTCTCTGACCTGAAATAGTTGGGGATCTCTGTCCATCGGCGATTTGAGTACTAAATTCATATTCTGTTTATATAGAATTATATTAGGTTGTTTAAATAATACCCTTACCTGTGGAAGGCACCTATATGGAGAATTCGATGATAGAAAAATTTGACTTTGCAATCATGTTCACTTACAATTAGACTTATAATAGGGTTAGTCCCTCTGATACCTAAAAAGTGAACTTAAATCTTTCCCGGCGGTCATTTCTGTGAATATTTTTCTACATGATTTCTATAGAATAAATTATATATATTATAATAATTTCAGTGTCTTGCAATTCATTTAAAACTGATTATAGTAGCTACTTATGCTAACAACTGTTTTTGTAGTTCTCACTTCGATTAACATACAGAGGGTACAAAATAGGCATGCATTTGGAGGGTGATTATCACTCTTATCAGGACACTGCTTTCATATGATTTTATTGACAATTTTCGTAATGAACAAACAATCGAAACTCGAAATGTTCATTATTTTCTGACTTTTTTTCACAGTTGTTACCCTTTTTTTCTTTTAAATAACACGAAGTAAATAGTCTGATAACTCGAACGAAAAGTTAAATCGATTTGAATGAGGAACGAGGTATACCAGACGTTTTTATCTATATGGAAAATTTTTATGTATGAATCTATTGCAGCGATATCTAATTTTTTACTGCAAGACACTTCACTTTATATATAATTAGATTATAAATCAGATACGATAACACTTAAACCGTATGGTATAAAATGACCTAATACTGTGCAGGTGCTTGATTTGAAAAACGACATCTTGATAATTAGATAGGACAAGTTGACTGACAAATGCTTATTAATTTGAATCGGTATCAGGAATTAGAGCAAGTAATGAAATTTAACGTACAGAGATAAAAAAAACTTTTACATTATAATGTAATAAAATTTTACGTAGAATTCAAGAAATATTTTATAAAAAATTCTACTAAAGTTAATATATTTCGTATTAATTATATATTAAGCAATCAATAACTCTATCTATGCTGATTTAAAATAATTAATTAACAAATTAATTACTTCACTGTTAACTGTACTTCAATTAGAATGAAATGACATTATTAAATTACAAAGGTCGTACACTTAGAATTAGTGAAAATGTAATTTAAAGCAACTTTCCAATTAAGGAAGTGGTGTACCTTTTTGCAATAATGTAAAATGTTCTTTGAATTAGTAAAATGTTACAACTTTTAACAATTTCACTATAAATGGTTACGCGCGTAACTTTAATAAGTATCGAAGTTAATGGAACGAAAATAACTTTTTACCTTCTCGATCAATAAAAATTTTTCGTACAATTAATACTTGCATCAATCAGTTTTACCTTGATTTTGTTAGTCAAATAATGGTTACATTCTAGTTGGCGCAATGAAAGCTTTGTAACTGTGTTGTAACTACTTAACAGTGTCAATTAATATCTAAAATGGTAGCAACAATTTTGCGCGACAATTCAATTTGTTGAAATGATCGATTTTCCATCATTTCGTACTGTCAAAAACACTATCGTTGCATTCTAAATTGATATTGTGCGACTTGATTTAGTTTCTGACTATTGGAACTAATATTCTCTAATCACGTAACTTACAATGTATTACGGATATTGCAATATGAAATTAAATATTATCCACGCATATGTATAATTTGTTTCAGAATTCCCATTGTTGCAATATTTTACAAAAATTACTAATCCCTTGAAAGAAAGGTAAATGAAATGTAACATATGTAGGTGGTATTTACATTCCAATATATGTTTCTATATGTTGCTGTATTCATCAATAAAATGGAATATTAAGAAGCGGAATTATCGGAACGATTAGCATATTTCGTTACGATAAATATTTTATCAATTGTGTTTATATTCGATAGCAGTATGTATTATGATTTAAAAGATTATACATGCTTAATGCTGTTACCTTTTTTTGGAATTCTTACGAAAGTTACTCAGATTTCTAATGTAAAAACAGTATACAAAAATAATGTATTGTTTATCTTAACCATAGCTCCATATTCTCGACGAATTTTTCAATGTGCAGATTCTGATTTTCATGAAACTTTGTGGAAACGTACGACATGCCGGTGCGAGCAAAGTAGCAGTTTTTTTTCTGTGGAAATTCACACCGAAGATTTGAAGTGAATTTCTCCCTCTACATCTTTCAAAGTTTTCTGATTTTGCAAATTTTATGATATGTCTGGGAAATTGCAGCACTAGAAAAAGCACTGTTACACTGCATTACTAAACGTCTTTCCGGTTTTAGTGTCTGGATGTCATTGATGTCATTTTAGTGGATAATAATTTCTTTTTGCAATTCGATAAGTATTCTAAGATGATACTTTTGTATAACAAGTTTTCTTCTATAGACTGTGATTAACTAATTGTATCGAATATTCAGAAATGTTGGAGGGCTGCTTTTAATCATTATTGCGATTATAAAGTGTAAAGAGGATAAAATTGTGTTATGCATAATATTTGATGTAGAGAAACTTGAGGTAATATTTTAGAGTCATTAGAGGTAATATTTTAGAGTCATTAATATATTACGATACAAGGAAGAAGAATAATGACATTTTAGGAGATACGTTTTGCAAGATCTTTAGTTACTTTAAAATTTTCAATATTTTTTACGTCTTTATAACAATTTCTTTGGAAGTTTGTACATGTCCTTAACATGCTAAAGTCACGAGAAATTTGAACTTATTAACAGCTATTGACGTGAGTTTTGGACAAATTACGTTAAACATGAATTACGATAATAATTTAATTATCAATAATTCAAATAGATAAAACTATAAAGGAGTAGATATTCTTATCACAAGGTATCTGTAGTATTCAATTTTTTTTCGTCATTATACCAATTTCCGAAACTGTTTATTAACCTAATCCCATCCAACATCAAAATTGACAAGTTATTTTCGCAAAAAGGACGTTACATTTAATTCTATAAACTTTGTGAAGTTACTTCTAATTTGTGCTTTTCACTTTCCAAGCAAAAAGTAGCAATTATGACGTGTTTCAATTGTACTGTACCACCAGCAAAACATATGGAGCCCTTTTATAAAGAGCCATGGGTATTTCTTTTACATTTATATACTTTAATTCAACTTTATGGAGTTATAATCGATTTGATGGTAGAAATTGTTATACTTTAATTTTTTTTGCGTGCAGATTAATTAACGTATCTATAAAAACAATGTATATTTTTGGATAGGTAAACAATACATCATATACTGTGTAAAATATTTAAAGATTTAAATTATGAGTTGAAACTTTTTGTAGAATTTTACCAGTTAATTTCCAATTAATATTTCATTTATTCTTCAAAGGACACGTAAAATCTGTATTCATTTCGGTAAAGATTTCTCTTTCGGAATGTTAATTACTATTTTTCAACTTTTTTCGTCTCCATTTCCACCTGTTCAATTTGCAGTTATTATAAATGTCAGCGCTTCAATGTGATTTCTTGAATAATATGAAACTTTCCTGGACATCGTTGTTCCATAACGTAGAAATTAATTTATTTTCGTTCAATAAGCAACTGGTTATTTGATCCTATCGAAAAATTAAAAAATTGTATTCATTGTTATATTTAAATCAAACGCGATGTGATAAGATCCATAAAATTTAAACAATTTTATCTAATAAGGTAACTAAGATAGCTTTTAAAATAGTTGTATTTTTTTTTAATGTATATTTTTCATATATGTTTAATAATCTAAAACATTTATGTTCCAGTAATACAATTACAGAAATTCTTAATTACTGACACTTATAACTAAAGTAAATAATGATTTTACATAATGTATCTTATTACTTTAAAATGGATAATAATGTTAACAGCTAATATAATATAAATGCTTGAGGTAAAGTTAATGGAATCATAGAAACGTTTTCGCATTGTTAGACGATACCATTTGAAGATCACATTTCGCCGGACGGTCAATTAGGAGCAATCTATCAGAATACTCGCCTAGAATATGAAATGCGACTCGATATGAATTCTATTCCTAAACCAGCGAAGCTTACTGGGATCATGGTCACCCTTGGTACGTGAAACGTGAAACTTAATTTATAGAACAATTACTTGAAGTGCAATATGTGGTATTATAGTGATCAGTTAGGCTAATTTCGATATTTCGCGAATCGTGCTTATCTCTATACTTAACACTAGAACTACCGGCGTTAAATCTATTATATTTAAATACATTAAATGAGCACTTTGAAACAAGGGGAATTAAGAGGTGGAAAAGTTGATCGATTTAGTCATTTATATTTTATAAGATGGACGTAGAATATCTATTCTATGACGCTCCTATAAATTTGGACAATTTTTGGAAAAAATTGTGCACCAGTCATTTTGACTGGTTTGGTAGTTCTAGTGTTAAAAATATACTCCGTCGCGTCGTTCCGTCTCCGTAATCGTTCTGTCCCGTATCTCCGTTTTTCTGTTCCTCTCCGCACTCGTTCAAAAAGTCTCTCGATCTGTCTCCGTGGAAATTCTAACTCTCCGTGTATATTCTATCTGTCTGTATATATCCTATCTGCCTCTTCGCTTCGTTCGTCGTGTCTATATATTTCTGTTCGTGTTTCTTTGACTTTCTCGTCTGTCTCTGTCACTCGAGGAAAAAACGGACGTCCTCCTCAGTGCGTGTGCACTCTGAGCGCTGGGCCTCACCCCCGGGAAATTCCCGGGCCTGCCACCAACTTGCACATCCCGTTATCCACCGTTTTCGCTCAAAACGTTCGTCCTCGTCCTTCCGTCTACCCGTTGCCGTGCGTCGCACAGTGGTCCATTTGGCCGAAAACCTGGCCAAAAAGCCAAAATTTTTTTTCGCGATTTTCAAAATTTAGCAATTGCGTTTGATTTGTAACATATCAGAGCATCGGTTTCCATTAATAAAAGTTTTTATTGAACAACGCTCTTAGAGATATGCAATGTCAAAGTTGGCACTTGAATAATGTAACGTATTCACGTCGAAATTCAGAATACGTTTTCAATGTGAAATAATAGTACAATCAACTTTGTAAGTATTTGTAGCTATTCGTCATACTTTTAAATTATAAGTACCTTGGTTTCATTTTTTTATTTAATATTTTACAACTGCGATGGCACAGATTGCAAAACCCATACATTTTTTTCCTTTTGCAGAGGAAATAGTTGTGAAGTACGCAAAAGTACAACGCGACTTTTTTTTTAAATTAAACTTTGAAGCTTCCCGAAGAAGTCCCCGTTGTAAAATTTTGCGACTTTTTGCGATTCTACGAGATATTCTTATTTGTTTGTCGCACGCGCCATGCTCGGGGAAATACGTTTATGACATACGGCCAGGCTATCGTGCCTTGGACAAACGAATAATGCTAATCTTTCACTAAGGTTACCCTTGTAATTAACGAAACGCTATATTTATTTCGTTCGGGTTAAAAATCAAAATAATTTTAAGCAAGCTGGTGGCCTTTTGTTCCAAAGCGACAATAGATAGCCGCGATCACCTCGACCGCTTACCGTCATAAACCGAAAGATGTTTGACGTTTCGGCTGAAAATCTGACTGGTTGCAGGTATGAGGGCTATATTTGTTTCTCGCAAAGTTTAGTTTTTCTCCTTCCACCGTAATTTTAAATACTGGAATGAAAAATTGGAGGTGGAAGCACCGTAAAGTATTTATACCGTGCTACGTTTTCTGGCACGGTAGATATCATTTTTTAATTATTGTGGGAATTTTATAAAACCCGCGCGGATCAATCTAGATTCGTCTAGAGGGATCCACCGTAAGAACAAAAGACAGACGAAAGACGGACGTGGACTGCACGCGGTCGAGAAGACGCAGAAAGAGAGTTGACGAACGCCACGTTAGACGGACACGTTGGTTTTTAGACGAGTAGACGTTATAGACGAGTAGACGTAATAGACGTAATAGACGAATAGACGTTATAGACGAATAGACGTATTTAGACGAGTAGACGTTATAGACAAATAGACGTATTTAGACGCATAGACGTAGTAGACGAATAGACGAATAGACGTACAAGTAGACGAATAGACGCGACTAGACAGACGTTTGTGTATTTATTAGTAGTCATAAGAGTGTGTGTGTGTGCGTTCAAGTATTTTCCGTACTTTTGTGTTTCCACTTGTATTTTATTTTTTTAACGTGTATTTGTAATAAATATCCTACATTATGTTTGTTCGCCAATTTGTTTTTGGAAATTCTGAGTTCAGATTCTTAATCAGCGACCCAAATAATACTAATACACCAATTTTCAGCTAAATTGAAAAACTCCTTGGGGTTTTGGCCAGGTTTTCGGCCAAATGGACCACTGTGCGTCGTACCATTATTATTAGGTTGTAACATATGAAATGTCCGATTTTTAAGATTAATTTTAAACGAATACAACTTGTTTACTAATAAATATTTTTAATCGAAATAACAACCATTGGATTCTACACATTGTTTCCAACAAGTTTCTAGTTTTTTAATTCCATTTTGATAAAAATCTGGCGTTCTGGAGTTAATAAACTCTTGAACGGTATCTTCAACGTTCGCTTGACTTCTAAAGGTTTTTTCTTTGAGGAACTGGTTTAAATGCTTAAAAAAACGAAAATCGGTCGGTAATAGATCAGGGGAGTAAGGAGGATGAGGTAATATTTCATAATTTAAAGCATTCAGCTTTTGCACGGTGATCCGTGACACATACTGTCGAGCATTGCCATGCAGCAAGATTGAACTCTTCCGATTGACCAGTATCACTGATGTTTCTTTTAATTTTTGATGCATTCGTTCAATTTCAATGCAGTATTTCTCGGCTGTGATAGTTTCTCCCGGGTTTAAGAAATTGTGATGGATCACACCGGCCATTGACCACCAAACTGTGAACATTATCTTCTTTGGATGCAACGCTCGCTTCGGCATGTATCGTGGCCGTTCATTGGCATCTAACTATTGAGCAGAACGTCGTCTGTTGTCATATAAACTCCATATTTCGTCACATGTGACAATGCGACCCAAAAACGGATCATTTTGCATGTTTCGTAACGATGAAACTTTTGTCGACCGTTCAATTCATGTGGTACTCACTTATCCAACTTCTTTTTTTACCAATCAAATTTAAGTGGCGTGAAATTGTCATGGCACTTATATTGCATTCTTAAGCAAGTTCTCTAACTGTTGTTCGAGGATTTTTTTCAACTGCGAGCTTCAAATGATCGTTATCAATGCTGAATTCAGGTCTTCCGCGAGGTTCAATTTCAAGACTTTCATCTCCAGCATCGAATTTTTGGTGCCATCGACGAATTGTACGATCATTAACTGCATCATTGCTAAATGCAGCATTAATGTTTCGAGCAGCTGCTGATGCGTTATTACCACTTTTCCACTCGTATAAGAAAAGGACGCGAAAATCACGTTGATTCATGTTGGAAAGCAATGCATAAAATTTTAATGTTAGATGCACAAGCAAAACAAGTGAAGGCCATATTTAATAAAGGAAATTCTACTCTTAAAGCCAGATGTAAAATATCCCTAAAAAGTTTAGTAGTTTTTGTCAGAATAGAATTTAAAATACTGATAAACAAAAATCGGACATTTCATATGTTACAACCTAATAGTGAAATCGTAAATGTCCCGTCCTTCGTCCTTACTTTTCTACGTTCTAAGCTAAGCCTAAAAATTCCCGATACTACAAATATTACAAACTTAATTCTTTCAATACGCTGCAATCACATGGGTTTCCAGTTCTTTGTATACCACGCCAGAAAGCGAGATCTACACCGTTTTCAAGGATAAATATTGTACCTACTTTGTGATTTTAGTATAATATAGCGATAAGCATTTTACACTGAGTTGATATGCCAATTGACGAATATTATTTTAATTATTTCATCAGTTACATTACAAATTAAACACGGTACTGCATACTCATATTTCGAGGCAATTGAATTACCTTTATTGCCATAACATTCAATACGAAATCATAACATTATGCATACCAGTATTTCGCCGATGACATCATTTTCCGTTCATAATCAATAACAACAGAAACTCACATACATTGGTAAATTAACGACGATTTATTAAATTACCTGAATCGTCATAACGTCGATTACATCATAACATTGTTTCTACCGGCATCTCACTGAAAATTTCTCCTTTCCCTTTTTATTCAATTATAACGCAAAGTGCAAAGTTCAAAGTTAACGATAGTCGCTTCCGAGAACATAGGAAAATATGTATTATATTTCCGGCTTGGTCGAATCTTCAGCATTGTAATTCGTTGAATCAAAGTACTCGGAAAGGCGAGGTCGAAAGATGCGCAATAACGGGACATATATTTACTTATCGTTTGGTGTAACGACAAGAATAGGCATGGGCAATTCTCATCCCCGCGGTATCGTCGACATAATAATGGCAGGAGCAAACATGGTCCGCTTGAATATGTCGCACGAGGAAGAGAAGTGGCACGCAATCACGGTGCAGTCCATCAGAGAGGCTGGAAATAGGATCTACGAGTCCACGTCCGAAGTTTACCCTCTCGGTGTGGCGATGGACCTTCGCGGTCCTGAAATAAGAACGGGAATATTCCATGGCGACGAAACAAGCCTTGTACGATCATCGTTTGACATTACATTAGATAAGTGACTTGCTTCTAACTGTTTACACCGGAACTGTTCTAAGTCCAGTTTTTCAAATTCCATTTCCATACGCGCATTAGCTCGTATTTCGATAAGATCTTCTTTTAACAAATTATTGTCGTCCACTGAATTTGGATCTAACAAAAATGGATTGAGTATCCATCTATTAATTTTGCTAATATTTCCCGTGGAAAGTATCCATCAAATGATTCACGCAATTCGTATTTTTTTTAAATGTTTGAAATTTCTCTCGCACCCCTGGAAATGCTCTCTCGCACCATCAGGGGTGCACGCACCCCAGGTTAAGAACCACTGGTCTGTAATGAGCTAAAGACTTGGATTCGCAATCAGCGGGTCTGAGTATAATTCCCTTATCATCTTTAGGACATTTATTCTGTGATGTGTATGTTACCGTGAAAGACCGAAATTGGAGAATGTCGACTTTCACCGGTGAATGTCGACACATACCAAATACGTCGGTGAAAGGTCGAATATTTTATTACATTCTTGTACAGTCGGACCCTCACCGCTGTATTTCGACCAAATCCTTTGTTCTGCTGGGAGTCAGTCAGCTTTGTCAGTCTGGGTTAGGTCTGGGTTATTTGAATCACATAATTAAGTAATTTTTTTATTACTATTATTTTCTTTTCTCATTTAGAATGTACTCCGTGTTTTAAATTCTTGGTCACTCCTCTCAGAAAGAGAGGCGAAAAAGTTACGTCACCCTTGTGACGTTTTATAGCGACTGAATTACGGAGAAGGAAATATAAATCTCCGACATGTTCAACATTCACCATTAGTGCATGGTGAATGTCGACATTTACCGGTGCAAGTCAGAAATAAGGGTATTTAGCAAATATTTCGGACATACACCAAGCGACTCTGTGAATGTTGACATTCACCGGTGAAGGTCGACATTCTCCAGATTTCGGTCTTTCACGGTAACATGTATATGATAGCTTCGGTGACTTGGAATCCATATAAAATAGTACAGTGAAACCTCTTTTTGTGCGGTCCTTTTTTCTGCGATTTTCTTTTTGTACGATTTGTTTTGTGCGATTTTATTTTTGTGCGATTTTTTTCGTGCGATTTTCTTTTATGCGGTATATGAATCTCAGCGGTGTTGGCGCCAGTTTAATGTTTCCTATCAGTGTACATATACATGTCGTGGACGAACCCTGACTACGTGGACTCCTTGACGACAATGTATGTGCACTTCGCGAGGCTCTGTTCATTTGTTTTGATCCAATTCATCGCAAGAAGATGCGCGTTTTGGATTACGACGAGTAGCAGTGAATTATTTAATGTGCATTTTGAAAGCTTCTCCATGTATACAATGAAAAATTAAATGTTTTTAAAATATTTCCAGGTCTAATTTAATTTGTTTGAAAGCATTTTCTCATCTATTTCGTAAATAATTGATGTATTTTTTAAGTGCGACTTTTTTTATGCGGTCCCTGTCCACCGCATAAAAAAATTTTTAGGTGGTATATCGTACAAAGTTGTTTATTATATGTAAGTATTAATAAAATTTCCGAATATTTTTTTGTACGATTTCTTTTATGCGGTCCCTATCCACCGCACAAAAAGAGGTTTTACTGTATTTAGATCCTGAGCGAAGTAGCGAAAGAACTAAGGAGAGTATGGCGGGGAAGAAGTAAAGGTTCGTACTCGCAATCAGTACGCCCTGTCAGCAGTTGTCTAGGAATTCTCCAATCCCTCGTCACCTCTGGGAAATTTTTCCTAAATTATTATGTATTGTATCATAGCTTCGATGGTTCGCAATCCATCTAAAACAGTAGTTCGTAGAAAAACTGACTGTAGTAGTTAAAGCCGAAAAAATTCAAAGCAACCAAATAATGCTATTTTAACACTTCATCTACCGGAAGCCTATTAATAGGGTTTCTGTTTATCAATACTCATTGGCTGACAGTCTATTAACACTAGAACCACCGGCGTTAAATCTAACATATTTACAAATATTAAATAAGTATTTTGAAAAAAGAGGAATTAAGAGGTGGAAAAGATGATCGATTCGGTAATTTATGTTTTATAAGATCGACGTAGAATATTTATTCTATGAGTCTCCTATAAACTTGGAGAATTTTTGGAAAAAATTGTGTACCAGTCATTTTGACTGGTTTGGTACATCTAGTGTTAATCAGTTATTACAGATGATAATAAAATAAAGTTACGCTGCCTCGGAACAACTGAAATTAAAACGCCATAATGAGTATTTCTTCCCATTTTAATTTTAATGTTATAGAGCTTTGCAAGTAGGTACATATATGAGTGCATAATGTTCAGAAGAATGAGCGGTAGATAAAGAGTTAACGATTTCTTTGAAGCTCACCATGGACTTACAGATTTAGGTGGAATCTAAATCATGGGGCTATGATACATTACTAAACAGACATTATTGTATTAGTCTATTATTATAGTTTTTTTGTCGTATGATCGTTTGAAAAAGGGATATTCATTGCTGACCTTCACCCTGTATTACTAATATCCTACTTCCATTAGTATCAATTTTGGTCATTGGTATTTGGTCTAATTTCTGTTTCGTATTTGTAAAAGTTCTTCAAACCTTCGATATTAGGCTTGTAATAATTAAGAGTATCTGAATTATTTTATACAGAATGTTAGAGTCCTATTAATTATTCGACACGTTAATTATTCCTGGTATTATTGCCGAATAATTAATAATAATACATTGCCTAATATTCATTTGGGGAAAATTGTTATTTTGGGGATGATATATTAACTAATACATAATTTAAAAAATACATAATAATTACAAAGTATCTGTGACTTATTGAGGTAATATTGTTATTACTTTTTTCAGTTATAACACAGATTTTTATAGACAGTTTTACTAAAAATGCCTGAAATCTGCATTTCACAACGCGAGCTCGTTAAATTTAGCAATGTCAAATAATAGAAAATGCATGGTGTACCGAGATAAATTCACGGTTTCGTATTTAATGATTCTCACACGTAATTGGTACGCGGAACAAAACTATCTCAGTTTTCGTCAGGTGTTCGTGACGGACTGTCTTTTACATCACCACAATTCTCGACAAATGCCTCTCAATGCGGTGTTTTCTCGACTAAAACCAGTATAAGCTGATTAAAATCACTGGTGTCTCCCGCAATTAATTTACTATTATTTCTATCGGAACACGCTTACAAGAAATTATTGTATTTTAAAAAGCAGTATTTTGCTTTATTCTATCTTTCACTAATAACAAAAAAATATCTACTTTTATTTTACTATTTATTAATTAAGTCTTTCATTTGGTAACATCGTGAAAAATATTTGACAGATTTGTAATGGTTATTCGAGTCATAATGAAATATTAATTTGTTTTGTTCGTTCCTGAAAAAGTAATTCAAATATTAATCTATCTTTTTGTTAAGTACGGAAAATATAGCAAACCAATTAATTGGGTCATTATACTGAGATAATTTCACAGCATTATGCCATTGATATTTCGCAGTACTATTTTTTAGTCGTTTAATGCAGCTAAACTTTTTAAGTTTCAAATATGGATAATACGTATGTACGAACTAATGGAAAATGTAGTTGCCTCTCGCAATTTGTTTTCACGTTCTTTTCAAGATATGAATGTACTAATGCTCTTGTTACATTAAACCATTCCTTTAAATACATCATTTATCACATCTCCTTTAATGTGGCTCGCAAATAGTACAATAATATATAAAGCTATAATATATCAATTTATTTGATTGAACATTGAAATATTACAACTTTATATAATATTGTACTGTTCGCGAAAAAAATGTATATGAGTTACATTGTTAGTAGGAAGTCAAATGTAATGTCTTCAATTAATATATTCATTAAAACCCGCCTTGCGAAATTCTGATAAGTACCTAACACCAAGTGTCTCGTCCCACTAAATAATACGAAAATCTTAAAAAAAATTTCTTTTCTGTTTTCACTATAGTACGTTCTATAAAAACAGACTACCGCGCGAAGAAGTCAATAGACTTTCCATAGGATTACTTTTTCATTTCTCCTGGTATTTTTACTAATACCAAACAGAAGGATTCGATTACTTCTTTCTTATATGTATAGAACAACACAAGAAGGGATAAGCAGAAAAAGGCGAGGGTGTAAAGGAAATGCAGGGAAAAAAGAAAATGGCAGTGACTGGACAAAGCATAAACATGAATGAGGGTAGACAAAAGAGAGAATTGTGTGTGAGTCAGGAAGGGAGAGTAAAGTAAGCTATAGGGTAATATGTGAGGGTGCGATTACGAATAAGAAAATTAGATCTACAATTAGAGTGAGTAGTACGAATGGGTCAAGAATGATACGACCTGGAGGGGAAAGCTGAGCAAGGAAGGAAACAGATAGAAATGAAAAACAGTGTGTGAAAGAGGTAATGTGGCGGTGGATGGCAAGATAAATGTGGGATTATGATAGATTAAAAAGCAAACCCTCAGACTCGCAATTAGTGAGACCGGGCTCAATTCATCGTACGCTACATTTTGGAAATTTGTCCTATCTGATACGGATATTACAGCCGCGGTGGTTCGGAACCCAGCTAAAACAGTAGGCCCAGGGCTATGGTGGGTTAGGAGGTAAAGGCTGCCTCACAATTAGAGGGCCCGAGTTCAAATCCCCCGTCAGCTTTGGGAAATTTGTCCTGTGTGATGTGTGTAAAGTGAGGGACCAGAAACAAGGCACTTGCGACGGAAGGGGAGATTGCTTTCGCACCGCCTATCCAGAGCTGGGCAAATTTTATTTCAAATAAAAATAATAAGTTAATTATTGAAAATAACATTATCTCAAATAAACTCTATGAAATAACTATTTGAGAGGAATTTATTTGAGTACATTTATTTTAAATAATAACTTTATTATAATTTATTTCGGCGTAGGCATTTGAAATAAACTTATTTGAAATAATTAAGAGAAATGTATGATACTAATTGTATGTTCAAATTTCGCCTTATATATGTTTAGTTTGGAAAATAAACTATTGATGAGTAGCAGTAAAGATTTAAAAGAACTAAAACCATATTTTCATTTATAATATATTTTTCATATTTATTGTATATTTATGTATTATACAACAATATATGACTATGAGTATTATACATTACTATATACCAAATTAATACTTGTAATCGTAATTATTTAACAAAATTACCATAGATAATACTTTTTTGGTAAATAAATTAGAAAATCGACAAAATAATTATTGACACATTTGCATAACAACTAATTAATAAACAAAAATAAAATAATTGAAACAGACCAAAATACTGACTGAAAGCAGAACAAAATTAGTTACTTCATGAAAGATTTTACACCATTTGCTTTCGATAAAACCCTTTTTTCGAACAGTTCATCGCAAAGAGGTTTCATTCTTCGGGCATCAAACATTGTGGCGAAGGAAAATAAACGTTCGACGGGTGCTGATGAAGGAAGGAATGTTATTTGACATTTGAAATACTTATCTCAAATAAGAAAATAACTTGTTATTTTATTATTTGAACTGATGTATTTCACGAAATAAAAGAATAGATAATCATTTCCTAAAATTATTTTGTTGGACAAAATATAACATAATTTATTTCAAATAGCGAAATATTTTTGCGAAATAACTTTTTATTTCAAATAATATTTTAAATAAGTTTTAAAATATTGTATCTGAAATAATGCCCAGCTCTGCGCCTATCCCCACCATATCGTACTGGAAACCTGAGATCAACGAATGACGTCTCTCTCGCCAATAGCGCGTCAAAATCGAAAATGCGTGTGGGAGAGGGACGTCCCTATCCGTCGGGCGAATCAGAGCAAATTACTCGTCAAGTGCCTTGATTCTGATCCCTTGCTATATTATAGCTTCGGTGGTTCAGAGCCCAGGGCTATGATGAATTAGGAGGTAAAGGTTCAGCCTCACAATTAATGGGCCTGAATTCAAAAATCCGTAACCTCCGGAAAAATGTTTCATATGTGAAATCTACATCATAGCCTTGGTGGTTCAGAATGCATCGAAGACAGCAGATCCTAGGTGAAGTCAACATAGCAGTCAAAACCGGAAAGTACGAAAGAAAAAGATACAGAAAGATGATAAATGTGAAGCAGTAATACACTTTGGAAAACGAAAAGTGTCAGCGATCGGCAGCATTTGTATAATGCACTAATGCAATACAATTTGCAGAATTATGCGAAGCTCGAAGAGGGTAACTTGGTAAGGCTGTTGACGGACAAAATTGCAGAACGCGCAGGATGCGCTTCCTGTTTTTGGGTGTCATACAAGGAATTGCCAAGGGTCTGTGCTCCTGGCGATAGAATTATCATCAATCGCGGTGCTATATTGCTACAAGTCACGTGTATACGTTAGTTTCTAATTAATTTTACGTAATTTATTACCGTGAATCACTGGCGATATAACGTTCTGAAAAGTTTTATTATTGCATAATATCATTATTTACTTTTATTTGAAAGAGTATTAGTTTGTTTAACACTCGAACAACCAAACCAGTCAAAATGACTGGTACACAATTCTTTCCAAAAATTCTCCAAGTTTATAGAAGAGTCTTAGAATAAATATTCTATGTCCATCTTAAAAAACATAAATCACCGAATCGAGAATCTTTTCCGCCTCTTGATTCCTCCTTTTTCAAAGTACTTAATTAATATTTGGAAATATGATAGATTTAACGCCGGTAGTTCTAGTGTTAAGAATAATCTTCTTGATAAAATATCAAATTTCTTTTATACAGGCGAGACATCGGTTGTTTGCAAGGTGATAAAGGGAGGTATTGTGACTAACCGGAATCAAGTGCATCTTATAGACAGTGTTGTTGAATTAGAACAAATTTCGGAGAAGGATGAGGTTGACATTGGCTTGGCTTTAACTTTGGAATGCGACTTTGTTATAGTAAATCACACGAGAAACGCGAGAATGGTTTATGCTGTCAAAAATCGCGTCAAACAAATAGGTAACTTTATCATAAATTACGGGTTGCCCCATAAATGGGTACAGTTTTGAAATTTGGATAATACAAAAATCATATTATTTTTTAAAAAAGTATTTGTCATATCATTCACATTATAATAGAATTAAAATTGAAGTGATATGTGGGCTGCCCTATATTTAACTTAAATCCGCGAGGTATTCAATATTAATTTTGGTAAACTATTTCAAAGAAGATGAAATTAACCCTTTGCACTCTCCGTTCGGATAAAATCTGACGCCTCACAGTTAACACTAAACCTACCACGGCGGTCAAATGACCGCTTTCTGATTTTTCCTAAAAATTCCCCAAATTGATTGGGCAGCCATTCGGTAAATATTTGAGGTCTATCGTATAAAACAAAAATCAGTTAACTGATCATATTTTTCACCTCTTCAAATCTCTTTTTTCAAAGTACTTATTTCGTATATTTCAATAGAACAGATATAAAGCCAGTAGGTTTAGTGTTAATACAACAAATCGATAGCAAACTTTCCTGATTGCTACCGATGTAGCAAACAAGTTTATTTAAAATGCTTAGAAAGTACGCAAGTTTTTATGTGCACCTGAAATGAATTGGATGAATTAAATGAATTGTATTGAAATTCGAAAAATAAAACTAGAGTTGGCTGGGACAAACTGGAAAGGTGGTTATAATATGGGCGCTATGATGTGTAAGGTGGTAAAGGCTTGTACTCATAATCAGCGGATACATGTTCAAGTCTCCTGTCTTCTCTGGTTTTCTTTTTATAACAACTTTATTGACAACCCAAAAATTTAAACAAATATAGTGTGCCGCAATAGGACCGCGAATAATTCACAGAAATGGGAATATTCCCTCTACGGCAGCGTACGCTGCTACTAACAATAAGAGGCAGAATGTATGCGATTGTATGTAGAATAATGCAGAAACATAAAATTATACATAGCTCAAAGCTCTATGGGATATAATGGAAGCCCCAACAAAATTTATTTCCCACCTAAAACAGTAGATCTCAGACGAAATGACCACAGCAGTTGAAGCCGAAAAAATATAAAATCGAATTTTAATATAAGGGATTAACAGATACGAATTTTATTGATAATGGTACGAATGATAGAATTATGCTGTAGAATTTTATGTGTTTAATGCTTTCTTGAATATTTAAAAGTAAATAAACTTGAGCAAAAATGTAAAACATTTAATGTAACGGGGGAAAAATAAATTAATACTAACGGCTGCCATAAATTACAATCAGCATAATGAAAAATTATTTATATATCTATACGGAATGGCATGAATATAATATATTTTAACGTCATTTTATAAATAATCGTGAGTGAAGTGTGGACACTAATTGCAAAAGTAAAATATCCTTCGTACTATTACAAATATCAAGGTTGTGTCTGCAACTAATTAATATATAATTCTAAAAATTTTCTCCAGTCTCTCCGAAGTTAGATACCCAAGTCAAAAACTTGATTAATTTTTCTGACTGTGAATTGCATAAAGATGTATGTTATACACGTTTTCCAAATATTTATCTTTAAAGGCACAGGTCCAATTTGTGTCGTGGCAAAGATTTCATCGCAGCAAGGCCTTGAGAATTTTGATCAAATTCTAAAAGCAGCGGATGGCATACTTCTTGATAGAAGTGCCATTGAAATTGATGTAAAAGCTGAAAAATTATTCCTAATTGAAAAAATGATCGTTGCCAAATGCATCAGGGTATGTAAACAATATGAAATTCACGAAATAGTCAGAACGACTTGTTCTTTTATTCCTTTTTAAATCCCATCTAACTTTGTGTTCTTTTCGATTTTCTATGTTTCTCTTTTAGAATGTAGAAATTACAAAATCACTCAGTTTTCTTTTTTCTTTCGTACCTTTTTTTCAATTCATTTATCTAGCGTGTCTAATTATACCGGATTAATCGTCTATAATTCTATCATTAATTTAGAAAGTTGAGCTACTAAATTCCTTCCGATTCAAATTACTGGTATCAATTTTAAATTTCTAAAAGTGTGTTTAATGTAAAATGGGTAATGGGGTTAGGTATATACTTTTCACTAATTAGATTTAACAGTAATTAACGTTTGTGAAGGATCTCGTATTTTAGACTCACTATAGCTTCGTTTAACAGATAACGAAATATCGTCAGGTTGTCTAGATTACTTTGTAAAAAAAACGTTCAAGTAATATATTACGATGAATATATAAAAATGTATGTATGTATGAAATAACGAGTACTTTGATGTAAACTAATCTAAGTTTCTTATATAAGTTGAGGTTATAGGTCAAACTAATAAAACACCTTTGCCGCAGCAAAACTAAAACTGACTACTGTAGAGAGTTTACAAGGGGCGTTCAGGAACTGATACACTGCGATTTTGATAAAACTTTGTATAAATATTTATTAGACATATCTAAGAAGATAGTTGTAATTCGTTCGTGCCGGTTTTCAACTTTGAAGTAGTTATCAACCCCTTTGTCCAAACCGTCCTTTCTATGTACAGGGTGTTTCTATATTATATATGTACTGATACTTGGTTTAATGATTTTAAACAGTCGGTGTAGACGTGTTTTATTAAATTTAAAGATACAATAACCAAACATAAAAGAAATAACGAAATATAAGACACGTAGTACAGCAATGGCGTGCCTGATTCTACCTTCGTTCCCGTCTTCTCCAATTTTACTGTCTTTTCTTTTTTTTCCTACTCTGCGCCATCCTTACTCGGTCTCTGTCATTCACATACTCTCCCACTCATTCGCTCATTTGCTCTGCGTTATCACATGTATATAGTGAGTGACGAGAAACAAGGCACTTGAGAGGTAATTTGCTCTGATTCGCCCGACGGATAGGGACATCCCTCTCCCTCACGCATTTTCCATTTTGACGCGCTATTGGCAAGAGAGATCCGCACATTCGCAGCGTCGTCATGTGAACGACGAAAGGAGTGTTTTATTTTCGGTTGTCATTCGTCGATCTCAGGTTTCCAGGACCGACATGGCGGGGATAGGTGGTGCGAGAGCAATTTCCCCTTCCGTCCCAAGTGCCTTGTTTCTGGTCCCTCACTTTACCTATGTACCAGACGTTGTTCTACACCTTCTGAAAGATTGACATTTGTGAAAGAACCCGCAAAATTCGAGGAAGGTTTAAAAATGAAGATATTGACATAACGCGTTCGTCTCGTTGCGTAGGTAAAATGTCTAAAAGGAACCATGGGTTAGGAATTAACCGTTTTCGTGCAAATTAATGTTAATTAATAAGCCGCGGCGTACCTGCTTGAACTCGACTGTTATGCCCGTGGGCCTTTCACGCAACACCGATACTCGCTCGACCTCCTGACAGTAACTGAACCAATACAACGTTGGTTTCCCGAGAATCTAGTATCTTTCTACGCAACGGTGCACCTTGTGAAACCAATGCCGTGTTGGTTCAGTAACCGTAAACAGCTCGAGCGAGTGGGTGTGTTGGGTCAAAGGCCCCCGGGCTGAAGCCGGTGCGCCGCGGCATAGAAAGATGCAAATAGACTAAAAACTAGACTACGACTCGGATTTTGATTTTATTATTATTTTCGTTGTCATCATATAAAAAAATTGTATCATGGATTATAATGCTCTGCATTTTGACCTATATTATAAGTTTTCCTCATCTTCTGTCCCTTAAAATTCCTCAAATCCGGGTGATTATCATGATGTGGTATGATTTATCATTTTGCACGAAAACGATTCATTTCTTACCCATGGTTCTTTTCAGGCATTTTACCTATGCAACGAGACGAATACAATTAGCTAATTAAATCTTCGACTTTAATTTTCAACCCTTTCCCGAATATTGCGGGTCGGTTCTGTCACAAATGTCCATCTTTCAGAAGGTGTAGAACAAAGGTGCAGAAATTTTGCACGCCAGAGCCGTCCTTGGAGGAGCTCCGCCTGCTACTCCTTCCCGTGCACTCGAGAGCTCGCTGATTGCTTTGCCTTTCACTTGCCAGGCGCGGACCTACTTGCACGAGCACGGAGGCGCATTGGGGCGTCATTTATAGTTAATCACTCGCGCTGGAAAGACGTGCCTCGCGCCGGAAAAACGTACAACGCACGTCGGTCACGAAGTTTAAAACGACGTGCACGGCACGTCGACTAAGGTTATTTGTTGAAGAACAGTTTCAGATCGCACCACGTCGAGTGTAGGCTATAACAAAAGTATTGTTAGTGAAAAAGTATGCTCAGATTATGAAAATACTTTGTGGTTTATTATACAATACGAGCATCCATCTCACCGATTTAAATGATTTCATAGATGCAATATATTTTTTTTACACGAATTTTTTTACACGTATTCTTCGGGAACGTGCCTATCGTGTAAAAATATAATTAGGTGTATATTGCCGCGGCGGCCGCGGCGGTAACATTCTTTGACGTGAGAAAGCTTGGCGTTCTGCTGTTGCGAAGTTTTTAAAATATAAATGTCACCCCAACGCGCCACCACGCCTGTCCAGTAGGTCCGGCCGTGACGCCGAATCAGCGACTGTGAATCAGTGACATCCCGGCTGTGTGCATGGCAGAAGTAGGCGGCGTGTCTCCAAGGACGGTTCTGGCGTGCAAAATTTCGGCACCTCTGGTGTAGAAGAACGCCTGGTATATAGGTGTACATAAGTTAGAAACACCCTGTACATAAAAAGGACATCTCCTTGAAAGTTTAAAACGGGCACGAACGAATTACAGCTTCTTGTTAGATATGTCTAGTAAATATTTATGCAAAGTTTTCTCAAAATCGGAGTGTACCAGCTCCCGAACTTCCCGTGTTAGCTGATGCTGCATGTGATATCAGTGATTCTTATTGACGTAAAAATTATGAAATTATATCTTTTATTCATGACACATGTGTTATTTTCCAAAAAAAGAAATCTCCGTTTCAATGATTATATTTGTATATTCGTACCAGTAAACATTTTAGCGGTACAAATATGTATGTGTTGTGCATGTGGCACGTAAAATAACGGATTTTTTGTAAATCAAAACAACAAATTCCTTTTCGTATCTGTCGTTAACTTGTTGTATAAAAAACAGTTACGTGCATTAGTGAGAGTCGCCCAAGGTCATTAATGATGATTTTAATACGTGTAGGGAACTGATGCGTTAATGACTGAATAAATTTAGTTTTAGCATCAACATGTAAATTGTATGGGTTATATATGAGCCGTTTATTTTTAAAGTGGCATAATTCGTTTTACTGTAAGGAAAAGTGATGTTTTTTAATGACTATACGATATTATTTATACTGACAAAAATATAAGTATCCAAGATAACAAAACCAAGTAAATCTGCTCGAAAATTGGGATCAATATTTTTAAACATGTTCAAACGCAAGTCTTAATTATCTTGGTCTAAAAAAACGCCTTATGCAATTTTCAAAATAAACGGCTCCTATAATAATACCTTCTCACTACTTGTCCATTAAATATAATTTAGTTTTAATGAATATATACAACATTATTTCCCGGTTTTATATAACAGTAATTTTTCCACTATTTCTTTTACCTGGTTAATTTATGGTTGTCGTTGTAGATTGGAAAGCCCATTATTTTGAGTTTTCGTCCGCAAGAAAGTACAAAGTCTAAAATTGATATGAATCTAATTGCAAATGCTGTTTTGAATGGTGTGGACGCTATTTTTCTGGCAACCGGAACTTTAAATGTTGAAGATACAGTGAACTTGATAAAAAACGTTAGCCTTGCATGTAGAGAAGCCGAAAGCGCCCGATGGCAAAAAGAAATATTTGACGAGCTTAGTTGCAAGGTATAATTCTTAATTAATTATCACATAAAAGTAACGTAACTCTAGTAATTAATTAACAATATGTATTGAATAAGTAACAATACTATACCGTAGTATGGGAAAATACTGGAGCATAGACAGAAAGTCCATTAACCCCTTGCCCTACGATTTCTTTTGCGACTGTGCGCGCAATAATTCAGAATTCAATTGCTAAAATGAAAATTTATCAGTGACTCCTGATATATCTTACAATTTAACGCAATATTAATAACATAGAAATAATTTGATTGTGTTGTGTTCCACTGATATTTTCAATTATATCATTTTTGGGAAGCTTGAAAATTTCCTATTCCATCTACTGCATCACGAGTGTCACTCGTTATTATAGGCCAAGGGGTTAAAAGGGGGATCTACAGATGTAAGACAACCAAAACTTTTATGTAGACAATTACGGTGACGACAGACAGCGTGAATTAAAGTTAGACAAATGAATTGTCGCGAATTGATGTTCAGTTGTCGAAAAGTAAGTCAGCTACAAAATCCCAAACGTACTGGAGAATCTACTATATTAATTTTACAGTACGGCAATGAATAATCAAAATTCAATATTTAAAGTCATCAAATATTTGACTTAAAAAAATGTGTATCATTAATGAAAAAATTAATACATTGACATAATGAGATATCATATTGCAATAAGAAAACAACTGTGCGTTATATTAAATTATTTTGACATATGTTTCTTTATAAAATTTAATATTCATAATGTTCTTCATTTTTAATTTCTCTTGCTTGTACACTCCGGTAATCCTAGAATTCTTTAAATAGATTATGTAATTTTTATTCAATCATATGCATTTTTCTTCTGTTTTTTATACGAGAAATGATAAATTGATACCTTCCATTAACATTCATTATTTTTTGGGAATAAAACAGTCGTACTTGGCATAATACCAATTAATATTAAATAACTGCTTACATACAACGACGTGAACATTTTTTAGTGTTTTGTAAAAAAATCAATGGAGCAACTAAAAGTTAAGCAATTATTTTATAACAAGATTTTTATATTGTTTTATAATACTGTAATTAGAAATAACAAAATTGTTGATCTATTATTGACACTTTACACAGTGCAGACTCCCTTTTTTCAAAAAGAACGATTCCTTAAGTTGCGATGAACTATCTTACTTCTAGAAATATTATAAAGAGTGCCTCAAAAATCCATTTGAAAATAAAATAGCTCTTTATCTATTAAAACTTCCAATTACTTTATTACGTGCAATAAATGTACTTCTTGCAATTTATCTTTAATTAGCTTTGGAGATAAAGTTCTTCAAATGACCACCATTTTGTTCTAAATTTGAACAAATTAATAGCAAAAAGTTATTATATTCTGAAACAATCCGCTAACTTTTGGGCCACCTTGTAGGATTCATAATTTTCAAGTTTGTAAAAAAGAGATTTTTTGACGTATCATGAATCTACACCTATATGTAGCAATAAAATAGTTCTAAATATAAAATGAAGCAAATAAAGTGTCGCAAAAGCATCGACGATAAAAAAAAGGAAGTTTCAACTTTTATGTCATATTGGTAGAGACATGCAGAGGTCACTATTTGCCTGTAAATAAACATGCAACCATCATTTTTATGATATGGGTTGGCATATTTTTTTCATTCTTCCTCAGTACAAATTTTCTTATATGAGTTTCAAGATTTACGTTTTACTTTACAATGTATTACAAAATCAATTGCATTGTCCTAAAATTATCAAGTAAGCAATAAGAATTCTAAATTCACCTTTGCTTCTATTTGCCTGAGTATATACAGCAAAATTGTTTCCTCCCTTCTTGAGATGTCCGAGTAATATAATATTCCATTAAAAAAACTAAACTTGATCGTAAGATAACGCTGAAGTTTCTTGTTATACGAAAAGTGTTCTGACCGTATAATATCCTACCCAATACCACATAATGTTTATATCTCCCTTATCGCTACTATTTTTAGAGCATGTAATCCATAGTGATTTACTTCCATGATTATGTACAGTGCTATGAAATACTTTAACATTTATATTTCTCATATTCAGGCGATTGGCTGTTGATAGCCGCGTCAGTATTTGTTGTTATTATTTATAGATGTTGAACACGTACTTCTTAAACGTTCTATTATACTAACTATATATTTTCTACCACGGGACATAAGCATATATAGTAGTAACAGTGTTCACATAAATATTTATTATATAATTATTTATCTGCACTTCCAGAAAGTGAAATTCAAAGGTCTATTTGTTTATTCTAGTCAATATGACGAAAGATCAAACAGTACTGACTTTTGAATTTTGTATGTTATGTATAAAGTTATCTACAAATAAAATTTGTTCATTGCATGCTCTCTTAAATGTTAAATCTTTAGTATTAGCTGCTTGTTGTTCTGTAATGTGGAAATTCTCATATTTGAATATTTTTCTCTTCGTTTGCATAATGGGGACTTTACTGCTTTTATTTACTTGTTAGTGTTCTTTTGCTGTTCCCCACCGGTTAAAAATTTTATGCACATACACTAAATCCACTAACAAAGAACATCGCAATATCAATTTCCTTCTAAGTTCCTAATAACAGTTTATATCTAAATTAACAACCGGCCCAAGTGTTTTACATTAATTTGTATATAATACATAAATAATAGGTTGCAGTACCACTGGATCCATGTCACTCGATTGCTATAGGGGCTGTCGAGACATCGCTGAAGTCAGACGCAGCCGCGATTATCGTTACAACGACTACTGGTCGTAGCGCAGTTTTGATCTCAATTTATCGTCCTCGATGTCCGATTCTTGCCGTTTCCCGCAATGGAATTGTTTCGAGATGGTTGCAAATTTACTACGGAGTTCATCCTCTCCACTATAGAAGTAAATTCATTCGCAATTATATTTGCAAAGTCATAAGTTACAAGTGTAGGGAAATTTTAGGCTAGCTTAGGACGTAGAAAAGTAACGACGAAGGGCGGGACATTTACGATTTTATTAATGACGGTACAAACTAACGGTGACGCACGGCGAAGGGTAGACGGAAGGACGAGGACGGAAGTCTTGAGGGAAGCCAGATTTTTATCAAAATGGAATTAAAAAACTAGAAACTTGTTGGAAACAATGTGTAGAATCCAATGGTTGTTATTCCGATTAAAAATATTTATTAGTAAACAAGTTGTATTCGGTTGAAATTAATCTTAAAAATCGGACATTTCATATGTTACAATCTAACAATAACGGTACGACGCACGGCAACGGGTAGACGGTAGGACGAGGACGGAAGTTTTGAGCGAAAACGGAATATAACGGAAAGTGCAAGTGGCTGGCAGGCCCGGAATTTCCCGGGGGTGAGGCCCAGCGGTCAGGGTGCACGCGCACTGGGGCGGGCGTGCCGTTTTTCCTCGAGTGACATAGGCAGACAAGAAAGGCAAAGACACACGAACGGAAATAATGGATGAAGTAAAAAGTTCTGAGCGGTTTTTCTCTTTATTTTGATGATAAAATTAACAAACTTAGAATTTTCGGAATTAGATCAAATAAGCGCCGTTTTGTTCAATAACTTTTGCCCATTTTGAAGGCAATTTCATAATTCCGCGATTGAAGACGTCTTCGTCCCTATTGTTAAAAAACTCGACCAGCTCACTTTCACAAGCCTCTCTTGAGGCCAGTTTTTTGCCTTCAAGAAAATTTTGTACATGTTTAAAAAGGTGATAATCGCTTGGTGCCCGGTCTGGGCTATACGGCGGGTGCGATATAACCTCCCACCCAAGCTCTCGGAGCTTCTGGCGTGTCGTTAACCAGTTAACTGTGATTGACGAGTATACTCGTCATGGAGAAGTGGCACGATTTTGTGTATTGACGAGTATACTCGTCATGCGTATAAAGTAGTGACCATTGGCTATTTAAATTGTAATTTTTGAGAAAAACAGAACATATTCTCAAATTTCAAGATGTTTAGAATATTTTCAGGCCATGCCGGAATAAAACAAACAAATGAAAAATATAAATAATTTGAGATGAACTCATGCGTCCCCGTATGCACCAGTTGAAACAGCTTACCAGTTCGCATAACGAATTTATTTATGTGCGACGATACCGTTTTTTAGATGTTAGCCTAAAAGGGGCAAATGCAAAACTCAGAAAGTTGATTTATAATAGGGTTCCTTTTTAAATAATCCTGTTTAAATTCTTACTTTTATACGTATTAGGTTGGTGCATATGAAATGTCGGATTAGGTCTGTACACTACATTTTGGCCAGATTTTGTAAATAGGTAGTCGTAAAATTAATAATTTTACAGTTGAAACAGGTTGTTTGGTCTATATGCTCAATATTGAGATGTATTTTATTTGGAAGACACCTAATTTCTATAAAAAAATTAACTTTTTTGTGCAACGCGAATAGTAGTGAAATACGAGTAGTAAACCGATATGAATTTAAACTTGGTAATAATGATGCAGCTGCAAGTCTTAACATAAACGGAGCATATGGGAGGCAATTCTTAATAAAAAAATCGTACAATGTTGGTTCAAAAAGTTTCGTTCTGGATATAAGTATCTTCAAAATGCGCCTCGTGGTAAACCCACAACCGTATGCCATAATGATGTCCTATCTATACATGGAAAGCTGAACTTCCATTTTTCCAAGGCGTTGACAGCATTACTATTGACAGATACTGTAAAAAAATTGAACAAATGCTCGTAGAATTGAAAATACTGCGTTCGGTTTCAATTAATCGGCGGGGGCCTACTTTATTGCACGACAACGCAAGGCCATGTCCGTCAAAAGTGAGCTCAAAAAAATTTCGCGAATTGAAATATGAAATTTTACGTACCCACCTTATTCACCTGATCTTCCTGTAACGGATTATCACATTTTTAAACACTTAGGCCACTTCATTATAGAAAAAAAATTCGATAATGAAGGTGACAATAAAAAAGTCGCCTCCAATTTCATCGTTTCTAAAAACTCAGATTTTATTAAAAATGGTATAAAAGCCCTTGTGGATCTTTGGCAGAAGTGTATTAATGTGGATGAAAATTATTTTGATTTATAAACATTCATTTTGCAAAAACTGTGGTCATTTTAATGTCGCCGTATACAATCCGACATTTCATACGCACCAACCTAATATAATATTTAATTTTTATTGCGTTTTTAGTTTAATATGTATGTAATATACGTTTATGTTAACCAAATAAGTAAATATTAGTAATAAAATTTTCAATTTTATAAAATAAACCCATCTTTTTGATCCAATATCTTACCAGCGCAACTTACTCTGTGATTGACGAGTATACTCGTCATGGCTCGATTCTGGCGACACAAAAAGGTGCGCGCTCTCAAACGAGGGCGCCACAGTTAACTGGTTAAAGATGTGTGCGGCCTGGCGTTGTTTTGATGGAAGACAACACCCTTCCGATTGGACAATTCTGGTCGCTTCTCGTCGATCGCCTGCTTCAATCTGGTCAGTTTTTCACAATATAGGCCCGAATTGAGTGACTGGCCCGATGGGAGCAGCTCATAGTGCAGGATTCCCTTCCAATCCCATCAAACACATAGTAAAACCTTCTTGGTCGTTAATCCGGGCTTGGCGATCGTTTGGGCCGTCTCACCGCGCATGGACCACGATCTTTTTCGCCTGTTATTCTAGTATGTGACCCATTTTTCATCGCCAGTCACCATCCGCTTCAAAGAAGGGTCCATTTCGTGACGCTTCAGCAAAGAATCGCAGGCATAAACTCGCTCCAAAAGGTTCTTTTGCGTCAGTTTGTGTGGCACCCATATATCGAGCTTCTTTTTGAGACCAGCCTTATGCAAATGGTTCCAAACGGTTTTCTGGCTAATCTTCAGTTTCTGGGCAATGGAATAAGTGCTCGCATGCCGGTCTGACTCGACGATTTCCATGATTTTATCGACATTTTCAAAACGCTCAAAACTTTTTACTTCACCCATTATATAGAGACGACGAACGAAGCGAACAGACAGTTAGGAGATACACGGAGACAGTTAGAATACACTCAAACCTGATTTTGTGCGATTTTTTTGTGTGGTATATGAAAATTTCAATCAAATAGAAACATAATTGACGAAGTCATCAATAAATAAGTAGTAGGTTTGATTGGCCATATTTTTCGATTTTTAATATGTAGTTCATCACATTACATAAGTATTGCGTTAGCCGATTACACTGTATGTTATTGAACTCTATACATATCTTCAAGTGACGAAAGCGATTTTGTACCAGTTTACCACAAGTAAGTTCGCGTATTGTCAGACTACGAAGGATAATGGTTATACGTTTTGAAAAGTTTTGTATGTGTAAAATAAGTAAATATTTAAGTAAAATATTTAAAAATGTCCGCATGTGTGTTTTCTAAATCAGATTCCAAGTAGCTACCAAGCCTCGTGTCTTGATTTCGTTTAAAAAAACAATTCCTAGTTATTTCGTAAGCTTTAAGTTATTTTCTACGTGAGACTTTTTTTATGCGGTCCCTATTCACCGCACAAAAAAAATACTTTTTAATTGTGTTGCGAAAACTATCTCTTATAGCTACTCGTGAAGTTCTGTGCGATTTTTTTATGCGTTTTCTTTTATGCGGTCCCTATCCACCGCACAAAAACAGGTTTGAGTGTATACACGGAGCAGTCAAATATACACGGAGGCGAACGGACGAACGGAGACACGGGGTAGAACGGTTACGGAAAAAGGAACGACGCGACGGAGTATATTTTTAAGTTAAAGATAAGCACGATTCGCGAACTATCGATCTTAGCCTATTTATCACTATAATCCCACATAAGTAAAATCTCAGATTCTCTCTGGGTTTGTCCTATGTGATATGTATTAGGGGGACCGGAAAGTAATGTCGTTTCTCCAGATATTTTGCTTAAAAACCAATTGATTTTTATCAATCCGGCATTGAAAATTTGTACACTAGATGACAAAAGATTGGTGATAACAAGGGTGATTACATCATTTGTTAAAAGTAAAAGCTTGTTAGAAATTTATTTGCTTGAATTTAATGTAAAAAGACGACATTACTTTCCGGTCCCCCTAATATATCATGGTATCGGTGGTTCGGAATCCACCTAAAACAGTAGGTCCAGGGCTATGGTTGGTAAGGAGCTACAGGCTGAGCCTCACAATTAGTGGGTTCGAGCACAAATCCGCCGTTACCTCTGGGAAATTTGTCCTATGTGATATGTATATCATAGGCTCGGTGATTCGGAACCCATCTAAAACAGTAGGTCAAGAGCTATGGTGGTTAAGGAGTTACAGGCTTGGATTCACAATTAATGTCTTCGAGTTCAAATCTACCGTCACCTCTGGGTGAAGGAAAAAAAAATTTTTCCTACGTGATATATTCATTATAGCTTCGGTGGTTCGGAACCCACCTAAAACAGTAGGCCCTACGGGAAATCACTTTCACACATGAAGCAGTTAAAGTCGAAAAAATACGAAAGAAAAGAAAGAAATAGTGATTTGATGAAATCAGTAAAATTACTTCATAAAAGTGAATTTATATGAAAAGAAGAACGTTAAATTTTTCTGAAATATTTATCTATCACATAATGTAGGTGAGCCAGCGTCTGATTGGAACAAAGACATGGAAATGCGAATTCAAAGCGGTATCGAATACCTTCGAAGAAGGAAATATATTCAAGTGGGGAATGCTATCGTTATAGTCAGTGGATGGCGTGAAGGAAGAGGATTTACAAATTGTATACGCGTTGTTTATGCTTCACCTGGTTATATAGAAAATCAAATACCGGACTTCGAGAAATGTTGGTGAATTCTACAAACTCCTTGTTTTCTCAAATGTATAAAAATATGGGTACACATAAGAAAATAATTACGATAATAGTTTAGTCGTTGAATGTTCAAGTATTTGATATGTAACAGTACTAAGCAACAATAAAACGTTTATTGGAAATGAAACTAACAAATAATGTATTATGAAACGAAGTCTCTTGAGTAAGTAATATACTAGAACGAAATGTATTTCATGGAATAATAATACGATGATTTAAATCTTTAAAAGCATATTCAATTTTTACACTGATTTCAATATTGTTGTTTACTGCTTGCGTTTACAATCATATTTCATTGATTTGTTTGAATCATACCGTACATTCTTTTTGTTTATTCAAACTGTGAAAAAATCAATTGTGCACATTCATATATATCGCTACATGGTTCTTTTAATATCTATATCCACTTTTAACGGGTGTATATTGAACATTTTTTATTCACAGCTTAAAAATATCAAAGATCGATTTATTCTTAACTAATTCAAGCAACGGTGCTTCATTATTTCTCACTTCGAGAACACGATTGCAACTCATAATCTGAAATTTTTAAATTGTCTGAAACACATGGTACGATAACAATAACAATTCCATATTGATCTGATATTGTCTTTTCATTTGTAAATGGATAGATTCAGTTTGTAGGTAGAAACTAGTTAGCGTTTGCTCTATACTAGTCAGAGTGCCACCTCTTCACCCCCAGGAGGGTCTGTTATCAGTCAATGATTACGTGTTACGTGTCACACGTGTGGTAAAGTTTCTACAGGGTCCGATAAAACCTGGGGTCGTGATTCTTGTACGCCTCGATTGAAGGAACATTAAACACGTTATCTGTTTCGCTGGAGAATCACCCTTTTGTGGACAACGGTTAATATCATTGTCTTCGACGTTAGATACCGAGGAATCACTTTCAGTCGACATCTTTCTTATTTGCAGGTAATTTTTCTTTCTTTTACATCTTTACATAATTTTCTAAAAAACGGAAAATGCACTGTCATTATTAAATATCATTTCTCCAGATGTTATATTCGTATACTCTGGATTTGATAATAGTCGTACAGAACAGAGTCATGTGGTTATTTTTGCGAAAATTGGTTTAAAATTTCCATGGACGAAGCACGTATTTTATACAAGCAAATGCATTTTCTTTTCTCTTCCTCTTTCACTACATGCTAAATAATTATTGCTCAAGGATAACTTCCTAGGTTGCCTGAAAAATTATTGTTGAATAATTATATGCACTGAGCACTTGTTTATGTAAAAAATCCTATAATACTTGTTAATATTTGAAAACAAATAGACAGCAACGTAATTCGTTCTTAATATTTTAAAAATCACATTAGTCATTCGATTGTTCCATGTTGGCCTAAGAAAGTTAGATTCTACTTTCTAGCTATTGAAGTAAAAAAAGCTTTCATTAAAACTGTGTTCGTTAATGTTTCGTTAGTTGTATCTTTCTTGTCTATTAGATCCAAAAGAAAACAGTCAACAACATGTATTCTAATCAGATTTATCCATTTACTTCTGGCGCGAAATAACGATGAAGAATGAGAATTTTGAAGTGCGTTTTTGGTTCCTGGAGATAGACACTCACAAGTATTGCTTCTATCCTCAAAAAGAGAAATAAAATGAAATTTTCGAACAGTTTAGATATCCGCAAACATCCAAAAATTATATGAAAAGTTTTAGGTGTAACAATAATGAAAAAAAAAGTAGAAAAAGACTAGTTTGTAATTGAACAGAGATTTATTTCTTATCAATTCAAATATGACTATTCGAATGAAAAGTGATTTGATATAACTAAAGTTAAAGAAATTAATTTAACTTATCACGGGATAAGATAAATCGTATTTGCATCTTCTCAATATCAAGATATGCTACTGCCATATGCGAAACCAATTAAGTTATCCCTTGTCGTAGGCAGATATATTTGCTCAGACATTAGTGATGAAGATGCTCAAGTGGACATTAACATTAATGGGTGAACGTAATGTCATACATTTCTGTTTACCCGCTGTATATAATGTTCGATCAACTTCACTTCCTTCTATTTTAATGAATTCTTTACACTTATCGCATTTTTACGAATGAAAGGTACAACGATGAGGATGTATTAAATATTTTTTTCCTTGCGACAATGTACAATTACTTTATTTCTGCAACATGAAGGACATTTTTAATCAATTAAAATTTTTTCAAATTACTACGATTTTATGGCTTTTATATCTGTTAAAGACATCAAATAGGATATTTTGGTTATCGTTGGTGTACATAATCAATATTATGTGAACTAAATATTTATTAGTACATCATTAATACATGTTTATCATGAGACGTCAAGAAATGCGCTAATTTAAACACCGCTTCCCAATTATTTCTTTACGATGATGTCAATGTAAGAGGAAAATTAATTAATAAGTCTGGTTTAATCTATAATTTACCAGCAAGTGTAACCTTTATTTTAAAAAATGGGTTTGTTAAATTACCGACAGATATAACAAAGTAAATACTTTAGATAAACACAATTTACAATTGTGAATATTAATTACTTGTTTGTATGCAATTACACGAATCAAGCTTCGTTGTTCCCATGCTGTCAATGGAATTTATTCTTTCTGACAGTTATCCTATCGATAATAGGATTATTTTTAATTGTTTTTTCCTCTTTTTCCAACTATTTGTACTTTCCTGATTTTTCCCAAAAAACTATGTCAATTAGGGATGACCTTATGAAGTTCTTGTATGAAATTAACTTTATTTCTTGTCTCTTCAAGTATTATTGTATCAGGTAATTATATTCAATCTTATCATTGATCCTATTATTAGCTTTTAGTTTTTAAATATTATTACTTTAATATTATTTTTTAGCAGACCTCTCCTATTGATAGTAATAACTCCAATGTATTACATATGAAAGTTAATATGTCTATGTTACAAAAGGCGTATTATAAAGGTTTCATCAATTATTTCAATAGCATATCTCCGATTGCCAAGTTACGATTGATTTCTGATTATCGCGCTATTTCCATAGAAACCGCCATTTCTATTGCTATTCTCTTGACATTAATTAATCCACAACAGTATAGTAGCACTAGTATGACTCATGCAGGCGAAGATTACTCGAATTTAACTTTACTTAACATAACAAACGAACAGATCGTCCAATTTATATAATGACTACGAAGTGCGATGAATGCTTCAGATTTACTTGAGTGAATATTTATTTTTCAAATGGAATAGTAAAATATTGCTAGAATGTTCATTACTTATATGGCAATTTTAATTAAGAGCTTTATCTATCTATCATAAGGTAGGTACTGTTCAGAAGAACGTAATGTCAAACGTATTATTTAACAGTGATACTTTAACGTTGAAATATAGGTATAGATGATATTACAAAAAAGGAAGAAATTTCGAAAACTTTGCTGTAGCGTTGTATCAAGATTGCCTCAAAATCATTTGGTGAATTTGCAAATAACATTGAAACTTAATATTAAAGACCTGATCTCGTGGGTTGATATTTAAGTTTAGACTTAAATATGTACCTTTAACACTAGAACTACCGGCGTTAAATCTATTATATTTAAATATATTAAGAAAATACTTTGAGAAAAGAGGAATCAAGAGGCAGAAAAGATGGTCAATTCGGTCATTTATGTTTTTTGAGTTGGACGTAGAATATTTCTCCTATGACTCTCCTATAAACTTTGAGAATTTTTGGAAAAAATTGTGTACCAGTCATTTTGACTGGTTTGGTAGTTCTAGTGTTAACACTGCTTTGATACTAGATCTACTAAGGTGGTCAAAATGACTTGTTCCGAATGTTTTGTAAATGATCCAAAAATTTCTAACGCCCCTTCTTTTTAAATTTTCTATGTCTATCTTGTAGACTGCAAGTTCCTTCATTTCTGTCCTTTTAACGTACTATTGAACAATTTTAAATATAATGTATCGATCGTCCGTAGACCTAATGTTAATAAATAACAATTTTCTTAAAAAATAATCGACGCCTTTGCATTTCTGAAATATTTACTTATACAAAAATATCAGGTATTTTGCCTATTGCATCACACTATATACGTTTATTTGTTATTAGAATAGCCTAATTATAGGGTTACTTTGAAATCATAGAAGCATACAGTCATAAAAAAAATGAGGTTTGAAAATAAATGTACAAGTACATTGTATGTTAGTTTGCTTGTCGTGTTTTAGAGAGTTAGGTGACTATAAAAATATATTAAAATTTGTATATTAACAAAATAAAAGCCATAGTAATCATTATGAGGAAGAAATTGCTTGGAAAATATTGTATAAATTTTATTCTTGCCAAACAACATGGTAACGTTTTCCATTTGTACTATTATCAAGTAATAATAATACTTTGCATGTTAGATCTTTCCGAGATAAATGTGCAGGCATTATCAGACGATAGCTACTGCGAAAGACGAAGAAATATTGTTCTTGCGTCTAACGTTGTCGGATGCAAGCTTCGTATGCAACTAGAGTATTTCATGCGTAACACTAGCATATTTTTTGTTCGTATCATAATGCAGTTTTAGCAGGTAAAATCAATTCTTGGTAAAGTGGAGAATTCCCTTCGTAATGAAATGCTTCGAAAATGGTGAGAGATAACGAAAAAACGTATACAAAAATTGTATCTAAATATGAAAAAAATTGTTTTTGATTCTCCACTGCCAGTGATCTTTAAAACTCTGTTTTCACCTTTTTTATGGGGCAATTTTACGAAATAAAATCAAATTGTTGGATGAAAAAATAAATTGTTGTTGCGCGTTAATTACTTTACTTGTATCCCTAGTTCTATGATTTTTTAAATTTCACACTTCCTAGTTTTCCTTGTGAGTCGAACAACTTAAGCGTTTTTTGTCTAAACGATTAATAAAGCCAATCTTATTTATTTAACAGTACAGATAAGTATAATTTATACGCGTCTAAATAAAATAATGAATCATCGGTTCGTAGAATTTGCAAACATTCTAACAAATTAAGCAAATATTTTAGCGAACGGCTATAATAAATGCACGACTTATATGTATTGGGTTGGCAGGAAAGTAATTTCGGTTTTGTAATATGACATGAAACTCAATTTTTGTAACAAAGAAGGAACTTTAGTCAATTATACATTTTCCATCTTGTTCGATGAACTTTTGCCATCTTTTCGACCAATTTATAATTTCGCTCTCATAGAAATTCTGGTCTTCATCAGCAAAAAATTGAACCAGGTGCGATTTTAGACTAAATGTTTGAATTAATCGTTTCGTTCCTCGGAAGCAGCTCGAAGTACACAACACATTTGTAATCCAACCAAATTGACAGCATAACTTATTTTTGATATAATTCAACTTTCGATGTGGCTTGTATAAAAAAGTAACGACAAAGTAAAATATGTCGAAAATGTTCGTTTTTGCACTCCATATTAAAATTCACGCTAAACTAACAATTGCAAACAAAATGAAGCACAATTTGTTTCTGAATCCTGCCAAAAGTGACAACTTTCAATTTTCAGAAGCAAAAAATGATAACATACTCAGAAGTCCTTCAAAACAAACGTAACGTTAGCTATCGACGAAAACCGAAATTACTTTCTTGCCAACCCAATATATTCATCGGTGAAACACGTGCATCGGCGTCGCTAACTTATTATATTAATTTTAAAAGCCTTGCCTTACGTATGTCAAACTCATTACAGCATCAGGGCCGCATTGGGATAGTAAGTGTTTCACGTGGTTCATTAAGAATGACAATCACGACGCATACTACAAGACGTTAGAAGAAATAATGATAATGTCGTTAGCTTGTTAAATTTATGCAGATCGATAGAACTGTGCAACAGTTCTTAATCATTAAAAATAACGTTAATCGTGGATGAAAATCAGTTTTATGACGGAATTAATTTTTCATTCCATTTATACCGAAACGTTAGTAGTCATTACATGGATTTACTTAAATATTATGTCTCATCGAAGCACGCTTCATATTTTTCAATAAAACTTTAAAAGGGTTAACTATTATCGTTCCGTTGAACAACATTTCAGGCATGTTTCCTCAATTTAGGGCATTAAACCTTTGTTTGACGGCATGTGTAATTGCTTTAGTACAAAATGATTGACAAAGTATTGGCAAATTGTAAATGTATTTTCGCTTTTATCGGATTCAATTTTATACTGGCAGTTTGATACTTACGTAGAATATTTTGAGAATAATTATAAGATACCATTGAAACCATTAGGCAAGATAAGTTAATTTGCATAGAGAAAATTGATTACGTCTACTAGTTATTGGATACTACGTGCGTCAACTTGTGCAAATGAAATTTTGATGGTACTTGCAAAAGTCATCTGTTCATGGGTATATCTTATGCCCAATTCATATCCCTATTACATAACTATTCTATGTAATAGAAACAGTATCCAGAAAATTGTTGTTTAGCGATAATACATTTATGAAAGACAGATATGACATTTTAGACGATAAAGTTCAAATTTTGGAAACTATGATTGCGGTTATGAGTATGTTTAGTAGGATATGTGAATTTGTCTAATTTATATCATTTAAACCCTATTTTTAGATATAACGTATCAACTATTCCATTTCCAAAGTTAATAAGTTAACCTTTTGCACTCCTATGTCGAGCTGTACTCGACATAGCTTTGCACTTCATTTTATTTTCAAACGAATTAATATCGACTTTTCAAATTCATAATGACTTTGTAATATCATATAAATATCCGTCAGTACCTAGAGTTATTGCTATCATTAAAAAAAATAAATAACCAAGGACAGAAAATGTTGTGCAATTAATTTCACTTAGCTCGCTACAAAGTTAACAAAATAATTCTGACCGCAAAGGGTTAAACTTGGAACTAAAAATGTTGGTTCCAATTACCCTTTGGGATATACCCCCCATTATGGACAGTTAAACTTCGAAAATCGTAAAGTTTTTTTGTTCATTCCAGAAACGAACTTTGGCAGAAAAATTAAAAAAGAGAGCGATAACAATCCTAAGATGAATAATTGTCCTACAAAATTTGCAATGCTTTAGTGTACCAAATTGCAACCACTCAAGTAATGTATCAACTTTTACTTTTCTGAATTCTGTTTTCATCTTGAATGCTTTCTGTAAATATTCTATTATAATTTGACTTGTATTCTACTCTATCTAATTGAAATATTATGTAAATTTTTATTTTTTTGCACGGCGATCAACGTTAATAGGTCTCGTGTCAAGCGAAACTTAGCAAGATATTTGTTTTATAAGGGTTGTTCAAGTTTATGAAGTGTTATATGCAAACCGTTTGTATAGTGATAAAGCCCATTTTAAAAGTACCGTGTTAAATCAAAGCCATGTTCTCAGGGTGCCACATCCTAAATGTGCTAATTGTATATATATATATATTATTTTGACTCATTACCTTCTATGATCCCCATTTGGGGATATATTCATTTTCTAAGTTTATTAACGTTCAATTTAGATATTTGACCTGTTTCTGAGATTAAATGTGTTCAAGACACTTTGGTTTAGATGTACTCTTAAGCAGCAGTTTTCATGAATTACTTCTATTTTTACATTACGACAATACGTCTTCCAGAAACAATGAAACCAAGAAAAATTTGACAGCTAATGGGTTAATATTCTTCCCAATATAGAATTTTTGAATTAATTTTTCCATTTCATCTTTTACTTCAACAATCCATAATGCCCCGAAAATAATCCACCGAAACCAACATTTTTACTGCACAAATCCAAAAATAGAGCCCACTCTTAACACTAGTACTACCAAACCAGTCAAAATGAATGGTGCACAATTTTTTCCAAAAATTCTCAAAGTTTATAGGAGAGTCGTACGAGAAATATTCTACGTCCAACTCAAAAAAACATAAATGACCGAATTGAGCATCTTTTCTGCCTCTTGATTCCGCTTTTCTCAATGTACTTATTTAATGTATTGAAATATAACAGATTTAACTCCGGTAGTTCTAGTGTTAATCCAACTACGATGAACAATATATAATTCTCATGATACCCAAAACAGCTAAATTCGAAAGCCACACGAATAACGAATACCCAGAAAGAAAGTTCTCCAGAATGCCTCAATCGTCGTTAAAGAACTCCACTGTCCTATCAACATTAAAATTCCATTTTTACCTTTCACCCGCGGACCCTCTTTGGCCGATACTGCAAAAAGTAGCAAGACTCGAAGGAACAGATTAGGATCGTGTTGAGAAGAGGCAAAGACCGATCGGCGATGAACCAACGGTAGAGTGCTGATACAAGATATCCTCTATCCGAGAAATTGCAACGAACTTGCATTCGAAGCGGAAGATGTGGGTGGCGTAGAGGGTGCGATAGGAGAACGCTTGCGCTTGACGAGACCGCGTGGCTGTTTTCGAGCGGCCACCTGTGCCTCTGTCCATCCCCTCCCATCCCGTAAAAACCACCACGTCCCCTATATATATAAAGGCACCCTCGGTACCGTCACACTTCGCATCGTTACCGTCGTTTCGCGCGACTCGGCCAATTCCCAAGAAGTACCCCCTTGAAGGACGCAGACTCATCAATCCAACCGAAAACATCACTCGTCCCTTTTGCTTCTGCACGGTGAGTCCGCGTGTTTTTACTATTTCCCTGTTTCCTGCGTCAGGTTAATAACTTGGTCCTGAATATCGGCGTTTTGTGCGGTTGTATCGTTACAGTAGTTATTTTTCGGTGATATTCGACGAGCCGAAGAGATCATTGAGGATAGGGAAACTAGGAGGTTTGAATTATCCTATATTTGTGAGAGACATTTTGTCGATGGAATGTTAAGTTGGTGGGAAATTTTGTGGATTAGTTATTATGTTGATGGGTCGAGTTTAAGAGTGGGAAATATAAATTTGACGGTTATTGATGCAGGTAACCGCTAGTTGCTACTATGAAGGAATTGTTTAACACTAGAGCTACCAAACCAGTCAAAATGACTGGTACACAATTTTTTCCAAAAATTCTCAAAGTTTATAAGAGAGTCGTACGAGAAATATTCTACGTCCAACTCAAAAAACATAAATAACCGAATTGAGCATCTTTTCTGCCTCTTGATTCCTAGTTTTTCAAAATACGTATTTAATATTTTGAAATATGATAGATTTAACGCCGGTAGTTCTAGTTTTAATGAGATGAAAGGAGTTTGTTCTTTGGTATGTTCTACCTGTAGATAACTATTTGATTTTGATCTGACGTTATGTAAACTCACCGGGGATATGAACTTTCATTTGGTTTAGGATCTGGGTTTGAATGATACCCTTGTTGAGGTTTATTAGTAATTAAACATATTATCGCGCATTACTAGAATCTACTAGAATTACTAGAATCGCACATGTACGAAAGATAGAATTCGAAGAAAAGCATAACGTGAAATTTATGGGCAATATGACATGAAACGAGTCTGAGAGAATTAATAATGAAAAACTTTCATATGTTGAGCATTTTTCCGTTTCATATTATCAACTTATGAATGCGTAATATAGCTTTATTCCGCCCGTAATCCAAAGTCTCTGTTTTACCTGAAAATATACCGTAAGCTAGAATATTTGGAAATATCAGAAATCGTATAAGAATGAAAAGGTAAATTTTATTCAAAAAACAAACATCGATTGTACCGTTATAGTTTTTCAGTAAAAGTGTTAAATTGAGTATCGGAGTATTGAGATGTTTTGTTTTAATGAGAAAAATGCGCGATATTATTAGGTTTGTATTAGGAAAGAACAATATTGTCTCATTATAAAAAATGGCAAATTTCTCATAGAAATGAGTAAAGCATTTGTTCTACGTCAAGCTTTTTTGCAATTAAGTTCTGTGCTGTATGCAACCAATGCCCACTGACGAATGTTTCCATTCTGTAGTTCTTTTAAAAGTGTCATTTCGTAAAAATTAAATTTGTGTTTTGTATGAACGATATTTTGCAATACATTGGACGTATGATAATCTTACGGGCAAGGTTAATAGGTAAAAAATATTTTTCTTCAGTTCCATTTGATCCATTTCTTGAGCCTTTGATTTTTTATGCATTATATTGCAGTTCGCGATCGACATTATTACATATTGTAAATGTTTATCGCAATTGTAACTATAATAAAACCTATAATTCCCGACAGAACTCGCGCATATTTCGTTAGCATTAAAGAATTTTTCTTTTGCTTTAATTCCGTAAAAATTAGAAATGATTTAAAAAACTTCATTACTTGGAAAAGTTGAATAAAAATTGAAGGGCGACCATGATGTTTACGAGAATATGACATTAAGGGATTTTGCGTATTAAAGACTTCCAAATGAAGTTTTTTGTCATGAAAAAGGCAATCTCCATAGATGCTGTAACTGTCCTCTTTGTCTAACTTGCTCTTTACGAATGCAAGTTTTTTAAATGAGACTACTGTGTTGTTTGGCTAGCTTGTTTTAATATTTCAAGAATACTGCCATTTTTATGATTAACTTTTCGTAATGTAACATTGCAATTTTATCTCAAATTTATTTTATCTGGTTTCAATGTATATCTATCTATTTGGAAATTTTATTATAACAGATACCAGATATAAGTATTTTATTTTATTTGTTTGGAATTATATTACGAAATCAATTACGTAGGAATACATATCAATCGCGTTCAGAAATACAGGTACACATTGAAATACAAAATATGAGAAATAATTAAAAAATGTAATATATACAAATTGTAATACAAAACTCACAGTTATTTATATTTCATAATATTATGTACATTATATATAAATTCGTATTATAATATATATGTTCGCAGTGGTTTTTGTTTATAACGATGCGTAAAGAATTAAATATGCGTATACACTGTGTTATCGGCTGATTAAGTTTCCGGTTAAGAATTCACGGAAATTCAAAGAGTTCCCAAGTATTCTTCAGTTTGGCCTCAAGCAACAGATTTGTTGTCAACAACGGTATTGTCAAGTTTTTACTTTTATTGGTAAATCGATTGTCGATCTCTACCATTAACAATATAGGCACATTAATTCACTAATTCGCAGCCACTTTAACTCCATAAAATAACAAAAACTTTGATTGATGTTTGCTCTTTCGTTACAAACAAAGACGGAATTTGAAAATTATTTAGAAACTTTAATGGTATATTGATAGATTATAAGACAGTAAAATATTTTCGTCCTACTATTGTTTAAAAATTGATAGGCAGCACAAAGTTGAAGTTAAATCTCTTCTTCACAAGATTGTCTTTTTATAAAACTACACCTTTTGTTTAACATTTATTGAATGATCGTTTTGAAATAATAGGAAGTGCCTATAGATATACTTAAAAATCCTTTAAAAGGATTTCAACTTGCACTCTCTCGAATTTCTCTAAACATGTAATAAAAAAGATATAACGTACCAGATACCACATAAAAATTCCAGTAGCAATATTCTGAAAGTGGTTTGAGGAGAAAAATAAGCCACATTAAATTAACTGTTTGTACATTACATGTATTAATATAATAAATCGTTATTATTTGTTTATGCTCGTGCATTTAGCTGTAATCATCACAATTTTAATCCTCTAATCCGCAACTGCCCAATTTCAATGAGAAGGTATTAGATCATTTCCGATTAGTCTTTTAAAAACAAAGCAGTTCGGAGATTTGAAAATGTACAAAATTGTTCCTAAAAGTCAATTTTATCATGGCTTGACTTCAAAGTATTTATTAATGTCGTTTTTCTAAATACTTTTACAATTCAAAAAATGGATAAATTAGAAAATGGGATACATAAAATTACTAACTTTAAACAGAAGTATTTTACCACCTTCTTGCAAACACTGATGAACTACATTTCATAATGTTTTACAAAAATGTTATTTATTAAGAAGATAAAAAGTGCAACTGCGTGTGAATGCTGTTAGTACGCATATAAATAAATAATAGCAATTTAGAGAGAAGAATAACGCGTAATATCATTTAATTCGATCCTGTGACTTTTTTCGTACCTCAAATCCTTTCGTTGGACGAAGTTTCATGAAATATCCGGTGTATTGATGTCACTTGATAAGTCGGTATTGTGAGGTACTGCTATTTTTAAATTTCCATAAGAATATTGAGACTCTTTCAGTGTGTCTCAGTATGGCTTTCAATTAAACTTCACTGGTTTCATGTTCAATTTATTTGTTTGTGACACTTCTTCCAAAGTCACAGCTTTTCAATCATTTTCTACATGTTCCTCGAAGGGGTATCAGAAGGGCGCATCGCTGAAATGCAAAACAAATCCGTTTTCGGTTGCATTTCCCGTTGTCGAGGTAAGGCGACGATGTTTGCAGAATTTGAAGGAAGTTTCGACGAAAAATTCAAAGTCTTTCGGGAAACAACCTCGCGAGAATATATTTCCTTGATCCTACCCGGGAGGAAGAAATTCCTCCAAGAACGTTACTGCGTTTCGATTGAAACCACGATGAAATACTAGCTTAATGCTTGGCTTAATTTTAATGTGAATTAAAATGAAGTCATACGAAATTAGTTTCGAATTGCTAGTATATCATACGTGTGATCGAGAATTACAATTAATCAATTTTAATGAGAATTAAAATTAAATTAGTTGGGATCTTGGATTCAAGTATGAAATCAAATTGAAATTGCTAGTATAGTAATATATGTGATTATAGAGAATTAAAATAAAGTAATTTTCAAGAGAATTCGAATTAAATCCGTGTCTATCTTGGGTTCGAGAATAAATTGAAACTGAAATTGCTAGTGCACGATCATTAGGAAGTATAAGAAAGTGTAATAAGACTAATAAGATCGATAACTAAACCAGTGTCTTTGATGAAGATTATTCAGAATATTAATTGTACTTTAATTCTGTTGAACGGGAACTCTAATCCTAATAAAACGTCGAAATGTATAAAGAAACATTTTATTTCTAAAATGTACTTTGCAGTTGATATTTTTTAAGTATAACGATAGGCCTTTACTCATTTAATTCGTTTCTCAAATAGACAATTCTCGAAGTTACAAAGATCAATTTCTTATTTTCTTTTTTCAATAATTATAAGGCTACATTTTTTAAGACGGTTTTCTATATGTTTAATCAAGGTATTCTAAAATACCTGCAGTTACTGCTATCATCAAAGAATATTAAATATTCAACAGTAGCAAATCTCACCATATTAATTTCTATCAATCAACAACGGGTTGCAAAAGTTACTCTTATCATGAAAGATTAATAATTATTGGCCGTTAATTAATCGTCCTCTATGAAGTTATGTACCAATTTCTCAACTCATTAACACTAGATTTACCGGCGTGAAATCTGTTAAATTGCAATATATTTAATAAGGACTTTGAGAAAAGAGGGATGAAGCGGCAAAGATGGTAGTTCATTAAGTCATTATTGTATTATAAAATACACGTGAAGTATCTAATGTATAGCGTCTCTGTAAAGAGAAATGTTTATAAGACAAGTAGGAACCCGTCAATTTGACGGCTTCCCTAAATCTAGTGTTAAGCACCTTCTTATCTTATTAACCGCATCGTCCTGACATGACATTCCTCGTGCCTCGTAATTACACACTTGCAAGCCGTTTATAAATTCTTTTGTCGAATTTCTCAACGGCATGTCATCTTATGAAATCCATTGGAAAACAATGTACAACATGGTTCACGGTATGGTTTATTATTAAACACCTCGTGCTGGAGGCACGCGATAGGAGTAAATGAAGCACTGTGATAAGTGCTTATAATACTCAATCCCTTCGCGTGGAACTGAAGTTTAGTTCCGAACGAATTAAATTTACCGGGGAAAACAATGACATAGAATGCGGCAACGACAGTGGAATAATGTACTGTAATTCTTGTGAACTAACAAAGTATCTATTCTCATGAAAGGAGGGCGGGATGTTCCGGAAATAAGTGACCAAAGTTAATCTCATTCGGTTCGTATCGAATAATTTCATGTAAAGACTTGGATGAAATTATAATAAAGATTACGGCATCAGTAGTATTAATTGGATGGCGTGGGACAATAGGCGAGTATGTTATAAATAACACATTCTTCTTCGATACAATACCGATGAGGAAGTGAGCTGTGTCTCATGCAATAATTGGATTAATCCTTTTTGCTATCACGGTTCTTCACGTCAGATTGCTACCGCTAAAGAACACAATGCCAAAAGTATGCACACCCTGCAGGTTAACACTAGAGCTAGCGGCGTTAATTCTATTATATTTAAATATATTAAATAAGAATTGTCGAAATGCAGTTGATTCTTTCAACTAAATCGCTTGCTTTATGTAAAGCTTTAGTCTTTTATTATAAAAATTGTGTACTTTTCACGCGTCAATTTGCAAAATTAATTGCTCGCGATGATACATAGGTTAATGTCACGGACAATTTCAGGAGAACTAATTCGAAAGTTAATTTGTTGTGATAGCGTAAACAAGATATACATTATGGAAATGTATATACGTTTCATTCATTAATTTTAAATTAGCCGTCTGGAATTGTTCGTGAACCGAGTAAAGCTGCTTTAATTGATAGTATAAAGAAGATAAACTTTTCAAAAACATTTATAAATATAATATATCGACTTTAAATCAACGACTACTAATAAAAGTATAATCGGCTTTAAAATATAATCTTATCTTTTCCTGTAATAAAATAATACAGTATAATACAGGTTTCCTTTTTTGAAATTTTAATTCCATATATTATTACATGGTAGAGCACGTCACGTAAACCATCAGTGGAAAGAGATTTTGCAAGAAATGAAAAGTTCACAAGACTTATACAATACCGCTGTATTGTTCTTGCTTAAGCAGTACAAATTCATTGTACGAAAAGGCGAGGACATTTTTTTCCCTCTCGTAAAAACAGTGAATGAAATGGGTATTGAATACCTTGTTTGAATTACGAACGGACATTATACTTATTACATTGTACACTCGAGAAACGAAGATTATTCGCTATTGTGTAAAAGAGGATGATATGTCCGTACGGTGAGGAACAAAAGGTAATTGTGCTCGTACGTTAGGTAACATCCATATGTAGATTCAATATTGAACTCATGAAACGATTAATCTCCTCTCCCATAGTAAATGAGCTACGAGTAATCGATAGATTGTAACGCAGGGTTATTGACAACTTAAAGGAGATGACACGAATATTTGTAATCCCCCTTTTTGATTTTTTTCTTATTCTTAAAATCACAGGCGGGAAAGATTTTCATAAGATCCCACGGAAGGTTTCTCTTCCGGGACAGCTGGTGGGAAAACTTCCTCATTTGAATACGTTTTCAGGAAATAGTATTTTGATGGATTCATATTAGCAACGTGAAATAATACATTTTATCTGAATATGGCTCGATAATTTGTTTAGACGAGTCTCGTCTACGCTACACTTGCAATATAAATTGCAAATAAAGCAAAGGATTGCATTAGTTAATAAAAGATTGCATTACTAATATCGTATTTAATCATTGAACATTTTGATGATCCGATATTATTTTATTAATACGTCGTTATCTTTTTATGATGTGAATATTTTGTGTAAAGATTAATAATGGTAATACAATTTTAACTTTAAAAGTTTGTTTGATAATAGCAGATTAATAAATTTTCACAGTGAGATTTTGGATGACAGATATATTTTATTTAAGAGAACTTTCTTGCAAAGTTAAAAATGTTATGTGAATGAATAAAAAAAGCATCTATACAGTTCCTTACCTTAATTCTTTGCGGTCCGAAGTACACTTCTAATTTTTCATCGGTTAAACAAAATCAAAGTGAAGTGATTCATGGTTGTTTATTCCTTTATATTCGATAAAGTCAATAATTATAGATATTGAGGGATATTTGGGGGCAAGAGGAAAAATTATTCTCCGATTCCAAAGTTGAAATTAAGTTGATGAGGAATTAACTACAACGAGTTAAAGTGATAAGGAATTATAGATAATGAACTGCCACGTCATTTTTATGAGATTTCTTCTTTATAAATATTTAACGACGTGTTGTGATATAAAACTTATTTACACGAAGTTACTGAACTGTGAAGATTTCTTTCATTCATCATAAGTAATTTTATAATGTGCAAGATATTTGCATTATTTTATATATCTGTTTTAATGCATTCTTAAATTTCCGAAAAACATTCAAAAATCCATAGCCTCATTAATAATAATTGTAATGAACAGATCATTTCGATTCTACAGTTACATACATTTTGTATAATTAATTTATAACTGCTGATAAGCAATATAATATTCGTTGCATTCTATTTTTCTGATGATAACAGACACTTCTATAACCCTTTGCAGTCCTATGTCGAGCTATACTCGACATAGCTTTTCTCTTCATTTTATTTTCTAACGATTTAATATCGACTTTCCAATGTCATAATGGTTTTGTAATATCACTTAAATATCCGTCAGTATCTATAGTTATTCATATAATTTAAAAAAAATAACCCATGATGGAAAATGTTGTGAAATTAATTTCATTTAGCTCACTACAAAATTGAGAAAATAATTCGGACCGCAAAGGGTTAAATTGTGTTATATAAATTGTATTCATATTTAATTATCTGACACGTTGTCAAATACGTTATCCAATGGTTTATGTAATTTTCGTGAATTAGCACAGAACTCACAAATTTTTATACCAATTGTTACACCATCAGTGTTGTATAAGCCTACTGTACAAACATTTCAAAATTGGGTACATTTATATTGCCCCGAATCATTATTATACTCTAATAACGTCAGTTAGGTTTTCTTAATCGTTACTTCACCCTCCGTTAAACCGCTTGACGTCTGACGTGAAAGTGTATCGTCATTATTAATAGCAAAAGCTCTCTGTAGGTCTCCGTCCGTTTGTTATACCTCCTTCCCAAGGAAATAACACTTTCACCTTCGGCAACTACGTACTTCTAGATGTTGAGTTTCACTCTAGAATTTCTCGAGCTCGCGAGACGAAACGGACGAAACGATAAATGTTTCTGCCTGTTGAAAAACGTCGGTGTATGTTGCGGTAGATCATTGATAATGCAATCGGTTTTTTTATTACATTTTTTTCAAGATCGGTGATCTTTTCCTTCCCTTTTAAAAACATGAATAGAGTTATAGAATCCAATACAGACATCGGCCATAGGAAGAAGGAATACTGTTAATATTAAATCGATGTTGCTTTCTTAAGATTTTTAACTTTATTTATTTTATTTCAAGTTTTCAACATCGTAATCTAAGTTATTCTTGCTGAATCCACAGACAATATTTTATTTTTCCGATATTCTATCTTTCACCGAAGTCGCATTCTGATTTGTCATTCATTAGTGAATGCTCGTGTTCCGAAACACCATAAATATAGCAAGCTATATAATTGCCAAATCATACGACTGTTCTGAAATACTCAATAGGAGATCGACAAGATTCATTCTCATAATGGTCTTTGGCACTTAAACGATTGGAAGAAGATTATTATTCCAAATTCCAAAAGCTTTGTTGATGCTTTTGAAACACATAAAATTTACAAGGATATGAAATTTGTTTAATGTGGTCTCATTAAAAAAAAAAGAAGTTGACTTCAAAATCTGGTACCAATCACAGCTTTTGATAAAATACTGCTTTTTAGTAAAAGTTACAACTTAAATTCCATTTCCAAATTAAGCTGAAGTTATAACTGTAATTCCTTGTGAAATTTTCGACCATTTCCAAATAATCAAACGATGCTGTAGGTAAGATTATGTCTATATGGGAAATTCAAGGTTCATCAGCTTCAATTTTAACTGTTAACAGATGCGTTTTAGATTTACACCCAGTTCTGTTTTTACACGATAGATATGTTCCCGAAGATTACGTGTAAAAAACAATCGTGTAAACAAATATATTGCATCTATGGAAAAATAGAAGATTGGTTCCAGTCCTAAGAAATCAGCAAAAATAATACAATAAACCCTGAGTTTTCATGTTAGGATCTTAAACATTTTATTTCATAAAGATTGCACATGTGTCATACAAAGTAAATTATCATTTGAAAATGAAAAAAACATGCAACTAATTCATGAACACAAAAATTAGGCAAAATAATATGAGTTACACATAAAAAGATTTTATTCATTGTCAGTTTCTGGCGATAAACGCATACGTTTGCGTAAGACTGCAATACTACTGCTATCACTAGAAATGTTTTGATTATCGTCTTCGTGCTCCATTGGTGAAATTCTTTCTGTAATCTCTTGAACAAAATTATGACTAGCCTCCTGTGCTGTCTGTGTTTCAGAGGGTTAAGAACGAATTCAGTAATTGATCGTTGTGTCTGTGTTTTGGCTAGGCCGCAGCAAAGCAAAATTTTCTTCATCGAATTTGGATCGATCGTGTTAAATCAAAATAAGTCGTATAAAAAGAGAATTAAATTTTTGTTGTAATTCGTGTTGAATCAAAATCATGTAAAAGAAATTCGTGTAAAAACAGAATTGGGTGCAATTTGCTCATTGTACGCCTATAGCTTGACCTCTTTCACTGTCGCATCAACGGAAAACTTTCGGTAAATCATTCAGTACCGTGTAACAGATTGTAGGCAATGGTAGAGGATTGAACTCGGCAGACAAGAATTTGTAACCATTCGCTGACAAGTAGAATATGGGATACCCCAACCACGAGTCATTTATCGAATTCACGTTACATCGGGAATCGTTCATGGTGCGTGATATTCCCTCCACTTGGCTGTAACGATCGCCCATATTCTACTGACCTTTACAAGCACTTGATACATTGTATTCGTGACACCATTGATTCAGGCACCCATCAAAATTCGACCAAATGAGGCTGACAGTTTTCTGCTGGATAAACTGGCAGTTTTATTTATGGCTTTTGAGCTAAGATCTGGGAAAGATCGGTCTGAAAAATAGAAGAAAGATGGCATTTTTTCTATGTATCGTTTCTGGTGACAACTATATTTATCATTTGTCAAGTTTTTACCAAATATCTTAGTAGATACAGTTACATCAATATGAAATAATGTCACAGTAGACCACCACTTTGCAGGGGTGATGTATATCTAAATGGTGATCCGTAATTCATGGGGTACTTATAAAGATGATTATTTTTCTTGAAAGAATGCATGTAAGAAAAATTATTTATAACAAACTTGCTGCTCTAGAAATTTGAGTTTAACTCTTTGGACTTCTATTGTGAGTTACAAATTATGTATCTTTGCGTCCTCGTTACTTTTCTATCGACTTAATTTCAATTTTGGAATTTGATAGTAATTTTGTATCTTTAACCAAATATTCTTCAATATAATTATACTATTACGGTTGACGTTATCATAGGACAACAATTAATCTTCAGAGCTCAAATAACTATTACATATATCTGCATATAACATGGCAAAATTACATACAATGGTATGAAAAAAAGAAATTATTATTATACTCCAGTTACTGCAGTAAAATAGCTAATTGGTAGCACGAAGTTGATACACGAGAACTTAAATGCAATACAGAGCTCTAATTTATTTTTTATTCCTCCATTACATTCCATTAATACTTCAAACATCGAACATAATAATGGCCACCATCATATTAAGAACTGTTAATCGGTGACAATATAGCAAAGTAACAGTGTTTTTAATAAAAAATAAACCGAAGAAAACCCAAATCTATTGCTTTAATTTCTCAAAACACAAAAAAGTACCGCGCAAGATTGTATTCCTTTTTTCGCGCTAATTTTCTAGCAGAAGATCATTATCTTCGCAACCGTACCATAAAACCACCATATATTTTGTATTCCACTACAGAAAAAGCTCACGTATATTATTCAACAAAGTCGTTGATCAGAACAGTTTTGCTTAAAGTCCATCGCCTAACGTCTTTTTTTTTCCTAACGATGTTGATAGAATATGCCTAATTTCTCTTTTATCTAAAAATATTGTAGAACAATCGATATCATGGGGATGTTTTCACAGAGGAATTTCGCCGACAAAACGCCTAGGAAAGTCATTAAGTTTTAGGTAACCTACGTTCATTGTACATGACCAATACGAGCATGTAGAAGTTTCCCACACTGATGCGTACGAGCTTCACGGTCGAAAAAACGTATTACCTGCCGTTACGGTATATATCCGTCAGTGGAATCCTTGTAGTAATATGGTTGGGGGCTAGTTTTATTAATACACCGTTGACGATGTTTATATTTCGACGTTCACAGGAACACAGTAATTTTTCGAAGCATAAAAATATATTCGGAAGGTAAAATTTTAGGAAACATTAATCGCATAAAGACATTATTGGAAGAATGAAAAATTTATAACAGGCACGGCATTTGAGATGGTACTAGCGTTATGCGTTTAAGATATAACTTTGTTTAACACTAGAACTACCGGCGTTGAATCTGACATATTTAAATATATTAAATAAGTACTTAGAAAAAAAGGGGAATTCAGAGGTGGAAAAGATGATCGATTCCGTAATTTATGTTTTATGAGATGGACGTAGAATATCTATTCTATGACTCTCCTATAATCTTGGAGAATTTTTGGAAAAAATTGTGTACCAGTCATTTTGACTGGTTTGGTAGTTCTAGTGTTAACTTAAAGGTTTTCGTTATATTGTAATATGGGTTATTGTAATATGGTATAAAGCTTTTTTTTCTTTCTATCGGCTTACCTGTTACGGTTATTAGGGATGGGGTCTATCATTTTAGGGACTTCTAAATAAATTCTTAAATAATAATTTAGAAAAAGTTTCTCAAACTTGGCGGGGCAATTTGAATTCAGACCTCCTAATTAGGAGTCTGAGCCTTTAACTGTATACCCATAATTCTTCCCTATCTGGTATGGTTATTTCGTCTAGGACCTATAGTTTTAGGTTTGTTCTGAATTACCAAGATTATGATAAACATATTGCATGAGAAAAATTTCTCAAAGGTGATGGGGAATTTGAATCTGGACCGATTAAATAGGAGTTCGAGCTTTTAAGTCAATACCAGCTCCCAATGAAAAGCTTTGTGGGAATAAGTAGTAAAATAAAGTTATAGCTGAGGCATACACGATTTAATACTACTTCAAGTGAAACGATTTATATGAATCTAGAAGGAATTTAAATAATTCGTGAGATTTGAATAAAATTTGCGTATACAATAAAAGATTATATGACGAGATTTTAAACGACAAAGGTTTTTCTTACAATGCTGTTTGCAGTTTTGATGTAAGCGTGGCAATGAGAAGTGGTTATAAAACTAACGTTATAATCTACCTAGTTTGTTTCTTTATTAATTGAAACAAAATGGGTCAGTAATTGTTTTCGGTAAATAATACAGAATAATTGAAGATTGGCAATCCATCTGTTTGTTAAAATGAAAATGAACTTATTTATCATATATAAACGTACATTGATTCTTACATTGGTACATTGGTTCTATTACGCATAAAATTTGCTCACAATTGATTAATATAAGTATTTCATAATTATTTGAACGGAGCATTTATTTTTCCATAGAGAATTACGTAAATATCTGATATTGATTCATGATTTTTTCTGATAATCGACTTGTTGCTAGTTTTCTTGGAATTTCGTCGAGAAATGTATTTATCTGTCAAATTGAGTCGTAATTTTCCTTATCACAGACTTAACACAGAAGTACGAAATATGAGAATACCATTATCTTTCGCTACATATAATTTAACATCAGAATGTTGCGTCGATGACCAATCTGATAATTATCGTGCTAACGAACATCTTTGGAAATGTTATAAACAAGAATGAAAGTAATTTCTCTCATCCTCAGAGAATTAATTTTTGTTATTCCAACAGAAATGTATTCGGCGCAAATATAGTGGACACGCTGATGGAAAAAGTTACAATCTGTCAATTTTGGTCAAGTTCAGACCCCTAAGACGTGGACGTCGTTATCTGACATTAGTTTGTCGAATGAAAGAAGTTTCTCGCAATTTCATACTCTATGATTCCCGAAGAATATTGTAATACAGCTGCTGCAAAACGTAATGGCCAAACATGTGGACGTTTTTATTTCAAATATATACAAGAAAGGTCTCAAGGATAGAGTTTAAATAATTATTTCAAAAAATTCAAGAAAGTGCATTCGATCACGAAATTTCAGTCCTTTTCTAAATGTGTGAAATCGGTATCCTTGCTTTATAGAGACTGCCGTAATCGTTAAGTAAATAGGCAAAGAGAAAAATGGCTATCGTTTTAATACCAATGCAATTATACATTTATTTCACCGCTCTTCTTACCTTTTTTATACTAGAAACAAAGAACTCTTTGTCTCGTGGTCTCAGCCAGCTTTACACATTGATATTTATTTCTTCGTGGCTAAGAAACTTGATTCTACGTAATGAGTCCTTAATAATGGATCCAGGTTTCATCCCCGGTCATTATTCTTTCTTGAAATTCATTTCTTTCAATCAAGTAGCATTATTTGAATTCCCAGCGCATGCAATGTCTGCTTTATTGGTGGTAGTCAACAGTCTTGGAATCCATATTGCACATGGTTTATGATTGTTCGGTTTATCATGAATAATGGAGAGAATTGCATCAAAATTTATATTACAATTAGCAGAGAATTTTCATTAGTAATTTCATTGCTATATTGGTTAGTGGTGATGGATGCTACATTCTGAGGTTAAATTGGATTTAACGCTAGATTTAACGAAGCTGTCAAAATGATTGAATATGATTTTTTTTTTTAAATTTCTCCAATTTGTAACAATGCTACTTCTACATCTGTATGCATTCAATGTTTTTCTCATTGTTAATAGTGCCGTTTATTTTTATATTGGAATAAGTCGCTTTCTTTTTGAGCAGAGATATTTAGGGTTTGCGTTGTAACGTGTTTAAAAATATCGATGCCAATTTTCGAGAAGATTTACTTGCACTTGTTATTTTGGGTATTTGTATTTGTATCAGTATAAATAATTTCGTATAGTAATTGAAAAATCACCATTTTTCGTAACGGTAAAGTGACTTATGCCTCTTTCAAAATAAACGGCTCAATTATAGATATTTAAAGAATTATTTTTAAGAAAATATAAAAAATATTTTTAAAATACACATATTTATAATTTCTATAAATAAAAGTTATGTTTTATATCGTTTACAATACTTTGGATGGCACGGTAGCGATGTATAATGGCACATTGCATATAATCTCATGTAAAATACAGTTTCAAGAAATTTATATTAAGCTAAATCTTAGAAGCGTCGAGATAACATGGTAATAAGACTGTAATCCGTAATCATTACGCGTACACCTACCTATTGCAATGGCATCTTACTTTGGACTTGTTAATTTCTGATTCGATGAATTATTCAGGAAAATTATCATTGATTTCCTTCACACTTTCTTAGCAGTTACAGTTTGCAATATAAATGCAAATAAAGCAAAGGATTGCATTAATTGTGACGGTTACGTGTTTAAATACTAATATTATATCTATCTGATTTTCTACAAATAATAATTCAATTATATGATCGCATCTAAATCATTATTATTTTAGAAACAGTCACAGTGAAGACACTTAATGGTAACCCTATTACATACCTCACACATCAACGTAATATGTTTAAAAACACAGAAGCTTATACTTTGATGATTAATATTTAATAATATCGGTGATATGAAAAGCAAAAAGAATAATGAATAATACGTTAAAAAGGCTGCTCTTTCTATCGACATAGTTGTGACTATTAGTTTATGAAAAGTGGCGTAGTTTGAACAATTTTAACATCAGGTTAAGTCTTTGGATTCTTTACAATTCTATTGCCTTGTATCGTTGGATACGTTACTTCCATAGAAAATAGTATTAACATCTTATTTATTAATTGATTTTTCTAAAATTTAAATATGAAAAGAAATGTGGATTAAATGCATACTGCCGTTAAAACAAGTAAATACAGTAATTGTTTGCCGAACATGATAAAATTTCGTATATAATTTGTACGGTCGATAAGCTATCGTTAATTTAATTTTTTGTCAGTATTAGTAAATTGGAACACCTCGAATATTTTACGAAACAGGCGGTTAATAAAAAAAAAAGAGGTGCTTCTGCATCTTCTGCACGATAACGCCCTGGGTTTTTCCTCGCGTCGCTCACCCGTTATGGTAGCCTTGATTTTATATTAATCTTTTAGAGTAAGTACCGTAATTTTGCTCGCCTCTTGTGTTATTAGTTAAATTAACATATTAAACCGTAAAATATTAACCTAAGCAAAAAAAATTATTGTGATAAACGAGCATACACGGGAGAAAATTAATTAATATTAATAAACTCATAGAATCATTTTTTTATTTAATTTTTAATAAATTCTCCAATCTCATTGAAAGTCAGTTGTTTTAGAAAAATTAATTCCATTGCCATGAATACAACTTGTTATAACAATAAATGTACGATAAAGTTTTAAAGTTTTGATAACTTTGACTGATTGAAACACTGAAACTTTTGGTTAACTTTGTATTTAAGTCTTTCGCATGGTTTTTAAAATGCCCATCATGATAATTGACAGGGATGTTTACATTATGGTACAATTTTTCTTCAAATACTTAACTTCTTTCTCCCTTTTTACAGAAACTATCCACCTTGAAACGTTTCAACTTTGCTTCTTTCATTTTTCAGGGTAGCGTTACACTTTGAACTTTACAGATATTTTTTATTTGTACTTTTATCGTCAGTGTCAGTATCATGTATTATTTGAATTAGTTATAATACCGTTATGATGTTTGCATATTTTAAAAAAATTATAAATTTAATATCCCATTAACTGCATAAGATAATTAGTGATTTAATGTATACAAGAATTACAATTAATGAACGTAAGAAATTATAATTTAAATATTGTTATTAAAGAAGTGAATGCCCTTTAAAATTTTTAAGATTCTAGTACCCTGTAGTACTCTGTACAGATTAAATTAAGATTATATATATTGGGACTCGAAAACAGAATTGGGATACTTTTCACTAATTAACTAAAACACACATAACATAATTATTAATCACGGCCATTTGTCGTATCACAACTTTCATACTTATTAATCAATAAAACAACTAAATTACATAACTATACTGGGCGCAAAGGACTTGATGGTCTGCGGTATTACACAGGGGTAAGGGAATAGTGTCGCTCGTACCGCCTATCCCCAACATATCGTTCCCGGAAACGTGAAACTCAGCCAATAACAACCGAAAATAAAACACTCCTTTCTTCGTTTACGTGACGCCATGGCGTCACTAATTTTTTTAACAATAATTTTTGATTTTTTGCGCGTGACACTTGCAACGGAAGAATCTGAAAATCATTCCTAACGTGTGCAATCATGTTTAGAATGTATCAGAATTTTTTCGACATTTTTACACATCATTAAGTGGCGAAAATGAGGCAAAAACTGTTTTTTTGAATTTACCCCATAACTACTCTCCCGGTCAGGCTATCGGATTAAAAATTTGTGTACAATGGTTTCTTATGGTTACCTATCGAATGACGCATCGTAGAATAAAATAGCTTCAAGGGCACTTTTGACCCCATTATCCTGCTAGACCCTTTAAAGGCATTATATCTTTGCTCATTAAATAATATAAGAGCTGTCAAATACATGAACACCTAATATCATCACGAATGAATTTTTGTGACAACAAATTTTTCTTATTAAAAGAAATTCAATTTCAAAAATATCGAGGTAGGAGAATTTCATCGGAGAAACAAGGATATTTTTCCTGCAATTTCAAGCGGATAAAGATAAATTCGCTCTTCGAATATTTCATATCGAATGCGGATATGATATTGTGTTTTATGTGATGTTGAATTACAATTTTATTTTGAATTTTAATTTCGTTTTCAAAGAAGTACATAGTGACATTATGAAACATAAGAAATATGTAAATATTTAATTAATAACAAAGATAATCCTGTTTCTAATGCCATCTATTTGTGATTGATTTATTTATATTTTATTGTCTAACTTTTATAAAATAACTGTACTTACTTCATTTCAATTATGTTGCACTCAATACATTATATATGTACACATCGAGAGTGAATTGTTAGGAATTAGTTGTATGAAGAATTTCTTCAGGTAAACTTATAGTTTTTATAAAAATATATATAGTATAAAATTTGTAGTATAAAGTAAATGATGTCAAGTGATTAAAATTTTTTCATTATTTGTGAATTTCTTTTATTCTCGTAACTATTTTTGTATATTTCAATGACACGTAGTATTTCATTCCACATTATATTGTAGTTCAGATCATAAAAAATTGAAATATCTGATACGCCACAATCTTAAAAATTTAAATTTATTATTTTCAAATTTCCAATCAATCCGAGTACTTCAAGCACAAGTAGGAGTGCAATTTTCAAAAAGTTCCATTTAAAAAACAGAGCAGAAGAGTTACAATAATTTCAGTTGCATTTAATAATCCAATTTCAATTATCACTTGCAATTCAATAATTCAGATTTATTTTCCGAGAATTATGCAAATGGTTAATTTACAAGTCTAACTCCGTAAATTTTAATTATACACCTGAAGAATATCGATTCAATTTAAATATTATATACAGTGTAAGACATGTATAAATAATTCATTAACATTTAAATATTTCAAACTTTCTAATTCATTGATTGCATTAGTTTCAGAAAACATTAACAAGATGTCAACCAAATTTTGCGCGAGATCGATCCTGTTCTTCATTTTCATTGGTATAGCCGCTGGCGTTGAGAGTTACATGGATTATGGAGGTATGTAAGATAAAACGTAAAATTTAATTATAAAGTTAATGATGCAGAAAGAAACTGACATGTTATTTAATCATATAATTACTTTTGAAGGTTTTAGTTTAAAACAGGGATCGATGCCTGCGGCTCTTTCATCTAATTTCTTTGTCTCTTCAGCCTAACTAAAAAGTTTCATTTTACATTAAATAATTTCGTTGCAATTCTCAAACTAATTTTCACAGCATAATATTTAGCTATGTGACTGTTTGCAGCTCTTTGTAGAATTCACCATGTCAGTGTAACTTCTTCTTAATATCCTTAAGTGCAAGTTAAACATAAAATTAACACATAATTTGGATAATTTAATAAATATTATTAAAAATAAAAAAAAATTGAAAAGGGTTGTTGATAGCTACAAAATACTTTTCAGTAAGTACATGATGGTGCCGACGAATTATAAATTACTTAATCCTCTGCAATGCAAATTTGATGTTCCGAAAAATAAATTGTCTTTTACAAAGAGATCCCGATAAAAACAAAAAAAATGTTACATAAATTGGAAGGTCATTTTAATTTAATAAGAATACGAAAATTATACCGTTACTTTGATGTTGCTGCGACGTGTATTTTTATGGAATTAAATTGAAGTATAAAAGTACGTATAATCTGAAAGTGAGGATGTAGATATTATTATTTCATAGTTATGAGATTTATATTGAAGATAGTCATTGAAAAGTCGTTAAACATAACAAAGAGAAAGAGAAGGTTTTAACATCTATTATTCATAAATATATACAAATTTGTATGTGACAAAAGTTTAAGTACACAATTATGTAATAAACATTTTATGTAGACTCGATTGTCGAGAACTAATCATCGTTGGCAAATTTCATGGAATTTGTACGAATTCCGTGGCCCAGTCTAAAAGTTTCTGCTGTTCTTGTCTTATCTTCCAACTTTAAAAAGGGAGGCCATCTGTTCTATTAAAATGAATTCTTCCATGTGCAGGCGTACAAGTTTTATATTGCGCTATCTATAGAAAAATGCTCCGACTACGACGTTTGCTATTTTTATTTTCGTAAATTGCTGAAAAACTTTCGAACAAAAAGGAGTATCCTTTGAAAATTTGATTTTAACGTTTTTATGTATGACAGAGCATAAGGTTATTTTGGTAATAAATTAATTAATCGAATCAATATTATTTCATTAATACTTATATGTAAAATCGTGACTAGATAAATAACTTAATATCTTATTGTTACACCAACTAATTATTGTCCTGCATTACAAATTCATAGAAGTAACAGATTCAGTGGTTTCATTTCTACAGGGAGTTTAAAAAATAAGTATTTGAACATTAACGATAAATGCATATCCCAGTTGTAGTGATAATTGTTATACTCTCTTTTTATAAGAAGTAAACAATAATAATATTTGCGCACATTAGAAATGGATAAGAAAATTGTCAAATTTTTTAACGGATTGTACCCTTTAAAAAAACCTTTTTTATTATTCTATTGCAACATGTGCACATAATACAAATTATAAACTGTAATTTTAACTTTAACGTTCAAATGTAACGTTGCTTTTCCTCCACATGTATTTCATCTCTGAATTTCAAGAACATTAACATTTACAAAGTTAAAAACACTGTGTTTCATTAAATAATATTGTTAATTTCTACTACAAAATAATATCCTTAATCTTGACTTCCAATCTGCCTTAATATCTCAAAAATAGTTCTGCTTAGTTTCAATATTTTGCGTAAAAATCTATTCGAAATGCAAATTTATCTAACAAAGAATAATAAAAACTGTCACATTAAACGTCTGGAACATATAGTTTAATTTCATTAAAGATACCTGTGGCATCTACAAATACCGTTAAGTATTTCTTATCGAAAATGAATGCCTCAGATGTGCATACATACACTGCATATGTTATAAAAAAATCTTCCCTCCTCCCTCAATACCTACTTTTTCACATTCTATGCAAAAGCACAGTAAGAGCATAGTAATAATTTATTCTCTCCAAAGTTTACTGAGAATTAAGTTCGATAACCATTATTCTAAATCCGTTGAAAGGAACTCTGGTGTTAAGATAGCGATCGATGGAATAATTAAACTTCCTATATTTCTTCGAAAGCCCTTCTGATAAAGCATACCGGTAACGTAAATAATTCGTATTATTCGAATTCGTCACTTTTCATGATCTAACTCTAATTAAATTCCCATCATATAACAAAAATCTACTTTCTCCGAATTGCTTTCTTCACTATGATATCGTACCTTCCAAGTATACCGATAGATAGAAAGCCTATAGTAACACTATTTTCTTTTTAGAACATCATAAAATTTCATAAAGCCGTCTTTTATACTCATTTACCTGACATTTTCCGTGTTCTTTCCGAACGCAACGTCTCTCGTCTTCTACTGTCAACAGTGACTAATTATAATACAACTTATCAATTGATTCAGACGTTAGAAGTTGCTAAAATTATGAAACTTTCATGACCATGGACATGTTAAACAATCGATAAGAAGCTTTGTTGAGTGAGCATGTACAGGGCACGCAATCACTGGGTCCAAGTTCAAATACCCCGTCACCTTTGGAAAATTTTCCGATGTGACATATGCATATAGTGAGGGACCAGAAACAAATCACTTGAGGGGTAATTTGCTCTGATTCGCCCGACGGATAGAGACATCCCTCTCCCTCACGCATTTTCGATTTTGATGCACTATTGGCAAGAGAGACTCGCACATTCATTGCGTCGTCATGTGAACGACGAAAGGAGTGTTTTATTTTCGGTTGTCATTCATCGATCTCAGGTTTCCAGGACGGTATGGTGGGGATAGGCGGTGCGAGAGCAACCTCCCCTTCCGTTCCAAGTGCCTTATTTCTGGTCCCTCACTATAGCTATATCATACTCTCGGTGGTTCGGAATTCACCTGAAACAGTATGTCCTAAACAAAATAAGCATAGCAGTTAAAATTAAAAAATATAAAATAGATGACGACAGCGATCGGTGATCATGGAAGCAGTTGCGAAAAAAGACAATCGATTCCGTAAGGCCTGCAAAGAACCCTATGTAACTTTTTTCAAAGTACATTTTAAGTTTTCCGAAAACGTCTCGATACTTTACCTTCCCTCGGAAATCCGATATACATATATAATCGAAAGAATGTTGACTTTCAAGCAAATATTCAGAACTTTTCGTTTTTTCTCTGATTCTCCCCTATCTGACTCAACCTTGTATACTTCATCGTTCACTTTCTGTTTCTTGCATGCTTTTCACGTTTTATCACTTCGTTCCTTTTTTATGTCTATGCTCCTTCGGATATTATAAATATTTATGCGTACCTTTACATCGATATTATAAATACTTAACTCGTATCGCGTAAACTTTGTTATAAGACTTATTTGAATTTTAGATTTGTATCTCGTGTACAGCTTGGGCATAAAGAAGTTAAGTAAGAAGCATAAAAGCATTTACATTTTTGTGTCAAATGGAAGAGACAGTTTTTTTTACTGCATATTTATACGTATACAATAATTGTAAGTCCACTATTTTATTCAGTATTGAACTTTTATCATTTTACTTTTGGAGTAATTATTTGCAAGAAGTTCTACTTTTTTTTTCTTCTTTTGCTGTTAATTAATATTAAAGTAATTAGCGGAGTTATTTTATACAATAAGTCAGGCTGTCTCCTGAACTTTAAAGTGCCTCCTTTTATTTCATTTCCTCTCTGGCGATACTTTGCACCAGTTTGGAATTTACTGCTTTTTATTTCTAAATGAATCATGTGTTATTGTGATGTGAAAAATTCGTAACTTTATCGTGATAATATTTTCTTCTCTGTTTTTGATAGATATTTACATTCTCAGCGACAAGTTCTGGTAATGTTCCATGTGTGTCACATCACATTCTGCTTCAGTTACTTCCAGTAATTTTCAGCACAGAAAATCAGTGAAGATAATTAGACAACTCTGATTGGGAAGGTCGTTTGATAAATTATTGATGATTCTGTGCCTATATTTACAATATTATAACTAATGATACCCACGATGAAATGCATCAGTCGTTATCAAAAGAACAATAGTGTCTATACAATGATTGCGTTTTCTTGCGTAATTATCACATTTATGTATTGTTATGCAGATTTGGGAAACAATGAGTTAATTTAGTAACTTGCTGCAGCATATTTCGAATAATTAGAAACGGACAAGATAGCATTACGTAAATGTCATAACGATAATTAAGTTAAATTTATTAATACATGAAACAGAATTATCAGCAATAATTGATGATAATAGGTGTCTAGAATTTTATTAACTGACAATACATCAGCTAATATCTGTATTTAACATGAGATAAATAATAGCACTTTTCTAGTTCTAGGTTTCTAGTTTTATTGATTTTGGTTAATGTTAAATCAATTCTTCCTCGATGAAGTTGATAAATGATTCACAAACAACGCACAAAAACACCGGGCATCAATTCCGTCTTTTTGTTTGTCAGTGCTCATTGATCGATAGCATAATAATCGGCTATTACATATGACAATAAAATAAGATTATCCCCTTTTGAAACAACTAAAATCAGAATAACGTAATGAGCATTACTCCTTGTTTTAATTTCAAACATTGAGATATGTTGTAGCAAAGATTTACGAATAAATAGATATGCACTCTCGTGCGACATACAAAAAAGTGAGCGGTGGACCAAGTGTTAACAAAATTTTATCCGTCGAAATGCCTTTAACATTCAATTTATCAAGATGGTCAAACCTACTTGTCCTACATTTTTTGTAAATGTTCCTGTTTCTAACGTCGTTTCTTCTTCAATTCTCTACGTCTATATTGTAGACTGCAAACAATTAATTCGGCCAAGTCTTTTTACTTCCTTCATTCCTTTCCATCCAACGTATTTATTTGGCTTTTTTAATTATGTTGTAGTAATCGTGGGCAGATCCATTATTAAATGTATCACTCATGTCATAATCTGCTCTATCCATCATATCTTTTTTTAATTTTTGTACACTCCATCATGTCCTTGCAGACATATATTATATTTAAATTATTTCTGTATGGAACACAGCACTAGCTATATACTCAGATGACTCTTATGATATTTCTGTTTGCGTAATGTTAAACGTTATTGGCTCCTCTGTCGGAAGTTTCTGATTTACAAAGTTTGCGTAAATCTTTGTAAGTAAATAGAACTATACCTTGCAAAGACTCTGAGAGATGGAAATGGAGTTTTATCGTTATGAAACGCTTCTCTGTTACTATAGATTTAACGAGATGGATTCGCTGCTGCATCTGTCAGATAAACTGTGAAATATCTTCGTGTAGAACTCGAAGTTGTATTGTTTGAATAATGTATTTTAAGTTCAGATCGGGGAATTATGTTTTTCCTTGAATTTTATTGATACAGATAATAAGTTATGGACTTGTTAAATATGATTTTGTTTCTAGGAATAAAGTAAAGATATTCCCATGGTATTATATATGTATATTGTAGTCTATTTTATATGTTGCATCGCAGAAGACATTTTTCTTACCAAAAGTCTACATAACTTTTCAAAATCAAAAATTTCGTATCTGCTTTTATATTAACAATATGAATATCTACTTCTATTTTTTAAAGGAAGTTAAGGTATATAAAGAACTATTTAAAATTCCAATAATTCCGTAAAAATATGCAGCTGCCTTTATGATTAATTTTATTGATACAATAGATTTCTTTCACTTTCTTAATTACTAAAACACTATTTACTAAAAACCATAATCTGATATTACATCGTAGAATATACATATTTTTGTTCATTTCGTCTGTAACAGAAAACCATTTAATACAAATTATTTTATTTAATGGAAATAGTAGTATGCAATAACGGATGCATGAAACTGCACTTCCCTTAGATTTTGCATTAATATAATGAAATTTTAGCTGTTTATGAGGAACATTTAAAACTTTCCACTGTTTAAAGCATATGCAGAAATTAATAAATCTCATTACCATGTTACCTGTCATGGAAACTTCGATGTCTTTGAACTTCCATAGAATAATTTCGTGTATTATTCGCGTAACATTGTGCAAGTAACGTTATAATGGACTTCCCGTTTGTTATAGCTACTTCATCGTTAAAACGGAACTGGCAAATACTTTTAACATCATTAGAAGTTGCGACTTATACAAAAGATATCACTTATCGTAAAACCGTTTAATATCACATAAACTGCTACTTAGTGTACTACGTAATCTCCTATTATTCTGCCATGAAATAAATATGTGTTATGTCACAATTCAGACATTACGTGAAATTCCTCCCTAGTTTCGTAATTCATATTAGGGGAGAGTTGCCGAATGCGTACCACTTAATTTCGAAGGCAGTTTATATATTCTTTAGTAGGAATTTTAGCAAATATTATGTTTTGCATCTATGCATTAACTATCGAAGTTGCAATTTAATATGATTTTTTAAATATTTATTGATAGATCATTGTGATATGAACACTTTCATAAGATCATGGAAACAGTACGATTTCGGCAACCGGTATCCTAAATGGTACCACCCGGTTTCCAAAATCGTACCTCATGTGTTGGATTAAAAAGACACAAAAAAATCATAAGAGAAACTGTATTTTGAGTTTAATTTAAGTTTAATATACAAAGAACATGAAAAGAAAGTGTAATATTACACTACTTAACTTAAATACAATTAGGACAATAATAAATATTGTCTTCTTTCGAAACTCCTCCACAAGCTTCATGTACCCACTTTTGGCACTTTAAGTATTGGATCATGTTTTCTAAATAAGAATTATTGCAAAAAAAACAGAACCAATCGTTTTCATTCTCCACTTCTATGAATACTGGAGCAGCGGTGTTGGTTGAAGGCGTGAAATACTGGTACGATTTCGGAAACCACAATGTGGTACGATTTAGGAAAAAGACGTTCCGCCAAATAATTGAATCTAACATTAAAACATTATCAGGATATTTTATAAACTAAATAGAAATAAATAATATAATATAGCTAGTTTTCAAAATTATATAAGACTACCTCAGAAACTGTAGATTTATATTAAATTCAGCCGATTAAAATCGTTTAAAATTAACATCAGACTTACCTGATTGCTTTGTGCTTCTGTTATTCACAAAACAACACTTGATGCGAATGACTTTTTGGTCCTACTTTATTGACATAAATAAAAGTTCATATCTTTACCACCAAGAGCCATCAAAATGCATTAATTTTTAAATAAAAGAGGTGGTACGATTTAGGTGACCAGTACGCATTTGGCAACTCTCCCCTAAAAAGTTCATGGAAAAAATTAAAAAGAAAAATACAAGTAATTTTCTTGGTGACCGAAGACCATTTGCAAAAATCAACGCCTGATTTATGCACATAAATTGTGAGTCTTTTATTTTGACAGTGACATAGGTCACACTTTGCAGTAATGAAAACCCGTGATTTTTAATGACTATACGAAATCATTTATACTGACAACAATATAAGTATTCAAGATAATAAGTCGAAGTAAATCTTCTCGAAAATTGCCATCAATATTTTTAAACAAGTTAAGGCACAAGCCCTAAATATCTCGATTTACAAAGAAAGTGACTTATGCCATTTTCAAAATAAACGGCTCGTATTTGAACGATCGCTATTAAAATAACATAGAACAAACAAACGTTAAGTAAGAAAGTACAGAAGACGAAAGTCGTTAAAATTTTACTTATTCGTGATTAAATATTATTCGTCTTCATAAGAAAACTCAATGTCACTTTCTCCTCGCCGGGATGGAAATCGTTTTCGGAAGATTTACAGTATTTTGCAATGAATAAACTGAATTACTATAATGAACAAAGTCAAATTTTCTTCCCCTATTTTTGAAATTAACTATAATTATGTATATAATTTACACATATTATACAGGGTGGATTATTTGAATGCGTCTGCACACCTATATGGTTTTAAACATTGCATATTAAGAATTTTTTTCTAAGATTATCGTGTTGTTATTGTTTCATGGATTCATACTGAAATTTAAAATCTTTTTAATACTGAAACACTAGTACTGATACCCCTTAACAAAGTATCATATTGTCTTTAGGGGTTTTTTCAATAAAATTATAAGCAATGTACATTTTTAAGTGTTTCTATTTAAATGACCCACCTTGTATTTGACGTAAATTAAATAAACGAAAGAAATTATTGATTGTTACTACCTGCTATTGAAATATTCCGCTTTCTTTCTCTATTCCGTTTACGTCAGAAGGCGCAATATTTAAATTGCTTTTATATTCAACTTGTCTTCGGATGTCTGGCAATATGAAATACTTTGTTTCAAATTTAGCTTTTTCTTTTGCTAGCTTTGCATTTCTTCCCACTTTACAAGATGCTTCTTTGTCATGTATCTTGCTGACGAAATACTGAGAACATAAAGTAGACGGTAAAAGATGTCATATGTATATTTAACAAGGAATATTACTCGTAGAGGTACACTCGGCCCACGATTTCTCACGATCGAGACTATTAAAGTGTAAAAAAGATTTATGGCTTTATAGCTTTTGTATACTGCGATAAGATCGCATAGAAATATCATAAATTATTTTTACGATATCTCCTTGTTAATCTTCATAAATGGCACTGTCATCGACTTTAACTCATTGGAATATTCAGTTTAATTTAGAAAAACGATAGTATAGCACATATCCAGAGGCGAAATGCTGAAAGTTATAATACACATATGGTTCACTTTTTATTTTTACCTTTTAATCATTTTTTAATACGAATAATCATTCGCATCAGATATTGTACTGAATTTGCTTCTCATTATCTTCATTATTACTAATCCACACGTATCAATCGGACGTTATCGATTTATTTCCGTGACTACTAAACGTCAATCACTGTTCTCAATTCTTTTATTAGGTCATCGTATACATATATTTGCGACGGGTTATGTTGTATAAATTTTGCGAAGGAGTCACTTTCCGCCCTTCGTAGCTGTAATGATCGATATGGCCATTTATGTTTTATGAGACGTAAAAGGGGCCATTGATTCCATTCGTAAGGTCGATTAATTCTTAAATCTCCACTTAATGTGTCTATTAAGCTTAAGTTGTATCGAATTATTTGTGCTAAAAAATAATGACACACTTAATAGAAATATTAAAACGGCAAAATGGAATTTCTTCTAACTCTACAATTTAAAGCGCAATTTTACATTTTACTATGTTTAAAGTACGATTTTGGATTTTAGAGAATTTTCTTCAGCGAGTGAACAATATTTTCACCTTTCGCTCATTTCCCCTTTGTTAGAATAGTAATAGCAACATTATTCTCACGAAAACAGCAGTAGAAACTTCATGAAATTTAAATAAATTGTGGTATCGCTTAATAAAACAAGCTGAGCGTCACTGAACTATGCATTATCTGCTTTTCCTCTTCCAACTAAAATTAAATAATTATAGAAGGAATACCAAATTGAATTACCTTTCAGCGAAACAATTCTTGTGCGTTCATTATTATCTTTTAGACATAAATTAAGCACAAAAAATTAACCAGTCATTTATAAAAATATTTAACAATAACTATATAATGTCGTATGGTATATCTTGGAAAAATCTTGAGTCCATATAAACAATTAAACAAGGAATTAATTCCACTGAGTGCTTCAGGCATAAGGTAGTTAAATATTCTTTGCCATAAGTGCTTTAACATAGAAAATTTATTCTATCCAAAGTTTTATTGATTATTGATATTGCATATACCGCTGATTAATCTGATATGTTTAAAATTTTCTCACGTTATACGGGCTTCTACTTTATATCAATACATTCATTGTTATATTACATACTATATTAATACTCGTCACTACTGATATATTTATTCCATTTAATCCCTTGCCTTTAAATATAAAGGTTATATTATTCTCTGCTCGGGTTAATATAACATTTGCCGCTGACTAATCGATGTAGGATAATGAATATAAAATTGTACAACTCTCACCATTCTTGAAACGCTTCTCAATCTCGCAGCTCAGGGAAAACTCTCTCGAAATGCTCTTCATTCTCGCAGCGCGCTAAATATTCTCCCGAGACGCTCTTTTGTTCTCGCAGCTCACGAAATAAGCTGTTTATTTTGAAAGCGTCATAGATCACTTTGTGTTTAAATCGAGATATATAAGGGTTTTCGTTTTACTTGTATTTCTTATTTCAGGGTATTTATATTTTTCTGAGTATAAATAATATCGTATAGTTATTGCAAAATAACCATTATTCATTACGGTAAAGTGACTTATCCCACTTTCAAAATAAACGGCTCAAACGCTGAACTCATTTACTAGGCGCAAAGGACTTGTTGGCCCGTGGCAAGTATTTTGGTCTGATTCGTCAGACGGATAGAGCCATTCCTTGTTCGCACGTCATTTTGCGATTCTAACGCACTTCTGGCCGAAAAAGCAGCACATTGGGTATGTCGTCATGAAAACGACGAAATAAGTGTTTTGTGTTCGGTTGTTATTGGCCGAGCTTCAGGTTTCGAGGAACTCTCCCCTTATCCCTGCGTAATACCGCAGGCCAACAAGTCTTTTGCGCCTAGTATGTCTTAATTCTTTCCATACTATGTTGCTCCATTTGTGAATTTGTGGCCACCGAAACGTCGGTTTTTTCCCACTGTGCACCGGGTTGAATCGAGTAATAAAACAGTTAGATGGTCACATGCATCGCAGTTCTTCCGGCATATTCTGACTTGGAAAACCTTTCTCCCCTCTCGAGCATTTAACGAAATCTTCCGATGCGACTTTTCGGAGGCCAGGAAGACGTCAATGACCTGCGTTCGGTGTTAGGTTCGCTCAAGGGTCCTCCCGGGGAGGAGAACATAAACACTTGCACTGCTCTTAGTGGTTCGGTGACCCAGTCCCCCAATTTCTAATGTCGAGTAGCACGCTTCTCCTTAGACTGTTCGAGCCGACAAGGATATCTTGTGTGTTCCTTTCCGAAGGAACAGCTGACTCTCTCACTTATTAAGCGAAAATTCAATCGCAGAGGCGTAATTAAAAGTCGATTTGCGAGAGAACGGTTCGTTTCTGACCCATGGTTCCTCTCAGACATTTTACCTACGTAACAAGACTTCCGCGAATTTTGCGGCAGGTAATTTTCACAAATCTCCATCCAATCCGAGGTGTAGAACAACCCCCCGAAGCCATGACAAAACCTTTTGAAACACCCTGTACAGGGTAATTCATAACGAACGTCTATAATTCAACAAAATGCCTCTGTATAATTAAAAATCATCAAAGTTTTTTTCATACTGCGAATAATTTGTTTAATATTGTAGACATATTTCTACAACAGTTAGCCTTATAGGTTTCTGGAAGTATGTAGTAAAGTTCCGGAAATTAGCTTTCATGTGTTATTACGTACTACCTTATTATGGAAGTTAAGGGACTATATATGGCTAAATTATCATTATCTTGATAGAATATGAAAGTTCTCTAGCAGGTTCTCAATAATTACTTCAAAGAATTATTAATCAATCGGTAATTACAGGGTGTATAGGACTTCCACTTCACGCTTCCGGGCAACACTTGACTCACGACTGCATGGGCCATATTCACTCGTACACACATGCATTCATTAGTCTTGTACCTACATATATTGCACAAGGTTAATACATTTTAAACAATTTTGTTGTAGATGAAGTACCGGAAAAATCACCTGCAGAAAACATCGACGAGCTTTACAGACTTTTGCTTCAGCGCAATGTATTGGAAAATGCTGGATACAGTGGTATTCCGTTGGAACATTTGATGATCCGGAAATCGCAACGGTCTCCTTCTTTGCGTCTGCGATTCGGTCGTTCTGACCCTCATCTATATGTAAGTTTCTTTTTTCTTTATGATAATTCTTTTATGAAATTCTTAAATCGTATACACGTAGGGAAAATGTACAGTGGGTGTAGAAAGTATTCGTACACCGACTAATTTCGAATTATATATTGTGAAATTGTAGTTTATTATCTCATTTTTTATATACAACGAGTTTGTACATATTCTCGGAAATGTCTAGAACAGATGCTAGTGCAAAAAAAATTATTTAGTTGAATAATTTGCAAAATTGTCAAGAAACAAACGAAATATTGTCCGGAATATAAGAAATATACGAGCAATAAGTAACCAATAAGTTCCACCGCAATCTCCTGATATTAATCCCATCGAACACCTATGGGACTACTTGGAACGTCACATTAAAAAACATCATATATCCTCTAAAGAAGGCTTAAAAAATGCTCTTATGGAAGAATGCGATAAGATCCCGTCCAACGTAACAGCGAAAGTAGTAAGTTCAATGCCAAGAAGAGTGGCAGCAATTATAAAATCAAAAGAAAATCCTACTAAATATTAATTAACTGTTTATTTTACTTTTTCATTGTCAAATAAATTTAATTTTCACGCTTTCCTCATGAATTTCTAATGACGTTTAACAAATGCAGTGGCTGTACGAATACTTCTTGCTCTTATATTTCGGACAATATTTATTTTTTTCTTGATAACTTTGCAAATTATTCAACCAATTAATTTTTGTTGCACTGTGTCTATTATAGAGACTTCCGAGAATATGTACACACTCGTTGTTTATAAAAAATTAGTTAATAATCTACAATTTCACAATATATTATTCGAAATTAGTCGGCGTACGAATACTTTCTACATCCACTGTATATTCTCGTTTAAAAATATTTGAATATTTATTTTTAGTTGTTTTGTTATTGGAAAGAATGCCAGTCGGAGCATCAATATGGCTACAAAATAAAAAACAAAAGATATTCTTACAAAGTTTATTTGATTCAATTAAATTACTATCACGAATTGAATTTTCGCCCGTTATTGTTGACCGTTTGAAGAATTCATTAATTTTCCGGGATTTCTCTTTTCTGACAATGTATACCAGTCAGGTAGAAATCTGTCATTTTGCTAGGTTCTATATTATTTTATGTCCTTTAACAAAAACGTAACACAGATGATTTATATGATAGTCTTGTCAGGAGAATGACATTGAATGGATTTCCAGAAAGGCAAGACATCACAAATATTATTCGCATTTTTGATTATGACCTCTTATGTGAATTAAGAAAAATAAGCGGCTAATGAAAATTGCTTCCAGCATAGAAGATCGAGAGCCTTCTGAGTGGGGTCATTCAAAGCTCATTTTCAGGAAGAACGTATCTTCCGCTAGTTGATTAGCACTTATTTGTACATGCGACACACTGAAATTGTCTACTTTAGCAAAGTGGGTCAGCCAACTGAATCAAGCGGGAAATACGTGTCTCATTTATGAAAATAAGTATGAATAATGCACAATGGTCGGTCGCTTCTAACGAGTTACATAGTAACAACATCATTCATAGCGTAAAATGTCAGTCTGTTGCAGACGTACGCAAATGTACTACTCAAAAGACGAATTACTTATACGTTATTAAGAGAACAAATGTTCATTCAATTACAAAGGAGTTCAATTAATGCTCTATTTTTCATGGTTAACTGATGTAACACTGAAAATGACGTTTAACTGAATAAATGTATTCGGTTTGCATGGAAATTTTAGGTTCTATGTTGTGTAATAATATTGTGTAATTAATACAAAGAAGAGGCCATGTATTGTATAATTTAATTCAATAACTTTTGTTAGGTTTAACATAAATTAAACACTCTGTGTGCCTTTGTGATTTTAAGGCTCAAGATAACACCCTCGCAATTCTACGTTTTTTACTATACGTATTCTGTTACTAATTTACAGCTATATGCAGCTATTCTTATATACTTATATAGCTATTATAGCTTTTTATAGTTATTCTTTTGCTAATTTTATTTTCAGTTCCTTTCAAATTTTTGATAACAGACTAATCCCATTACTTTCTTATTTCCTCTACACTTTCCCCTTTCCTTGTTTTCTTCGTTTAAACGATTAGTCGGTATCATCTTGCCGCAATCTTTTCCCCATTTTTCAACCTTTTTTTGTCAAACCGTTGTCCGTTCTCCGACATCCGAAGAATACAATTCGACGTGATTGAAAGTCTAATATTAACAATCTCTTCATACACCTCGCTTATAGTTTATTCAATCGCTAGTACACTCGCGCACAATAACAATCTCTGAAAGGGAATGTTTTCATAAATACTGGAGTTCTTCTCTTCAAATTTCTTAACATGTCCCTGTTGTTCATCCAAAGATCGTAAACTTATCCCACTCTCGCATTACTGTGTTATCCTATAGTGAATAGATGTAATGAATTTAGCAATTTAGGAAAACAATGGAAGTTTGCACGAAACGCTCATTTTTCTTACCATTTTGTAATGTATCTTTAAAAATTCGAATTCAATCATTGTTATTCTCCGTCGACATAACTTTCATATCACTTTTCATTATCCTGAAAGAGGATTTTGCGTCTGAAGTAGCATGGATTTAAAATATAATGATTTCGTTAACTGAATTACATTAGCCAACAATATTTCTTCGGAAACGTTAGGATCGAATTATTCAAAATCTTATTATATTAATAGAAATTAACATTAGATTTCAAAACTTTTTATGTGAAATTTCTGAGAAAAGTAGTTCCAATTTATATCAAGTTCGTTAAGTTTTCTTTGAAGATTTTAATTCATTTTTCAAATTCCAGAGGATAGACTTTTATTTTTACTTTGCTATCGTTTGATATTTCTTGTACTGATATAAACATGACTATATTTCAGATGGGATTGCAGCCGAGGCACGTGAACCCAGCATCATCATCAGGATTTGAAGATAATAACTAAATCACAATGGAAAAAGCGTTTTATTTCTTCCATTAAAATCCAGCTCTTACCTATCGTATAATAAATATATAATCGATGTTGAGTCATTCTTCGCCTACAATCATTATCATCGGCTAATATTTTTCTTAATTTTTTTTTCGTTGGAAATAGTAAAAGAAGAAGACAGTCAGAGAAAACGAAGAAGCGATAAAGACAATTGTATTCTTCGTATTTCGATTGTCGATTTTGTAAATGTTATTTTTGAGACCAGTGTAAAAAAACGACATTCAAAGGAGCTGTTCCGCAATTAATATTATTTTTCTACAGACCCTGTTTCAATTGTTGTTGAACCGATGGCAGTATTTTATTAAAGAACTGAAACGCTCTATTATAATATTTATAATACACTTTGTAGAATAGTTTATTTAAAAAAATGCATTCCCACAAATATTTGTATTCACTAAAGCAAGGGCGAAAGAATATTTTCTGAAATTGTGTACAGTTTCCATAAACTCTCAATGCTGAAGACTTTTCAGAATATTAAACACATGCTGATCATTTTTGCAATCTTAAGATAAATATTATCGTTATCAACTCTCTTGCAATTTCATGAGGAGAACATCGTAAAATGACACTTTCCAAAGCGTTTTAGAAAGCTGCACAAACGAAAATGGAAATGTTAATGGATTCTAACTTATTTTAATAATTATTTTATTTTCTGTGTCGGATTAATTCGTCTTTTTGGATATATAGAAACACGAAAAAGTATGAACAATGCTAACGAATTATCTTTCCCACAAAATTATGATAACAAATTAACATTTCTTCTTCTATATAGCATTATATTTGTTCTTCAACATATTAAGCAGATGCGGAAAGATTACAATTCAATTTTTACACACCACTCAAACTAAGGCTACTGGCCTAAAAATTCTAAGTAGAGTGTTATTATTGTACTTGTTAATTAGCGATATCACTTGTGTATAACAGTATGTATTGATAGGAAGAGATGGATTCCTTTAAAAAATTTAAGTGGAATCTTGTGAAGTAATTATTTTCAATTAACTTATCCGTTTTTAAATGAAACTGATCTATAAATGTGCCAAATATTGTGGTTGCTGTGAATAATAAAGGACCTACATTATATTATACGTATCGAAATTAATCGTATTGTAACGATTTATATCTTTGTAACCAGATATAACATTGATTTGCATGAATCATCATATTTATTCGTGATATCTTCTATTCTTATTTTAAATACTTTATGTATTTATTATTACTTTATATAATCTTTGTATTCTACTTGTTAATTAAAAATTTCTTATATACGACCTATCACCAGTGGTTGAAGAAAGTATTACGTACTGATATAAAATCGTTATGAATTATTACATGAAACGTGCTTTATCTTTCTTTCACACATTCGAAAAATATTTGCCAATTAGTAAATTATATGGTATCGAACGAATAATGTTTTATTTTTGCTGCATAAAAAGAATCATCCCCCTATTCATTGTACCGCAATTTGTGGGACATGTTCTTTGGTGATTATGATGCTCCGAGAAAAAAGAACGGTCCCTTTAAGGTAGCTGATTAGGGGACTGAATTGGAGCAGAAACGTTGTTATGGTCATAGGGTGGAAAACGTTTAGCTGACGAGATAAATATAATTGAAGAAATTATCAAGAATTCTTAATGACTATTTGGATGCACGAAACTTTTTTTTGTATTGACTTTTATTCATTTAGAATAACGGTGTTACGACTATCACATTCTATGCAATATATTATCGCACAGTTATATCATAATATATGCTGTATAATATTATATATCTTCTGGAATTTTTTTCGATTATTCGACGCTTATTTGTAAATTGCTTATCTCAAGCATTTTGCATCTCAAAAATAAATTTACACTTGGTATTTTGTCTAATTCTACTTGTTTTGTTAAATACGTACTTTGCAATTTTCTTAGGCCTCGAGACGTCTTTCTTAAGATAATTTTTATAAAATGAACATTCAGAGGAAAATTAAATAAGAACGGCCAGAGAAAATTTTATTTACTTTTTCGAGGATAATTAGTGGATTTATCTTAAATGACATTATTTTTTAACAAAATTTTTCCTTACTTTGATATTGAGCAATGTTTTGTAGCTAACGAAAATGAGAAGTGAGTTATATATATTATTACTCTACTTACAGAAAGAAAGATTCAAAGTCGCAATTAGCAGGACTGAGTTCAAATTTCCTTTCACCCGTGGGAGTTTTTCCTAAATTATCATTTAAGGTATATCTTCGGTGGTTCGGAGCCCACTTAAAACAATAGCTTATGGGCGGAATGACTAAAGCAGTTAAAGCCGGAAAAATGCACACCAAGAACAACAAATATAATTTGGACCGCAAGGGGTTATTGAGTGGCTAGCCCGTTAAGTGTTAACACTAGAATTACCGGCGTTAAATCTATTATATTTCAATATATTAAATAAGTACTTTGAGAAAAGAGGAATCAAGAGGCAGGAAAGATGGTCAATTCGGTCATTTATGTTTTTTGAGTAGGGCGTAGAATATTTCTCCTATGTCTCTCTTATAAACTTTGAGAATTTTTTTATAAAATTGTGTACCAGTCATGTTGACTGGTTTGGTAGTTCTAGTGTTAAGAAGACGAACATTTTTCTAATACGAAAATTGCCAGAATTTCTGGGTGAATATGTAAACTTCGTTTTATTGCCAATCGAGCAAGACCTTTCGTTTGAAGAGGAGTCGAAGGAAAATAGTGAGGGGTGAGAGCAACCCTTTCTTATATTTCGTTAATAAACACTACAAAAGCTAAGTGTTGAGCAATTCTCTCTATAATGAATACCACGAAAGGGGTAGAAGATACGAATTTCATTTAGCTGTTAATTCTTCATCTCAAACACAACTGCTCACGATAAAACAAAATAATTGCATTGGAGAATATTGAATTACGAAATGGAGTTTGCTTCGTGAAATAATGAACTTAATTTATTATCCGCGTGATCATTTCTTATCGTTGAACTTATTTTAATTTTCGACTTGACTAAATTCAATGTCTAACAATTTCTTTTTTTCACTGAGAGATACTACAAGTCGACTTATACTTTGAAAACTGTAATATAATAATATCTATGTTGGGAAATAAAATGACTAAAAAATTCTAAACGTAAGAAAAATTCGTTCTCTATGCTACAGCATACAAAAAACGTTTAATTCTTTTTCTTATGTATCATTTCTAATTCCGGTTTTACTTAATAATTATTTATCTTCCTGACAGCTTGCGTAGAAAATAGTCAGTACATAAACAATATGGCAATCACGGTACTTCGGAAATTTCACTATTATACGCCGTTAATTTCGTTAAATTAATATTAATTTCTGAGAATATGTGGGCAGGTATAGCTTTAGTTAGATTTCTAATGAATTGGACATGTTTGGATAAGCTTTGTTGAGTTGTGTTAAACAAAAGAAATTGTGAAAAGAGAATAGAGTTTGTTCTTCTAGATCTTGTTCGCTGGAAGTTATAAAAAAGAACAGCCCAAAAAGTGGAATTAGATTCACCATACTTTATCAGAATGACGATTACGTGGGAAATGTTCTCTATTAAACGTATCGAATTCTGCAAGGTCTCTTATTTTTGATTCCTTCCATTAAAGAGCAACAGAATTAGAAATATAAAATGGATATCAAACCTTGTACAGAGGAATATGTATAAGGAACAATTAAATAAAGCAATTAAACGATTAATACGTAAGTAATTACTGAAACAATATATAATATAAATATATATATAGATATATATAAATATGTATAAATACAGAGTACAGGAAGTTTGGTAGATTCCGTTAAGACTTTTATTTATTATTTCTTTAAGGGTGCAATAAAGTCGAAGATAAAAAAGAATATCAAAGCCGAATACATCGGACACACAAGATGAATAATTAATAATAACATAAAACAACTAAATTATAGATAAGTGAGTAGTAATTCAATGAAAAATAATAAAATATATCACTTACCCGATAATAATATTTGTCTTTCATGTTTTTTTTATATTGTTTGAAATTATGCAAGCAGGATGAATACACCTTTCATTTTAATCAGTTATCAAGTAGAGTTTCTCGTAAAAGAAGAAGTTTCCTCTTAAATCAAAATCGAAATTATTTTATTTATCTATAATTGCAAGAAAGAACTGACATTTAAAGCACGACTAACGCAAAGTGACTTATCTAAAGCGAGCAGTTCTCATGGACGAGAAAAGCCGCTTAATAGAATACAGAGCTTCTCTATCTTCGTGACACAAGTCTCCTATGTTTTTGAATTCCGGACGTATTAGGATCTGACTTCGAAGGCGTTCCATTGTTATAGAAAGCGGCATTGTCAGCAGTTTTCTCCAATTTGTTCCTTCGTAGTCGGTTAAGAACTGTAATGTTAGTATTAGCGACATCGTGCACTTTCAGCGATGCTTTAAAATACTATACAATTGATAAATATATATTGACAAATACGCTGACTACAGGTTTTTAATTAAAAACTGTAACGTCAGTACTTGGAATATTGTATAGTTTTCACGACTCTTTAAATAAACGAGACAATAAGAAATCTTTTCTTTTTATTCTGTTTAAACTTTGATATTTTCTGTCTTATACCTGATCAAATGTGGAACTTTCAATATGAAACATTATATGCGTCAATGGTTTCGAAACTGGTGAACACTGCGGCAAATTAATTAATTCCTTCTGTGCGTGACTATGTCGTAAATTATTTAGTATCAAATCGGATGCACGAATTAGGAATTCGTGAGTTATCTACAAACCGAAAGATAGAAATAACAAGGACTTAGGTAATGAAGTATAATTAGGTATACATATATACGCATCATAAAGCGGAAATTGGTAATTAAAAGAGATGAATTTATCACACCTTCAAGGATTGTCGTCCAGCATTAGTAAACAGTAATTCATCGGTATAAATCTCAATGATGTTCGACATGTTTTCCAATTCTTTAGTCCTTGATTGATTGCTTATTTTTTCGACGCTGTAAAAGTGCAATAATAGTTAAAATAACATCGGCTTGCTTAAAATTATTAATTTAAATATTATAATCAAAGTTACTTAAAATTATTAATATAAAGATAAAAGTACACCAGTTATTCTTGCAATAAATGTAAGCTTTAATTCTAATGAAATCTTTTTGTTGAACAAATATGAAATCGGAATTTTCGAAACTCACGAAATTCGTGCCCGTTGAAAAGATAATTAAATTACATAAATTTATAACAGAAAGTGATTTATATATTGTTGGTCGTTATGCTGTTGCTTGAAGTAAACTTATATATAAGGTATTTCACCTAACTTGACCACCTTAAATATATCGCTTATTTTGTATGATAGCAAAAATGTCAGAGGTAGAAAATATTCTGTTTGATGGTGCCAATACGGTGATGGACCGAATTTTCTTCTCAAGGTCATTTTTTTCGAGATTTCAAGATCATCGTATTTTCTTTAAATGGGACTGCATATTTTCATTACAACAGTTTTATAGCTTATAAAAAAACGAATCAAACTAGGTGCAATATGTTGACCTTGACGTGACCTTTAGCGAGAAATATATATATAAATTTTGTAGACAGCAAGTTCACAACACAATACATATAGTCATATATGAATCTGTGCTCTTCATATTAAAATTTTAAAACGTTTTGATATCTCAATTGTTTAACCATTTTAGCGCCACGCAGCGCGATTGCGCTGTTCGCGTACTGTGGTGAATTGTGTCGCAATGTTTGGTCACGATCGTCAATTTGCAACGCGCTTGGTTCACAATTACTATTTTTTTTCAGATAATCGTAAGCTACTTGCATAGATAAGCTGTTTTTATTGAATTTACTTCTTATGAAAAAAAAAGAGCAGCGCGAATGCGTCGATCGGCATTTCTTGCAAATAAATGAACGAAGCGCTATCGCGCTGCATGGCACAATCCGACACGGATTCTTAAAAAACCCTGGCACTAAAACGGTTAAAAACGTAAAATAATTATTCCCTTCGGCTGCTCCTCTAACTTCAAATTTTAGTATGAATTATCCCCGAATTCTCAATTACTCGATACCAAAGTCTTCATGGAATACACGTAATGCAAATATTTACCACATTTTGTCACGAAAAATCTTACTTGTTCTTAACAAGTTGAAAGAAGTCGTCAATTTGAGAGGTATGTTTATTATCCTCGTCGATACTGCAAACTGCTTCGGCCAGTGCAACCGCTGTTGCAAACATGTCCTGAGGATTGAAGAAATTCAACTCGTTCTCCGTCTCGCTGAAAACTGCACTCTCCGGCGTTTCTGGCTTGCAAGTTTTCGCAAACTCCAGAAGAGAGGTGTAGAGAGACGCGCAGAGAATTTGGAGAAGAACATTTCCTCCGATGGGATGACAATGCGCGGGGATGTTATTATTCAGTGCAAGTGCAGTTCGCAATATTGCAGGCGGTAAGGTCACGTACAATTCAGTGAAACATCCAATGACCAGGGACATTGCTTGATATACGCTGGCTCCTGTCTAGAAACATCGATTGATACAATAATGTCTTTCCAAGACTTTTCCAAGGATTGAAAAATATAATAATGTACACGCAGAAATAAAATTCATCATACAGAACAGTGACGGACATTTTTTTTCGGAGCGGGCCAAAGAAAAACAAATTTAATATAATTTATTATAAAACTCAATAAGTAATCAAAAAATATTATTTTTAATATTCTTGAATACTAATGCGGTTGAATGAAGCTGGGACTGCATTTCTCAAAATTCCTCATAATCTGGTTCTAACTGGAATGCACTGATTCTGAGAAGTAACAATTAAATGCTCATCTGTCATGTAAATTCTCACAACTATATTTTGCATATGTAAAAAAATATTTTAATTTAAATATAGAAGATAGCTTTTGATAGAAAATAGTTCTTGAGTTTGGTCACTTTTAGGTTTGGACCAGATTTCGGAAAAACTCGGAGTACAAATAGATTTGTAAGAGTGAATAATGTTTATATAAAACTGTTTACAAAATTTGGTTAAGATCATCATGTCAAAGAGAACTTTAGCAGTACTTGAATTAAATCTAATTTGTACTTCTACGTTGCGGCCGTTTGTATTGACCATATATCATTGTAATATACTTGGAGAATATAAGATCCGAGTTTTGAATCAAATGTGTGTTCCATTGTATTCACGAGCGGCTGCGTCCACCTTTTCGGAACCTACCCCTACACGCCGAGGCCGTGAAAATAATATGCGAAAATTCGATTTAATCGAATGAATTTCGTTTTGGACACAAGATTGGTTGGTGTCTTTGAGCGCTTGGCGTGTGTTGTCGTTTACAATTATATTGAAATCATTTATTATGAAAAGATAGAAGGAACTGGGAGATCAAATAGCGGGAGAAAGAAACGAAGAAGAGAAAAGAAAAAAACAGAAAATTCCTTATATATATTTTACAGATAATGAGGATTCTGTTAGATGAAGATCAAGATGAGCTACCACAGGATTGATGCAAGAAATTTTGGCTGAAGAAATCCATGTTGGTAAGGATGTTCTTATTTTCATAAATTAAAAATTTCAGATTGCGACGCATTCTTTCCGAATTAATGGGAAATATAATTGCACAAGATTGGCATATTGTTAATGTTTCAATGATAATCTAGTAACTAGTAACGTCTGCTTCGGAAGTTATAGTAGTAATAATAAAACTATTAACCTATTCAAAATTAATTAAATAAAACTAATTATTATGATTACTTTCACAGCCTCCAGAAGCGTTTCAATGACTGGTTGCATCATAGTTTTTAAGGGATTCAAAATTGCATTTAACCAAGGTGGCCGTGATTGATTCCACATCTATAAGAAGTGCAACTGTTTAGCATCGATTAAATCACATAAACAATTAACAATATATTTAATAAATTTTTCAGTTGCAGTGAATAGTACCTGCTGTCGATCTAAATAGTTGGACCACGCAGGATCCTGCTTTAACGCCGGAACTATAACACGTTCCGGTTCGTTTACGGTTACAGTCAAAATATAAATTAAACTGTAAAGGCCTAATGCCGGTGTTATTTTGAGCGATTTATCGCACGTTGTGTTGCTACAAAGAAAACCACCACAGTTTTTTCCTTCGGGGTTACATTTCTCATCATTCTCAAATTCATCCACGGAAACGATGCCGATGCATTGACGTACAAAAGATTTTAATAACATTTTGGACACCGAATAATCGTTCATCGTAATTACCTAAAATTATTAAAATTATCTGCTTACCATGAAGTTCCTATGAGGATCTTCCTATAAGAAGTCATTCTGCAACTGCTACAGCTAATAATTCGATTTAATTTAATATAATTTATTTATGGGATAGAGTCTGTCATACAAAAGAAGTAAAGAGATATAATGTGTCTGAAATCGACTACTAAAACATCTGGTCCTCTAAATGGCTTAGAATGATATTACCTTTTCGATTGTATAGTTACAGCTAAATACTAATTTGTATGCTTTTATGGGAACTTGGAAAGTGCGAAAATGTAAAAAATGCTCATAATATACGAAAGTATATAAAATATATGAAGTACAGGACTCGTAATATTACCATTTTTTGTTGCAAAGAAGATATACGCTCATTCTAACGTACTTACTTACAATTAGTAACGTTAAACATAAATACGGAACCCATTTCTCTCTAACAACCTCCATTTAAAAAAAACAGTTTTTAAAAACTGTGCTAATTTTTCAGATACAACATTTTTTTATGCTTCGATTATAACAGTTTAAATTTCTTTGCGGGTTACTATATCAACTTTTCTACTATACTATTATTAATGATACAAGTTCTATTAGAGTTACAATGCAAATTGGTCTAAACAAAATTGTGCAATAATTACCTTTATTAATTGAGGCCAGTTTGGTTGTGGTTGATGCCTAAGAATATTTAATTCAAGAATAACAGTTCGGTCTTCGGGTAAATTTAAAATATGAACATCCGAATCGATAGAGCCTGATAAATTCGGTGCACAAATTAACAACCAAGGAGCAGGTCCATTTCGTGGTTGCAAAATTAATAAATTGTCAAGTCCACCACGGAGAACCTTAATGTGTATTTATATTATACATATGTATAAATCAGTAAAGTACATGGAAAAGCATTTTATTATAATGAAGTATAGAACAACACAAAGTTAAACATGCGAAAAAATTAAACGTGTCTGATAGCTATTTGTGATATAATTTATTACAAATGTTTATTCGCAAATTATAGGACGACGAATCTCTTTATCCTTTACGTTTATATCCAGTAACTCGAAAATACATTGAAGCAGTAACACACGTATATGTACATTTCTTTGCAATTTTCCGTAATTCTAACTGAACAATGTGACCCAGAGATTCATTATACTGCTACAGTTCATAGTATCAAATACACTCAAACCTGTTTTTGTGCGATTTTTTATTCGTGCGATTTTTTTTTGTGCGGTATATGAAAATTTCAATCAAATAGAAACATAATTGACGAAGTTATCAACAAATAAGTGCATAGTAGGTTCGATTGCCCATATTTTTCGATTTTTAATATGTAGTTCATCACATTACATAAGTATTGCGTTAGCCGATTACATTGTATGTTATTGAACTCTATACATATCTTCAAGTGACGAAAGCGATTTTGTACCAGTTTACCACAAGAAAGTTCGCGTATTGTCAGACTACGAAGGATAATGGTTATACGTTCCGAAAAGTTTTGTATGTGTAAAATAAGTAAATATTTAAATAAAATATTTAAAAATGTTCGCATGTGTATTTTCTAAATCAGATTCCAAGTAGCTACCAAGCCCCGTGTCTTGATTTTGTTTAAAACAACAATTCCTAGTTATTTCGTGAGCTTTGAGTTATTTTCTACGTGAGACTTTTTTTATGCGGTCCCTATTCACCGCACAAAAAAAAATACTTTTTAATTGTGTTGCGAAAACTATCTCTTATAGCTACTCGTGAAGTTTTGTGCGACTTTTTTTTATGCGTTTTCTTTTATGCGGCCCCTATCCACCGCACAAAAACAGGTTTGAGCGTACATCTTTTCATTCTTGTGAACAATAATTTATCGCTTGTACTATTATATACAAAAATCGAATTTTAAACTGCTTTTTTATTAATGAAACAATTTTAATTGCTTGTTTCTTCATAAAAAAGTCATCGCTTCCTTGACTACATTGTCATATAACTCTTTGCAGTCCGATGTCGAGCTAAATTCGGCATAGACTTCCGTTATAATCTATTTTCGATCTACTTACTGATAATTATGGAATTTAACAGCGACTTAGCACCTGAGTACCCTTTTATACCTGTACTTACTGCTACTATCGAATAAAAGTGAATAACCAACGATAGAAAATTTTTGCAAAATTAATTTACTTGGCTGACAAAACGTTAAAATCATATTTCGAAGCGCAAACCATTAAGAAAAACGTTTTGTGAAATTCAAAAAAGCAAAAACAATTTCTAAGTGCAAAGTGTTAATTCTGTATATGTGCAACATCAGTTCAATAATATGATACCTGGTACAATTCTTTAAGAGGCGTGCCTCTCAGTAACAGACAAATTAATAATTCGTTGCATTTCGCATGTATGTCTCTGATGCCTGTAGATAATTTATTTAACCTTACTCCAATCATCTCATTACTATCAGTACAAGCACAAAGTGCAAGATGTCCTGTACAGCAGAGAACATTAAACGCGTCGCTCCAAAATTGCTGAGATCGTGCCAAAGTAGGTCGACCCTACACAGGGGCCAAAGATTTATCACTTTATTAAAAATTAGATATAAATGAAATATGTTCTAATAAAATGCTTCTTCTTTAGAATAATAATATATCCTTTCTTCATACGGATTATTAATTTCACCGTTCTACCAGAATTTATGGAGCACCCTGTCTTATATAAATTTAAATTATATTAGGTTGATGCATACGAAATGCCGGATTGTACACGGTGTAAATTAAAATGCCACAGTTTTTGCAAAATGAATGTTTATGAATCAAAATATTTTCCATCGACATCGAAATACTTCTGTCAAAGATCCACAAGGGCTTTTATACGATTTTCAATAAAATCTGAGTTTTTAGAAACAATGAAGTTGGAGGCGACTTTTTTAAGGTCACCTTCCTTATTGAATTTTTGTTCTGTAATCAAGTGGCCTAAGTGTTTAACAATGTTATAATCCGTTAAAGGAAGATCAGGTGAATAAGGTGAGTACAGAGAATTTCATATTTCAATTCGCGAAATTTTTTTGAGCACGCTTTTGACGGATATGGTCTTGCGTTGGCGTGCAATAAAGTAGGGCCCTGCCGATTAGTTCAAACAACGCAGTATTTTTAATTATCTAAGCATTTGTTCAATTCTTTTACAGTATCTGTCAGTAGAAATTCTTTCATCGCCTTGCAAAAAAGAAAATTCAGCTTTCCATATGTAGATTAGGACATCATTATGGCCTAGGGTTGTGGATCTATCACGAAGCGCATTTTGAAGATACTTATATCCAAAATGAAACTTTTTGAACCGACGTTGTACGACTTTTTTGTTAACAATTGCCTAACATATGCTCTGTTTATGTTAAGACTTGCAACAGCAGCATTATTACCAAGTTGAAATTCATATCGGATTACTACTCGTATTTCACTCGTACTCACGTTGCACAAAAAAGTATATTTTTTTATAGGAATTAGGAGTCTCCCAAAAACAAATACACTCAATATTGAGCGTATAGTGTAAATAACCTGTTCCGACTATAAAATTATTAATTTTCCGGCTAACTATTCACAAGATATGGCCAAAATGTAGTGTATAGACGTAATCCGATATTTCATCTGCACCAACCTAATATAATATATTTTATTTATATTATATAATCTTATATAATTTTTGTAAATTGCATTTATATCTTTGGCATAATTAAATATAAATAAAATTGGATATGAACAGAATTGGAATATTGGAAAGTTAGATATGAATAAAATTATATCACAGATATAAATGCAGTTTTCGAAATTTATATAAGATTGAAAGCAAGTAACTTTCATTTACAATTTACGGTATACACTGTACTCCATGAATTGTGGTAGAATGATGCAATTAATCCAAAGAATTTTGAATTAGTCTAAAGAAAGGATTATTCTAAAGAGCAAATACGTATCAAGTAATTATATTCATTCTAAACAATGAAAAGTACGGTTCAGATATTATTATTAATGTTGGAAAATACGAATTCAAATCTATCGAGCTTATATTCTTACAATTAAGGATAATTTATTTTGTAAATCGATGCAAAAAATATTGTGCTGCGTCAACTCAAAAGTTCTAGAATATCCAAAGAAATTTGTATCTTCTAAAAATAAAATCTTTTGTCCGCAAATCATCACAATGAAATATTCATGTTCCTTAATGAGAAAAATAATAGTTGAATTTTTATAAACCCTGTTATTATTGAGTTGTAACATTTAATTACTGCAGTCATTTTTTGGATCTTCAGAATGTTACAAATTTCGGAGATAAAAAGGGAATTCTGTAAAATTATTAATTGAAATTAATCGAAAAAGCGGTCATATTTTTTTTATGTAAGATACAATGAATAGAACGTGTTAAAGTTTAATACGAAGTGGATGATCGAATATGAAGCTGCCCGAAAATAACGAAATCCTTTGATACTCTTACATGGATATATCTTGTCACAATGATGGATAGAGATTCGTTTATCATCCCGGAAAAGACACGTTGAGCCATTTTTGGGGACACGGTGTTCCACAAATCTGTTTTAGCTCCTAAGAATACCAATACAAATTGAAATTAATAAATGATGTTATATGTTGAACCAACCGTATTCCAAGTAACTTGAATAACATTATGTAAGTAGATTCTGAATACATAAATTTAGCAAAATGAAATCTCTTTATTTGAATTGTGTATCATGATTATTTTAAGATGCGTTATTATGCAGCTTTATTTTAATAAATATCAAGTTAATGTAAATGTAATACCAACAAATTAGAAGGCAAAGTTTTCTTATTATTTTTCTATCTCGAAGAATTTTGAGACGTTAATCAATTTATTGTGTATTCTTTATTTATCGTAAATATCAACGTAGGATTTGAAGATTTTTAGATGTTTAGTAGTCCGTTACCAAACGCGGAATGATTTGCGTGAAATTAAAATATTTCTACAAAGAATCTTATACCTATTTACATATCTTATACCTTTCTATAAAGTATTAAAAATAAACATTTATCATAACAGTATTTCTTTAACACTAACCGTACCGAGACTTTATAGCTATTATTACCGAAGCCGGGAACTTGATCAGTTATGAAATAAAGATATTTTTTCGAAGGAAATTGTCAATTTAATATAGGAAAGAACGTAAAAAACAGGCTTTACTTAATCATACAAAAAATAACAAATTTTCCTTTCTTTGAACCGGTCATTTGGCCATTTATAGCACAATTGCTGTTAAGTTATCGTTCATTGATAGCATGCTAGTATTATGCATAGTATTACGATAAGGAAATGAACTGATATCGTAAAATTAATTATAACATAACAAATTTCCATTCTAATAATGATCACATAAAATTCGTGTTTAAATCTTTCGTGATTTAATACGCAACAGACCTTGCATGTAGAGCCACCACATCTGTATCACGAAAGAGCATCTTTCACGTTCAAAGAATGGTTTGTTGCTGTGCCAACTAAGAGAATCTGCCTCATTTAGTACATACAATGAAATTAAACGACAATGCAAGTCGAGTAACCTTTCTGCTGCAGCCTCAGCCATTTCGTTGTAGGATTTATATGATTTATTCATTTTCTCACTACAGCCGAAAATTTTATTTTAGTCACCTAACAGAATATTCTTATTTTAGCCGTTATATTTGAAAGCGGTACAAGTCCTTTTCTTCTTACGTTGATATATTTGAGAATTCGTACAAAAGCGTTCATGTTATAACATGTAACAGTTGAATCTTTGTATACGAAATCATGAAGATATTTCGTTCTATTTATTTTGCCATTTGAAATGCGAAAAATAATAGTTGAATTTTTATAAACCCTGTTGTTATTGAGTTGTAACATTTAATTACTGCAATCATTTTTTGGATCTTCAGAATGTTAAAAATTTTTCTACGTTTAGCTAAAACAAACTTAAACACACTTTCCTCAGAAATAGACTTATACCACTTTCAAAAATAACGGCTCATTTGTAAAAGTAGCGATGATAATAATAAAATAATTCATATTTCTTCAAGTTTACACTAGAAATCTACATTTATTTAATATTTGTACTTTTAATGCATCCGTGCTTAGAAGTAGCACTATAGAAAAAATTGAAATGCTTTTAAGTGATACAAGCACTCGCATATGTACTTTATTTGTGGTTTCACTTATAAAAATGTAAATTATGACAAAAATGACAGGAAAGTTTGCATCCTAGTTTTAGATGGCAATACAAATACATGTCTGCATTTAAAATAACATTCCTATGGTGTCACATCGCTTTATTTATTCTTAAAAATTCTTCTATTGAAATAATGCTACAGTAGGATTACGTGAATATTTGAAATTAATTAATCAACAATTTGTTGATTGGTCTTATGGTGGATATAACGTCCAAAGAATGATTTATTGATTTCTTATGAGTAAAGAATATATTCTTACCTAGCCTGCGATGAAACTGTACTTTTAGCGTGTTGATTATAACACCATAAACAATTTCGTACCAATGCCGCTGCACCTAGCGTAGCTGTTAATACAGTTAAATCTGCATGATCTAAGGATTCTTGAATTAATAGATGCAAATGTTCTGAAAATTTATATTAAATAGTACTCGATATATATATTAATTAAAATTTCGTTAAAACGTACAATTTACCGAAAGATAGCACTAATTTCAGAATATGCAAATACAAAAAATTCTATTCTACAGTATTGTATAAATAGCGGATACTTGTTTAACACTAGATCTACCAAAGTGGTCGAAATGACTCGCTCTTAGTTTTCTGTACATCGTTGGCTTAGGGAGTCTTCTAGTATAGACCTTCCAAAACAACGTTGCAAATATGAAAATGTCGAAAGATTTTTTCGAATTCGTGAAATTAACGAAGTTATAGATGCTAAAAGAAGACGAAAAATGTCGCTTGTCCATCTTCAAAAATTAAGTAGTAAATTAAGTCGTAAAATCCGTTCAAAAGTTAAAATCAAAATATTTTTGGAAATTATGCATTTTAGACAACATGTCAGGGAGTTTTATTTATCTTGTAAAAATGTATAAAACGCTAAATGAGAAATTGGAGTTGTAATTAAATTACTGTTTCTTACATAATCTGATGATACGGTCTACCGACATTTTCCGATTAAACTGACGAAATATTCCCTAAATTTAGGGAAGTAACTTAAGTAACATTCCTCCTTCCTCAATTTTCTACACTCATCTTGAAGATTGCAAGCGATTGAATCAAACATTTCCCGCCTCCTTAATTTATTTTCTTCTATCGTATTTACTTGGCATTTTTAAATATGATGAATACATCGTCGGTAGATCTAGCATTAAAGAAGGTCAATGAACTTCACGAAGTACTAATTGATAATTTACTTAAACTTCAATATTGTTTTATATTTACTGTACCTAATAATTGAGTAGCAGTATCGACAACAACTAATATGAATTCGGACGGTCGAATTTGCTTAATGACACCATCCGCGCTTTCAACAGTGTCTGGAGTTCCATTTCCGGCGGAACTTAAACCAGAGTGACGCTTAAAGGCAGCCTCAAAATCTGCTTCCCACCAAGTTACAATTTTAATAGCCGCAAACGAAGCGTGTCTTGGAAAGTCAAGTTTCCCGCCACAAACACGTATGCATAAGGGCTCTTTCAACACTGTTTGTGTTTCCTGTACGTGTTAAATTATATTACCATTTTTTTAAATAATATTGCAGCCGAATAGATTATATTCAAAGCCTATAATTCATATAATTAATCAAAATACGTGAAATATACCAATGGTGGGCAAATTACGGTCCGCGGGTCAGATCAGGGCCGCCGGCGATTTTAAAATAATAATGTAGAAATTTTGAATTTCAGTATTTAAAATAAAATCGTATTATGGAGTGTCCCTTTCTTTGCATATGGAAAATTTTCCATTGAAATTAAAATATTTAATAAATTATATTGGCCGGCTGAAATTTTTTCTTTTTCTTCTGGCCCGCTTCTAAAAAAGTTTGCCTACCACTGAAGTATACTATTATGCAATATATTATATCATTCGTTGCAATAGTAAAGGAAATATATACAACAAAATTGTTGTGCTATAAAGTTTTAATGCTTCTCATTTACAATCTGATAATTTTCATTTCGTACAGTGTCCTACTATTTTTGCAAGGCGAAATTAAGGTACCGCTTTCCATGTCATGTATTATAACGTGTGTGTAATGTTACAAATATATGAACTGGTAATTTTAATATATAACTTATTATTTGAAAAATAAGAAATTCAATGCCTGTATAAATGATATAAACGTTCATAACTGTACAAAGTACTATTAAGTCACAAATTAAAAATCTGAATATCCGAGAAAAGATTAATTTTTCAAATTAAAGAGGTAAAGTTATCATTATAAATTTTTGAAGAAAATTAAATCTCTTTAGTAGCATAGAACATACTGGGATAAAGAAAGAATAATTTATTTTCAGCTGAAATTTACATTAAAGGACTAAAACCAACCCTTGGTTGCATTCTTAATTTTTTTTTTTATTATAACTGACCATAACAATGAAATAAAAGCGTATATATGTCGTACAAAATTGATGATCTATCAGATCGCAAAGAAAGCCGTAATAAAATCATCGATTTTGCAAATTGCGTCACAGAATTCAACGTCATACATCACGCAATTTCGAAAGTGAATAATTTTATTTTTTCTTGGTAAATTCTACGGATGAGTTCTTCAAAAGATCGAGAAGAAAACATGCAAATTACCACACCATGACAATATGGAGGGGACATCTCAAATATTTTCTATTATGAGGAGTAATTGTACAAAGGAAATGCAAAACGGTGAGAAATAAGCAATATGTCATATTAAATAGTGGGGAATGTTTTATCATTCTGCACTCTGGTGCTTTTCTATGGCATTTGAACTATTTTAGTGCCGGAAATCTTTGCAAAAAGCTGGCCAAAAAGTGCCAAGCAGCGTAATCGCGCTTCTTTCGTTTTATATCGATGAATGCAATAAAGTAAAATTTCAATGATTTTCTGCTTATAAGTGGAAAATACTGTTGTTTTGTTTATCAGTTAAAGATACTATCTTTATTATACTTATACTGCTGTAATTCGAATATATTATTGAACTACGTTGATTGTTCATGCAAAAAGTGTCTATTCTACAGATCGGTTTCGGCACTAAAACGGTTTACCAAATACAAAACCAAAATACTAATTGAACCCTACTTGTAAAAAACAGGGAAGGTGTGGTGAGACTAAAAATAAACAAGTCTGAACCATAGTCTAAAAAACAATTTGAAAAATGACATAGTTCATTCAATAACTTGTAACAATATAAATAAAAAGAACTAAATCATCGATTAATCCCTTGCCGTACGATTTCTTTTGTGGCTGTTTTCGCAATAACTCTGAATTAAATTGGTAAAATAAAAATAGATCAGTGATTCTTGATATATCGTATAATTTAAAGTAACATTAATATGATATTTTCTATTTTACAGGTTTTGCCAAACTTGGAAATTTTCTATTCAATTTACAGCATCACGAGTGTTACTCGTTATTGTACGGTAAGGGGTTAATATAACGGAAACAAAGGTATAGGAGTTTATAAATTCAGTAAAGTAAACCTGATACTTTAAAGCAGGTTTAAAGTAAAATAAAGGAACAATAGGAGCGTAAGCAAGTATTTTTCCCATAACTCTCGATATTACCTGATAATATTGCATATCCCGTTGTAATAAAATTCTGACGCGATCTACTAAATTGCCATCTTCCATGATCTCCATCTTTGCTTTCTATTAAATATTTAAACGTAATTAATATTCAGTAATAACAAACACTCACACCGAAAAAGTTACATTGTTTATACAATGTAACGCGTTCGTAATTGCTTGTAAAAACTTTAATAAGTGAATTTTCACATATAACGAAACTATTTAAATTCAACGAAATAAACAATGAAAAAAGAAATATGTTACAGGCGATTAACCGCAATATAAATATTTATTTAACATATATTAATACAAAGTAACATATGTATACACATAAACATAAAGTTAGTTAAATATATACATATGTACATATATACATCATAAAAAATATTACACAGATACGTTTCAATAAAAACTTAAGATTCATATTAAACTCCAAGGAAGTTCATATACAAATGTATATTCTTACTCCTAAGCATGCTATAATTTGAATAACAGTCATGCTTTAAGTTTGAAGTAATATTTATTTGAATTTTAGTAATCCACAGAAAATATTTATAATACGTATGTATGTACATAATATTCCTAATACTTTACAAGTATAAATAAGTGATGATTTAATGTGTTTAAAATAAAATTACAACTTCAACTAGCAAATTGTAGAATCATTGATTGTTCGGTATAATTTATCTCTCTGTACCACCGAAAGAACATTCATCAAAGCACACTTGATCTTTGACAATGTCTGGTATCTCATTATTAAGCAATTCATGTAAACTTTTCCCATCATGTTTATAGATCCATTTACCGTTTATAAAGTTGTACCGCTTTGGTCCAGATTTTGGTGAGGACAACCAAATTTGTTTATTAGGAGTCTGTCTATTTATAACATAAGTTCCATGTGGATCACCAAATTTAATTGTTAGTACACCGTCCTAAAAGATAAATGAATCAAAAATATACTGTTCAATAGTAATACAATGATAGAAATAGTTCTATAATAGAATAAAACAAATGATATTTGATAGCATACTCCATAAGCCACATCTGCATCTGTCAAATGAGTAGCTTGCTCTATTAATTCATCGAAATATTCTGTTAAAGAATCAAGAGTTTCATCAGATATTTTCTCAAATTGTACGGGGGTAAGTTCTCTGTAAAAGTTAACGAAATAAATAATACAACAGTATAAATATAAGTAACTTTTATAAAGAATTAAGCCATACAGAAATGTAAATGTACATTTGTTTTAATATGAATCTTTCTTACATTAAACTTAATTAATAAGATCAAGAAATTAAGATCTAATTATGTAGAACAATGTATGGGTGTGTATTTGAACCAAAACCCTTTTTAATATTAATAATAGATAAATATTAATATACTAGCAATATGTCATAATACAGTAATCTCCTCAAAAGGAGTTTCAATTTATAACATTCTATATAGCTGCAAATACGAAATCATTTTGGCATAAATTAAACAAGTTTTTGGGCAAAATTATATACATTTAACCCTTATAACCTATACATACTTACTCTTCCACTGAAGATGTATTAATACTTGAACTAAAATTTGTTCTGTATAAATGATGGATGAAATTTGTATTTTTAGTTAAAGAATTCTTCGGGCATATCACACAACAACTTGAAACACTTCTATTGTATCGAACCTGTATCTGCCGGTTTAAACGTTTGCATATACCATAGGTTATTAACTCACTGTATTGTGCTTTGAAGGGAGCGAGCTTTGTTAGAGATAGTAACATCACGAAGTATTTTTATGTGAGATTGTATTGATCAAACAGTTCGAAACGTTTTGCAAGAATATTCAGCTCATTCGTACTCTGCAAGGTAGATAGGTTAGAAATCCTCAAACACTGTACACCGTATCCAGGAGGTTGAAGTTTAAATTGGAACCGTGTTATCAAAGTTTTGAGATTGTTTCATGTTAGTATTTGTAGGAGGCGGTAGCGGCATCGAATTTAGTATCTGTAGGAGACGATAGAATGCGGTAGCTTTACCGAATTTAGTCTCTTCTACACAGAAAAATTTGAAATATCGGGCGCTCAATTACTTTCTTCTTTTATCTGAGTACTGTCATTTGGCTCTTTTTTATAAAAGTTCCGCTTTATGGAAAAGCAGTACAGCATATTCCCCCTATAGATTATAATAAATAAATTACTTAACCGGTCGTCTTCTTTGCCACTTGATTCTTCCTTCAATATATTTCTTTAATATATACAACACTAGATCTATCGACGATTAATCTAATATATTTAAAAATAGTAAATAAATGTGTTAAAAGAAAATAAATGAAGAAGACAAAATACTTGATCGATTTAACCGTTTGCAGTCTATGAGATAGACGTAGAAAATTAAAAAATAAACAGCGGTAGAAATTTCAGAAATGTTTACGAAAAATATTATAAATTATTTTGATTTATTTTGAATTATTTTGACCGCCTGGGTAGATCAAGTGTTAAATATAACACATTTAATGCCGGTAGTTCTAAAGTTAATGTATGGAAGCAACACTGTTCCTCTAATTATTTCCACGAAAGAAACAACACAGTAAAAGTACTCGCAAGATAAATATCGGTGAACGTTACATCACGTTTGCGGTATTAGTAAAAAAAAAATGTGAAATGAAATTAACATCACATCACGTTACGTCACGTCACATCGTTTATAAAGAAGGGGCACAAAGAGATGCGAAAAACGTCAGAGTCGTTCGAACCGTTAATCGGTGAAGCGCAAGTAGCTTCTATTAGAAATTGTTTTTTCTGTTTTCTCCCCTCGATGATACATTTCTTTAATTCTTAATTGGTGTCATAAGATAATTTTTACATTGTGATTACAATACATTAAGAAGATTTAGACGAATTTTTGAAAATATGTTGTTTTATAGAGTTAACATAATACTTTGTGCGGTACTCGCATTAAAATTGCAATATTTCGTTAAGCCAGTGGAATCTTACGTTTTGGCGGATCCAGTATTCGAAGTCTTAAAACCACGTGGTATTCGAGTATCGATACCGGGTAAGTAACAAAATTAATTTAAACATGAGTACAAATAATATTTGTCGGGAAACTTAACACTAAAACTACCAAAGCTGTTAGCATGACGGGTACATAACTTCTTTTTTATATATCTCCCTCTTTATGGGGAAGCCATGCAGTAAATGTCCAACTTCTATCTTATAAAACATAAACTACTTAACTGATCATTTTTCTCAACAACTGATCCCTTGTTTTCCAGAGTACTTATTTAATATATTTAAATACAATTTTAATACCGGTAGTTCTATTGTTAAGGAAAAATAATTTTTAGTTCTTCTTACTCTATCGTTTGATCATACGAACCGACTTTACGATTAAATCAACAAACGATCAATGATAATTATCTTGATTGTCTAGAGATAAATTACGGCAGTGATATGCAAATATGATAAATGTAAAGGATATTTGTGCAGAAAGTAGCCTTTTTTGCAAAGCTTTTTTTATATTCTTTGTTCGATAAAATGGGCACATTGTAGCACTATCGTGTGTTTACTGTTTTCTAATATAATGATGACTCAGATGTTTAATAATAAGCAAACGTTGACGTTTACATTCCGTTATTTGTGGGATTCCCTCGAATAATCGGGACTTCCATTAAAATACCCGTAGAAACGGAATAGAGTATGAGTAATACGTGGTTACCAGAAAAAGATAAATCTTTATGCTTATCATACGAAACGTATAATTCACAAAAAATAAATATGTTATCACATTCAAAACCCCAAAGAAGATATCCGAATCCAAGTTGTAACGATTCAGACTGAAATGTTCTTAATATATTTTTGGACAGATTACATTTTTCGACGATTTATAATTGGTCGTTTACAATTGAAAATTTGCATAATTAAGATTTATTGATTTCATGTCTGAAGAGAAGTATTAACTAATAATTAGTAAACTTTAAATTGTACAAAGAGAATGAAGTATATAAATAAAGAAAGATATTAAAATTTAAGCTATTTAAAGGGAAAATAAATTTTCTTAACGTTTCCATTATAATGTATGGCAACAGTTTATAGTAATTTATCAATTATTCATAAAATTTGAATTTTCATTGTGAATTTAATAAAATTAAGATTGTAATTGTATTTGCATATAATATTTTAATTTTGTCGCATGTTAAAATGAGCTCGCACTAAAATGCTGCATTCTGAATAAAGAATGCTTGCCGTAATTGCAAACATTAATGAAGACATAAATGAAGCACATGTCATCGTAATATTCAAACATTTAAAAATTAAAGATAAGATATATGCGTAACAGATAGAAGCTGAAAAGTAATAAAAGTAACATGATTTCACCGTAATTTTATTCCACATATTCCAATTATTTTTTTCTGTACTAACAATAGTATTCTTAGTTTAAAGGGTGAACTAATTCAATAAAAAGTCAAAAAAGTTCAGTGTTCATTCGCAGCCTTATTGTCCATCTAAATCTAAAGTAACGAAACGTTTAAAGAAAATACAATCGAGATCAAATGTTTTCATTAATTAAATCATGAAATTAAGTTATCCACAGCATATATCGTAAATAAAAGTGTATCAAGGTGAATTTGTTAAAATCAACAATACCTTCGTTTCTAAAATATTTCATTTGTAAATAATTAATACACGATATTGAGTTATACAATACATATCAATTCGCGTTATTCTATTTCAATTGACAGATGAACCGGGACTGCAATTTTTTGCATTTCACGGAAACGTAAACAAGGGAATCACGAGGAGTCAGGTCGGAGAAATATCTGCTGAAGTCCATCGGGCCAAGGATGGCAGATGGACCGTGGAAAATAGCAATGTATATGTAAAAGATGGAGATGTCATAAATTATTGGATATATGCACAGGCCGATGGATCATCGTACACAAAAATTGAGCAATCGTGGACTGTTGTTTGTACGTGATCGCACACATGCGAAATTTCATGTGACGTCTATAAGCTTTACAAATGAAATGTCCAGTACCTTAAATCGTTTTAGTCGCTAATAACTATGCAAGAAGTACAAGGTTTAGAGATTTTGGATTATATCATAGAAGAAATCGTTATGTTTATTATACAAAATATATAATTCGCGATCACTGAATATGGTATCACATTTTCTTTTTTTTAGAGAAAACTAATTAAATATTAATTAAATTTATTTAATAATGTGCTGGAAATATCTGGTCATTTTCTTCCGTCACATATCTTGCTGTATGGTTTATGCATCAAATTCATGAGTATTTTAAGAAAATAGGGTTTCGATATTAACATAAGCTCACAATCAGTTCGAAAAAATGTCATCGTTTCTTTCGTTGCGACAGCTTTTTTCTTTTGAAAGAATTACAAATACTCTTATAACGTTATTAATTAAGTTAGAATAGACGAAAAAGTAGAAGAAGCTTTCAACACGATAAGAGATTAGATTAATAAATTTAGAACTCCTAGACGATTTAAATAAATTAAGAAAATATTTATGCCGTTAAAGAAACGGAACTTTATCGCAATTTGTACGACTTTGGTTGCAGGTGAAACTCAAGAAATACCAACAAGTACCGAAAGAGTTGAAACTTCTACAATGAATCTATTGTTCGAAGAAAATTTTGATTCTTTAAACAAGTCTGTTTGGGGTCGTGATATAAAAATGCCATTTGGTCCTGTAAGTTGAGTGGACTTCAAAATTCATTTTTAAAAACTAATTATACCATCGAACTAACGCTTATAAATAATTTATTAGAATTATACACGCAAACATAACAATTAATATGTATTCAAGTTTCATTTAACGCAATGAGAATTAAATTAACCGAAAAAACAAACAACCCTTAAATTATATAAAATGAAAAAGATACAAATAATAATAATTTTATTAGAACATTAACAATTAGTCCCAATTCTTTAAGGTGCATGTTTATTAACTTTGAGTTCAGTTTAAAAAAAAAGTACCAGAAAGTTATTCCCCGATTTCGTGTGTATTAATTACAGACTTATTAAACTTTACATTTTTGTCGAACATAACTGCCCAATATTACTCAAAATGGAGAAATACGACATACCGTAGTATTTAATAACAAGTTAGTCACGTTTTTAATAATCTGATACGAACATTCAGGTTCTTGTTCTGGTTAAGATGTAGCATCAGGCTCATAAAGCAAAACTGGACCCCTGTCAGCATCACAGACCTGTTATTTACTCATGCAGCTAATTATATTCGAGGAAAATTGTTGCTTTTAAAAACGCATCAGTATTAATCCTTTGCGGACGGAGACATTTTTGAATATTGAGAGATAACCATTTATTTTGGGATCCAAAATCACCTTTTCGTCAGCAACGGTTGTATTTCAGTTTTTCAACTCTAACTGTGTATACAAGCAGCGATAAATTCTAATTAAATTTTTTCTCAGATCACATATATGCGTCGCTAGTCCTCAAAGGGTTAAATAAATATCTTAAGGATACAAACAATCATATGTTCAGTTACATATTCATCGTGCTGTATGAATATTATAATGGAAGTTACGTTAAGTTTGGTAAAATATCGCAATTAGATTTATAAGGAATTTCAGTTGTCTTCAGAATTTGTTAATGTCGATTATCAGTAATTATCAGGGAATTGAACGTACTAATTTAAAGACTACTAATTTAAAGAATCACATTTTATTAAATAGGTACCGCTATTTAGCAACCATGTATTTTCTTTTGTTTTACCGTCTTTTTTGTCTTAGGATTATGAATTTTGTGTATATCACAACGAAAATCATCAGTTTTTGGTACAAACTGAAAATGGAATTTTGAAATTGAAGCCACTAATTTTAGAAGATTATTACGGGGAAAATGCAACTGCATACGGAAGACTTCAACTTGGCGGGTAAGGACAGCCGTATTTTTGATAATTTTCATGAATAAAGAATTATATATTTAAAGAGTGCGCCTAACAATTCGACAATTGGAAATTACTCTGGATTTACTTTGTGTATGAAACAATTTTGCAAATAACAATTAAATATTGAGGAAAACGCATAATACAGTATTTATCTCATTATGCTTTTTACCTCGGTGCAATAAGTTTCTTAACACTAGATTTACGGAAGCCGTCAAATTGACGGGTTCCTACTTGTCTTATAAATATTTCTAAAATTTACAGAGACGCTTTACAGTAGATATTTTATAATACAATAATGACCTAACGAATTACCATTTTTGCCGCTTCATCCCTCTTTTTCCAAAGACCTTATTCAATATATTGCGATTGAACAGATTTCACGCCCGTAAATCTAGTGTTAATGATATCTTTTTCTGAATTCTGCTGGTGGTATATTGCAAGAGACATAAAAGTAACTTCTTTCTTTGGCATTACCTCATTATTCATTATTCCACTCCTCTGCTAAAGCTTGGAAAAACATACCGAACGTTTTACCTACAAAATCAAAATTGATTTTTATCTATTAATAAGAAAAAAAAACAAGAAGAAAAACTAGCTATTGCAGGACGAAATATTAGTTAAAATGAAGTTCCTCACATTTCGAGTGATTTGCAATTAATTGAAAATTATCTGCTTCCGTGAATATCATACTATTATACATGTATATTATATTATTACATACTGTATTAGATATTATTTAAGTGGATAATAATTGTATATGTAGATCCCATTTTTTAATACTAATAATAATAATGCATAAATTTTTCTTTTTTTTTCTTATGTTCAAGATGTACTAGTACCATTCCCGTAGAATGCATGCGGCAAGCCGTGTCTTACAGTATTTTGCCGCCTATTATATCCAGTCGTTTGAACACTAAAGAAAGCTTCTCTTTCCAGTACGGTAAAATTGAAATAAGAGCAAAATTCCCAGAAGGCGATTGGTTATATCCAGGTAAATATTGATACAGAAAAGTAATATACCGAATTAATTGTCGTTACTTCTATATTAACAGGGATTCCGTTTACCAACTCCCATAGTCTGATAGCCGAATTGTCAGCTATCACGATTGATAATAAAATAAAATTACACTGTCATGTAACAATTGAAATTAGAATGGTATAATGAGTATTTCTTCCAATTGTGCTTTTACAGTTGTATATTCCGATAAATATGTATATACACTCCCGTATGATATCGAAAAAAATGAACGATAGATAAAGCGTTAAGAGAGATAATAGTTCTCTCGTCAGATAAAACTCAACGGACACCCAAAAGCAAAAGTTTAAATATCTCGAAACGAAAAATAAATAGATAATTATTATTATGTCACTACCATAATTATCGACAAATTTATAGTAATTTTCAATTTAACGGTCGTCATATTCACATCATGAATACTGACGCATTAATCATAATCACTCTTACAGCCTATACTTACATATTCAAATAGCATGCAATAAAAATAATTGGAATGAATGCTTTCGCAGAAATGTGGCTCGAACCAAAATACAGCAGTTATGGTCCCGACTATGCAAGTGGTCGTGTTCTCCTTGGTCTATCTCGTGGAAATGAAAATTTAATTAATGTAACCGATAGATCAATTTACGACTCCAGAAAGTTGGATTTCGGTCTGAGAGTTGGCTCGTCTGGGAAAGTTAATGAATATATCGTCTCAAAAATACGCGAGACAAGTCGAAGATGGACTCAAGATTTTCACGTGTACACAACGATTTGGAATACTAACGGATTCCAGTTCTTAGTCGACGGAGAACAAGTAGGACATTTGAATTCCGAACCGAATGGATGGTTACCGCCGACTATTGTTAATGCTGCAGGAAAACCTGTTCCGTTTGACCAAGAGGTATCGTGAATCATTTTAAAATCTTTTAAAAGCTTGCCCAGAAACGAAAAGTCTCCGTTTGTATCGACAAACGTATTGTTAGTATCAATTCGTATCACTAATATTTGTGCGATTCTTTTGCATTTAGAATATTTACGAGTACGTAACTGAATTATATTATAGCCTCGGTGGTTCGGAATCCACCCAAAACAGTAGGTCGTAGGCGAGGTGACTGTGCCAGTTAAATTCGAAAAAGTACAAAAGAAAAGATTAGTTCGAATTATTTTTCATGAGCTTTATTAATTAGTTATATCTGCACATGACAACATGACAACATATCTTTCTTAATAAACGATTATGAGTAAAGATGATGTTTATAGGATGTAGGAAGTTTAATTAACGAGATAAAAATAATTCGTGAAATTGCAAATAATAATTTTTCCTATCAAAAAACGTCGACAATGACTTAATTCACCGAAAAGATAATCACTGTGCCTCGTGTACTACGATTCAAAACGTAAGCAATGTCTTGATTAAGCCACTGATTAATTTCAAATGATACTATTATTAGACGTTGAGATATTTTTTTTTAATTACATGGATCTCATTAATGAAGAACTGTCCACTTCATATTGGTATAATTTCTTTTATATATCCTATGTATTAAATGACTATGGACAACTAAGTTTATTTATTTGAATGAAAATATACTGCTTAATAATTAGATGATTATAATTTGCTTTGATTGCATAGCATAAATAAATATATACAATAGTTGTTTTAAATTATTTCTGGAAAGTATGAAATCCATTCTGTCAAATAGCATTATCTCTGTCATATATTGTTTCAACTTCCGAGGCCGCGAAAAGTTGCTTTCATAAAAGTTTAACATTATTGTAAAATATAAAGAATAAGTGATAAAAACGAGTGATAATAAGTGATAAAAATTGTTGGTAATATTATCGCGATTCAAAAGATATTTTCAGATTTAAACTCGTACAATAATTGGGTAATATTAATAGAGGTTGTTTTAAAAGTTGTTTTAAAGTAGAAGTTGTTTTAAAAAATACATAAATTTTGTATGTGTTTGTTTGCAAATAGTTTTATATTACTCTTGGCATCGGTGTCGGTGGCATACGAGTTTTTCCCGATGGAACAATGAGTTCCGGACACATGAAGCCTTGGAGGAACGTCGGAGCCAAGGTGAGATCACTCTCAATCATTTTAAGAACAGATTTTAATGATGATGCATGCAAATTCGTTTAAAGATGTTTATACATTTAAACTTAAATAATATTCAAAAAGGGAAATATAATTTTCTTCTTCCGAAGGAAGATAGTATTGATGATTTAAACACTTCCAACGACATAATTAATTGAGCACACTGTTTATGTAGGATTTGTTGAATGTTCGATGAAAAGTATTTTAAATTTTAAATATTATTTATCTTAGATTAATGGCATTCTTTTAATTATCAAACGCAATTAAAAAAAAATTCTAAATATTAACAGTTCTCCAAGTATTAGCAAAAATGGCGCATAGATAGACTTATTAAATGTTTAATAATTCATGATTTCAGGCAATGTTAAAATTTTGGCATGCAAGGAATGATTGGCTTTCCAGCTGGAGGAGGGAAAATGGTAGAAAGACTGTTTTTGAGATTGATTATATAAGAGTATGGTCTTTCCCGTCATAATGTTAGACGAAAATGATAGATAGTGTTGAAATTCATCAAATACATTTATTTTGATTCGAGCGTAAATGGAATCAGCTAGAAGAAAGTCCTTATATAAAAACTAACTTGTAAACTTTCAGCAGAAATTTTGTTACACATCGAAAATTATTACAAGAACTCTACAAATTCGATATATTAAAATATCTCAAGTCATATGTGTTCTCGTTTTAAATTCTGTTGTTCCTATTTGCATATATATATACACATACATACGTACATACATACTGTAGAGTGCATAAAATAATACGTGTATATTATTTTGCGTTGTCAAAACAACGTAGAAGCCATGATTCCAAAATTTCATGGAAACGAAGGCTATAAATTTATTTACGGTATGTTTTAATTTTGTACATATAGCTTTCAGTCATTAAAGAGCTTGCTAGTACATATAGGAATACACTGCGTGTTACTATGAAAACAATTATATTTATATATTTTAGTAAATAAATATTGTTATCGAATATTTAATAATTGATCTATATAAGAATAAAGATGGTCCTAGAAAAAAATGGCAATGGAAACCAAGAAACCCAAAAGTATTTCAAGGTCTTCTAAAACAGGTTTCTGATTTCATTATCATGTCATTGCTCTGAGAAATAACATATTCTTATCTCGTACATTTTTATTCGGCAATAGTTGTCACTAATTCCTTATCACATTTTATGTTTTTATTAAACCTTCTTCGTCCTTGTAATAACTATTTCAAGAGATAACAGTGAAATCCTTTAAAACTTTATAAAATGGAAACATAAAGATCTAAATAGCATCTAATATTCATAAAAACCAAGAATATTGTATGCAAAGATCCATCACTATGTTTCTCTTGTATATAAATATATGTTGATATTATATTCAAAGCAGCCTAATATTTTGCAGATATTTATTAAGCAGATTCTAAAGAAGTAATAAAATCCACATATTTTCTAATTAAATTACAATATATATTAATTTATTATACTTTAAAAGATGCTAAACTAAAGAATTTGGTGTATTGTGATTAAACAAATACAATCTTGGACTAACTTTCGGCTTAATACGCCTTTAAAACCGGTTTGCCTCGTACAACATTGAAAAAAGCAAAAAAGGGTCTGTGCAGTTTCTTCCGTCTGGTTTACAGCACCTTACGCGGGCCTTCGAAAGCTAATTAATTTGGCATTGTATTTATATACATACGCACACATCTCCTATTATACTGTAGTGTTTCAACAAAGAGCTTACGATCCCAGTCCGGTTTTCGTTACTCGGTTTTCTGTCATTCTTATCCTTTCATTTTAAACCTCTTACTAGTAGCTAGCGATTCAGCGATCTGTTAAGACTTCTTTATTTCTTTAATATAGCTTTATAAATCAATCTCGTATTTAATAATTACAAGAATAAAGAATATATGTTTAGTATTCCAAATGTTGAGAATACGAACGATACTTTTTATTTTAATTTGTATCAACATAAGTGGTACAACATTCGCCAGTGCACGCTTTCGATTTAAGCGTTCTCGTAAGTACACGATAAATTAATTTTTTTATGTTTCAATTTCATGGTATTTGATATACTAATATATTATTTAACATAGATTATATCAGGTCTATAGAACATTGAGAAAATTAGATGCAAGGACTATAATTAGAATGTAATTGTTATTTATAATAATTTACATTTTCAGAAAATAAATTTATATTACGTAAATGCACCGCTAGTGCCGAATTAAATAGGAAGCATAAACATGAAGAAATGGCGAATGAAAATTTGAAAAAAATTAGTGAAACTTCATTTTACCAACCGAATACTTCATTAATGATAGAACAAAAGAATTCAGATCCTACGGCAAGAAATCTAATTGAAGCAAAAGATATTAATTCTAAATTAAATGGTGGCCATGTACATGTTAGAACAGTACATAATGACTCCAATATAAGAAGATTTACCATAGAAGATACAGACAATACTCCACTGAAAACTGTGAACATTAAGGCAGCACAAAATATACCACCTATATTTCGAAGGAAAAGTTTTCTACCTGAACTTGAAGATAATATTCCACATGAAAAGCTTAACGTGCCCCAAAATGTCATTGTGATTAAACCAGTTATTTAAACATAACTAGTAAATACAGTAACTGTAGATGTAAGAATCCTGTATCCCAGTGTAAACGAATTTCAAGAAGAATATGATGGTAATAATACAGAATTACTTCGGAGAAATTCAGCTAATTATATTTGTTATTAATTTCTTAATCTTCTGCTCAGCTTATTACAACTATCTATTAAAAAAAGAATAATATATCTTTGGTGATTATGTATATTGTATTACATTTCTAATGGCGCTTGCTGAACGTTACTTGGTAACCTTTGCAATTCAACCTAAGAAATAAATTTCTTATATTAGTTATATCTTTCATATTTTATAACCAAATCATAATGCAGCAAAAAAAATTTAATCACATATAAAATACTGAGTATTAAATACCTTTGTAACTTTCATTGCTACTCCTTCTGGGAGATTTCGTTGAATATATTCCAAAAAAGTGTCTGCTGTAGAGCCCGTCAATTTTAAGAAATCAAGAAATCTATAGTATGTCCTATGCTCATATTGAACCCGATGTTTTTTATGAACGTGAACAGATTTAAGTACAGTATAGCGTTCGTGAACAGCTTTATAAGGTGCCATACTGTTAAGTTTAACATTTTTCAATATTTCCTATACAAGCAATGTGTTATTAAATATACGTACTTCTATGAGGACTTACTTTCTGCCAACTATAATGTTTAAATGATTCGCTGCCATAACAGCATAGTCTCCATAACTTTTTAAAACGGCAGGATCATTCCCTCTCACTTCAATTTCTATCTTTTTATATAATTTATCATGAAGTTCTTCCTAAAATATTAAGATAAGATTGTTATAATTAAATTATACTTTATACACGTATAAGGTTTGGAGGGAGCTTTCTGTTTAACCTTTCGCCATATATCATTAGATTAATTTAGAACTGAACACTAAAAAATAGTAATGGTATAATACGGTAAGAAATTGCTTCGTTATAAATGAAAGCTTGTTATAAAATATTTCTAAGAAATGTCAGTTTAAGTTGATTTAACTTTCAATTTTTAAAGTTGCTAATTAAATTTCGTATAATGCATATTAAAATTTCTTTACAAACATTTGATATTGCCAACATTTAAAATGTATCTTCTTAAGAATAACCTATATTTAAGAAGGACTTCTGTAAAATACTTAATATTACATACATCTTTAGCAGGAACATCATTATTGGGGACTATTGCATTTGAAAATAATCTATACTGGAACAAATTAGTGTTTCGAACACCATCCGAAATATGTTTAAAATTACCCCGAAGCATAGAAGATACCTGAAAAGAATCGCAACAATCAATTCTAACCCCGTTAAATATGAATTATAATTTTTTAAGCACAATACCTTTGACCGAAACATTTTCGTTCTATTACACAAGTACGGGGAAGAAATTTTTATTTATATATTTAATTTATAAAAAAGAGCTTGGTATATGTTTTTGTATTGATATAAATAGAGCAGATCCAAGCTTAAATGTGAGTAACCTGAACAACGTTACCAAAGTTTCAAGAAATGTTTCACGGGTTTTATGTTAATGTTTGTAGGAGGCGGTAGCGTCACCGAATTTAAAGCCTTCTATAAAAAATTGAAGTGGCATCAAACAGAGGCGAAGATAAAACAGTTATCTATGCAAAAATGATGGACCTTAAATATAAATATAATTCTGATGTTAATAAAATAAATTGAAAAATTGTCATTAGTTATTTTGTTAATTATATTATTTCATTATTACACTTCATTATCCGATCGTGCTTGTATGATCAGAATCTCGGACTTCGCAATTATAGTTCATTAGACGAATTCTTCTTTTTGAAGTTCAATGTGAAACAGAGCAAATATTTATTGCCAGTACGGAGAATGGTACAGCAGTCAAACACGAATGGTTTGACATATCTTTATATACATCTAAAGTCTACTTTAATGGTTGATACTATTCGAATCAATTAATTCTCATTAGTCAATTATATTCCGTCAAAGTTTGATATTCTACGAATTTGTGCTCTTACGGTAAATTCCATAAAGTGGCAACACGCACGGAATATTTCCCGGTTTAATCGGCCAGATCGACAGAGACGACTAACTTAAGGAAAAGAATATGATCTTCCCTTCATTATCAACTGTGATCGAGACAGAATCATAGATCGGACATTAAAAAGATCTTTGCGGCCCGGAAACTGAAATACCGATACGATTTTCATGTTTAACCCAGTTGTTCTGACTTATTCTGACTCTTTATTGTCAAGGTCCCCCTCAATCAACGGACCTTGTTTTTATCCAACTGTCAGATCGAAAACGTCGAAACTCTAAGAACATCACGGATCAAAGTTTCGAGGAATGTTTCACGTGCGCTTTGGTAGGAGGCGATTGTGCCACAGATTTTAATGCCCTCTATAAAGAATTTAATATATGACGCACTTGATAAACCAGAGCTTCGCGAAACTTTCATACCGAGCATCAGTATCAACTAGAAATGGCGCGAATGCTACTTGTAAATCACGAGTGATTCGCTCACGTTCTCTCTCAATCACGGTGATTTTTCACATTTTAGGTATATTAATATAATTAAATATGCGTCTATATATTATTTAAAAACACTTGCAGGTAACTGTCACTTGAGGTCACTGACTCTTCCGTAAAACATTATATTTAATTGTCGAAATAATTTCAAAACCCTTGCAGGCAACTGTCACTTGTGGGCACTGACACTTTCACAAAACATTATATTAAATTCTTCAAATTATTTAAAAACACTGCAGGTAATTGTCACTTGACGTCACTGACACTTCCACAAAACATTGTATTTAATTGTTAAATTTATTTAAAATTACTTTTATTTTATTAAGTAGTTTAATATTATAGCACACATGCACTAATAGTCGTTATCCAAGGTCACAAGTGACTAGGTACCGATAGGCAAGTCCAAAGGTACACCTAGAGACCGTCCTGTCAAGCGGCACGGCCCGTCCGACCTCTGAAGCTTTACTATGCTATACTGACTCGCTGAGGCGGCTCGCGGAACGCGGAGCAAGCGCAGTACACCCCGACGTCACGATTCAGTGACCGCGTACTGAGCTCACATTTCTCCGTGGATAATTTTGCAAATTTCAATTATTACAACAATTTTCGTCAATAATTGTTTATTACAAATGCCATTACTAATTCATAACGTGGCTCTGCTTAATTTTAATAAATTTTACGGTGAATAAAAATTATAGGAGTGAAGTTACGTCTGTTTATTATTGACGATATACTTTTCAAAACTTACAAGTATTTGATTCTCAATGTAGTACTTCATTTCGTCGATAAATAATATATTTTGAACTAGTTTCGATGATTGTTTAAACAGTCTTAAGGAAGTGCAACAACCGCGATTTCATCAAAGGTCATATAGAAAGTATTTAATAAGTTAAAAATTAAGAGAATGACCGAAATATTATTCCTACGCCGAGAGATTTCAAGGTCACGCGGAGTACGGTCATGAAAATGTACGAGCCTACACCGCGCCGACAGATTACGGTCGCGAAAACATATATTGACCTGCGGACGCGTCAGTCGAACAGAATAAAAAATACCTGACTAACTGAGAGTAGATTTTGGGCATAAGTTTTGAAAATTTTAGATTAAAAAATAAATTAACTGTCAGAGCACACTTTTTCACAGTCAAGTACTGAAAATATTCGCAGATAGATGCCGTTCTGCCGCTTCGGAAGACGACATGAACCAACGGAAAAATATTTAACCATCTTAAAAAAGAATCTGCCAATTATACCTTAATTCTACCTGCCTGGTAATAATAAGGCCAGTTAAAGTATTGTAACATTTAAAAGACAATGTTTAAAATGGAGAATGGTGGAAAGATATCTGGAAATTTCCAGAATTTTAGGGATTCGCAGCCAATTCGCCCGTTATTGCTTTCAATGCGAGAAAAATACCATGCAATTAAAGGTTTCGAATCATTGCGAGCAATAACGACCCGGGTCCCACCACGTGGAGGTTGCTGCGACTGAGGACCCAAAAAAGTGGCCATCCATCCTCCATCACATTGTCTTTCGTGTGAAACATTTTCCCCTTATCTTTAAAGTACCAGTACGTCAGGAGAATGTGACAGACGAAATTTTTTGCTCTACCTTTACTTTCTTTATACATCACCCACCGGGAGTGATAAATTTTTTATTACAATGTTCTGATGCTTTTAATTGTAATCAATTAATAGCTTAAAAAATTCCTCCTCGTCACGATAATCATAAATAAAAAAATCGCAGCCAATTCGCTAATTATTATGCGTAATGTAATTCATAATTTACTATAAGTATATATACTATATAAGCTACATTTATAACAGAGTATAGTGTAATTACATATACTATAATTAGATATTACATTACAAATAATAATTACCCAGGTCTCACCGCGTGGAGGTTGCTGCGAACGGAGACCCGCCCGATCCACGGCTCCCATCCACCCTGCCTTTTATGCAAATTTTACTTATTCATACAATTGCAAGCTGTTTTATTTGGAACACGGTTGCACAAGGTACAGTACTTTCTGCAAACGTGGATACAAATAAACTTTTTTTCTAATTGAACCGTGACCGGACCTGAAAGAAAGTGCACAATATTAAATAATATGACGATTTTTCAAATTGTTCAACGAACAATTAGGGACATGAATCTGAATCTGATGTGCAGATTGATCTATTTCGAACACCTGTTGGAATACGAAGGGGGGCTAATCGTCTGAAAGTTGGAACTCCGGACGAATTTGATTAACCAGTGACGACCGAGCATGTCACCACCAAGAAAATACCAGGAGAACCTAAACAATTCAGTAATTTTCATTCTTATACCAAATTCGATGCATCGTATCAAATATTTTTCGACCATAATTCGCATTTACGGTACCACCTATTTCCTTATTAACCTTATTGTAATCCTTCGTAACCTTATTAACCTTGTTAACTTAGTTCTCACACTCTCACAGTAGTCGTACAAACTGAATTCCAATATAATGTCTCCCTACAAAAGTAGTGAAAACATCACCATACTCATTCCAAGTACCTATCGACCCATCTAAACCAATCAAACCAGAATGCACTTATCCCTCCAAATATGATATCATATTCAATATTTATTATAATATTGAGTGAAGGAAGAATTCCTGTGTGCAGGAAATCCAGAGAATGTAACAGGAAATCCAAAGAATATAGCAGGAAAAATTGAGGGCATCGTGCAAACAGACGTTGGAATTGAATAGTGCGATTAAAGAAACATTAGGAATAACGATTCGGATGATTAGCGAGAAAACGAATGTTAACCGGGAACGTGCAGAAAATTGAGCTATGATATCAATATTACCTTATTTGTAACTTAAAAGCTACACTTACATCGTTAAACAGCCGATTACGACGAGTTTTAAAATTCAAGGGTTTCATATATATTCAAATTTCGCAGTATGCTCACGTTTTCATTGTTCACCTACCTAAACGTACGTTTTACTTGGTACCATGTGCACTTTTGTATCAATCGCCTGCCTGACTAAAAGCTAAGTTCCTCCCTGACTAAGTTTCTAAGATTTGTACACCATATGATTTGCATTCATTGCAACCTCCCTGTCTAAATTTCTAAGATTTATATACCATGTGATTTGCATTCGTTGCAACCTCCCTGTCTACGTTTCTAAGATTTGTACACCATGTGATTTGCATTCGTTGCAACCTCCCTGACTAAAAACTAAGTGTGATCACACATACATATATGGAAGTGTATAACATTTATACTTCCCTCAATTCATTTACCATTTATTTATTTAGTAACCTTTTTCAAAGTACCTTATTATTGATTGTCACCTAGATTGAATATAGTACATATACCTGAAGACATGTAGCAGTCGTAGTTTTAGACTGAAATCTCATTACATGATTTACCATAAAATTCAATTAAGGAAGTTGTACTCAATTGCGGGAATTCTGTTGGAGGAGGAGAAGAGGATACGAAGAATCCTGCAGGATTGATTGTTCCATTGGGTATGGATACGAAGTGGATTGCATAATGCAGACGTGGAATATTTTGGCCATGAGAATATTGAAAGTAAAGATTGAAAAGATGCAGGGACGATTTCAATATGGCGAGAATGGGAAAAAAAGAATGCAGAAACTGAACTGTTGTTTTAAGTCAGAATGTAGGAACCTTTCTCTGTTGACAACAGTATACATTTACAACGACTTCATTTTAATAATGCCGCGGCATAGAAATGCCCGCCTTAAAATGAGTTCTAATACGAAGGCTGGAAACGACAAACCAAGAGATATTCCGATTCGACGGTATACCAATCATTTTCAAAGAATTCACGATTTTCCTGAAGTTTCATAGTACGAGGGGGCTACTATCAGCTTAATTCAGATAGTTTCATCGGTATTCAGTATCATTTGAGAAGATACTGTAGCATAAGACAATATAGGAAGATTGATTTTCAAGATCCTCTTTGTAACCTTTGTAACTTTTTAACCTTTGTAACCTTTCACCATTTTAAAAAATGTCATAATGTTTCCCGTTTGGCTGATAAAATAACCATTTGCAAATTATCCCGCAAGTGGTATCACCGCCATCATTCATCCTTCCGACAAAACAAATCCGTCAACCTTATTATGAACCATTATTCGTGAGATCGAATTCCATTTAAGGAAATGTCATGATTTGTACATTTTTCACCAAACATCTGCCTGGCTAAAAGTAGAAATCGTACCTTTGCAACTTTCTACACTCTTTAAAACGTGCACGTTTTGTTCGTCACCAGCCTGATTAAAAGATAAATGTACACTGCACAAATATATTCGTGCTTTTTTTCATGTCTGCACTATTCATGATTTGATATATGATTTATTTATTCACTGAGAGAATACCTCTTAAAACACCACCAACTTTTGCATAATTTCAGGTTCGTTGAGTTTTAGTTAATAATTGGAATTTCGAAGAAAAATGGAAATATAGATTCCCGATTTGGTGAACAATGGAATTGATGATATTTCCGATTGAGGAAATATCCATGGATGACATGTAACAAGGACTTCAAAGAGACCAAAAGACTATCTTATAAAAAAGATAAATCTTGAGTCCGAAACAACAGCTACGCAAAGGAATATTAGATGCTCGAGGATTTGAGCTAGGGAAACGAAAGTAAGGGGATGCTGTGGAGAATGTTATCGAATTAGTAATAAATATGTACAAGATATAAGTAGATTCAAATGATACAGTAAAAAGAAATAAGTAATCAAACCTTTTCAATTGACAGGGTATACCACCTTCATTACGTAATTGTGTCCTGCGACATCGTCATAGATCTTTAATTCCACCATGACACGATAATGAATCCAGGATAGTCATTAATTCCTGCAAAGAAGTCAGAATTCTTCTATCAGCAGCAAGAAACATACACACCGCCTAATCATAAAATATGATTCACAAATGTCTAAAACAGATGGAGCACAATTACTCGAATTCAGAATTAAGCGATAAAGCATTACGCATATCATAACTGGACAGTGTACAACAAGGATACTGAAAAATACAACCAAGGATAATTACAAGATTATAAGTAGATTCAAATGATACAGTAGAAAGAAATAAGTAATCAAACCTTTTCAATTGACATTGTATACCACCTTCATTACGTAACTGTGTCCGACGACATCGTCATAGAACTTTAATTCCACCATGACACGATAATGAATCCAGGATAGTCATTAATTCCTGTAGAGACGTCAGAATTCTTCTATCAGCAGCAAGAAACATACACGCCGCCTAATCATAAAATATGATTCACAAATGTCTAAAACAGATGGAACACAATTACTCGAATTCAGAATTAAGCAATAAAGCATTACGCATATCATGACTGGACCGTGTATAATAAGGATACTGAAAAACACAACCAAGGATAATTACAAGATTAAGAAAAATAATGAATTATACATTCCAATGCAAGATACTGTTTTCCGATACAAAATGACACCAAAATAAGAAACTGATATTCAAATGCATCATAGTAAAAAATTATAAATAACGACCAGACCAATAATAAACACGTTACAAAAGCAATGAGCGTGACCTACATCAAAAACAAAATAGGAAAGTGCAGAAATATGATACTAATAAAGAAAGAAGGTGTATTTAGCAATACATGAACGTGCTGATTTCTATCCGAATATATTCAAACAAAATTATATGAACTGGCACATCGCGAACAACGCCGACCGAACGAGTATATCAATTTGCAAACGCGGGAATTCGCGGATACGCGGTCGTCCGATTCTCCGGCTCAGAAAATAAGGCAGATCAAAATAGAAGAATGAAAAAAGATCGTATGCAAGAATCCGTCTGAGTTATCCATGCACACATTGGAGGCCCGGGGTTTTCCCAGCCCGGAGAGAGTTTCCCACACTCCCATATGCATCCACACCGCCACATGTGCTGCCACGTCGTAACAGACAGTCCACAGTGACACCAGCTTCGCAGTAGCTCAGGCCCTCGCCTGAGAGATAGCTCTCAGGTTATGGGAAACACTACTGTATAGCCGTAGCTACCGGTGCACGATTCGTGGGGGATCTCCACGATATCGCAACGGAAGTGAATGCAGCCTATAGTATGTCCTATACGGACATCCATTTTGCATTTCAATACTCAGATGACGCTCAAATGCAATCTTGGAACCTAACGAGCGAGCATGCATTCTGCGTTACAGCATGCGTGTAAATAAGCGAACGTGGATATCGTCGATGGCTGATGGAACGTCTTAAACGATAGAACGCACGCGGAATATGACGAAGAGGCCATGCAATGCAAAATAATAAAAAAAAAAGAAGCGAAAAGCAGCGACTTAAACGATAAAACGCACGCGGGTGAGATATTCGAGCGAGCATGGAAGCTGACGAATACGGAAATTCGCGGATGCTCGGTGGCCCAATTTAACTGCTTAAAAAAATAGGACGCATAACAGAAGAAAGATGAAAAAAGATCGTATTCAAGAATCAGTCTGAATTATCCATGCACACATTGGAGGCCCGGGGTTTTCCCAGCCCGGAGAGAGTTTCCCACACTCCCATATGCATCCACACCGCCACATGTGCTGCCACGTCGTAACAGACAGTCCACAGTGACACCAGCTTCGCAGTAGCTCACGCCCTCGCCTGAGAGATAACTCCCAGGTTATGGGAAACACTACTATATAGCCGTAGCTACCGGTGCACGATTCGTGGGGGATCTCCACGATATCGCAACGGAAGTGAATGCAGCCTATAGTATGTCCTATACGAACATCCATTTTGCATTTCAAACTCAAATGACGCTTAAATGCGATCTTGGAATTTAACGAGCGAGCATGGATTCTGCGATTCAGCAGGCGTCTAAATAAGATAAACGTGGATGTCGCCGATGGCCGACGGAACGTCTAAAACGATAAAACGCACGCGGAAGATGACGAAGAGGCCATGCAATGCAAAATGATACAAAAAATAAGCGAAAAGCAGCGGCTTAAACGATAAAACGCACGCGGGTGATATACTCGAGCGGGTATCCAAATTGACGAAAACGGAAATTCATAGATGCGCGGTGACCTAATTCAACTGCTTAAAATATAAGGCGCATAAAAACAGAACAACGAAAAAAGATCTTATTCAAGAGTCAACCTGAGTTATCCATGCACGCATTGGAGGCCCGGGGTTTTCCCAGCCCGGAGAGAGTTTCCCACACTCTCATATACATCCACACCGCCACATGTGCTGCCACGTCGTAACAGACAGTCCACAGTGACACCAGCTTCGCAGTAGCTCAGGGCCTCGCCTGAGAGATAACTCCCAGGTTATGGGAAACACTACTGTATAGCCGTAGCTACCGGTGCACGATTCGTGGGGGATCTCCACGATATCGCAACGGAAGTGGGTGCAGCCTATATCATGTCCTATATAGACATCCATTTTGCATTTCAAACTCAGATGACGCTTAAATGCGATCTTAGAACCTAACGAGTGGATATCGCCGATGGCCGATGGAACGACTCAAACGATAGAACGCACGCAGAATATGGCGAGGAGGCCATGCAATGCAAAATAATAGAAAAAAAGAAGCGAAAAGCAGCGACTTAAACGATAAAACGCACGCGGGTGAGATATTCGAGCGAGTGTGGGAGCTGACGAATATGGAAATTCGCGGATGCTCGGTGGCCCAATTTAACTGCTTAAAAAAATAGGACGCATAACAGAAGAAAGATGAAAAAAGATCGTATTCAAGAATCAGTCTGAATTATCCATGCACACATTGGAGGCCCGGGGTTTTCCCAGCCCGGAGAGAGTTTCCCACACTCCCATATGCATCCACACCGCCACATGTGCTGCCACGTCGTAACAGACAGTCCACAGTGACACCAGCTTCGCAGTAGCTCACGCCCTCGCCTGAGAGATAACTCCCAGGTTATGGGAAACACTACTATATAGCCGTAGCTACCGGTGCACGATTCGTGGGGGATCTCCACGATATCGCAACGGAAGTGAATGCAGCCTATAGTATGTCCTATACGAACATCCATTTTGCATTTCAAACTCAAATGACGCTTAAATGCGATCTTGGAATTTAACGAGCGAGCATGGATTCTGCGATTCAGCAGGCGTCTAAATAAGATAAACGTGGATGTCGCCGATGGCCGACGGAACGTCTAAAACGATAAAACGCACGCGGAAGATGACGAAGAGGCCATGCAATGCAAAATGATACAAAAAATAAGCGAAAAGCAGCGGCTTAAACGATAAAACGCACGCGGGTGATATACTCGAGCGGGTATCCAAATTGACGAAAACGGAAATTCATAGATGCGCGGTGACCTAATTCAACTGCTTAAAATATAAGGCGCATAAAAACAGAACAACGAAAAAAGATCTTATTCAAGAGTCAACCTGAGTTATCCATGCACGCATTGGAGGCCCGGGGTTTTCCCAGCCCGGAGAGAGTTTCCCACACTCTCATATACATCCACACCGCCACATGTGCTGCCACGTCGTAACAGACAGTCCACAGTGACACCAGCTTCGCAGTAGCTCAGGGCCTCGCCTGAGAGATAACTCCCAGGTTATGGGAAACACTACTGTATAGCCGTAGCTACCGGTGCACGATTCGTGGGGGATCTCCACGATATCGCAACGGAAGTGGGTGCAGCCTATATCATGTCCTATATAGACATCCATTTTGCATTTCAAACTCAGATGACGCTTAAATGCGATCTTAGAACCTAACGAGTGGATATCGCCGATGGCCGATGGAACGACTCAAACGATAGAACGCACGCAGAATATGGCGAGGAGGCCATGCAATGCAAAATAATAGAAAAAAAGAAGCGAAAAGCAGCGACTTAAACGATAAAACGCACGCGGGTGAGATATTCGAGCGAGTGTGGGAGCTGACGAATATGGAAATTCGCGGATGCTCGGTGGCCCAATTTAACTGCTTAAAAAAATAGGACGCATAACAGAAGAAAGATGAAAAAAGATCGTATTCAAGAATCAGTCTGAATTATCCATGCACACATTGGAGGCCCGGGGTTTTCCCAGCCCGGAGAGAGTTTCCCACACTCCCATATGCATCCACACCGCCACATGTGCTGCCACGTCGTAACAGACAGTCCACAGTGACACCAGCTTCGCAGTAGCTCACGCCCTCGCCTGAGAGATAACTCCCAGGTTATGGGAAACACTACTATATAGCCGTAGCTACCGGTGCACGATTCGTGGGGGATCTCCACGATATCGCAACGGAAGTGAATGCAGCCTATAGTATGTCCTATACGAACATCCATTTTGCATTTCAAACTCAAATGACGCTTAAATGCGATCTTGGAATTTAACGAGCGAGCATGGATTCTGCGATTCAGCAGGCGTCTAAATAAGATAAACGTGGATGTCGCCGATGGCCGACGGAACGTCTAAAACGATAAAACGCACGCGGAAGATGACGAAGAGGCCATGCAATGCAAAATGATACAAAAAATAAGCGAAAAGCAGCGGCTTAAACGATAAAACGCACGCGGGTGATATACTCGAGCGGGTATCCAAATTGACGAAAACGGAAATTCATAGATGCGCGGTGACCTAATTCAACTGCTTAAAATATAAGGCGCATAAAAACAGAACAACGAAAAAAGATCTTATTCAAGAGTCAACCTGAGTTATCCATGCACGCATTGGAGGCCCGGGGTTTTCCCAGCCCGGAGAGAGTTTCCCACACTCTCATATACATCCACACCGCCACATGTGCTGCCACGTCGTAACAGACAGTCCACAGTGACACCAGCTTCGCAGTAGCTCAGGGCCTCGCCTGAGAGATAACTCCCAGGTTATGGGAAACACTACTGTATAGCCGTAGCTACCGGTGCACGATTCGTGGGGGATCTCCACGATATCGCAACGGAAGTGGGTGCAGCCTATATCATGTCCTATATAGACATCCATTTTGCATTTCAAACTCAGATGACGCTTAAATGCGATCTTAGAACCTAACGAGTGGATATCGCCGATGGCCGATGGAACGACTCAAACGATAGAACGCACGCAGAATATGGCGAGGAGGCCATGCAATGCAAAATAATAGAAAAAAAGAAGCGAAAAGCAGCGACTTAAACGATAAAACGCACGCGGGTGAGATATTCGAGCGAGTGTGGGAGCTGACGAATATGGAAATTCGCGGATGCTCGGTGGCCCAATTTAACTGCTTAAAAAAATAGGACGCATAACAGAAGAAAGATGAAAAAAGATCGTATTCAAGAATCAGTCTGAATTATCCATGCACACATTGGAGGCCCGGGGTTTTCCCAGCCCGGAGAGAGTTTCCCACACTCCCATATGCATCCACACCGCCACATGTGCTGCCACGTCGTAACAGACAGTCCACAGTGACACCAGCTTCGCAGTAGCTCACGCCCTCGCCTGAGAGATAACTCCCAGGTTATGGGAAACACTACTATATAGCCGTAGCTACCGGTGCACGATTCGTGGGGGATCTCCACGATATCGCAACGGAAGTGAATGCAGCCTATAGTATGTCCTATACGAACATCCATTTTGCATTTCAAACTCAAATGACGCTTAAATGCGATCTTGGAATTTAACGAGCGAGCATGGATTCTGCGATTCAGCAGGCGTCTAAATAAGATAAACGTGGATGTCGCCGATGGCCGACGGAACGTCTAAAACGATAAAACGCACGCGGAAGATGACGAAGAGGCCATGCAATGCAAAATGATACAAAAAATAAGCGAAAAGCAGCGGCTTAAACGATAAAACGCACGCGGGTGATATACTCGAGCGGGTATCCAAATTGACGAAAACGGAAATTCATAGATGCGCGGTGACCTAATTCAACTGCTTAAAATATAAGGCGCATAAAAACAGAACAACGAAAAAAGATCTTATTCAAGAGTCAACCTGAGTTATCCATGCACGCATTGGAGGCCCGGGGTTTTCCCAGCCCGGAGAGAGTTTCCCACACTCTCATATACATCCACACCGCCACATGTGCTGCCACGTCGTAACAGACAGTCCACAGTGACACCAGCTTCGCAGTAGCTCAGGGCCTCGCCTGAGAGATAACTCCCAGGTTATGGGAAACACTACTGTATAGCCGTAGCTACCGGTGCACGATTCGTGGGGGATCTCCACGATATCGCAACGGAAGTGGGTGCAGCCTATATCATGTCCTATATAGACATCCATTTTGCATTTCAAACTCAGATGACGCTTAAATGCGATCTTAGAACCTAACGAGTGGATATCGCCGATGGCCGATGGAACGACTCAAACGATAGAACGCACGCAGAATATGGCGAGGAGGCCATGCAATGCAAAATAATAGAAAAAAAGAAGCGAAAAGCAGCGACTTAAACGATAAAACGCACGCGGGTGAGATATTCGAGCGAGTGTGGGAGCTGACGAATATGGAAATTCGCGGATGCTCGGTGGCCCAATTTAACTGCTTAAAAAAATAGGACGCATAACAGAAGAAAGATGAAAAAAGATCGTATTCAAGAATCAGTCTGAATTATCCATGCACACATTGGAGGCCCGGGGTTTTCCCAGCCCGGAGAGAGTTTCCCACACTCCCATATGCATCCACACCGCCACATGTGCTGCCACGTCGTAACAGACAGTCCACAGTGACACCAGCTTCGCAGTAGCTCACGCCCTCGCCTGAGAGATAACTCCCAGGTTATGGGAAACACTACTATATAGCCGTAGCTACCGGTGCACGATTCGTGGGGGATCTCCACGATATCGCAACGGAAGTGAATGCAGCCTATAGTATGTCCTATACGAACATCCATTTTGCATTTCAAACTCAAATGACGCTTAAATGCGATCTTGGAATTTAACGAGCGAGCATGGATTCTGCGATTCAGCAGGCGTCTAAATAAGATAAACGTGGATGTCGCCGATGGCCGACGGAACGTCTAAAACGATAAAACGCACGCGGAAGATGACGAAGAGGCCATGCAATGCAAAATGATACAAAAAATAAGCGAAAAGCAGCGGCTTAAACGATAAAACGCACGCGGGTGATATACTCGAGCGGGTATCCAAATTGACGAAAACGGAAATTCATAGATGCGCGGTGACCTAATTCAACTGCTTAAAATATAAGGCGCATAAAAACAGAACAACGAAAAAAGATCTTATTCAAGAGTCAACCTGAGTTATCCATGCACGCATTGGAGGCCCGGGGTTTTCCCAGCCCGGAGAGAGTTTCCCACACTCTCATATACATCCACACCGCCACATGTGCTGCCACGTCGTAACAGACAGTCCACAGTGACACCAGCTTCGCAGTAGCTCAGGGCCTCGCCTGAGAGATAACTCCCAGGTTATGGGAAACACTACTGTATAGCCGTAGCTACCGGTGCACGATTCGTGGGGGATCTCCAC